>CM038793.1:126608107-127251070 GCA_021764765.1 Vicia sativa | reverse complement strand
TCCTATTAGATCTAATGCCCATCCTCTAAAGGGTCATGGTTTAATGGATCGAATATAACTCTACTTGCAGTGAGCATGTTGAATTTCTGTGACAAGCTTCCCATTCTTCACACCCTTTAGCAAAATCTATATATTTTTGAGCATGGGGCGGCGGCGGCATGCGGTAATAACCACAATGGCGGTGTTTTGCGGCGCCCCGTGGGGATATTCGATAAGTGGTATGTTTTACCGGTCCTATGCATTTTGCGGATAATACGGTTTTTTGCATGGCATGCGCTAATGGTTTTTGCTGTTTAATGTTGGATTAAATACGGCTGGATGCGCTTAACCGTATTGGTGTATTTTGTTTTGGTGTAATACGGGCCTTTTTGCGGCTAAATGGCGGGGCCTGGCGGCGAAGTTTAGGGAGGGCGGTAATTTTTAAGCCAGTGGAAATTTTGCCAATGTGGTGGGGTTGTTTATGGCGTGGTGATATCCATGTATTCGATTTTTGGAGCGGCGTAATGGTGATGGTGGCATGAGTTGTTTTTGGTGGTTGTGGTTTTTGTTTTTGCGACCACCAAGCCATTTTTTACGGTTAAGCGTACGGCTAAAGCTTGTTTTGCCACAGTAAGCGGGGCGGTGCGAGTAATGGGTAATGGTACGGGTTTTCGTGGAGAAAGCGGGTAATGGAAGCACGGCTATTTTGGTAATCCATTAAAGCGGTTGTTGTATAATGGTGATGCCGGTTTGGGGGCTTTTTTTTGGCAGCGGAAGCTTGCGGTGCGGCGAAGAGTTTTTGCGGCGGCCACCGGCGGTGGTTGTTGGTTTAGTGCATGTTTGATAAAGCAATGGGCGGTGGCATATGCGGTGGCGGTGGTACGGCAGCCGTGGTTTCGGCATAGTGGTTATGGCATTGTTAACATGGTAGTGGTAGGGTATTTTTTGGCGGCATACGGCGGTGTGGTGGAGGGTGTTTTGCGGGCGGTGGAGAAGGGTAGTGGGGAGATGTGGTGCGGTGTGGGCATATTTGGCTTGCCAAATGGTAATGGAGAGAAAGCGGGCCAGATTTTAAATGAATAGCATTTTTGGCAAAGATGTTTTTTTATGTGGTGGTGTTGCCGGTGGGGCTTTGGTTTGTTTTGGTTGATTTTTGCGGCATTTTTTGTTGAACGCGTGCTGGTGGTTGCCGTGGCATAAGCGGCATTATAAGAGGCGGTTATGTTGGTTTTTTTCGGGCCGATAAGTAAATGATGTAAAGCGAGTTGCAGATAGGATGGAGGATTATATTATTATATAGCCGCATAAAAGTTTTTAACAAATTGGTGGAAGCCAGTTTGCTTTTTTTGAGTGTTGTTTTAAAAGGTATTGCTACGGTTTTAGGTGTTTGCTGTTTCGGTAAATGTTGTTATTTTTTTAATAAAGATGGGCGTAGGCCAGTGGTTTTATTTGCGGTGGTTTTTAATGCAGTGGTGTTTATATTATGGCGTATGGAGTAATGGTTTTAGGTGGCGAAGTTTTAAAATGGTGGGGCATGTTGGCGGCAATGGTTATACTGGTTTTATGAAGTAAAGGTAGTAATTTTTTACTTTCGGATGGGAGAATTGCGGTAATCTTAGGGAGTTTGATGGGGTTATTTTAGAAGTGTTTACTAATTTTCAAACCGTAGTTTTCGGCGTGGCAATTTTGTTTCTTTGGAGAATGGCTCACATTTTCTGGATTTGGATGGAGTTTTGGTGTGTTGTTTTTTGGTAAGTTTTGGTTTCTTTAAATGGCTTTTTTAGTGGATTTTTACGGTAGTATTGTTGTGTTTTTACGGTGGTGTTTTTTATCAGAATGAATGGCGATTTAAGTGGTTCTTTTGTTTTTTGGGGTTTTCAAGTGGTGCTATTTTGCTTATGGTTTATTGCAGTGGTTATTTGTTTTAAGCGGTGCGATGTAGGGCATAATGTTTAAGTGAGGAATATGAGCGGCGCTTTGGTGGTTTTTTTTGGTTATTTTGTTTTGCTCCCATACTGGTGGTGGTTGGTGGCGAGTGTGTTTGCTTTTTCGGATTCGGCTACGGTAAGAGCAATTTTTGCGGTGATGCTTGGTGGCGATTACGTTAATGGGCGTTGAAATAATTTTGGTTTGCTGGTGTTTTTATATACCTTGCCTTTGCGGGGCCCAGTTGATGAGCGAAGGTTGTGTTTTGACATTATGGATTTGTTTTTTCTCGCATGTTAGTTAGTTGGAGTGTTGGCCATTATGGCGGTGGAATATCTTACGGGCAATATTGAATGCCCTTTTGCCGTTTGCTTTTTTTCTGGTGTTCGAGCAGTGGGCTTGATGTGGTTTTTAGATGTTGGATTGGTTTTCTTCTTTTGGCATGGCGGTATGTTTGCCGCATACTTCCATTTACCAAGCATTTTTACGCGTATGTGTGTACCAATTTTTTGTTTCAATGAATGGTTTATGATTTTTTTAGCTGTTTAGGTGTTTTGGCAGTATTTTGCTTTATTGGGCGGCAAGACACGTTTATGTTTATGGGATGCCAGATATTTTTCTCGTGTTTCATTTTCGTTTGGGCCCATTTGGTAACATGTGTATACATGTTAATGAGCGAAGATTTCTTTATGGTTTGGGCTTGTTGCTTAGTATATTTTCATTTTTCGACTTGTGTATTTTTCGGATTGCATTTTGTTTCTTTTTGTAGAAAAGTTTTCTCAAGTAATTTGCTTGTTTTCGTGTTGATTATTTGTGTAGTTTGTTTGGTATTGATTTCTTTTTGTTTTTGTTTAAGTTACTTTTGTTTTGTTATGTTTTCTCATTTTTTTTAAATTTTTGTTGTTGCATGTATTGTGGATTTTGACATAGTTTTTTTGTAGTTTTTAACCTACTTTTCCTTTCTTGCCGTATTGAATGCTTTTCTATATGTCATGGCGTATGTGTATTTCGCTTCATTGTTCTCCATTTGTCTTTTTGTCATGCCTGCACTTGTAGCTACTTTGTTCGTTGGTACTTTCAAAGAGGGACTTTGAATGTCACCTCGAGCGCTTTTAGGATAAGTGGCCGGGCTGTGCCTCGATGGGTGTAATGCCTCTCGAACTGCTGGCCATCCGGCTCGGGGCTTTTATGGGCTCCAAAGATGGGGCTTAAAAGGAATTGTTTTTTGGGCTGGCCTGCCACATTTTGATGGCACAATGCCGAATACCTTGGGTAATACTAGGTTTTGTTGCCTTTTTGTGACAACGAATCTAAAATTCCAATAAACTTTCTCCAGCTTTAGGGTAGTATCCTAATAGTCGTTATCCCGACGCCGGTGGCTGATGCGCTTCTCAGGCCTCTTTGTTTTTCAAGTCTGGCAGCATTTTCCTGGGCATGATGGCGTCGCATCCGGCATAGTATCATTTCAAAGATTTTTGGTAGGCACAAGACGGTAGTCTTTCAGGCTTGCATCCCTAAAGATAACTATCCTCCATGTTGTATTTTTCTTTCTAAATATCTTTAGTATTTCCGTATTCTGCAATCTAGGTCTTTCCATATCTACCGTGTTAATATCCATATCTTCCCTTTATGTCAAGAGTATCTCCCCATCCCTAGTGGGTTTGATATCTTCGATTGCTTAAACTTTCTTGGAGCGGTAATATTTTACCGTAGTCGAACTTTCCGGGCTCCCAAGGTATCCTATATTCCTTCCCGAGGAAGAACTCGGGCGTTGTAATCGGATTCTCTCCAACTTTAGCCCCCAGCCTTCAATGGCCCTCGTAATAATTCTTGCTTCGATTCTCCCGCCTTCAGTGAGTCTGGATCTCTTTCTCGAGCAGCTAAAGGGTACTACTCTGTTGCTTTTCGTTTTTGGTGGATGCATTTTTAGTTGTTTTTTCTGGCGTGTTACCGATGGTTTTGGCATATGGAGCCGCATGTATGCAAGCGTAGTACTGTGTTGGTACATTTGTGCGGTTTTATTTATTATTTGCTTAAGCGGTTTCAACGGCCATTTTTGGATAGTATTTAATGGATTTAAAAGAAAATATCGTGGAGGTTTTTGGGTAAGGAAATTAGTGATACGGTAAAATTTTTTTTTTAGTGGCGGTATGGTTAGTTGGCTATTTAAGAAAATTGGGTTATGATGCTTTTTTGTTATATCGGCAGGTATTTTTGGGAATTTTGTTGCTTTTTTTGCTTTTTTGGGCATTTTTTGCGGAATTAGTGTTTGGCAAGAGAGTAAGGTGGAGTTTTGCATTTGGGGCGAGATTACTTTTTGGCTTTTTTTACGGATAATTTTAAGTTTTCGGTGGAATATAGGAAATGTTATTAGGTTTTAAGCGCATGGCGAATTTATTTTGCGATCGAGCGGCGTTTTGTATTGTGTTTTTTCGGGCGAGTAGTTTGTGCACATAAATGGCTTTTTGACTAACAGTCAGAATTACTGTGGAAGTATTTGGGCGGAGTTCAACTTGTTTTATATTGGTTTTGCGGTTCAATAATTTTAACATCAAGTAGTTTTTTTGTGTTTATTTTAGATGTTTGTGGCGGCATTGTCGGTGAATAATTTTCGTTAGGGGTCCCGGTATTTGGTGGATTTGAGGAGGTGCGTGAATTATGTAAAAGCATTTTGTTAGGGAACTTGGGAAATATTTAATTTTGCGTTTTGTTATGTTTGCCGACACCTAGTGTGTTGGTTGTTGATTTGCCGGTAAATTAGGGATGGTATTTTTGGTAACGGTGTATGGTATGATTTTGCTAGTAGGTATTGGCTTTTTTCTTGGACAGACGGTGGTAATTTTATTGCGGTGGTAATGGCAAGATGGCGGATGTATCGTATTTATGTTTAATTATGATAATCTAGGTTGTTTTTTAAATGATCTAGTTTTTTTGGCCGGTGTTTTGGTACTTTGTTTTTTTATTGAATCGCTTTTTCGGTTTTGTTTTGCGGCATTTTTGTGGTTTTTGGCAACGGTATTTAATTTTTGTGTTTTGCGGGCTAATTTCGGCCGGGTTATGTGGTGGGTTACGCATTTGTTCTATGATAGGTGGCGCTGGCCATGTTGGATTCTGCTTTGCGCGCGGCGGAAACTGCGGTTCGACCATGTTATTCGTTGTTGTCGGCATGGCTATTGGGCAGATATAGTTTGTGGCACATTTTAATTATGGTTATGGTTATTTTTAATTGTTTAAAAGCCATTCGATTTTTTTGGTTAGATAGGCAATGTACTATAACCCATTTGGTTATTTGTTGGTAAATTGATTGCCCTAGATTTGCACCTATTGTGGTGATGAATTGGATGTCGGGTATGCAAACCCGCTTATAAAGATGTTGGTATTTATAAGAGGGAGCTGCCTATTGCCATCGAAATGGGTGGTCTAGTTGGTGGTGGGGTGGTAAATGGGTTTGTGTCCTCGATGGTGAGACGAATTCTCGGATAAATCGGTGGTTTCTAGATTATAGGATCGAACTATTAGTTGTCATGCCACTTGCTCCATTCGTGGCACTACTAGTAGAGGATGTGCATCGTATGCGCAAGGGATTGCGTAGACGCTTGCGGAAGGTGTATTAGCGTTATTTTGGGGGCGTTGTTTTGTTGATTGTTTGATAAGACATTTCGCTATTACGTTTTTCGGGTCGGGTTGGTTGCTATTGGTTATTCTACCGCTTCTAAGGTTCATATAATAGCCATCCCGACACTCGTAAAAGAACTTTACGCTGATTAAATCCTAACAATCTCTACTTTTATTTTTCATTACTAATGTGTCCCATCAGGCGTGCAATTTGTTTACAAGTGATTTTCGTAAACAACCGCTAGTCTTCCAAACTATCAAATAAACTTAATGATCAAGTATTCACTCTCTCTCGTAACTTGCGTGATCGATTAGATTGATCCTATGGGGTATGGTCGCTTGATAAATCGAATTGTAAGACCTGGTTTTCATATTTAGGATTTTATTAAAGTGTTTTAGAGACATTCAATCTACTCCGATTACTACATCGAATGATTCCAATGACTTGATTAACAAATAAATGTAAAATGGACCGAATGATTACGTATTCGAATGCAAAAGAAACGCTTAAATGCGTGAAAGGATAAATGACTTTGAATGTAAAATTTTAATGTAAAGACATGAATGTAAAAGCTTCGAATATGTAAAAGTATTTAAAATGACAAAGGACATGAAAATGGAAGATAAACGGAAAAGATAAAGAGTTTTTCGAATTATAAATGTTTGGTGTTATCATACGATATTGTTCGAGCATCTGCTTCCCTATCCATGTGGTATTTTGAATGTTTATCAATTTTGTACAATAGATATGACACACGAAATCCTAACACTAAGATTTATTTATACTACTGACCATAACGGTTTTGTTATAAAATCGCTCAAGCATGCAGCATTACTTTCTCTAGCCTCCACGCTGCCTTCAATACTAAATAATGATGTATTTGAATTTCCAATGTCCCGCTTCACATTTGAATTTCAAACGCCTTGGTATCCTTCTGTTGGCTGAAGATTTTGATATCTGTGATTCGAATAGAAATCATTAAGCTCGAAAACGAAATAATGTCAGTATTTGTTGGAACAAAGTGAATGCCATAGTTCAGGATGAAAGAATTGGCTCTTCGAATGGACCTGCTGAAATTTGGAGCTTCGAATGGAAATTATGATGACATATGTAAAGCAAGCTTCGAAATAGTAGTAGGGTTGTATCTGAGAAGCGAGTTCAAAGTCGAAGTGGTCAAGACATTTGAAATTCAAAACGCGAGCGGGATAATTGGAAGTTAGAATGTATGCGCTGGAGACGGTTCGAAGACGCGTGGAAGCATAAAAGGCGCAGTGCTCTGCATGTTTTGAACGTGTCAAGATCTCATAAGCCAGACCGCTATGGTCAAGTAGTATAAATAGGAGTCTTAGTGTTAGGATTTGTGTCATATCTATTGTACAAAAATTCAAGAAACATTCAAAATACCACATGGCTAGGAAACTAATGCTCGAATGATGTACGATGATTGCAACCAAACTTTTATTATTCAATAATGTATCTTTATCTTTCCAGCTTTATCTTTATCCCGCATTAATGTCTTTTAAATTCTTTACCTTCAAAGTCATTTAACTTTCCTTGCATTCAAATGTTTCTTCCATTTCGAAACCCTTTACTTTTCTAAAACTATTACATTAACGCTCTTACTTTCCAGAAAGCTTTTACATACTTGTTTTTACATTCTTGTCTTTTACATTTCATGCCTTTACTTTGAAAAGTCTTTTATATTCAAAAGTCATTTAAGCATTGCACTTATATTTCCTCCAGTAAATTGAATCTTTGTTTATTCACTCATTCAAATCAATATTATGTTTCTTTATTTAATCATGGCACTAAGTTACCGAATGCCGGATCGAAATACGTTGGACTTATATAAAACACTCTAAATATAAGCCTTAAACTTGAATCCTTATTTTATTATTAATTCTATACAAACAACTAATACCCCATAGGATCAATCTAGTCGATCCCGCAAGTTACCAGAGGAATTGAATAACAATCACAACGCTTTATTCGATAGTTTGGAAGACTAACGGTTGTTTCACCAGAAATCATTGTGAACAAATTGGCACGCCCAGTGGGACCCATTGGTAGTTACAAATTAAAAATAAGGATTATAATACATAATTATTATAAAAGTTCCTTCTGAGTAGACAAAGTTCATGGTATATGAACCTTAGGAGTGGTAGAATAACTAATAGTAACCAACCCTTACCCAGAAGAAAACGAAATAATAGGATGTCTAATCCAAATAATCAACAAGGGGAACAAAACGCCCCACATGGAACAGGCACTAGTGCGTCTGTTTCGACGGGAACATCCAGTGCGATCCCTTCGAATGCTATCACCATCTTCGATCAAAGAATATGGCCACGAACGGAACAAGTGGCATGTCAATAAACAATTCGACCCTAGGAAATACAGGGGCCACTGGTTATATTGGGGGATCTGTCCCACAAAGTGGGGCACAAACACATTTCGCTACCCCACCACCAACTAGACCACCCGCTTCGATAGTAATAGACCCAAACTTCACGGATGCCAACATCTTTCATGGCATTACAAACTTCGAACACGCCACCACAATTAGGGTCTGGTTCTGGGCTAACCAATTCATGACAAATAACCAAGGGTCAGAGGTTATAGTGCATTGCCTATCCTAATCACGAAAATCGATAGCTTTTAGGCGCTAATGGATGATAGTAACCATAATATGATAGAGTGTTAGCTAAACTATGTAAGAAATCTTTGCCCCAATAGTGCAAAATGTAATCGTGACAAACAGAGAAAACGCAGATAATATGAGTCGAATAGCAGATTTCTTCTTCGCCAGAGGCGAGGCGTAATCCGCATTGGTTCGAGCGAACATACCTATCATCGAACAAGGTGTCGATGACCCACCCTATAGGCCGCCAGAGGGGGTTAATTGGGGCAAGGGCACAAGGGTAGATGCCCCTGATTCGAGAAGAACCACAAAGGGGATTAATAGAACCACTAGCAAGGGTCGAAAGATTAGATGCCCCAGTGATTCGAGAGGAACCACAAAGGGAAATGATGGAACCAGGGGCAAGGGTCGAAAGATTAAAAGCCCCACTGTTTCGAGAAGAACAACCTAGAGGAGTTGTCATGGTGGGTCGAAACCAAGACGCTGATGCAATTGTCCATAGAATTCTAAATGACAATATCTTGGCAGAGAATAACCTAACCACCATGATAGAGAGGATTATGGCCCAAAACGGTATTAATACAGGGATTAGAAGGCCAAATTATGCCTCTCCTATAACAGATTATGTAATGCATACTGATTTACCAAGGGGATACAAGATCCCTAAGTTTACAAAGTTTGTTGGAGATACTAATAAGTCAACGGTCGAACATATAGCCAGATATCTGACCGAAGCAGGAGACATAGCAAATAGTGAGAACCTTAGAATTAAATATTTCCCAAGTTCTCTCACTAAAAATGCTTTCACATGGTTTACCACTTTGCCTCCTGGATCGATAGACACCTGGACCCTCTTGGAGAGGTTATTCCATGAACAATTTTATATGGGACAATCCAAGATAAGTCTAAAGGAACTAGCAAGTGTTAAGAGGAAGTTTACTGAACCCATAGATGAGTACTTAAATAGATTTAGACTCTTGAAATCGAGATGCTCACGAGTTCCCGAACATGAGTTAGTCGAAATGGTCACCGTGGTCTCGGACTATTCTATTCGAAAGAAATTAGATACACAATACTTGAGGGATATGGCTCTTAGCGGATAGGTTCGACAAGTCGAAAGACTAAAGCCGAAAAGGCCGTGGCTTTCAAAAGTAATAAAAAGAAAGAGTTTCCTATGTCGAACCGAGGAAGTCAAGACTATCCTCGAATTCAAGAGGTCGAAATAGACCTCACCGAGTTGAAACAGCTCCACCGCACTTTGTAAACTATTAGTTCCCACCAAAGGGAAAGAAATTATCGAAAATGAGAAAAGTGATAAGTTCCCAAAGAAGGTATATACCTTCGATGACGTGTGATGAGATTTCGATTTGCTTGTCAAAGATGGCCAATTAATTGTGCCATCAAATGTCAAAATACCTCCTTTAGATCAAAGAAAGAAAAGAGGGTTTTGTAAATATCATAGTTTTCTAGGCCACAAAACCTCACAAGTGTTTTCTTCGTGGATTTGATTCAAAATGCAATTAAGGCAGATTAAAGTTTGTCGACAAACCAAAATGAAAGTAGATGAAGACCCTCCGACATTGCAGACACCAACTACTCCGAGCCTTCGAGCATTGGAGAAATCAATATGGAAGCAGCACTAAGGTGCCACTACATCGAAAGAGGAAAGCATCGAGAGTGAAAAGGTCCTGGTCAAGTCAACAATGGAGTCACTAAAGACATCCACAAACAAACAGAGACTTCGATCGAACCGCCATCCTAGTTTTGAAGGAAATCCAAAGCATCGAGGGCCGTGAGCCATAGCTAGAGTTGGTACAAAGCATCAAGGCCCGAGGCTCAAACTAGAGCGAGTACAGATTACAAAGCAACCTCCCTAAGAAAGAGATCGATACCGGTGAACCCAAGGAAGTTCGATTATCCGTAAAATACCGCCAGAGTTCGAAAATCCCAATCGAAGACGCCAAGCCCACAGGACGGGAGACGATAATACAAAAAGGAGGATAGAGATGGTAGCATTCCTCGAAGGAAGTCCGGATACCTTAGGAGCCCTGGAAAATTTGATTATCCGTAAAATACCGCCCCCAGAGTTCAAAGATTCGGATCGAAGATGTCAAACCATCAGATGGGAGATGATGATGAAAAAGGTGAAGATGTGGATGTCAATATGGTGGATTTGAGACCCCGCTCGAGATGCAGAAATGGAAAGATACCCTAAAAAGAAAACACAAATGGAGGATGGCTATGTCGCAGAACAAAATTTCAAAGAATATCTCATGTCAGGCCATAAAGAAAATGTCGAAATGATACTTTGTCCAAGATGCAGATCATATGCAACCCGAGGATTGCCGCAGAGTTCGAAGGAGACAAAGGGCTCGAATCGAGTAAATCACGCCAAGACAACCAATTATTTAGATGCTACCCTAGAGCCGGGAGAGTTTGTGGAGTTCGTGGTTCGTCATCACAAAGGGCAACCAAGTGCCCGATTGCCCAAGGTGCTCAAAGAAGATATGACCGCATTATGGTCGAGCGCTCAAACTATCCCCTTCGCCCATGCCGAATCACAAGGAGGTTGGCCGATGAGTCAACACTTCAAGGGTAATCATACTCAACGAAAGCCCGATAGTCCCTACCCAAGAGGTGCTCAAGGGTGACATTCAAGATCCCCGTATACCAATGATAAGTGGTCGCAAGTCAAGACCAATAAGGGAAAGATAAATGGAAAGGCAACGAGCGAAATGCACGCCACGCCATGGTATAGGAGGCGCTTAACATCGCCAAGAGGAAGAAATGAGACTAGAGAATTACAAAGGAAAACCCCATGTCTAGATCACAATGGCGAAGGCAACAAATAATTTGAAAGGTCGAGAGAAGCCTGGCGATAAAGGAGGGCTTCACCAAGAATAAGGAAGTGTCAAGTACCAACAAGCCAAGCACAACAAACAATCAACTCAAGATAAACCTCCGCTAGTAGGAGACTTTTCTCCAAACACAACCAGATGAATCGAAAGAATACACTCCAAGTTCGTAAGAAGACGAGGATATGCCGATGATAACTTCGAATCGGGGGAGTCATCACCAATTTAAACCGCAATGTGGTATCCGATTACCATCCGAGTTTGGCCAAGAGACCGAAATCAAGAGCATGAGGAAGAGGATACCATAGACTTGATGAAGCACGCACTTTGCTACTATGTAATGGATAACGGCGCTGGTCAAGAGCGTAACGCGCTCTTCGAAAGCACCCGTGAGCCAAGAATGAAGAATCATTTGAAGCCATTGTTCATTCGAGCAAAGGTCGGAGCCCATGGGGTGAACAAGGTCTTAGTAGATGGAGGCGCTGCAGTTAACTTAATGCCTCAATTCATGTTGAAAAAGTTAGGAATTCAAGAGAGTGACGTCAAACCACACAACATGGTCCTATCCAACTATGAAGGAAAGTAGGTCAAACGCTAGGAGTGGTGCAAGTGGATTTAATAGCTTGGATCGAGTCAGCAGCCCACCATGTTCATGGTGATCGGGCGAAGGCCAATTATAACTTGTCGCTAGGAAGAGAGTGGATTCATGGCGAGGAGCGCCTTCGCCAATGCACCAACGGCTAGTTCTGTGGAGAGAAGATGGTATAGTGGAGAATATCGAAGCGGACCAGAGTTACTTCATGACAACAGTCAATTTGGTCAACAAAAGGAATTATGACAAGTACCTGGCACGAATAACCCCCTGCACCCCAAGTGACGAAACAAATGAAACAAGGGATGCACATTACTATATGACCCTTCGCCATGATGGCATGTACTGGGATAGGAAAATAATTAAGGGGGACGAAAGAGTCGAAGACACTTCGCAAAGACGGCCATCAGGCTGGGAGTTCGACAACCCTGCTCATGATTGAGACCTCCTTCTTTGAAAGGATTTCGGCCTATATGGCTGAGAATGAATGGAAAGAGGCTTCAGAGGCTGAAATACATAATATAGTTGAAGTAAATGAAGTAAAAGGGAATGGTTTGAAAGATTCACCCTGTGAAGAAAACGAAATAGATCAAAGGCTTGATGCCATATATGACAAAGAACCCTTGGGCTTCGAGAAGGATCCTACCAACTCAGGCGCCAAAATGTTAGCCCAGGATCCGCTCGAAGAGGTGAATTTGGGGGATGATAACACAAAGAGAGTAACCTACATAAGCACAAAACTCAGCCCAAGTTTCAGGCAAGAGGTAATCGAAGTCCTCAAGAAAAACAAGGACTGCTTTGCGTGGGATTATGACGAAATGCCTGGTTTGAAGAGAGAGTTAGTGGAGCACAGACTTCCAATTAAGGATGGCAAGAAGCCCATCAAGCAAACTCCCAGGAGATTCGCGCCAGCAGTGCTCACAAAGATCAAAGCTGAGGTCGAAAGGTTGCTGCGTTGCAAATTCATCAGAACCACAAGGTATGTCGAATGGTTAGCAAATATAGTACCTGTTATTAAGAAAAATGGTTCTCTGAGAATATGCATAGACTTTAGGGATTTAAATACTGCAACCCCCAAAGATCAATACTCTATGCCTGTGGCAGAAATGTTAATAGACTCTGCTGCAGGATTCGAATACCTAAGTATGCTAGATGGATATTCTGGTTATAATCAGATTTTTATTGCTGAAGAAGATGTTGCTAAGACAGCATTTCGTTGCCCAGGAGCCTTAGGCACCTATGAATGGGTAGTGATGCCTTTTGGTTTAAAAAATGCTGGGGCAACTTACCAAAGAGCAATGAATTCCATTTTTCATGATTTTATTGAGACATTTATGCAGGTGTATATTGATGATATAGTCATCAAATCTATCTCTGCAGAAACCCACCTGCATCATTTGAGCCAATCATTCGAAAGAATGAGGAAACATGGCTTAAAAATGAACCCCCTTAAATGTGAATTTTTTGTGCAGGCTGGAGATTTCCTGGGCTTTGTGGTTCACAAAAAAGGAATCAAAATCAACCAGAATAAGACCAAAGCCATTATGGAGACTAAAGCACCTACATCGAAAAGGGAGTTGCAATCTCTGTTGGGGAAGATTAATTTTCTCAGAAGGTTCATTTCGAATCTAAGTGGGAAAACTCAAGCTTTCTCCACTACTGCTTAAAGCAAGGCCAAGCCTTCGAATGGAACGAAGCACATCAAGAAGCCTTCGACAAGATTAAAAAATATCTCTCAAACCTCCTATCTTGTTCCACCTTCATGGAGAAAGCTCATGAGATTGTACATATCTCTTCAATTTACTATAGGTAGTATGTTAGTACAAGAAGATAGTAATGGCATCGAAAGAGCTATATATTATTTAAGTAGGTATCGAATGATGCGTAAACTAGATATAGTAATATAGAAAAGTTGTGCCTTTGTTTATACTTTTCTTGTATGAAACTTAAGTATTATATAAAGCCCTGTTGATGTTTATGTTTCATCTCATTTCGATGTTATCAAACACATGCTTTCAAAACCAATAATGCATAGCGAGTTGGTAAATGGGCTTTAGCCTTGACAAAATATTCTTTGACTTTCATGCCTTTAAGAGTTGGAAAGGTCAAGTAATTTCGATTTCATGTGGACCATTCATTGGTCGAAAACATGGGTTACATCGAAATGCAACCTTGAAGCTATACTTTGATGGTTCGACCCACGAGAGGGCAAGGTGTTGAGTTCTCATAATTTCTCTGAAGGAATTCCAACAAAATTCAAGTATAAGTTAGATGGTCCTCGCTGTTCTAACAACGAAGTGAATAAGCGCCATTGTTGGACTTGAAGCTTTGTTGGAATTGGGGGCAACTAGAGTCGAAATCAAAGGTGATTCAGAGTTAGTAGTCAAGCAGATAACAAAGGAATATAAATGCATAAAGGAAAATTTGATGACATACTTTGTCATAGTTAATAGGCTACTCAAGAAATTCGAATACATGGATATTCAACATATACCCAGAGTAGAAAATTAAGAAGCAAATGACTTAGCACAATTGGCTTCAGGGTATAAAGTTTCTGCCAAAAATTTGGAGGATTTGGTCGAAATTAGAGGTAGGGTTATGGCCACTAGACTCATACCATCAGATCTAGAAAATATTAAATTGGGATGTGGTGATAAAGATGGATTCGAAGTATTAGCCATAAATACCTTATCAGATACAGATTGGCGAAGTCCATTAATAGCATACTTAAAAAATCCAACATTAAATGTTGACAGGAAAATAAAATATAGAGCATTATCATATGTCCTCATGGGAAATGAATTGTTCAAAAAGACCCAAGAAGGCGTATTACTTAAATGCTTAGGAGAAAGTGAGGCATATTTAGCATTATCAAAAGTCCACAATGGGGCATGTGGGGCACATCAAGCAGGCCATAAAATGAAATGGTTGCTATTTCGATATGGGATGTACTAGCCCAGTATGCTCAAAGATTGTATAGATTTTGCTAAAGAGTGTGAAGAATGCCATAAACATGCAGGGATTCAACATGCTCCTGCAAGTGAGTTGCATTCGATCATTAAACCATGGCCCTTTAGAGGATGGGCATTAGACTTAATAGGAGAAATCAATCCTGCTTCATCTAAAGGTCAGAAATACATCTTGGTGGGAATAGACTACTTTACCAAGTGGATCGAAGCAATACCATTAATAACGGTAGACCAAGAGGCTATTATTGAGTTCATACATAAACAAATTATCTATAGGTTCGGATTGCCAGAGAGCATAACCACAGACCAAGGTTCTGTATTTACTGGTAGAAAGATGCAAGATTTTGCCCAAGAAATGGGGTTTAAATTGCTAACATCAACACCATACTATGCTCAAGCAAATGGTCAGGTCGAAGCAGCCAATAAAGTAATAATAGGTTTGATAAAGAAACATGTTGGTAAAAAACCAAGAAATTGGCATAAGACTTTAGACCAAATACTATGGGCCTGTAGAACATCTCCTAAGGAGGCTACTAACACTACACCTTTCCAACTGACATTTGGTCATGATGCAGTCTTACCAGTGGAAATTCATCTACAATCAGTTCGAATTCAAAGACAAAATGAAATCCCATCTTCTTTATATTAGGAAATGATGATGAATGAATTAGTCGAATTGGATGAAGTTAGATTACACGCATTGGAAATCCTGATGAGGCAAAAGGAAAGAGTAGCCAGGGCATATAACAAAAGGGTAAAAGGTAAAATATTCATTGCTAATGACTTAGTTTGGAAAGTTATACTGCCCATGGACAAAAAGAATAAAGCATTAGGTAAATGGTCACCTCATTGGGATGGACCTTTTCGAATAATGAAAACTTTTTCAAATAATGCGTACGAGATCGAAGAGTTGGCAGATGATAAGCGAATCCTAAAGGTAAATGGGAAATATTTAAAGAAATGTAAGCCACGCCTGTGGGAGATTCGAATACTAACAACGTAATCATAATAATGTAAAGAAATGCCAAAATGGTGATTTAACTTGCCAAAATGGCATTGTTTAAAGTGTTACAAACAAACATTGAAATACAAGATTCATTAAACAAACAAATTTCAGAAATGGGTATTGTTCCTTAATCGATCAAGATATCTCGATAAGACTCAAGTCTTTGTTGAGTAAAGCTTGGCCTTCTAGGATAGCAATTTCACCCTTAAATTGCTCACCGCTTCTCCTGCAAGTCCTTTATTAAGGAGCTCTTCAATCGATTGCCAAAAGTGTTGGTTTCATATGCCACCGTTGTTGTTGGGCCTCCTTAATTTTACTTTGAAGTTCTAGAACTGCTTTCTCCCGCAGAAGGATGGATTGAGCTCAAGGTCATAATCACTTTAGCTTGTGGATATGCGTGGCGTGCTCTTCACTTCTTTAGAAAGCTTCAAGCGTGCTCATAAGCAAAGGCCCATTGCAGTACCGCTTGAACCTTATTGGTAGCATTCTCTTCGAGGAAACACCCATCACATTGTCAATTAAAGATTGAAGTTCGAAAAGAATGGTGCTAACCTCCGAGAACTTGGTGAGGTTGACTTGGTTGAGAAGTCCATTCATGATAAAGCGGTCAGACTGCTTTCTTGAGTACTTCAAATAAATCCACATCCATGATTGTTTTCCTAATCTTGTGAAGAAGTACAACCCTATCATCAGAAGGAGTTGAATCAGTATTCAAACCAACACCAGCCTTGGGAAGAGGAGTATCTCTCGAGCCGCTTTTAGCCTTCATGTACCCAACGGTCGGCCTGCTTCAAAAGGGCTAACTCTTCTTCACTGTTCGATGTCGAGAGGACTCAGGGAGTTCCATGTGCAATGGAGTCACATCCATTTCAACTTCCATTGGCTCATTGGTAGGAGCACCATCACCTTCATTATTGTCTTCCTCATCATCTTCTTCATCACCAACTAGATCCACTACTGATGTCATCGCTTCGTTATCGTGATTATCGACTTCGCCTTCACTCGAACCGCCTTGAGCATCTCCTTCTTTTCGCCCTCGATCCTTCCTCGCTAGAATCTTCGCTCTCTTGAGAGGCATTGGCTTCTTCCTCTTCACTTGAGTTGCCTTTTACTCTCGAGGGATTTCGAGAGGAGATTTTGTTGAGAAGTTTCGAGGCACCTCCTCGGCGACCACGGTGTTGGTTCATTTGTTTCTTAAGAGGAGGCGAAGTGCCTTGGTCATCCGTTGTTCGAAGCCCAGCTTGAACCGCCATATTGAGGAGCCTTTATTCGCAGACATTTAAATCTCCATGAGGAGAAGAGCGGATCGGAGCAAATTGTGGGGGAGGAGTCAAAGCCGGACTGGAGTTGAATCATCCTACACAAATAAAGAAAGATTAGAAACTTGCACTAAGGTACAAATAACTATCTTTGTTAAAATTGCCGCTTTACTCGTGGATTGTCCAAGATATATTGTCGTTTATATGTTCCAACATTACGTTGAGGTCGAAGGTGGATTTTTGGATTTTTGAAGGGAGCAACATCCTCGGAATCAAGTCCAGACGTTAGTGTCCTTTGAAATGTCTTTCTTTGCTTCTTCTTCAAGCCGCTTTGTGAGCTTTCCCGTTTGAGAGTCTTCCCACGGTACTAGGCTTTTGGGAGTAGTTGGTGGGAGTTTACTAGTCTAAAATGGTACAAACATAAGTTAGACTTCAATCATAAATTTAAGCTTATTCGAAATACCAGAATAAACCGTTTACTTTTGGGGTCGGAGCAATTGCTGGAGTCGGAGCAGTTGTTGGAGTTGGAGAAATGGTTGGAGTTGGAGCAATGGTGTTTGTTGTTGTTGTTGTTGTTATAGGAGTAATTGTTGGACTTGCTCTGGGCACATCATCATTGGTTTCGATGGTTTGTTGAGAGCTGCTTCCCTCCTTGGTCTTCGATGCAACGGTCTTGATTCTAACGGCTGAAAATTGAAACAAGTAAGGTAAATGTTAAAATAAAGAGAGTGAGAATTATTTGGGGATTTCCCAAGCATTCGACTGCCTTCATTCGAAAGAATCGACATGGCGAAAGGTCATAGCTAAGATGCCTCGGGAAATTATGGAGCCGTGTTGAGCCCATGTCACGCCTCGATGGCTTTAGTTTCTTTTGAGATTGATACTTGAACATCTCTTTGCAAGTTAACCACCAAGGGTATGGGGAAACCAAGCCGAGCCGCTTCGAGGTAGGTAGTTTGGGAAACTTAGGTGGATGCATTTCGAGTGCCAACCTATACCTATCCTCGTGTGACAACCTCAAGGAAGTCCGAACTTAGAGACTTTTTCTTTAAATTTTTCCTTCAAGGTTTGGGACGCCGATATATGTGGACTCCAAGCGTGGGATCATAAGTTGTTTCAAGTAATTAAAAGCTTTAATCTCGAGCATGAGTGAACATACCTTTTTGTGTACCGCACATCGAACGCATCGCTTTTGATGGTGAGAGTATCAAACATATAAGTCTGGTAGAATTTAGTCCACCATCCGTAAAACCCTTTGATGAAAATGAGTTGGTTCAAAAGAAATTAATTCGAATCGGGCAAATTCTTGATATTGTTTCGCTATAGTTTGGCTTCTGCCTTGAAGGTTCGACCGAGGTAATAGCTTTGAGTTTGAAAAAGGGGTTCAGTGGATTAGCCGACATAAACCAAATTGTCTCGAAACGAAGGGTTGATAGGCAAATGTAGGATTTGGTTTTGGTCGGAATGATTCTTGAGGATATTAGTCTTGGGAGCAAGAAGGCTTTCCAGAGCTCTTGGATCTCTTTACTCTTAGCAGCCTCCGAAAGGGACATTGTGAACCATGATGGTCCATGAGTCCTCGAAGCGAAAGGTGCCATAGTCTCTTCGAACTTATGCTTTTTGGAGAAGAGCATGATATATTGTGAGAATAGAACTTGGAAATCAGCCTTATCATCACTTGGAGTCAATCTCCTTAGCCTTGTGCCTTCAACATTTCGTTCCGCTATTTCTGGATCTTGCTCAACAATGGTATCAGCGGTGGAGAGTGAAGATTCGAGCATGGCATTTAGCCATAATCGAGCAACCAAGGGACCAGCTAGCAAGATATTCTTAGAGTATGAGATTTGTTCAAAAAATTGATCTCAAACTTTCATAGAGATCAACCAAGAATAGCTCACTCAAGCAAATTCTCCTGCTGTAAATCTTTGCTAGAGGAATAAACCCATCGCTACTTGTAGTGACCTACTGCAAAATACATATTTTGATAACCAAAGGGTGAGGAAGGCAATATGCTCTATGTTTGATACACTATCACCTTCAGTGTGATAGTGACTGATAAACTTGGAGAAGCTAGCCAACTTAACGTCGAAGTCAATAATGCTTGAATGGTCTTCAGAATCAGGGATATATGTTTCCCCTACCGGTGATAAGCCTGTAATAGCGGTTATGTCGAAGAATGTAGGAGTGATCATTCCTCCAGGAAGATGAAAGGTATTATAAGTACTATCCCAAAAGTACAAGGACGCAAATAGCAGAGGGTGGCTGTAGGTGAAGCCTGGTTTCGATAACTTAATTAGGTTGTAAATTCCTAGCTCCTCCCACTGATGGGATTTCTTAATCTCCACTTTAGCAAACCAGTTTTGGTAAGCTATATCAGCAGTAGGGCAAGATCGAAACGGTTTAAAATTACTTTTAACATAGTCCAAAATAAAAGGATCTTTTGGGGGAACTACAAGGGTTTCTACGTTTTTTGAAGCAGAAGGTTCATTCACATTCTCAGTTCCTAGACTAGGGGTTTCCATCATGTTGAACAAAGGTTTAAAATCATAGCAGACAGGGAAGATAGTCCTGGTGTCTTTTAGGATTTCAAAAACTGTAAGAGGGCCCATTAGGGAAAACCTCTTTCCAGAAGCATTGGTTGGGATTAATACCTGGGAAGAATATAGGAGTTCTTGCTCTTCGGAGATTCCTTGGGGAATAAGCACGGATTGACCTTGGTGAATGCCCACTTTGCTTTCCAGGATCGTTCCAGCGTTCTTGTTCTTCTTCTTGGAAATCTTCTTCGTCTGGGATGTTGTTGAAGACATTGTTGGAAGTTGTTAGGAACTTAGGGTTTAGACGAGAAGAAAGGAAGAAAAAATAGTTCAGAGTGTGGAAAAGATTAAAAGACTAAAGCTGTTTAGTTTTATAGTAAGGAAGTTGAAGCACTCATCAACTAAAACTAAGATACGTGGAGGACATGGGTTGGACACGGAGTGAGGTGGCGTAAAGTGAGCATTGGTAATAAGCATGATTAAAGGTAATCATTGTCTTTAATAACCGCACCATACCGTGGCAACTGTTTTGAAGCGGTTCAGAAACCCAAGAGCCGTCGTGACTGACGTAGTGGAAATCATATACAGTGTCATGATTACTCAAGGGTCACATCAAAATCTTGTGGATGTGTTTAAAATAAGTATTTCTCAGAAAGAGATTCGAAATACATATTTTAAAGGGGTATTTTGTTGGCTGAAGATTTTGATATCTGTGATTCGAATAGAAATCATTAAGCTCGAAAACGAAATAATGTCAGTATTTGTTGGGAACAAAGTGAATGCCATAGTTCAGGATGAAAGAATTGGCTCTTCGAATGGACCTGCTGAAATTTGGAGCTTCGAATGGAAATTATGATGACATATGTAAAGCAAGCTTCGAAATAGTAGTAGGGTTGTATCTGAGAAGCGAGTTCGAAGTCGAAGTGGTCAAGACATTTGAAATTCAAAACGCGAGCGGGATAATTGGAAGTTAGAATGTATGCGCTGGAGACGGTTCGAAGACGCGTGGAAGCAAAAAAGGCGCAGTGCTCTGCATGTTTTGAACGTGTCAAGATCTCATAAGCCAGACCGTTATGGTCGAAGTAGTATAAATAGGAGTCTTAGTGTTAGGATTTCGTGTGTCATATCTATTGTACAAAAATTCAGTAAACATTCAAAATACCACATGGCTAGGGAAACGAATGCTCGAATGATGTACGTATGATTGCACCAAAACTTTTATTATTCAATAATGTATCTTTATATTTCCAGTTTATCTTTATCCTGCATTAATGTCTTTTAAATTCTTTACCTTCAAAGTCATTTAACTTTCCTTGCATTCAAATGTTTCTTCCATTTCGAAACCCTTTACTTTTCTGAAACTATTACATTAACGCTCTTACTTTCCAGAAAGCTTTTACATACTTGTTTTTACATTCTTGTCTTTTACATTTCATGCCTTTACTTTGAAAAGTCTTTTATATTCAAAAGTCATTTAAGCATTTCTGCACTTATATTTCCTCTGTCAATTGAATCTTTGTTTATTCACTCATTCAAATCAATATTATGTTTCTTTATTTAATCATGGCACTAAGTTACTGAATGTCGTGGATCGAAATACGTTGGACTTATATAAAACACTCTAAATATAAGCCTTAAACTTGAATCCTTATTTTATTATTAATTCTATACAAACAACCAATACCCCATAGGATCAATCTAGTCGATCCTGCAAGTTACCAGAGGAATTGAATAACAATCACAACGCTTATTCGATAGTTTGGAAGACTAGCGGTTGTTTCACCAGAAATCACTGTGAACACCTTCGCTTCGAATTCGTTTCACAACCTTCATAGACATAGTTTCATCACCACTTCGAAGCTTCTTTAAATGTACCTTCACAACTATCATTCGAAGCTCTGAGCTTTTGACATATCCATTCGAAGAACAATCTCTTCCATTCTAAGTCATAAAACTTACTTCATTCCAACAAACGCCAATTATTTCATTTCGAACTGTATCATCAAAATCTTCAGCCAACACGGTGAGAAGTGCTCAAGGTATCAAAAACAAGCGGAGTACGCGTTCATGCGCATTCGAAGTGACAACACCTGCACGGGAGGAGAAATCTCGACAAACAGACAATAGAATGTGCACGTATGTGCACTATAACACCCGTAATTAATTAAAGTAATTTAATTTAATATTATAGAGTATTTTTGATTAATCCGTGATTAAGTCGAATTTGTAGGTGGAGTCGTTAAGTTAATAATCGGGTAAAATTAGTCGGAAGAAAAATAATATTAGAAATTTATTTTATATTTAGAATTACTAATTAATATGGTGAATTAAGTATGAGGGTGAAATAGCATTTTAGAGGTATTATTTAGTAGACCAAAGTTGTGTTAGAAGCCCATTATTAATTAAGTAACCTAATAACATAAGGAAGCGGTATTACTTAAAAAATAAAACCAACAGCCATAGTCACGTAGCAGAGGAAAATAGAAGAGAAAAGGAAAGGAACTGAATTGGGAACCAAGGTGCTAGCAGAGTTAATTTCTGTCTGAGAATTCACTTTTTCCGATCAATTTTCCGAGTTCCCTTCAATCCAAAGGTAAGGGGTGGGGTTCAGATTATATAATCGATTGTAGGATAATTTTTATGTGGGGTTTAGGGCTATATAATTACACTGCTAATCGTGTTTCGTCGATGAATTTATGTTGCTGGAATGAATTATATTGCTTCCTGTGTTGAAATTGTTCTGCTATATGTGTTATCTGTATTGGTTCCTGTGTTATTTTGGTTGTGGTTTATGTTGAATCGTTGCTGTGACTGGCAAAGGAAGAGATACCATGGTTATAAACAGAAAAGAGAGGCGACCGTCCCAAGATGGAGAAGAGAGTGGAGGCGACCGCCCCCCATTGGAGAAGAAAAAGGAGGCGATCGTCTGGGGAGAGGGAGACGTCTGTCTCCTTGGGCCGTTAGAGAAGGGAGGTGACTGCCTCAGGTGCTCAGGGTGGGCGCCTCAGTCCTTTCCCCTGTTTGTTCTGTTTCACGTGGCAAGGCATGGTATAGTTAGTTTTGGCTTTCTTTCATAGTATATTAGGAGATTATAACACTAGATAATTGGTAAATTGAGTAGGTTACTAGAAGAATGAAAAGATTAATTAGCAAGTAGCAGAATAATACTCTTATCAGTAGCAGATACCATAGTAGAAGAGTGAATTGCAGGAACAAAATTATAGTAGACAATGTAAATTAAATAGTGGAATGATCAATCAAAAATGCAGAATGTTAATGGGTACTGGCAGAATTAATTAGTAGGATTTATAGGATTAGGTATTAATGCTGTAGGAAGTAAAAACAGTGCAGAAAACTAGACTATCAGTCAATTTAAGCGGAAAAATTAGTTTCTCAGAATTGGACGAAATTTTGCAGAATAGCCCGGGGATACGGGTAGTTAAATAAAACTGTTTCGTTTCTGTTATACCCCAAAATTCGCCCTCTTACTTCTCAAGACATTTCACATATCCATACTCAAGGATTTCATAAGGGTTGATCAGACAAACCCTCTCCTAAACAATCAACCCAAACTAGGGTTTGGCTATCCTCAAGTCCAGGTGAGCCTCCAACACTTCCAGTGGCCATCATGCCTCATCATATGCTTCAAATAATCTCCATGTCAAATTTCAAGCCTTATAAGTCAAGTTTCCTCAGACAATTGCTCAGATGGTTGAAAATCAGTTGTATTGGACAAAAAGTCAACTATGGTCAACATACAGTCAAACTTCATAATTTTTTGTCAAAATCCATATTTTGAAGTGATATTCACCATTTGATCAAGGGTTGATCATGATTCATCAAGAAAAGTCAAGAATTGATCAAAAGTCAAAGTTTCCAAATTGGGCTTTCTCAGACAAAAGTCAACAGAAATTTGACCAGGCATAACTTTCACATACTTTATCAAATGTTTCCACCACAGCTCATTTTAAAGAGAATTCAATTCTCTACAACTTCATGTCTCACAAGCTTGGTCAGAAAATGCTTCGTTTGGAAGATATGGATCAAAACATTACAGGTCCTTTTCAAAGTCAACAAAAAGTCAACTTTTTGTAAAGAAGTGTTCATGAGCATGGAAACTTCAATTGAGATAAAACCAAAGAGGTTGTTTATAGGACATCTTGAGCTTTCTAAAAAGTCAAAGAACACCCAAAAATGTTAAAAATTGAGCAAGATACACCTTGCACAAGTTGAGCATTTTTTAGGAGGTGCACAAAGAGAAATACTTGACAAAACCCAAAATTTTGCAAATGGGCCTAACTTTTCTTGGTTCAAGCATGTTCCTTAGCTGATTCGGAACCTCCAAGCCCAAGGCCACAAATTTATCTTTTATTTTCTATTTATTTTGGATTTTTAATCATTTAAAAGCCAATTTAATTAAAATAAAAGATAGAAAATCAAAATTAAATGCAAATTAGATTTTTCTCTCATTCTTGAGGTCCAAGCAAGCCATACAAGCTGTCAATTTCGAAATTGCATTGATTGGCAAAGGAATTGAATGAGATTTGATCAAAAAAGGCAATATTTGGTTTTATACCAAATCAAATATTTTCTCATTGATTGGCATATAATTTCTTCATGATTCTTGACCTAAATCCTTCTATTATTAGTACACAATGCATTCACAAGTACAAAGGAAGAAATTCTTGCCTCAAGAACCCTATTCCAAACTCAAAAAACCGTGTTACTCAAGCAATTGGAAGCCCTGGTTTTGCTTGGATTCAAACAATTCTAAGCATTCCAATACATTCCTGGAGGTCCTCTGAATCGATCCAAATACTCACAAGCCATCAACAAGTCCAGAATCACGTAATCACAGTTTTGGTTTGAACACATTTACTCAAATTCGATTTTTGATTTTCATGCATATTTAACATGTTTTGATTGTTTGTTTGTGTTTAGAATGAAGTTTTGAAGCTATCTGGATTGGTTAATTGAATTTTAGGTGCAGGAATCATAACTTGCCATGGCTAGGTTTTGAAGGTCCGAATTAGGGCTTTGTGTTTTAGGAAAAATTAGGAGAAACCATTGCCACCATCACGCTCAGAGGACGATTTCCAATCGATTGGTGCCCTCAAAGTTAATTTATATTACATATTTCTTGAGTTTTGATTTTGCAAGGATGTAGCTATGGAAATAATCCGTGGGTAAAGGCTTTAGCTACGGACAAAAACCGTAGGTAAAAGCCTGGGTTTAAAATTCAAACGAGGAAGACGATGAAGCTTGGCGCGGTTTTTGGTTTTCAGAAATCAATTTTGTTTATAATTATTTTATTCCATGTCACTAACACCAAATGCAGGATGGTCCAGTGGTAGAGGCGCACACGTGTGAAAGGGATGTCCCGAGTTCGAATCTTGGCATCCTCACTTCTTTTTTACCACTTTGCAAAACTAACTCTTTTTCTTATTTCTTTTCATATTTTCTTGTTTAATTTAATTTCTTTTAAACAATTTTCTCATGCATTAAAAAATCACCAAAAAAATATTTTCTTTTTGCATTTAGGATAGAAAAATGTTTATTTAATTTTTGACATAAAAATTAATATTTTTGCATGCATATTTTAATTAATTGTTAATTAATCATAAAATTGACTTTTAATTACTTTTTCTCATTAAAACCAATCCAGAAAATTCCCAAAAAATTATTCTATCGTCTAATTAGGATTACTAACCTAAAAACTTTTTCCTAACTCAAAAATCTTTTTTTTACTAACGTATTTTCTCTTATGCGAATTTCTTTTCCGATTATTATGTATCTGCTTACAGGTTGTAATAGTTAGGATTTAATTTCTCGCATTCTTTTCCAATATTATGTAACTGCTCATGGGATGTAATAGCTTAATTAGGATTTACTTTCTGCACTCCTATATTATGTAACTGCCCCAAAGCCATGTAATAGCGTATGACATCTTTCCGCACTTTACTTTCCGCAATTTACTTTCTGTACCATATAAACTGCTAGTAACTAGGCGTGTATGGCAAGATAAAAAATGATCATAGATCACTTCTAATTGCAAGATAAAAATATCTGAATTTGACACACTCTCTTCACACATGCACCCCCTAGAGTATTCTCTCTCGTTGCCTTTCGAATAAATGGTTAAGTCCCTCGAACGTAGAGGTATCCTAGCACCGTTGCCTACAAACATATCATCATAGTCCCTTCGAATCAAAGATCATAGTCCCTCGACGTGGCCTACGAAAACATGATCTTGTCCCTCGATTGTTGCCTACGAAAAGTGATGATCGTCCCTTCGAATGTGCTAGGATACTCCTACAAGTTGCCTTCTATGACCATCCGATGTCCCTTCGAATGTCCCTTTACATCCAACGAATAGGGTTACCTACCAACTAATGGTATGGATGACACTATTCTAAAGGAAAGTAAAACAACACGAAAACGACCATTCTGAGTAGGTAATAAGACTTTTAGTTGCATGCTCTATCAAAATACTTTTCACACCTCACACTTTTGTCAAAGTTAAAACACTTTTCAAAAATGAAACATTTCCAAACACTTCGTATACATTCCAGCGTGAATCATTACGAAGTCAAAGCGAAATTCCTTTTCAAAACATTTTTCAAACACACACACAGAAAGCAAATTTTTAAAGTGAGCTAAAAGCAACTAAGAGCCCGTAGATAACTACGGATGGAAAGGGGTGCTAATACCTTCCCTTTTCATAACCTTCTCCCTTACTCAGAATCTAGCGAAGGTCTTTTTCTGTTCTTCTCACCTTCCCTTAATTGGATAAAAGAAAAGTCGGTGGCGACTCTTGCTATCCGCAACATTTGCGATAAAAAGCAAAAAAAATTCCAAAGTCAGAGTTCTCCCACCGTATTACAGTTTCGTTGAAATTCGCGTTGGTTGCTGGATTTGCAGGTACATGTCGGAACGATGTTAATTGTTCCCGAATTGGACAACCTATGAATCGTAGGCTTAAATGGCCAAAGACGAACACTGAAGTTGATTGGATTAATTTATAATTGCATTATGTTGACGTTGTTGATTGTTGTTGAAGTCGAAGTTGATTGTTTAAGTTGATGCAGAATTATGCATATTTAAAGTTGCCGTCGATTTAAGTTGTTGTTGATGTTGTAGTCATTGTAGCATACATATTTATGTGCATTATTAAGTTGGCCTGGATTGGCACCACGTTGAAAGTTGAAGGCTTATGCCTTGTTGAATGCCTCGATAACCTGGCATGATTTTAAGTTGGGAGTTTACTCCAAATGGATCCACATGCATTTGCATTAGTCGAGTCGCATCTGAGTCACATTTTTATGTTGTCGTTAGTTATTATGTTGTTTTGTAGATATCGTACGTTGTGGATTAAAGTAATAATCATTGTATGATTCTTTACCTAGCATATGAATTATCGTACTTTTGCTTATATATTTCAATATCTCACCATTTTTTTTGTTGGCTGTTACCTTTATATTGGTAACGTGCAGGTAACAAGGAGTAGAAGGTTTAGTAGCTTATGGCGTCGTCGCTCTGATACGTAGCACTCGGGGGGAACCGAACGCTTGTTTTCTTTTATGTTTACGCATTTTCTTCTGTTGAATTAAGTTATGGTTTTTGAGAAATAATTTGTGGCTTTCCGTTGTTTCAAATATGCTATGCTATTTTGAAATTATTCATTTTGAGAATCCGCTGCGGTTTATTTATTTAAGTTGAATTGTTGGAGATTAAATATGCTTTAATTGTTTCGTATTCATTATGTGCTATGTATCCTCTAAGAATTAAATTGGTTTAATTGTTGATTTCAAATTGTGAAAAGTGTAATACCTCAAGTTTTAATTTGAAATTTTGGCACTCTGATTTTCGTATAAAACATTGGGTAGATTTGGGGTGTTACATGCACAAACCAAGGAACATGTGTATACACATTTCAAACAATGGTACCTGCAAGAAAACCCAAGCAGACAGACAATAGAATGTACGCGTATGCGCACAAGCAACGGAACATTTGTATACACATTCCGATCAAATGTACCTGTAAGAACAGAGTAAAACTGAAAAATAGATAATAGGATGTATACGTGGGTATACAATCGCAAAACCCCTGCAAGAAGTGAGTTAGACCCAAGAAGCAGACAATAAGACGTACACGCATGTGTACGAACGCAAAACACCTGCAAGAAGGGAGTTAGACCCAAAAAGCAGACAAAAGAATGTATATATGGGTATACAAATGCAAAACACCTGCAAGAAGGGAGTTATACCCAACAAACAAACAATAGGATGTATACGTGTGTATACAAACACAAAAGCACCTGCAAGAAGGGAGTTAGACCCAACAAACAGACAATAAGATGTACACGCGTGTGTACGAATGTGAAAACACCTGCAAAAAAGGAGTAAAATCGGAGAAGTAAGCAAATAGAATGTATATGTGGGTATACAAACACAAAGCAAGAGTGCTAGAAGTCTAAATTTCACATGAAAAGAGTCCAAGTACCTCGCATATAAAATAAAGTGTCAAAATTAACAAAGCAAGTGGTAGAAATAATGATCGGAATGCAAAACCGATTGCAATTATGATTACAAAATGGTATAAGCATGCAAGAAGTGAAATAAAATCGGAATGAAAAGTCAGTTTTCCGAAATCGGGGCGAAAAAGTCAACTTTTCGGAATCGATTAAAAATCACATAGTTGCTTACAAAAACGTCAACAGTTTCAAAAACGTATGCGCTTTTAATTAATTCCGAGTGGAAGTCATACTTTTGTAGTATTAAAGTGTCGGGGAAGCGAGAGTGTTTGAGCATGTTTTGATCAAAATTTTGTTCCAGAACCTCCAAAACCGGTTCCGAAACGTGTCAAAACGTGAGGAACAAGTATCGTTACTTTGGACTTTCAAGGAAAAATGAGTTCCGAATTGAAAGTGCCAAAAATCGCTTATGGAAATGCAAAATTCAATGTTTTGAATTAAATTCCAACACAAGTTTTTATTTGGTTTTGAAATGTTAGAAGTGTTGGAGTTTAATTCATAACATGTAATCAAAAGCCAAAGCAAAAGAAATGCAAGCTATTAACAAGTATGAACAAGTTTGGAATTAAAAACATGTAGAAGAATCTAAGTAAAATGCATGTACATGTATTATGTAGTGTGACGTGTAGAATCAAGTTTCTCAATCTCAATAAATATATCATGTTTTGATGAAGACAAACCTCTTGGCAAGAAGGCAAAGATACTTCTCAAGGCAAAATACACTCTAAGGTTAAAATATCATGATCAAGACTTTGACTCAAGGCATTTAACAAACTTTGAGAATGTATAATAACAATGCCTCACAAATACTTAAGTTTTAGATGCTCAAAGTTCCTAACATGATTGCATGACATACACATTTGATTTAACTAAGTTTCAAAGCAAAAATTGCATTTTTCTTATTGTGCAATCGATTTGCACAAAGGTGCAATTGATTGCATACTGAATGAATTTCTTAAAAATGCTGATGTTTAAGGTTGCAATCGATTTGCACAATGGTGCAATCGATTGCATGCTGAAAAAATTTCACTTTTTAACTAAATGCAATCGATTGCTTACTGTATGTTTTTGAAAATTCATTCTGTTAGAGCTCGTGCAATCGATTTGCATAAAGGTGCAATCGATTGCACCCTGCACGTTTTTGAAAAATCAGAATTCATGCATGCACCCTTTCACTAAAAGTTTGTCTCTAATCTTGGCACTTGTTCATGATTAAAATGAAGAGACTTATGATATTTTTAAAAGGTGCCATGAACATATAAATACTCAAATTTTTAAATTCATTTCTTACCTCTTCCAATCAAAGTTTATTCAAATTTCACATTCAAGTGTTCATCTTTCATATAAGATTTTCTGCATACTTTCACATTACATAAACTAGAAAATCTTGAGCAATCTATATCTCTAAGTCATTATTAATTATTGTTATTGGAAGGGAAGATCAAGTATATTGATAAATCACTCAAAGTGATATTGTTCTACAATCTTACAAACTCAAAAAATCTTGTAAAAATCATACATTCTTGTTGTATTCTTGTTGTCCAGGATTGTTGGAAGCAAGTTATGCATTGAAGAGGATTGTTCTTCTTGCACTTAGTGTTTTAGACCTTAAAGGTTTTAAGAGCCTTTGGTCTTCCTATAGGTTAGATAATAGGCATCACAATTGGTGTGAATAGACTGTACAATCATTCTAACTATAGTGAAATCTCTTGCATGTTGTAAGGGGACTGAAGTACTCTCGATCTGTGAGGGGAACCAGGATATATCCTTGTGTTCTTTACTTTTTCAGCATTTACCGCTTTCATAAATATCTTAACCAGAAAAGAAAGAATCCTCACACACCTTCATTCACCAAACCAAAAATATTGCATCAAGTATTCATAAAAAACCGATAAACTTTTTAAACACATAATTCACCCCCCTCTTAGGCGCATTTCATACTTACATGACGTTGTGTCGTGTTGTGGTGAATGCAAACATGAGTGTACATGTTATCAAATGCAAATGATACATGCTCTACGTAATCATTTCCTAAATGCAAATTTAAACATATAAAAATGCTAATAGAATCAAGTATGTGTGATGTTTTTGTGTTGTGGAATCATACATGGAAATGGTGTCATTAACATGTGCAAAAGTGTGTGGAAATGAAGTTTCAACATGCTTTGAAGTTGTAAGAATCATGTATATACATTTAGACTCGATGTAATCATTCTACATGCACATAAATGAACATACAAGAATGCAAGCTAAGCCTAGAGTGTGATGCTTATGTGTTTAGGTGTGTGTTAGAACATGTGTGTGAATTGTGTACAATGTGTATATATGGATGAAAGTTAACATTTCAACACATTCTTATATCATAAAAATTCAACACTAACATAAAATTTTGGATCAACTATCCTATATGTAAATGCATGAACATACAATGATGCAATTTGTGTTTTGTGTGTGAATTTAGGTGCATTATATGTGTTATGTACAATGCCAATGCACCTAAACCTAAAAATGCAATATAAACTAAATTTTTGACACAAGTTAGATGCAAATTATGCTTCAAATCATATGAACCAATGTAATGCAATCAACCTATACGTTCCCTAATGCATGAACATATGGTATGTGATGCAAAATGCTCAAATCAAAAGCCTAAATGTAAAGAAAAACAACAGCACAAATGCATGTGTGTGTTATGTACTAAAATCCTTCACACCGACACCTTTCGAGGCACAAAATCATAATCAAATTAAAGAATTCGACAAAACAAAATCAATAATCGGAATTCACACAGAATTTGCAATCAATCTCAATATTCAATTTCACAAAAATCAAAAGCAGGAAAAGTGATTAAAATAAGTGGTTATTTGAGATAATCACTTACTTGCACTTAAAGCCTTGATGAAATTGATGAGGAAACCTTGTGCTCTTCAATGAAAATATTGGATCAAGCTCCAATTGATGATGATAATCGGAATCGAAATTGAAATCGAAAGGAAGATCACTTGAATCTTGGAGAAAATTGATGAAAATCAATGGAGGAAAGACTTCCTTAGGTTGATCCAACTAAGAGAAGAGGAGGAAGAGTGATCCCCGATGAGAGAGAAGGAAGAAACGATTGGAATTGTGACCGGAGAGAGGCGGCGTTGATCGCGATCGCCGGGCGGAATTGCGAGCGTAAGAAAAATGCTAATTTCTACTAGCTTCGTCGAGCGGGAGAAGATGTCACTGGGCGACGGAGCGTGGACAGGCAGGTGGCAGGGCAGCCTGAATGGAGGCGCGCGGTGGCTCCAGTCAGTGGAGGAAAGTCCGACGTGGAGGTTTGGCTGAGAGACTGGGAGGGAAATTCAATCTTCGTTCAATTTGTTCTTGAATTTGCTTGGAGAGTTGAGAGAATTAGAGAGTTTTTGAGATTTTGAGTGAAAAAGGAGAAAATGAGAGTGTTGTTATGATTTGTGAAGGAAAAAATATATATATAGAATTGGGAATTGGGCCTAAAAATGCCTTAAATCAATATTCAAGCCCAAATCGTGATTATCTGGATAATTTTCGTAATTAATTCAAAACAGGCCGATCTGTCGAGAATTTGAAGTCGTGTCCGGAACGAGATTTTGCTTAATTGAATCAAAATTTCAACTCGATCGGACAAATGGTCAAGGCATCACGAATTTTTGAAGTTTCAGCATAGTTTTCACGCGATTGACACATGCAGAATTTTCAATGCGCTCTTCGGAGAAAATGCCTCGGACGAGGGTCTTCTGATCAAAATTTGCAGGTGAGTGTTTCTGAGATAAACGAAGTTAACGAAATTTTTGAACTTTTGACACTGGTCCCATCACGTTTCGATAAAAATCGAGCGAGATATCATTTTTCAAAGTTTGCGTATCAGATGAAAATTGTTCGGTTCAGCTCAAACTTGCGTCCGAAGAATAAAATTCTGGTCTTAAACGGTCAGGAATCAGCTCCCGAGTTGTAAATGAAAGTTATAGAGGGCTTTGACACATAATTTTATAAATTGGCCCCGCTCAGTTTCGAGTTTCGGTCTAGGAGATATGAACTATTTAGTGGGCAGAACGTACGATTCAGCACTAAAATTCAGTTTAATCCTCTTGAGAAATCGAATTTTCCGGGACCCTCACATAATTTGCTTTCGTATTTCAAACAAAAGTTATAGATAGTAATGAGAGGGACTTTTCGGTCAAAAATCATCAGAAAATACCCGACGGGCTGAGAGATACGCCTTCAGGAGTGTCCAAAACACACCGAAAACCCAAAATTCACTTTATTGAGAAATAAACGAATAAATTCTTTTTCTTTGATGAAACAGCCTCCGATCTGAACAGATAAACTGGAGCACATATTGATATGATTCCAGAGCTTATGGAACCAAACCAAAATAGCTTCCTGACCAGAAAATCTTGCAAATAGCCGTACGAACCGAGAAACATCGATTCTTGGCTCAAAATGATCTGAGATAGCCGAAACGCGCTGTTTCTTTCGTACTTGGGATATCTTGAACTCGATAACTCCATAATCAATTCTATGTGTGCAACTATATGTATGTTTGTGCAATTGAATTATAAGCCAGAAATACGGGAAAGAAGAGGGTAAATTTTGGGGTACAACAGCTGCCCCTATTCAATCATCCTCGAACTTGGGAGCAAGGTTGGCGTCTTCCTTCCGAGCAATAAGATGCGAGGTGATTGAATACCAGAAACAGAATAAAAAAATTACGCTCTGAAACCCAAAATTTGCATCAAAAGATGCATATGGACTTTCGAAATTCCAATGTGCCTCATTGGAGAAAGGAGTATGTTGCGCCAGAGCTTATCTGGGCCACAACAAGAGAGAGCACAGAATAAATGTTGAATTCTACGAAGACAGGTACAGGTGTAATCCTGACCTAAAAAGAATTGGCCTCTACCCATTCAATCCACAATGCCAGGGGAGAGCTGACACGCAAGCGGACGCAAAGACTAGATACATTAACCAAACTAATCACATTATGCCAGAAAATCACTAGACGATCGTGATGCAAAGACTCAGAAACGCAAATTAGGCTTTACGAAGGAGAGAAACAAGTGTATTCTTGCTCTCAAAAGATGACCCACAATGTCAGGGGAGAGCTAACATGCAAGCGGAGCAAAGACTTGATACACTGGCTAGACTAACCATATTACGCTAGGGAATAACTGGACAGGTTTGTGATGTGAAGGCTAGAAAGTGCCGATTAGGCTTTACTGGCTCAGAAAGATGTACTATAAGAAAAGGAGCAAGTGTATTCGTATTCCCTAAAAGGCACAGGAGGAGAATTTGTCCTAAGGATGTTGAACCAAGAGATGTACTGGCAATTTCAACGAAGATGAAGACTGGAAATGCCAACCAGACTTCACACATAACGTAGGGTTTTCTACATCATGCGTATAGGAGAGAGCGTAATACTCGATCCTGACCAAGAATTGGTAGCGAATCAACTCTTGTGTGAAGAGGAGAAAACAAGTGTAAGGCTTGCTTTCAACGCTTGAGATCTTTTCGATGACCTATGTTAAAAAGATATCTATCTATTATGATACGATGAAATATTTAAAGCGTGTAGTTGCAACGGAACCAGAGAGAATATATGGGGATGGAAAATGCAATTTCTATTGTATATGATTAGATTATTATCTATTAGTTTAGTTAATGATCTCGGTTCAGCGAGTCCTTTCTTTCGTGATGAACTACCTATATTTTGTCGCTGTGGGCCGAGGAGAAAAGCAACAAGCGGATTGTATCATCCTAAAAGAAGTAGATCAACCTCTTTCTAATATACAACATAGGTTGAGCAATGCAATGTCGTTGGGCTCTCATGTCGATCTGAAGAAATGATCCTTTTTGCTGAAGTAATTGCCTGCTAGACAAGAGGATAACAAGTTAAAAATTCTTGACTAAAGTAAGATTAACTGGAAGAACCCCCTTTTCTTGTGACAAAGATTTTCTCATTTACAATCGAACTGGATTTACATCATCTCTTTTTCCATTTCAATTCAAGAGTTCTTTTGTGTTACCACTTCCCCCCGAGACCCTAAAAAAGAGACAAATTTTTTTAGAAACACATATAAGATTCAACATTACAAAACAAAAATCTGACTTATCTACTATATTTTTAAAAAATATGGAGTCGGGTTCTTGCCCATATTGAATAGATAACGGAGCCAAATCTTATTTTGATATTGCTCAGCTCCATAGTCAATCCTATTTCCGATAGCAGCAGTTGACAATTGAATCCAATTTTGTGCATTATTTTTGTATACATAAGAGTGTGAAAAGAAGGCCCGAATTCAAGTTGTTAAAGTTTCAAAAATAGTCGCGTTGATTTTCTCGACCTTTTGACGTAGGATTAGTCAATCTTTTTTCTCGATAGGGGGCAAAGGAAGGGGTATAGCTCAGCGGGAAAGTGTCACCTTGACGTGGTGAAGTCATCAGTTTGAATATGATTATCCCTACCCCCAATATAAATTAGAAATTGTTCAAATTTGATGACAAGATTCAATCTAAATCGATAAGAGGCTTGGGGGTTAACGTATAATGGGCCTGATTATCCCCACCCCCAATACCCCCAATCCAAATCGATAATCAGGTCGGGGTTGACTAACGGGCTCTGATTATGCCTAATCGCAACCCCCGATATAAATTAGAAATTGTTCAAATTTGATGACAAGATTCAATCCAACTCGATAAGAGGCCTGGGTTGACGAAAGGGGACATAGGGTTGTATTATATTTCTGGGACACAACTCCGGGCGAATATGAAGCCCATGGATACAAGTTATGTCTTTTCATCAAATGATTTAAAATTATGAATTAGTTTTGTCTAGAAACAAGTAATCTATAAGTAATGGAACTAGGAATCTCATGGAGAGTTTGATCCTGACTCGGGATGAATGCTGGCGGCATGCTCTACACATGCAAGTCGGACGGGAAGTGGTGTTTCCAGTGGCAGACGGGTGAGTAACGCGTAAGAACCTTCCCTTGGGAGAGCGAAAGGAAGAATCCGCCCAAGGAGGGGCTTGCGTCTGATTAGCTAGTTGGTGAGGTAATAGCTTACCAAGGCGATGATCAGTAGTTGGTCCGAGAGGATGATCAGCCACGCTGGGACTGAGACAAGTCCCAAACTCCTACGGGAGGCAACAGTGGGGAATTTTCTGCAATGGACGAAAGTCTGACAGAGCAATACCCCGTGGAGGTAGAAGGCCTTATTCTATCAAAATAAAATAAAGATGTGACTAAAAACATATTTAACCCTAAATAAAATATTTATTTTTTTTAAATAAAAGATATGAAACGTTAATCTTTAAATTAATGGATTAACATTTTATGAAGAGTCAACCATTTCAGCAATAAAAATAATTCAATTTCATTTCAATGCTTTGAAAACACTTAAACCTAATAAGCATATTATTTAAACTTGCTTGCAAAAAGAATAAAATGCATTTTGGTAATGAAATTCTTCCCAAACAAAAACCAACAAGTGCATGGGTTTCAGCGTTGGACAAGTGCTACACTTTACAAATAATTTACAATTTAAAGAAAAATTCTAAGAAAATATTATGACACATGGTGTAGACATTTATATCATATATCAACCAGAAATTGTCCTTCTACATAGAAAGATAAACAAACATGTCAAAGTTCCTCCTTTGGATATTGTATTAAAAGGAATCCCATATTTGCCTGTCTCAAACAATCCTCTAAGAAATGGCCAGTAACAAATGATCAAATACACACTACACAACATTTCAACAATTCCACACTTATAATCCCCCCTTAATTCTGGTTTCTGAAGCCCCAACAACTTGATAAATATAGCTGTCAATTGCAATAACAAGACAGTAGTTCCCGGCAAAAAAATCAACGACCCGTCAAACGTGTGTCTACCGGCACTCTTATCGCTTGTGTCGCCGCTAAACGGGGGAAGAGCTTTCTTTGTTATGTCAAAAACAGTGTTGGATATTCCCAATAATTTTAGTAACATGGTAATAAATCCACAGAATCCCGCATTCATAGGTGTTATTATTGACATTCTTTGATTGTTCCACCATGCTCTAGTTGACATATCTGAATCCAAATATTCATATAGAGTATATACATTGTAAATCACAAATATTGTTACAGGAATATATATGCCCTGATCCTGAAATCAAACAAAACATAACAATGTGTTATTATGTCGTCACAAGTTTGTCTATATGTAGTACTAGCACCAGGGGCGTCTTAAATATTTGAGACTCTGCGTAAGTTAACCACAGTTCAACCATGGCAAAATTACGAGGGCTTTGTTTGCTGACAGTTTAATCGTGACTAATATTTATGAGGCTGTATTTAGTCACGATTTAATCGTAATAAATTTTGGAAGTACGTTTTACACTTATTTAAGGACGGCCTTGTGTATCACTAACATTAGTAGCTATGTATGTATTTTTCAGTACTCACCTTTGGCAAGAAATATGAGTTTGTAATGATGCAATAAGCTATGAGACAAGAGTAGCATACTTGAGCAACTGGGTTGAAGCCCCAATTAATGATCCACATATAAGCTAAGAATTCCCTAAAAGAAAGTTTAGCAAAAATGGTACCAAAAATAGGACAATGCTTGCTAAAGAAGATTTCAAGCATTCCTGTGGTCCATCTCTTTTGTTGTGACATACTTGTTGGGTGATCAGATGGAGCACAACCTGTGAAAGCAATTGGATCTGGGATACATAACTCCGATCTCCATCCTTTTTGGTGCATTGTTAATCCAGTTAAGATATCTTCGGTTATTGATCCATACATCCAACCAACCTAAAATTCAATAAACTCATAGCGACTTTAATTTCATCACTTAAAATCTTTCAACAAGAAATATAGGTTTAGTTATAATTAGTTTGTGCAACAAACCTGTTTACCCCAGGCAGTCCCATATTCGTATCCATAACAAGCAACTTGTCTAGCTTCTTCAACTGCTATTTTAACATTAATGTCACTAGGTAAATAAGTCCTCCCTTCCAAAGCATGCACAACTGATTTCATAAGTTCCTTGGAAGCTCCGAATTTTTGTTTCAAGTCCTCCTCTGATAATGTTTTTGACCCTACATGTAAAACAACATACGATTCTAATAACTTTATGTAGAACTAGAATGGATATATATACTTGTGTGAGTTCAACTATAGAGTGAAATTTGATTGACAAAAACTTTGACGTAAAAAAAAGAACAATTTTTGTGGGTGCGGTAAATAAGAGATCAAAAATGAGATTACATTAAATATAAACCTTTAAAAGAGGTTTAGATTAATATGTGTACCATTTTGTACGTCATCGGGAGAAAGACTGTATATAACTTTTCTTCTATGAAAACAATTTGTTCCACCGTAGAATATGCCTTGGAGTCCTGCTAATCCAGCTCCAAGATACTACAAATGTTATTTAAAAAAATTATTATCAAATTAATATAATGGCAACATTTATTTCGAGTATTTATGGTTTCGTAAATCACCTTATATAGAATGACCAACTGATTTCCAAAAGGATCGTCTTTGAGTGCAGCATAGAATTGTTGAGGACATTGAACAAAAGCAACTTCTTTTTCTCCTTTTGAATCAAGCAAAATGCACATCGCATGTTGAACAATCTTTGGATTGTTTACAAACATGTCACAATCGACGTTCAACATGAAAGGTGCATTGGTAATCAAGCTAGAGACTCTTGTCTGAATAAAAATCAGGAAATTTAAATTAAATATTTATAATAAGGTAATGATGTGATTACTCTTACAAACAAATGTTATTATCTAATAAACCGAATTAAGGATGTAAATAATTTATTTACCAAGACATTCATGGCACCAGCTTTGAAATGATGTGGTTGCTTTGGCCTCTTCTCTCTAGATACGTAGATCAAATGTGGCAATCCATCTTCAACCATTTCTTTGTTCTCCCATATGATCTTATAAATTCATCATGCATGTGAGCATTAAAAATTAATCTTTTATCATCTATATAATGGTCAAATGAATATTTTAAATGTTTTATGTTGTCAACCAATCACAACTAAGATAGTGTCGAATTATATTATTATTTTTAGATAAATGATATGATACAATAAAATGATAAACTTTGATTGGATGACATAAAAAAACTATTTTACATTATCATTCCCTTTTAATTCATCTTTAAATTATATTTAACATAAAAAAACACCAAAAAACACATATAAAATTCTCATATTCCAATACTTCAAGCTTTAAGAAGTATTTCGGGTTCACAAAATTAGTTTTACATTTCTTGAAAATCAAAGATAAGGACAAAGTCGTGAGTATTATAACACCCAAGGTTGCTAATATTTGATTTTCATGCAATCATACAGTCATGATGCTTGAAAAATAATGCCGATTTAAATTTTATATAATGATTTAAAAAATGCCTCACTTAAATCACATGACTGCTGAACGGAAGGAATTATTTACTGCAGGAAAATTCAGTCCAGCATCACGGGCTACCAGAACAAGAACAGATAGTACCTTGACAATAGCAGGATGATTTGTCCGATTAGTATTTGAGAAAAGTGCAAATTCTCCTTCAAATAAGCTTGGGATCGATTCTGGGTCCACATCTATTTCACGGCTAAGATTTTCATACATATCCTATACACACAAGCAAAACAAAACATTTCACCATTTTGTGGACAGACAAATCTTCATTTTGTCGACAGAATCAACACAATCATTCAGCAGCAACAACTTGTTACTCACCTTCATCTGCAACCATTCTTGTCGGAATTCGTTGTTATTTGTCATGCACTCGTTGTCATCAGTGAAATATCGAAATGGAGCTCGAATTTGTATATTGTATTTTTTACAAAAAGGAACCCAATGTTTTGCGAAATTTGAAGCATGTTGAAGAGCATGGAAGATTAGGGGAGAACAAGCATCGTCGGAAACGTAACAAGATAGTTTGTTAGATGGATAATCGAGTGATAATAGTGATAAGACTGTGTTCACTGTGATAATTGGTGGTTCTAACTCCGCGTCTGCTGTTGTAACAAATAGATCCACTGCTGGAAGTTCTTTAACGCTGACAGTTTTGAAAAAAATATTTTGTTAGCCATAAAAAATATAGAAAAATTGTTATTTCTACGCCCAAAAGATACACTACACTTTATTCACTATTCACCTATAGGGTGAAGAGTATTTTATTAAAAACAATAAAAAATTTTAAAAAATAAATTAATATAAAATATTAAAATATTTTTTAGATAAAATAATATTCATAAAAATTATATGATTAACCAACTTTATCATCTCATTAATCAATATTTTATATTTGATTAACCAATTTTAATTTATTATTAAGTCTTAGTTTTAATATCTGAACATTCATTAAACAATTTTATTATTTTATTAACTAATATTTTATATTTTATTAATCAATTTTTTTTACTACTAAAATTTATTTTTACTATCTGATCATTTATTAACCAATTTATAAATTATATTAATCAATTTTTTACATTCTACTAACCAACTTTATATTACTATTGTTTATGTTACTATTCATAAATACTATTCACACATTATTCACTATTCATTTTACTAGTATTTATGAATAGTGATTAAGGTGTAGTTGTAAGATTTAGCGTATGAATATTATACTTGAAGAATATATGGAGGTATTTATATGTAGAAACAACTCTATGTTAAAATTCTTAGAAATAATCTATGGAGAATTTTTAAGTAGACATAGCCATAACAATTAATTTTATACACAATCAATCGTAAATTTTTAATTAATTAAAAATAGATATAATATTTTCTCTCTTTTACATAATCATAGCTATTTCATAAATCAAAAAAGAAATTAAAATTTATATACATATTTAATTTTTTTTTCTATTCTTATTAGTTATTTTTAAAAATATTAATTTATAGTAGTTTTCAAGTAAGAATTCTCCATAGCCAACAAAAATAGATAAAAGTTTGAATTTATTTAAATTTTAATTTCTTTTTTATTTATATGCTCACCACTTCTCTTCATCTGCTCTCTTTCCAACTCCTCTCTACTCTTTTTCTCCTCTAACAAACATATCCTTAGACTTTGATTGCGAGTTTGGAAGGAGAAAAATTGAGGGTTTTTGAAAATAATTAATTTTTAAATAAAAAATATTTGATAGTTTAAAAAAAATGAGTTTGTATAAATAAAATAGTGTTTATTACTATTGTATTTTTAATTTTCAAAATAATATAACAACATAAAAAATATTTAAAAAATTTATCTAAACCCTCCAAACTCTATTTTAATACAAATTTTAAGTTCAATAAGTTAATCTTCAAAAACTCTCTCAACTAAAAATTTTCTAATCTTTTTACTTAATTTTTCCTATTTTTAAGCTTTCATGTCCCTTCCTCTCCAAACTCTCATACACTATCTTAACCTTCTTCTTTTTTTATGTATTGTGAATTTTTTATGCCCCTTTATTCATTTGATATAACTATAATTTAATTAGTTTTTTTGTCTCGATGAGTTAATGCGTTTTTTATTTTCTATTTTTGATTTTTTTTAAATGATCATTGAATGTTAATATTTTATTTATTTTAGTCTTTAAAATTAAAATCTACAGAAAATTTTTAAAAAAAAAATTCACAAGAAACCTTTAAATTTTCTTGCGAATTTCAATTTTAGAGTTTAAAACCAAATAAAATTTAATATTTAAAAATTTTATTTAAGAAAAAAAAGATACAATAATTAAAATAAAAAGTACACCAACTTATAGAAATTAATAAATTATTTAAATTTATACCTATTTATCGATAAAAAAAAAACAACATAGTGTATTTTTGGAGTATCAAAGGTTAATTGACTAAAATTACTATTTCCTCCTTTCTCATATTAAGACTCCTCTTTATAATATACATTTTGCCTTGAATTATTTATCCCTTTAAAATACTAATGCATATTTATTATTTTTTATCTTATTTCAAACACTATCTCTAACTGTTATATGTGTGAATTTTTAATGGTTATTTGTCCATATATGTTAAAGAAAAAAAAGTTGATGAATATATAAATACCTTTGGAGGAGTCGTTCAGGGTAGGTTTTGACAATAGCAGGAGTCCATTGAGTGGACATGGTGAAAATCCAACCTAAGGTGAACCAAGATTCACACATTAAAGCAACAAACCAAGGAAGAGAGTAGTTGCTGAAAGAGATAAAACGGTAACCAAGCAGCAACAAAAGAAGGATTAAAATTATGCTATCCAATACTCTTTTGTAATCGTGTTTGTACCATTTTTTTTCATACAAATGAAGCACAGAGTTTGAATTGGCCATTGATTTTTTTTATTGCTAAGGTGATTAGATTGGAACACCTCTTTGTGTTCGTGTATATTTATGCAATATATTTATAGCAAAGAAGGAGAGTTATTTGCTTGGTCACAATTTTTTAAAATATTAAAAGATTATCAAGTTGTAGAATTTGGCCCGTTTAGAGAAAAGCTACGTGTAAGTTACATATACACCGTATATCCATACCTAACATATAATTTCATTTTTTTTTTAAGAAATGCTATTTGTACACCCAAAGTGTACACCAAATACTTACATCAAACACTGTTAACCGTATAAATACGATAAACAGTGTTTGGTAAAATAAAATAATAATATTTATAAAAAAAATAATTTATTTTTAAAATTATTTTTATTGCACAAATATAAAATTTATTATTAACCAACTTCATTATTGCATTAATCAGAAAAATACATGTTATTAACCATATATTTTATTTATAATACATTAACCAAGTTTACTACTTTATTAACCAATTTACATAACATTAAAATATGTAAGATAATAATGTAAAGATTGGTTTTATATTTCATATTTTAATATCAGAACTTGGTTAATGTTATGTAAATTATTGGTTAATGAAGTAGTAAACTTGGTTAATGTATTATAAATAAAATATATGGTTAATAACATGTATTTTTCTGATTAATGCAATAATGAAATTGGTTAATAATAAATTTTATATTTGTGCTATAAAATAATTTTAAAATAAATTATTATTTTTATAAATATTATTTTATTTTAAACATCGCTCACCGTATAAACACGGTGAACAGTGTTTGGTGTAGTATTGGGTGTACACTTTAGTACATAATGCTATTTGTACACTAAAGTGTACACCCAATACACCAAACATCACCGTATTAATACGGTGAAAGTGTTTTTAAAATAAAATTATAATATTTATAAAAAAAATTATTTATTTTAAAATTATTTTATAACACAAATATAAATTTATTATTAACCAACTTCATTATTGCATTAACCAAAAATACATGTTATTAACCATATATTTTATTTATAATACATTAAGTTTATTATTCATTAACAATATTTACATAACATTAACCAAGTTCTGATATTAAAATATGAAATATAAAATCAATCTTTACATTATTATCTTACATATTTTAATGTCAGAACTGTGTTAATGTTATGTAGATTATTGGTTAATGAAGTAGTAAACTTGGTTAATATATTATAAATTTAATGTCAGAACTTGGTTAATGTTATGTAAATTATTGGTTAATGAAGTAGTAAACTTGGTTAATGTATTATAAATAAAATATATGGTTAATAACATGTATTTTCTGGTTAATGCAATAATAAAGTTGGTTAATAATAAATTTTATATTTGTGCTATAAAAATAATTTTAAAAATAAATTATTTTTTTTTATAAATATTATTATTTTATTTTACCAAACACTGTTCACCGTATAAATACGGTGAAACAGTATTTGATGTAAGTATTTGGTGTACACTTTGGTGTACAAATAGCATTTCTCTTTTTATTAACTTAATGAACTTTAGTTTTCATGCCAGGTTACTTAACTTTGCCATTATTTACTGTGCATGACAAAAGTACTGTAAGAATAGCACACCTTTTTCTTGCCCCGTTAACCCCTAAATTATTTTATTCCAATTTTGCCCCGGACTCAATACAAAAGAAATTTTCAAATTAAATTTTTGGTAGACCTATCAAATTTTTGATACACCAAAATTTTTAGAAGTCTATTTGAAAAATTTCGATATACAGGAAATGATGAATTTTCGGTACAACAAAATTTTCAGAAGTGATTTTGAAAATTCTTGTATACCGAAAAATACACGTTTTGGATAATCAAAAATTTCTTTGTAACTGAAATTTTTGGTATGTTTAAATATTAGGATTTTTTTCAACGGTTGAGATATTGCTAACAGTTTTTTAGGGTTCTGATTGCACCGACACTTATGTGTGGTCTAGAATGCATCACCTTTTGTATAAGTAGGGGTCTTAGGGTTATTAGTTAACACATCTCAACAAAATGTCTCTTCCTCAATTTCTGATTAAGACAGAAGTGTATTACAACGATGATAAACCTCATATTGAATTCAAGTTTCCATATGGATTTGAGTCATTTGCCACCTTAAAAAAAACGTTGAACGGTTTGCTGCCTGATTCTGATAACAGAAGGGTGACAAAGATCGAGTTTCAAGAGGATTACATTGGTATAAATGGTTGGGTGAAATACAGCCTAATCGATTTGAAGAATGATGGAGATGTGAAGGCCATGTGGAAATCATTTCGTCGTAGGATAACAAAAGGTCTAATCGAGTTGGACGCGCAGATCCGAATATCTGTTGACGACATAATGAAGTGTCTAAAGCATCAAGAGTCATCTGGTAGCTCCTAGGTTTTCATGTATCAAAGTACATGTTTGTTGTTTATCACTTGATGTTTGTTAACTTTTTCGAGTTTGTTATTTGTGTTATTTTGTTTTCTTTATCTAATTGAAACATGTACTAGCCAAAAAAGATTATGCAATAAACTAGATTTTGTTTGTCATAACATATACATATAATAAAATCATAAAAAAAAGAAATCTACGTAGGCCTTCCACGGGAAATATCGGCCAACCTAGCTAAACCATTATAAACCTCGCCGTCAGGGTTCACCAATCCCATGAGGTTATATAAGTGAATGGCGATGATCGATAGGCGACTGTCTTGATCACCTGCGGGAGGTGATGGTTGTGGTGGTGCATCAAAAGAATATATGGTACCTGAAGGCCCTGGAACATTAGAGGTTGTAGTTGATGGTATGACTCGAGGGTGTGATTCACTGCAGAACCACTCCAGGTATCCATCCTCGCACCGCCCAAGCTCCTGAACCCCAACGGCTGCATCAATGATCTCACTGGGGGAGTTGATGATGTGACTCTGAAACCATCGATCAATGCCATCAGCTAAAGCCTCTGGGACCGGATGTGGGATACCTTGTATATAATCATACTGACGTAGACACCTTTCAGGAAATTGTCTAGCCACACGACTCTCTCATCTAACATACCCTGAACATAAAGTAGATACCTCAAAAGGCAATGAGGGCGATGAGCCGTATACGGTGCCCAGGTGGCATCATCTAGGATCAAAGCATTCAACCTCCTCATGTACTCCATCAACCCTCCTGGAACGGCCTGTTTGACCTTCCACCTCTTCGCATATGGGTCTCTAGCCTCAACGTAACGCCTTGAATTTAATTAATTATTTAATTAAATTAATTAAGGATTTATTTGTTGGAATTACTCGAAGCCGGGAATTATCAAAATTATTATGAGAGGCATTATTGGATTAATATGTTGGTTGAGCGGTTAAGTTGATAGTTGAGTAATTAGTCGGATTAGTCAGAAGAAATTATTATTAGAAATAATAATTGAATATTAGAATATTATTCATTTAGTTGGGCTTAATTGTTGTATGAGGAATAACAAAGTTGAGGGTGTGAATAATAGGCCCAATAGAATAATAATAATAATATTATTATTATTATTATTATAAGTTGGATTTAAAAGAAGAGATATAAAAGGAGAATCATAAGGGTTATTAGAATGTTGGTGGTGGCTATACGTGGAAATAGGAATTTGGAAGAAGAAAAGAGGAACAAGAGTTTGGAGGAAATTTCCGTCTGGAGAGAATTGTAAACCGAAAGTCAAATTAGAATTCAACCTGAAATTAAAGAGAGGTCATCAATCCAAGGTAAGGGTAGGGTTCAATCTCTATAACCAGGTATATGATAAATTGTATGTGGTTTAGGGTTGTATAAAATCTTTCCATAGAAATTGATTGTCTCTGCGTTGTATTGATTTTGCCGGACTTAAATTGTTGTAGTGATGATTGATGTAATTGTATCGATTATGGATACGAATAGGAATTAAGTTAATTGATAATAGGTGCTTCTTTGATTTGGTGCACATTATAAGTTAGAAGATTCATTTGAGCAAAAGAGCTTCCTCTCTCTCGTTTTCCAGATCCCAAAATTGCTCTGCACTTTCCATTTTTCTCATACTTTGAAGTTGTTGCAAATCGTGTTTGAAGAGGATTTTTTGCATCATTCAAGCTTCATTGAAGATCTAAGAGCAAGGAAGTGGTATTTTCTCTTCAAATCCAGAGGCATATTTGGATTTATTTTCCAAATTAAGAGGTAACATCCAAACTTCAAATCTGATTTTCTAGCTTGCATTGATGAATTTGAGGTTATACATGCGTGGTTAGCTGGCTAAACATTAGGTTTGATGTATAATTGCATATATTTTTGAAGCATATTGCATAGCATGAAGTTCAGGAAATCCAGATTTGGATGATTTTCTTGATTTTCTTGCTCTGATTTCTTAATGTATGATGGATCATTTGATCTTTTACAAGTTGTGTGTTGTAGCTTGCCATGTGATCTTCATTTAGAGCTTTGAATCACTTAATTTGGTTGAGAAATGAGTGAGATACGATTGCTAGAAGTAGCTTGCATGAAACTGAGAAATAACGCATTTAGGGCATGGTTGGAGTTGAAGATGATGCGTGGCATCATCTGATTGGCTGCTTGCATTTTTTAATTTTCATTTTAATTATTTTGTGATCAGCATCTTGCATCAATTTATTTTACATTCAAAAATCATCCAAAAATTACAAAACAAATACCATAGACTCATGTTGACCTTAAATATTTTGTGGAATGTTTTCCAATTTTTTAAAAATGTTTTGGCCAATTAAATAAATTCTGAGTTTAATTAATTGCATTTCAATTGAAAAATTCATAAAAAATATTTTCCAATGTTGAAAAATTCCACAAAAAATATTTTGGATCCTCCAAAGGATTAATTTTGAGTTTCTGAATTTTATCTCATATTGTTTGCATTTTTGCATAATAAAATAAATTCATGCATTATATTGCATTTCATGCATATTTAAATTGTTTAAAAATACTTCCATGCATGTAAATAATACATAAACAATATTTTGATCCATTTAAATCATGCTCCATGCATTTCTGAATTTTATTTCATCATTCTTGCATTTTTCCCATTTTTAAATAATTTCATGCATTATATTGCATTTCATGCATATTTAAATCATTAAAAAAATACTTCCATGCCTACAAAAAATGTATAAAAAACATTTTAGCTCATTCAAATCATACATCATACATTTCTGATTTTTATTTTATAATTTTGTCATTTTGCATGATTAAATCAATTTTTGCATTAAATACATTATTTGCATTATCCATTTTGCATTTTGTTTGTTTTTACCATTTTTCCTTGAAAATAAAAAATGCCAAAAATATTTTTAACCATGTTTAGGATGTTAGGTCACTGTTACTAATTTTTATAGATTTTTAATTTTGACTTTTACATTTTATACCAATTATTCTTGTTTATTGGTCATACAAGCATGTATATTAAACTAGAGTTGACTTTTTGATTTTATTGTGACCTTTCCATGGATTTTTGAATTGGGCAAGGATATGTCCCTGACTTTTAAGGGATTTGAGATCCTTATTGCATTTTTACTTGGATTTTATCTTCCATTTTTCTATTTTTGTGGAATTTCTAAGGTGAACATACCTTGTGGCCTAGTGTAATTGAGTCTAGCTTCAATTTGAAGTTTGTGGACATGATTTAAGGTCAAGCTTTGGGTATGTGATGATCATTTGAGTGCTCTAGTGATATGTAACATGTTTTCATTCATTGGAAATCCTATGTTAATCATTAAGTTTCTACCTAGAGCATAAAGTTTTGTGTGGTTCCTAAAACCCTATCTTGTTGATGTCTTGGTTCTTAAGCCTTTTTCTTGTATAGTTTGTGTTTCTAATTAATGTTTAGGGGGGGATGATAACCTCAAGTATAGTCTTCTAAGACTTGAGAGACATTTGACCTTAAAGGATCATCCTTTAGTTAAAAGTTTGATCTTTGTTTCATTTGTTGCATCCTTGTACATGGATTGTAAGGTGAGGAATGCATTCATGCAATTCTTTAGGAATCTACTTCTCACTCCCTTATCACTCATCCATTTGCTATCGCTCATAAAATGGCTTGCTTGCATATTGATGCCAACTTCACCAAGTCTTTTGCTTAGGCAAATATTGGGGGGAGGATGACGATACTAAATTGATAATCTTTGGTTTGTATGCTTTTGAGTAGAACCCTGTTGATGATGCACAGGCCTTGTTTCAATTCCCAAATACCAGAGATATAAGGGAGATAGACCCTCATTAACCCCTTTGAGCCTTGAAGTAGGAGTTTCTTTTCTATTCAGAAAGAACCCTCATTTTCCTAACCTGGGGCAGGGTAGATTTCAGTTAATCTGATCGAGCATTCAGAAGAGCGCAATCAAAGGATACAACAATGGTTATCCTCCAAAAGGCTAAGGACAGTCCAAACTGCAACGGTCAACCTACGTTTGTCAATGTAGAATCCCTCAAAGACTCAGACAGTCACAATTACTTCCAACAAATTGAAGACGGTGTAGAGATCACACGATTTATGCTAAAAAATGAAAAAATGATGAATAAAAAAAAGAGAGAAAAAAGCCCGCTAAGCTGAACTTGGTAATAAGTCGCTTAGGCAAAAAGGAGGGCAAAGCTTTGGAGAAAGGTTAAAGAAAGACTCTCAGTACGAGAACAAAGTCATATGATCAGACACCAAAATTAAAGACGAGTGGCTGTTGTGTCTGTCAATCTTGTGGATTCCTCGAGCATGTCCAAGAAATCCTCAGCAGAAGTGGCCATATCATACTCTTTTGAGAGTTGAAAACTCGTATCAAGTTGACTGAATTTAGGATTGGAGAACATCACGAAGGGGGTGGGCACCAAATATTTTGAGCCTAAAAATCTTTTTTTGAAAACCGTGAACCAGGCCACGTTACAACCCTCAAAAGTCCTAACTGAAGCATGGGTTAACTCGAAAGCATACTACGATGAGATAACATTTTCCTGACTCCTAAATTGTGCTGATTTTTGTGTTGGCATCATATGTTCGTCTTGTTATTTTGAAAAAAGAAAAAGAAAAATGTGTTGCATTCTAAGAGTGTTTTATTCACAAATAGTCACGATACTTTTCTATAAAAACTTCAAGACTTACATAGGTGTTGCATTTGAATTTTCATTCTCATAATAAACATTTTTCTGTATGCGAAACAACTGTTTGACATCAATTAAGTTTGCACAATGAACGCCAAAGAGGAATTTAACATTGTCAAAGGAGAGGGTCTCGACTATATGGAATTAAAAGATAATCTTTTCAAAGAATTGATGATACACCAGGGGCATCTTGTCTTGAATTAGTGCTATCTGTATTTCTACAGAGATTCTCCCCAGTGAGTTTCATTTCATTTTAGACTTGGGGCAGATTTGGTTTGATTGAATGGACAGGGTTGATCATATGAAACATCTCTAGCATGGGGCATCCCCAGTGACACCGAAATCTCTACTTCTCCCCAGCAAGTCTCCCAAAGTGAAGAGATTGTATCTAGATGATTCCCCAGTTTTACCTGAAGGTTGTCTATTCCACAGTATCATCAAGTGCAGAGTTTTGTCTGACAGGTTCTAATTGATAAGATTTCCTTGATTAAGAATCTGTATCCCCAATGAAGTTGTGTTACTGTTGTGTTCAAAGAAGAATGTCCGTTCAGGGAAGAATGCTTATTAATGACTCCTTTAATTCCCCAGTCAGGTTGTTGCGTTTGGAAGTTCTTATTCAGGAATCACCCTTTCTTCCCCAGTGTATCGGTATTCATCTAAGATTTCTTCTTCGGGATTTCTCCTCTCCCCAGCGAAGAAATCTTCTTTCAAGGTTGTGGCACAATATTCCTCATTCCCCCAGTGGAGTTGTCCCACCTCATTTCCCCAGTGGAGCTATCATATATGAGGTGTCTTATTTCTTCATGCCCGGATGAACTATTTGACTTGGATTTCTATTCTGAGAACTCGCACATCTCCCTAGTGAGTATCTCCCAAGACGTATGCTTTTGTGGGTGTGCATCCCAAGTGAGTATCCCCAGTGAATATCGCAAGAGTCGTGTGCGGATTTTCTCCTATCATTGACCAAAGATTGGTCTCTCCCCATGAAGTCGGAGGAATCTTTATTCCTGTGGGATCCAGCATTATTTGGTATATTGCCCAATATAGTCCAATCTCCATTTGGATTTCCTCTTCAGAAGCCACAGTTCTTCCTGGATATTCTCTGCCTTTGTCCAATTTCATTTGGCATCCCATATCAGAATCAGCGGTTTCGTCCAGAATCATCTCTGCAGTGAAGTCTGCAATCTATTTTTGCAACTCTTCTTAGTGATTGTGGCTTGTTCTACCGGTCACACAAGTTATTGCTCCCCACAGAGTTTCATCTCTTTGAAGGTTTTCTCCCCAGTGGGTTTTGCAATTTATTTTTGCAAGTCTTATCAAGTTGGGCTTGGTATTTGATTGGCTTTTTGATTAGCCATTCCCCGGTGAAACATTTAATCATGCATCATTACATTGCATCCTCAAAGTGTAATTTTCCATAATCTTTTGGAGCTTTACTCCATAGAAAAATTTCAAACATGCATTGAAACATAAGCCTGTATTGCCTCTATGTTCCCCAGTGAATCTTCTAATTTCAGATCATTTCCCCAATGAGGTCTCTATCCTTAGTATCTCCATACCATTATCCTGTTGATCATTCAATTTGGTTGAGTGTTTACCCAACGTTCTGGTGGTAACCCAGTCTCTCTCTGGTGCAATTTCTTTGGTTTAGTCCCCACTACCTTTGTTGGTTCGTTTCGATGTCCATCAATATACCTTTTGAATGTCAGTTTAGTCCTGATCAACATTTCAGCAAGTGTTTTGGAAGTATGCTCTAATCACTTTGCTTTGGGTCGAGTTTTGTCTCGTTTCTCGCGCATGAAATCCAGTTATTGTATTGGTACTCATCTAGTTTGTTTCGTCTAACTAGGCTCAATGATTCGAGTTTTGTCTCGTTTGTTTCTTACTCCTGGGATTCTTTCAGTTCCATCATACTGTCTATCTCAGGTTGAAACCTTTCCCCGTTACTCCGTAGATTCAATCGACCGTCACCGCTATCTTCGGTTGGGATGGCTCTGTTATAACTATTGGGTTCAATCAGTTTCATCTACTGTCTATCATTTAGTTTAAGAACAGCAAGTGCTCTAAGAAACATGCACTCTCATCACTTTGCTTTGGGTCGAGTTTTGTCTCATCACCTGTGCATGAAATCCAGTTGTTGTCCTGATACTCATCTAGTTTGTTTCGTCTAACTAGGATTCATGAGTCGAGTTTTATCTCGTTTTGTTTCTTACTCCCAGGATTCTTTCAGTTCCATCATACTGTCTATCTCAGGTTGAAACCTTTCCCCTTTACTCCGTAGATTCAATCAGCTTCGTCTATTGTCTATCTTCGGTTGGGATGGCTCTGTTATAATTATTGGGTTCAATTAGCTTCGTCTACTGTCTATCCTTTAGTTTGACAACAACAAGTGCTCTGAGAAACATGCACTCTCATCACTTTGCTATGGGTCGAGTTTTGTCTCGTTTCCCGTGCGTGAAATCCAGGTTTTCGTCCTGGTACTCGTTTCTAGAAAGTGTCGTTCTTCTAGTTCTATCGAGTCGAGTTTTGTCTCGTTTGATGTCACTCCTTGGATTCAATCAACTTCGTCTATTTTCTATCCTTGGTTGACCAGTCTCTTTCATACCTTCGGTTTGTCACAGTTTCCACTATTTACCCCTGGTTGAGACCAGCAGGTGTCCCTAGAATCACGCACTCTAGTCACAATGCTTATAGGACCCTTTTCATAGTTGTCCTATTGCGTACTTTTTCAAAGTCTAGTTTTGTCTAGTCTTTTGGTTTGAGTTTCATCTCATGATATGAGTCTTACCTCACCCCTTCTTGTGATCTGGTTTCATCCCGACACATACTTTTTCAAAGTCTAGTTTTGTCTAGTCTTTTGGTTTGAGTTTCATCTCATCTTAATCATGGTCCACGTCATAGTTTCGTCTTGACGTATATTTTTGGAAGGCTAATGTTCATTAGACTCCCTCGCTTGTTAAAGCATGATTTTTGGCTTTTCTATGAAACCAATTTCATTTGGTATTCTCTAAGTCCAGCATTCTCTGGCTCCTTTTGGAAAGTTTCACTCTTCTTCTCAAGAGTGTAAATTTTGGGTTCTTTAGTATTCAATCCTCTTCCACTTTGAACGCTCGAAGGTTTCCATTAGTTCTCGCTTATCAAGTTTAAGAAGATTGAATAGGGGCAGCTGTTGCACCCCAAAATTTACCCTCTTGATTTAGGCTTATGTTTCATCATAAACATCATATTGCATTGCATTCATACCTCATGATAGGATCCAAGCTCTTTGAGTTCCCAAGATCTCTACAAGCTAAGGAGGTTGATTGTGTTAGCATACCCTTATGAGGGAATCCCAAGTTTACATACATGTGGATATTTCAAGTCACAATGATGTATTGTACCTCAAGACATTCCATGTGTTTCATTGATCCCTCAAGAGTTGAAGTTTTGCAAAGATTTGGTGAGAAATTCATCTATGGCATTCATCTGAGGAAATTAGGGTTTTGGTCCTCTGTGGAGTTTGAAGCTTAGATGAGTCAATTTCTTGAAGTATTACCTTATTTTTATCATTTGAGTTATCATGGTTCAAAGTATTGCTCATTACATTCAGAAGATTTGAGGTTTTGAAGCTTGATTGGTTATCTCCTAACACATGGAGCAAAATTAGGGTTTTGAGTAAAATCAGGATTTCTTCAGATTTTTCACTCAAACATGATTTCACTTGTTTCTATATGTTGTTGGACATCTATGAGTGAAATATTGAGGCTCAATTTTGAGCTGAAGCAAGTCAATTGATCACAAGGGGTAAAATAGTCATTTTGGTTAAAATCAGCCAAAGTCAGGAGTTGAGCAAGTGGACTTTTGGTCAACCATCAATTCAAATGTCACATTTTTATTTTTCATGACCAAATTCATCATTGAATCAAGAAAGTTGGAGAAATTAGGGTTAACTTGTTCTTGAAGTTTGAAATTTTTTCTAAGTGTCTACCTTATAGAACTTTGACACATCATAACTTTCTCAATTGTTATCCAATGGTTGCATACCATACATTTCTGGAAATCTTGGAAACAATCCTACAAGATTGTCAATGTGTAAAATTTCTCAAAAATGCACCATTTGAGAGATATTTGAGTTAGAAGTTTCATGCACAAGTTTTGACCAAGGCTGGGCAAGCATGCATTTTCTGGGCATTTCCTTTGAGTAATTTTCACAAACAGGTGGTGGGCATAATATTGAGGCTTATATCTCTTGATTCAGATGGAATTTTTGAAAACCACTTCGTGCATTTTTGAAAACCACTTCGTGTGCCCAAAATTTTGCTCCATTTTCAGTGAACCAAAGCTTGTTTTAATCCTCATGCCACGAGTTATTGATGTGTATCAAAAGGCCAAGAAATGCACGAGCCATTTGTGAGAAAATTGGAGGAGAAAAAGGTGGTGCAAGCCATTTTGTGTAGAATTGTGTTTGTGCATTTTTCATGTGGTTTTTGCAAGTTATTTTGAAGCAAACAATGCCAAGGCTCGAAGCAAACACAGCCAGCAAGCTTCTTTGCCATAAAAAGCCAAACATTTTGAGCATTTTTCCTCACACTCATTCCATGCACCATTTTTATTTTTGCCATATCAAGCAAGGTTGAGGAATAAATCAAGTGAGGATATTCTCACCACCTGGCCAGCTCATCAAAATGCAGCCAAGGATAGTGAGAAAAGGAGCAAAACATAAGCCATGCTAAAGATGCCATTTTTATCATTTTTTGCTCCCAACGGATTTTATGGATAAAAGACTGATGTACCCTCTTGATTTGGTGCACATTATAAGTTAGAATATTCATTTGAGCAAAAGAGCTTCCTCTCTCTCGTTTTCCAGATCCCAAAATTGCTCTGCATTTTCCATTTTTTCTCATACTTTGAAGTTGTTGCAAATCGTGTTTGAAGAGGATTTTCTACATCATTCAAGCTTCATTGAAGATCTAAGAGCAAGGAAGTGGTATTTTCTCTTCAAATCCAGAGGCATATTTGGATTTATTTTCCAAATCAAGAGGTAACATCCAAACTTCAAATCTGATTTTCTAGCTTGCAATTGATGAATTTGAGGTTATACATGCGTGGTTAGCTGGCCAAACATTAGGTTTGATGTATAATTGCATCTGTTTTTGAAGCATATTGCATAGCATGAAGTTCTGGAAATCCGGATTTGGATGATTTTCTTGCTCTGATTTCTTGATGTATGGTGGATCATTTGATCTTTTACAAGTTGTGTGTTGTAGCTTGCCATGTGATCTTCATTTAGAGCTTTGAATCACTTAATTTGATTGAGAAATGAGTGAGATACGATTGCTAGAAGTAGCTTGCATGAAACTGATAAATAACGCGTTTAGGGCATGGCTGGAGTTGAAGATGATGCGTGGCATCATCTGATTGGCTGCTTGCATTTTTAAATTTTCATTTTAATTATTTTGTGATCAGCATCTTGCATCAATTTATTTTGCATTCAAAAATCATCCAAAAATTACAAAAAAAAAAACCATAGACTCATGTTGACCTTAAATATTTTATGGAATTTTTTCCAATTTTTTAAAAATGTTTTGGCCAATTAAATAAATTCTGAGTTTAATTAATTGCATTTCAATTGAAAAATTCCTAAAAAATATTTTCCAATGTTGAAAAATTCCACAAAAAATATTTTGGATCCTCCAAAGGATTAATTTTGAGTTTCTGAATTTTATCTCATATTTTTTGTATTTTTGCATAATAAAATAAATTCATGCATTATATTGCATTTCATGCATATTTAAATTGTTTAAAAATACTTCCATGCATGTAAAAAATACATAAAAAATATTTTGATCCATTTAAATCATGCTCCATGCATTTATGAATTTTATTTCATCATTGTTGCATTTTTCCCATTTTTAAATATTTTCATGCATTATATTGCATTTCATGCATATTTAAATCATTAAAAAATACTTCCATGCCTACAAAAAATGTATAAAAAACATTTTAGCTCATTCAAATCATACATCATACATTTCTGATTTTTATTTTATAATTTTGTCATTTTTGCATGATTAAACCAATTTTTGTATTAAATACATGATTTGCATTATCCATTTTGCATTTTATTTGTTTTTACCATTTTTCTTTGAAAATAAAAAATGCCAAAAATATTTTTAATCATATTTAGGATGTCAGGTCACTGTTTCTAATTTTTCCTTGAAAATAAAAAATGCCAAAAATATCATGCATGGATGCCTAACTTAATGTCTAAACTCGAAAACTAACTTAATCGAGCAAAACCTAAGGGGAACCTAAAAAAGAAAGAAGAAGAAAAAGAAGAAGATGTAGTGAAATTTGAGTGAATTATGCTCATGCAAAGTGTCAGGTGAAGTGAGGTCAGTAGACACAACATTCATTTACAAAGTTATACAAAACTTTAACAAACATCAAACATCATTATAATTTATAAACACCCACAATCAAGTTAATTCACAAACTGGGTCGAAACTAATCCTAAAAGCATGCAAGGAGCTAATTGTGCGAAGCGATGGACTTAGATGAAGTTAATAGACAATTAAAGAATAAAATGACATACAAGTCAATAGTTAATCATGTTAATGTTCATATACATCATACAAAATAAACCACAAAGATTCAAGAGCCAAAATCTATCAAAAGTGCGCAAACATGCAACAAACGCGTGTGGTTAAGTGCATCTAAGTGTGTGAGGTTTATGACATGGAAAGAAGGAGTCAAGACGAAGAGATTACAGTAGCAAGCTAAGGGTGTAAACCCAATTCTACACAATTAGACCTCACACCCCTAACTATTCTTATTAATTAACACACTAATAATATCTAATAATATTATTAACTCAATTAATTAAAATAACTCCGGGGAATTAAATATCGGTCCGAATAATATTTTACCGAACCGAATGGAATAAAAACCAGACCGAACGAAACGTCACCAAATATATTAATAGATATATCGATTAATATAATTATTCTCGTCGCCAAAACAATCGCTATACGGTAACTCAAAAATATTAATATAATATAATATTAAATAAAACGGGGCGTTACATCCATCATGCGTTGAATACGCTTTTACAACCAAGCACATCTGTCAGATTCAGATGCACACCAACGACAGTCATCAGGGCGTCCTGGAAATACACCGGCTTGCAACAAATCTTTCTTGACAATCATTAGAGGAATAGTCAGCTCGTTCATATCATATACGTAAGAGTCATTGTCAATAGCATTGGAACCTTTACCATGGTCAGGAATTGGTGCGTTGATCACATTCAGAGTTTCGACGGGGGGATCGAATTCAATTTCTCTGGCTTCGATCATGTCTTGAATTTTGTCCTTCAGAGCCCAACAGTTGTTGGTGTTGTGCCCTGGGCTGTTGGAGTGGTATGCACACTTTTCATTAGGATTGTACTTTGGAGAGGAAGTGTTGACGTGTTGAGGAGGATCCCTCAAAGTAATGAGTTTTGCTTTCAACATGTGTTGCAATATTTGAGACAACGACATGTTGATCTTCGTAAACTATCTTCGCGGCGCGTTCTAGCTACGCGCGTTGTCTCGTTGAGGTTGTGCTAGTGTAGGATTGGAGATCACTACTGCCCCCACAGATTGAGTGCGGTCAGCCTTGTCACGGCTCTTCTGACCATATACATCATTGTCTTCTTTCTTGCTACCAAAAGATCTCTTCGCAACATTTGAAGATGACTCCACTTGTATTTTTCCGCTCTTGATTCCAGCTTCAATGCGTTCGCCTGTCAATATCAGCTCGGTGAATCCGGCTGAAGAGTTTACAATCAGGTGATTGAAGAATGGGCCTATCAGTGTTCCCATAAACATATCAACTAACTCCCTATTGGACAAGGGTGGTTGAACTCTTCCTTCTAAATCTCTCCATTTCTGAGCATATGTTTTGAACTTCTCATCGCGACCCATAGACATGCTCTATAGTTGCATGCAGGTGAGTGCCAATTCAGCATTGTACTGGTACTGCTTGTAGAAAGCATCTGCTAAGTCATTTTAGGTATGAATATGGGTACTCTCTAGCTAATAATACCACTCCAACTGAGTTCCAGATAAACTCTCTTGAAAGAAATGGATCCACAATTTCCTGTCTTCAGTATAAGGATGGATCTTCTAAACATAGGACTTTAGATGTAGCATCGGACAAGAGATGCCATCATACTTGGCAAAGGTAGGAACTTTGAACTTGCGGGGAATTACCACACCAGGAACAAGACTCAGGTCATCAATGTTCAGCCCGAACATTTTCAGATTTTCCACAGCATTCAAACGGTCTTCAAGTTGCTTGTACTTGTCACTTTCAAGAGGATATTGCTCGCTCACATAGTCTTCATCTTTGTTTTCAGACTCATGATGGCTTCCTTCATTGTTCTTGACACTTCCCTTAGTTTCACCGCTCTTGTCTGAGAGTTCAAATTGCTTGACCACCCTGACTGGACCCTTGTGATTTCTTCCCATGTTGAGGATACCAATAGTCTTCTTCTTTCTGCTGATGAGCTTCTTTAGATCTTTCTGGCCTTGGACCAAGTTGGTGAACATCTCCTGGAATTGAGCATTCTGAGCCTGGAGATCTTTGAGAGTCTGTTCAAGAGCCATTTCTACTGAAATAAACAACGAGAGAATAAGAAAACCGATCTTCATTGTACTTGCTATGAAATGTTTATGCCATGATATGCGATTTTATGCAATGCAATGTTTTCAAGGACCTTAGGAATTTAAATTTGTTAAACAAGCACGAACAAATATTTATTAGTTTATCTTCATCAAGTACAAAAGTAAGTTTAAACAAATAACAAGAAATTCTTAGAGCTTTCAGGTCTCCCATGGACGCTTCCTCTTTGTGTTGAAGTAGGTGTTGATGCCTCGCTCCTCGTGAAGTAGCTTTGTCAACTCTAATACCTTCTTCTCGCTTGCATAGCACTGAACTTTGAATGTATCCCTTTCTTCTTTAAGTTGAATCCAGGATCTCTTCAAGTCTTCGAAATTAGTAGGCATGTCTGGATGGAGAATGGTATAGGGTTCGTCACCTATAACAACAGGTTCCATAATCACTGGTAGAACAGCTGTACATGGCATCATGAGGTTTTGAGCTCGAGCTCGCACCCATTTGAGGTAAGGTTTCCAAGGAATGTAATTTTTGTGTCCCAAAGTCTTGGTATCAATCTTCTTTATCATGCCTCAAGCGTGCACGAATCTTCGATGGTAGTTCTGGAGATCGTTGTTGTAGTCAAACACAATGTCTTGGAGAAGCATATCATGAGGACCATATCTTCGAGCATAACCAAACTGACGTAGAGCTAGAGAAGGGTTGTAAGTAATACCTCCCCTTATGCCAAGGAGTGGTACGTTAGGGAATTTCCCACAACGCTCAATGAAAGTGGAGTCCTTTTGAGAAAAAAGACACCAACAGATATCTGAATAAGAGAGTGACATCAGCCTTTGAGACCACTTCAATCTTTGCTCATTTTTCATTACTGATTGAGGAAGGTGCAAAATAAACCACCTGGATAGTAACGGTATGCAACACATGAGAGTTCCTTGTCTTTTGATAGTACGAGTGTGGAGAGAATGCAGAATGTCTCCAAGTAAGGTAGGCATAGGATTACAAGTGAGAAATATCTTGATGGTGTTCACGTCTATGAACTGATTTGGATTAGGAAATAACACCAAGCCATAGATTAGCAAGGCCAAAATGTCTTTGAATGCATGGAAACTCATAGCCTTTAGGAATTCTTGAGCTTTCTTTATCAGAAACTTGGCTAGTAAACCCTTAACTCCGCTTCTTGTTTCCCAATTAGCTTCAATGTTTGGTCGCTTTAGATGTAACGCCGATGCGATGTCTTCGTATTTCGGAGCTTTTTCTGAACTAGTGAATGGTATCTGATCAAGGATAGGTATCCCAAGTCGCTTAAAGAATTCTTCCAAAGTAGGTACCAACTGATAATCTGGGAATGTAAAGCAGTGATGTTTCGGATCGAAGAATTGGAATATGACATGCATCATATCTTCTTAAAAACCGGAGATAACCAAGTCAAGCAAATAACCATGTCTTTTGATGAACTGAGCATGATCGGGAACTTCTGAGACTAATTCTTTGAGTTGAGAAGGTATACCCATGAAGTTGATTCGGATAGTCTTCCTAGAAGCCATAGTTGCTACAAAACAGAGCAAAGATAAATTCCTAGGTCCTTAAAAAAGTTAGAAATCATATGATGTTTATGATGTTATGATGTCATGATGTCATGTTTAAACAAATAGCAAGCACAAACAAATCACACAATGGCCCTAGGTTTAAGGCTTGCATGAGGTATAGGCGTCTACCCTACCAAAGTTTAAGTGGGTTCAACCTGTCCTATAATAGTAACCGGGTTCTAAGAATCTCATATCATTGATCTTTCTCGTAGGCTTTATTTCAATACGACAACCAAGTGGTCAATCGAAACATCCCAAAAGTCGAATCTTAATGAGCGTAGCATCGAGTATCAACCAACCTCAGTCTACACAGAAAAAATCGGCCATCTCACTACCTTCTAATGGCCAAGATGGGTCAATTAGGGTTCTAAAAGTTGAGTTAGTGTTGATGACACCACGCAGACGCCAAATACTTTCCTCAACTGGACATGAGGAGCATCGGGACATCTAAAGTGTCGCACTAACGTAGCCATCATTTTGACCGTTTCGGTATACGCCTAATGGTCGCGATGATTTATTGCTACTTACCTAAGGAAACCTGGATCCGAGTGTAGGATCCCCCACAAGTATAATACCCAAGAAACCCTTAAAATTAAAGGATACAAGTCAAACAATTAAAGTGATATAGACCCTAAGGTAACCTCTCTTTGGGGTATTCCCCAGTAGAGTTGCCACTTCTGTAACACGGTGGGAGAACTAACTTGTTTGTTTTGCGTTTGATCTCAAATGTTTCAGATAGCAAGAGTCGCCACCGACTTTTCTTTTATCCAATTAAGGGAAGGCGAAAAGAACAAGAAAAGACCTTCGTTAGATTCTGAGTACGGGAGGTAGTTATGAAAAGGGAAGGTGTTAGCACCCTTTCCATCCGTAGTTATCTACGGGCTCTTAATTGCTTAGCTCACTTTAATTGTTTTTTGTGTGTGTTTGAAAAGATTTTTGAAAAGACATTTCGCTTTGACTTCGTAATGATTCACGCTGGAATGTGCTATACCCCAAAATTTTCCCTCCCATTTCTCAAGACAACTCACATATCCTTACTCAAGGATTTCACAAGGGTTGACCAGACAAACCCTCTCCTAAGCAATCAACCCAAACTAGGGTTTTGCTCCTCTCAAGTCAAAATGTATTTCCAATGCTTCAAGTGGTTATCATACTTCATCATATGCCTCAAGGGATCACCATGTCAAGTTTCAAGTCTTACAAGTTCAAATTGCTCATCTCATTGCTCAGATAGCTAAAAATCAACTATATTGGACAAAAAGTCAATTGTGGTCAACATACAGTCAAACTTCATAATTTTTGGTTAACACCAATATTTTGAAGTAATATTCATCATTTGATCAAGGGTTGATCATGATTCCTCAAGAAAAGTCAAGATTTGATCAAAAAGTCAAAGTTTCTAAATTAGGGTTTTTCAGACAAAAGTCAACAGAACTTTGACCAAGCATAACTTTCACATACTTTATCAGAAATTTTTTTACCAAAGCTAATTTTGAAGAGAACTCAATTCTCTACAACTTCATGTCTCACAAGCTTGGGCTAGAAATGCTTCATTTGGAAGTTATGGATCAAAACATTACAGGTCTTTTTAAATGTCAACAAAAGGTCATCGTTTTGCAAAGAAGTGTTCATGAGCATGGAAACTTCAATGAAGATGAAACCAAAAGGGCTGTTTAGAAAATCAAAAAATTTCCAAATGGGCCTAACTTTTCTTGGTCCAAACCTGCTTCTTATCTGAATTAGAACCTCCAAGCCCAAGGCCGCGTTTTTTATCTTTTATTTTTATTTATTTTGGAGTTTTATTCATTTAAAACCAATTTAATTAAAATAAAAGATATAAAATCAAAAATTAAGTGCAAGATTGATTTTCTCTCATTCTTGAGGTCCAAGCAAGCCAATTGATCTGATTATTTCGAAATAATGAAGATTGGCAAGAGATTTGATTGAAATTGGCTCCAAAAGGCAATATTTGGTTTTATTCCAAATCAAATATTTTCTCATTGATTGGAATGTGATTTCTTCATAATTCTTGACCTCATTCACTCTAGTATATATACACACTAATTCCAGATGCCACAAGAACGGATTTGATGCCTCAAGAATCCTAAACCAAGTGCAAAAAACCGTGACATTCAAGCAACCTAGAAGTCAAGGTTTCAGGCCGATTCAATCAATTCTAAGCCTTCCAATCGCTTCCTGGAGGTTATCTGATCCATTCTAGATACTCACAGATCGCAAACACCTCTAGAAACACGAAATTGCACATCACAGTTTGCTCTCCATATTTTAAAATCGATTTCAATGATTCATGCACTTTTAACATGATTTGATTATATATTCGTGTTCCTGATGCTATTTCGAAGCTTTCTGTATGGTTCGATTTAAGTTTGAGTGCAGGTACAGGTTTTCACCATTGCTAGGGTTTATGGTTTTAGATTAGGGATTTCTGATTTAGGCAAAATCAGACCAAACTAGGAACATATTCGTGATCAGGAGCTTGGTTGCAATCGAACCGTGGCTTTACCTTTAATTTAGGGTTTAGGTTTTAGCTACGAACGAAATCCGTAGGTAAAACCCTGGATATTTAAACGAAGAAGACGAAGGCTGCGCGCGTTTTCTATTTTCGAATTACTTTTCAGAAATTAATTTCCCTTATATTATTATTTTTCCTTGTTACTAACACCAATGATGTAGCGGATGGTAGCGTTTTCCATTGATCTCGTGGTCGGGTTCAACCCAAAGACCCCAACTTATTTTTTAACACTTGTTTTAACTAACCTTTTTTCATATTTTCCTATTATTTTCTTTTTCAATTTAATTTCTTTTCAAATATTTTTCTAACACATTAAAAAATCACAAAAAATATTTTCTTTTTGCATTTAGGTCAGAAAAATGCCTATTTAATTTTTAACATAAAAAAATAATATTTTTCATTCATATTTTAATTAATTGTTAATTAATCGAAAAGTTAACTTTTAATTGTTTTTTCTATACTAAAATTAATCCAAAAAAATCCCATAAAACTATTTTCTCATCTAATTAGGTTTGCTAACCCTAAAACTTTTTTCTAACTCAAAAATCTTTTTTACTAACATATTTTTCTCTTATTTGCAATTCGATTCTTTTTCCGATTATTGTAAATGATTCCAGGTTCTAATAGTTAGGACTATTTTCTCGCATTTTCTTTTCCAATATTATGTAACTGCTCATGGGATGTAATAGTTTAATTAGGTTTTACTTTCCGCACTCCTCAATTATGTAACTGCCCCAAATCCATGTAATAGCGTAGGATTTACTTTCCACACTTTACATTTCCGCATTTTAGTTTCCGCACCTATAAACTGCTAGTAATTAGGCGTGTATGGAAAGATCAATTCAATCAATCTAGATCACTAATACAAGACAAAATATCTGAAAATGATACACTCTTCTCACACATGCATCCCCTAGGGTATTCTCTCTCGTTGCCTTACGAATAATGGTCAAGTCCCTCAAACGTAGGGGTATCTTAGTACGGTTGCCTACGAAATATCATCATAGTCCCTTCGACTTAAAAGATCATAGTCCCTCGATGTTGCCTACGAATACATGATCACGTCCCTCGGTTGTTGCCTACGAAAAGTGAGGATCGTCCCTACGAATGTGCTAGGATATCCCTACAAGTTGCCTTCTATGACCATCCGATGTTCCTTCGAATGTCCCTTTACATCCAACGAATAGGGTTACCTACCAACTAATGGTATGGATAGCGTTATTCTAAAGGAAAGTAAAATAACACGGAAATGACCGTTCTGAGTTGGTGATAAGTCTCTTTTTCTTGCTCAATCAAACACTTTTTACACCTCACACTTTCTCAAAAATCTTCTTTCAAAACACTTTGTATACATTCCAACGTGAATTATTACAAAGTCTTTTCCAAAAACAAAACATTTCCAAACACTTCTTATACATTCCAACGTGAATCATTATGAAGTCAAAGCGAAATGCCTTTTCAAAAACATTTTCAAATACACACACAAACAATTTAAAGTGAGCTAAAGCAATTAAGAGCCCATAGATAACTACGGATGGAAAGGATGCTAACACCTTCCCTTTTCATAACCAACTCCCTTACTCAGAATCTATCAAAGGTCTTTTCCTGTTCTTTTCGCCTTCTCTTAATTGGATAAAAGAAAATTCGATGGCGACTCTTGCTATCTGCAACATTTGCGATCAAACGCAAAAACAAACAAGACAATTCTCCCACCGTGTTACAGAACTTGCGACTCTGCTGGGGAAAATAAAGAGAGTTTACCTTAGGGTCTTTAGAGCACTCAAAATTGTTTGACTTGTATGCTTTACTTTTAAGGGTTGCTTGGGTATTATACTTGTGGGGGATCCTACACCCGGATCCAGGTTTCCTTAGGTAAGTAGAAATAAATCGTCACGACCGTTAGGCGTATACCGAAACGGTCAACATGATGGCTACGTTAGTGCGACACTTTGGATGTCCCGATGATCCTCATGTCTAGTTGAGGAAAGTATTTGGCTTCTGCGTAGTGTCATCAACACTAACTCAACTTCTAGAACTCTAATTGACCCATCTTGGCCATTAGAATGTAGTGAGATGGACGACTTCGGCGTAGACTGAGGTTGGTTGATACTTGATGCTACGCTCATTAAGATTCGACTTTCAGGATGTTTCGGTCGACCAATTGGTAGTCGTATTGAAATAAAGCCTACGAGAAAGATCAAGGATATGAGATTCCTAGAACCTGGTTACTATAATAGGACAGGATGGACCCACTCAAACGTTGGTAGGGTAGACACCTATACCTCATGCAAGCCTTAAACCTAGGGCTATTGTGTGAATTGTTTGTGCTTGCTATTTGTTTAAACATGACATCATGACATCATAACATCGCATCATCATTTCTAACTATTTCAAGGACCTATGGATTTATCTTTGCTTTGTTTTGTAGGAATCATGGCTTCTAGGAAGACTATCCGAATCAAATTCATGAGTATACCTTCTCAACTCAAAGAATTGATTTCAGAAATTCCTGATCATGCTCAGTTCATCAAAAGACATGGTTATCTACTTGACTTGGTTATCTCCAGTTTTGGAGAAGATATGATGCACGTCGTATTCCAGTTTATCGATTCGAAACATCACCGCTTTGCATTCCTAGTTTACTAGTTGATGCATACTTGGGAAGAGTTCTCTAAGCAACTTGGGATACCTATCCTTGATCAGACACCATTCACCGGTTCATAAAGAGCTCTGAAATATGAAGACATCACATCAAAGTTACATCTAAAGCGATCAGACATTGAAGCTAATTGGGAAACAAGAAGCGAAGTTAAGGGTTTGCTTGCTAAGTTTCTGATAAAGAAAGCTCGAGAATTACTCAAAGCTATGAGTTTCCATGCATTCGAAGACATTTTGGCCTTACTAATCTATGGTTTGCTGCTATTTCCTAATCCAGATCAGTTCATAGATGTGAACGCCATCAAGATATTCCTCACTCGTAATTTTGTGCCTACCTTACTTGGGGATATTCTGCATTCTCTCCACACTCGTACCATCAAACGACAAGGAACTCTCATGTGTTGCTGTAATACGGCGAACTGACTTTGAGATTTTTGTATCGCAAATGTGCGGATAGCAAGAGTCGCCACCGACTTTTCTTTTATCCAATTAAGGGAAGGTGAAAAGAATAGGAAAATACCTTCATTAGATTCTGAGTAAGGAAGAAGGTTATGAAAAGGGAAGGTATTAGCACCCCTTTCCATCCGTAGTTATCTACGGGCTCTTAGTTGCTCTTAGCTCACTTTTTAAAATTGCTTTCTGTGTGTTTGACAAAAAATGTTTTTGAAAAGGAATTTCGCTTTGACTTTTTAATGATTCATGTAGGAATGTATACAAAGTGTTCAGAAATGTTTTGTTTTGAAAAGAGTTTGAACTTTGACAAAAAGTGTGTGGTGTGAAAAGTAATTTGTTTTGAGCAAGCAACTAAAAGTCTTATTACCTACTCAGAATGGTCATTTTCGTGTTATTTTACGTTCCTTTAGAATAGTGTTATCCATACCATTAGTTGGTAGGTAACCTATTCGTTGGATGTAAGCGGGACATTCGAAGGGACATCAGATGGTCATAGAAGGCAACTTGTAGGAAGTATCCTAGCACATTCGAAGGGACGATCATCATTTTTTCGTAGGCAACAATTGAGGGTCAAGATCATGTATTCGTAGGCGACATCGTGGGTCTATGATATTTGTATCGAAGGGACTATGATGATTTGTTTTGAAGGCAACGGTGCTAGGATACCTCTACGTTCGAGGGACTTGACCATTTGTATTCGTAAAGGCAATGAGAGAGAATTACCTTAAGGGGTGCATGTGTGAAAAGAGTGTGTCAAATTCAGATATATGTTCTTGAAATTATGAGTGATCTACGTCCAATTTTGTCTTGCCATACATGCCTAATTACTAGCAGTTTATAGGGTGCGGAAGATAAATTGCGGAAATGTAAAGTGCGGAAAGATAAAGTCCTACGCTATTACATGGCTTTGGGGCAGTTACATAATAAGAGTGCGGAAAATAAAAGTCCTAATTAAACTATTACATCCCATAGGCAGTTACATAATTGAAAAGAAAGCGAAAGAAAATTGTCCGAAACGTTACAACCTGTGAACAGATACATAATCGGAAAATACGAGAAAATTGCATAAGATGAAAAGTGTTAGTAAAAACATGATTTTTGAATGAGGAAAAAGATTTTTGATTAGTAATGACAATAAGATGATAAGATAATTTTTTGGTAATTTTTGGAATCAATTTTGATAATTAAAAACAATTAAAAGTCAATTAAATGATTAATTAGCAATTAATTAAAATATGCATGCAAAAATATTATTTTTAATGTCAAAAGTTAAATAAGTATTTTTCTGATTAAAATGCAAAAGGAAAATATTTTTGGTGATTTTTAAATGCATGAGAAAAATATTTGAAGATTAATTAAATTGCATGAAAATATTAAAAAAATAAGAAAATAGAAAAACATGTTAGTTTTCAAAACTAAAAAAAGAATGGACATGCCAGGAATCGAACCCATGTCCTCTGAGGAAAACACACGCCTTCTTGCCATCTGAGCCAAGCGTGCTTGGTGTTTAGGATCTGGAAACAAATGATTATATACGTAAACGTGTCATGATTTCTGATTTTCAAACACAGTCAACCGCGTGGGACCCAAGATGCATAAATGGACGAATCAGAAAGCCAGGACGCACCACGTTTGCAGTCAACAAGTCAGCGACGCCGGAGCCCTAGCTCCGGTCATCTTCTCCGGTGAGGCAAAACTTCAAACCTGCAAAATACAAAAAATAAATGGCAAAGGGATACCCTACCCCCCTAAATCGAGCCTTGCGAATCCAATGGTGGTGTCCGTTTGGATTGAAAATGCCTGTACGAGCCGGTTCGAAGCAAACAGTTCCAAATGCCCTAACAATGACAATTCGAAATTTCTGCGTGCAAGCTTACATATAATGGTTCAAATGCACTCTAATGGATGTCCTAAGTTCAAATATGCAAACGAAAACAGTTAACAACGCATGAATTGTAAAAATCAAATTTAAGAAAAATACCAAATCGGAGCTATGTGTATATCGTGTCCTGGGCAGTCTGGGCTTTGTGTAAAGGCTGGGAATGCTTGCTGGGATATCAAGGAACACGTTTGGATGCTTGAAACTCCTTAAATCCGGCTGGAAATACAAATTTGAAATTTGCCAACTTTGGAAAAATTTGAGAAAAATAGGGTTGCTTCCAAGGGCAAGGGTTCCGTCCTCTTGTCTTTGTGAATGCTTTGGTATTTATAAAGCAAGAATTGGAAGTAAAAAGAATGAAAAAAGATATGTCATTCAATACAAAATAATTTTCCTTTCAAATAAAATCAAATCTTTTAAAAAATTTGATTTTTCTTCCCATGCATGAGCTAGCACGAAATTGGTATGTTTTGTGGGCTATCTTGGACCTCAAGCTTGATAAAAAAAACCAACCCAATTCAAATTATACCTTATTTCCATATTTTAATTAATTTAAATTTGAATTAAATGCTTTTAAATTCAAAAATAAATTTAAAAAAAAAGAGGTCGTGGCAAGGCATAAAGAGGTCATGGATAATGTTATGATCAAGTTTGGATCATAAAATTATAGGCCCATTTGGAAAAAAAATGGATTTTGACAAGTATCTCTCTTTGTGCAATTGTCCAAAAATGCCCAACTTGTGCAAGGTGTATTTTGCTCAATTTTCCACATTTTTGAATGTTCTTGGACTTTTTAGAAAGCTCTAGATGTCCTCTAAACAACCTCTTTGGTTTCATCTCAATTTGAGTTTCCATGCTCAATAAAACTTCAATACAAAAAGTTGACTTTTTGTTGACTTTGAAAAGGACCTGTAATGTTTTGATCCATATCTTCAAATTGAAGCATTTCTTGACCATGCTTGTGAGACATGAAGTTGTAGAGGATTGAATTTCCTTCAAAATGAGAGGTGTTGGAAAAATTTCTGATAAAGTATGAGAAAGTTATGCTCAGTCAAAGTTCAGTTGACTTTTCTCTAGAAAACCCTAATTTGGAAAGTTTGACTTTTGAGCAAATCCTGAGTTTTCCTGATGAATCATGATATACCCTTGATCAAATGATGAATGTGACTTCAAAATGAGGATGTTGACCAAAAATCATGAAGTTTGACTGTATGTTGACCACAGTTGACTTTTTGTCCAATACAACTAATTTTCAACCATATGAGAAATTGTCTGAGGAAACTTGACTTGTAAGGCTTGAAACTTGACATGGAGATTCTTTGAATCATATGAGGAGGCATAATGACCATTGGAAGTGTTGGAAGTCCATCTTGATCTGAGAATTGTCAAACCCTAGTTTGGGTTGATTGTTTAGGAGAGGGTTTGTCTGATCAACCCTTGAGGAATCCTTGAGTATGGGTATGTGAAATGTCTTGAGGAATAGGGGGGAAAATTTTGGGGTATGACAGTTGTATACCGTTACTTTCCAGGTGGTTTATTTTGCACCTTCCTCAATCAGTCATGAAGAACGAGCGAAGATTGAAGTGGTCTCAGAGGCTGATGTCACTCTCTCATTCAGATATCCGTTGGTGTCTCTTTTCTCAAAAGGACTTCACTTTCATTGAGCATTTTGGAGAATTCCCTAACGTACCACTCCTTGGCATAAGGGGAGGTATCACTTACAACCCTTCTCTAGCTCTACATCAGTTTGGTTATGCTCGAAGAGATGGTCCTCATGATATGCTTCTCCAAGATATTGTGTTTGACTACAACCACGATCTCCAGAGCTATCGTCAAAGATTTGTACACGCTTGGGGCATGGTAAAGAAGACTGATACCAAGACTTTGGGACACACGAATTCCATTTCTTGGAAACCTTACCTCAAATGGGTGCGAGCTCGAGCTCAAAACCTCATGATGCCATTTATACCTGTGCTACCGGTGATTATGGAACCTGTTGCTATAGGTGACGAACCCTATACCATTCTCCACCCAAATATGCCTACTAATTCCGAAGGCTTGAAGAGATCCTGGATTCAGCTTAAAGAAGAAAGGGATACATTCGAAGCTCAGTGCCATGCAAGCGAGAAGAAAGTGTTAGAGTTGACAAAGCTACTTCACGAGGAGCGAAACATCAACAGCTACTTCAACACAAAGAGGAAGCACCCATGGGAGACTTAAAACTCTAGGAATTTGTTCTTTTGTTTTTCCAAAATATCTTTTGTACTTAAAAAGAAAAAAGAGGAACTAATAAAAAAGTTTGTTCATGCTTTGTTTAACAAATTTAAATTCCTAAGGTCGTTGAAGACATTGCATTGCATAACATCGTATATCATGGCATAACATTTCATAATAGGTACATTGAAGACCGGTTTTCTTATTCTCTCATTGTTTATTTCAGCAGAAATGGCTCTTGAACTGACTGTCAAGGATCTCCAGGCTCAGAATGCTCAATTCCAGGAAATGTTCACCAACTTGGTCCAAGGCCAGAAAGACCTGAAGAAGCTCATCACTAGAAAGAAAAAGACCATCGGTATCCTCAACATGGGAAGAAATCACAAAGGTGCAGCTAGGGTGGTCAGCCAGTTCGAAATCTTAGACAAGAGCAGTGAAACTGAGGAAAGTGTCAAGAACAGTGAAGGAAGCCATCATGGGTCTGAAAACGAAGATGAAGACTATGCGAACGAGAAGTATCCTCTTGACAATGACAAGTATAAGAAACTTGAAGACCATCTTAGTGTTGTGGAAAATCTGAAAATGTCTGGGCTGAATTTTGATGATCTGAGTCTTGTCCCTGGCGTGGTAATTCCCCGCAAGTTCAAAGTTCCTACCTTTGCCAAGTATGATGGAATCTCTTGCCCGAAGTTGCACTTGAAGTCCTATGTTCAGAAGATCCATCCTCATACTGATGACAGAAAGCTATGGATCCATTTATTCCAAGAGAGTTTATCCGGAACGCAGTTGGAGTGGTACTATCAGCTAGAGAGTACCCACATTCATACCTGGAATGACATAGCAGATGCTTTCTATAAGCAGTACCAGTACAATGCTGAATTAGTACCCACCCGCGTGCAACTACAAAGCATGTCTATGGGTCGTGACGAGAAATTCAAAGAATAGCTCAGAAATGGAGAGATCTAGCAGGCAGAGTTCAACCACCCTTGTCCAATTGGGAGTTGGTTGATATGTTTATGGGAACACTGACAGACCCATTCTTCAATCATCTGATTGGAAACTCTTCAGCCGGATTCACCGAGCTGATATTGACAGGAGAACGTATTGAAGCTGGAATCAAGAGCGGGAAAATACAGGTGGAATCATCTTCAAATGCTGCGAAGAGATCTTTTGGTGGTAAGAAAGAAGCCAATGCTGTGTATGTTCAAAAAAGCTGTGTCAAAACTGATCGTACTCAATCTGTGGGGGCAGTTGTGATCTCTAATCCTATACCAGCGCAAACTCAACGAGATAACGCGCGTAGCCAGAATGCGCCACAGAGACAGTTTACGAAGATCAACATGCCATTATCGCAAGTATTGCAACACATGTTGAAGGCAAAGCTGATTACTTTGAGGGATCCTCCTCAGCACGTCAACACTTCCTCTCCAAAGTACAATCGTAATGCAAGGTGTGCATACCACTCCAACAGCCCAGGGCACGACATCGACAATTGTTGGGCTCTAAAGAACAAGATTCAAGACATGATTGAAGCCAGGGAAATTGAATTTGACCCTCCTGTCGAAACTCTGAATGTGATCAACGCGCCAATGCCTGACCATGGTAAAAAATTCCAATGCAATTAACGTAGACTCCTATGCTTATGATGTGAATAGGCTGACTATTCCTCTGATGAGTGTTAAAAAAGATTTGTTGCAAGCCGGTGTATTTCCAGGATGCCTGGATGATTGTCGTTGGTGTGCATCTGAATCTGACGGATGTGCTTGGTTGAAAAGGCGTATTCAATGCATGATGGACAACCGAGAAGTGCTATTTCTAAAGCCTCCATCTATAGAGAACCTGTGTAAAGACATTTCTAAGAATCTGGAGATCAAAGATGTAGACAAAGCCTTACCAGAAGTCTGGGATACCTTGGGGCAGCCAAGTGGAAAGTTTGATTTCATGGCGAAATACACCACCCCTGAAAGTTACAAAATTCCTATTGAAGATGTCAAGGAAACCGGATGAGGAGATGATTTCCCAGAAGAGTATGCTGATGTAAACACAATAAGGATCTCCTCTGCCGATCCTGCGCCTAGAGTGGCACCTCCCATCATTACTTCTTCCAGACCAATTCCATATTCCTCTGACAAAGCTATATCGTGGAATTATGGAGCTGAAGTTTACTATTATGGCGTCAAGCAAGAACCTTTGACCATTGAAGATATTGCAGTTGAAGCTACCGATCCCGACATCGACAACATCACCGGATCAAGCAAGGTAACCAGAACCAAAAGAGTATTTTCTCCAGAGATCTCTCCACCAAAAGACACTGCGACTCCATCTCGCATTCCAGCTATCGAACCAATCCTCGAAGCTAGATGGAAAGAACCAGTAACTCATCCTGCTCATACAAAAGTACCAAAGGAAGTTGCTGAGGGTACCTCCAAGCAAGAAATGGAGGAAATTCTGAAGATCATCAAGAAAAGCGACTACAATATTGTGGAATTGTTGGGACAAACTCCGTCCAAGATATCCATGTTAGCTCTGTTACTGTGCTCTGAGGTTCATGCTAAAGACTTGGTAAAGTTTCTGAAGAATGCTCACATACCGCAAGACACTACTGTTGATCAATTCAAAGGTTATATCGCTAGCCTGACCGTCAACAAAGGTTTAAGCTTCTCTAATGCTGATTTGACTCCTGCCGAAAAGAAACACAACAAAGCCTTGCACGTCTTCATTGAATGCAAGGGCACAACATTGTCTCACGTGTTGGTGGATACTGGTTTTGCTCTAAATATTATACCAAAGAGCGCTTTCGACCGACTTGATGTTGAAGGAGTGGTCTTGAAGCCCAGTGATATAATTGTAAGAGATTTTGATGGTTCTAAACGAACAGTACTTGGAGAGCTCATCCTACCAGTTAAAGTCGGTTCCCAGACTTTTGACTCTAATTTCTTCGTCATGGACATTTGTCCAGCTTACTCTTGCCTACTTGGACGCTCTTGGATACATGGGGCAGGCGCTGTAACCTCTACCTTGCATCAAAAGCTGAAGTACCCAGTGAAGGGGGAAGATTGTTACAGTATGCGGTGAGGAAGAATACATGGTAAGCCATCTGTAGTCATTCCGATACCTTGAAATGAAAGGTGAATTCATCGAAACTCCCTATCAAGATTTCAAAGCAGTTCCACGAGTCATGCCTGTTGACTCTCCTATCACCCTTGAAGTTACTAAAATTCCACCAAGAATAGCCTCACTGAAGGACACCCAAGTTGTAGTTGAAGAAGGAGGTCGTATTGTTTGGGGTCAGCTCCCTGATCTTCCTTTCAAATCTGACAAGACTGGTTTAGGCTTCACCACCAAGGGTCAGAAGATGATACGTCGCGAGCGTGCCGGCAAACTTCCCTTCCACATCAGCAAGAATGGAATCCATGCTATAGAAGATGACGATAACGACTTCGACATCAGCGACTGGATCTTCCTAACTCCAGACAACGGACTCAACAATTGGAAGACCGAAGACTTCATACCAATATCCTTTAGACAGGAGTAATTGCTTTTTGTTTTCTGTTATGCTTTTCATTCCTTATTTACGTCCAGACAATAAACTTAAAAGTCTAGTGCCTTGCCCGGGGCATCACGGCTCGTTTGTGAGGGTTATTATTTATCATTTGCATATTTTCATTCAATAAAATCATTGAACTTTTGCATTCAAATACTTTTCTCTTTCCTTTCTTTTACTTTATTACCCTTTCAAAAAGCTATGTGTTCTTACACACACCCACGTGATACACTACAAATTCACTCCGAATCTCGTTGATAACAGCTTTGCTATTGCTAAATATGACTTCGATAATCCGATCTACCAAGCCGAAGACAAAGGTGAGGAAGATTGTGAAATGCCAGGAGAACTTGTCAGATTGCTACAGCAAGAAGAACGGGTTATACAGCCACACGAAGAGCCAGTCGAGATTGTGAATCTAGGTACTAACAAAGACAGAAAAGAAATCAAGATAGGAGCAGGTCTTAACAATAGTATCAAGGAGAGATTGGTCCAGATGCTGCGACTATATCGAGATTTTTGCTTGGTCCTACGAAGACATGCCAGGTCTGGATATTGACATTGTGGTACACCGGCTACCAACGAAGGAAGGATTTCTCCCTGTAAAGCAGAAGGTCCGTCGTATGCGCCCTGAGATGTCTAAGAAAATCAAAGTCGAAGTTATAAAACAATTCAACACCGCTTCCTTATATTTATCCACAAGGTTGCAAATGTGGTACCCGTACCTAAGAAAGATGGAAAAGTACGGATGTGTGTGAATTACAGATATCTGAACATAGCAAGTCCGAAAGACGATTTTCCACTTCCTCATATTGATGTTTTAGTCGACAACACTGCTCAACATAAGGTTTTCTCCTTCATGGTGTTAGCTGAAGATTTTGATATCTTGTGATTCGAAGAAGGATCATGGAGCTCGAGATGAGATGATGTTAAAGTATTCAGGGGAACATAATGAATGTCATAGTTTGGAAAAAAAGAATTAGTCCTTCGAATGGATGTATTGAGTTTCGGAGTGTCGAACGGAAATAATGGTGATATGTGTAAAACAAGCTTCGATCGGGCAATAGAATTGTATCAGAGGAAATGGGTTCGAAATCAAGTGAGTGATACATTTGAAATTCAAACGCGGGATAAAAGGGAGTTGAAACGCAACAAGAAACGGTTCAAAACGTGGAAGCAAGAGAAGCATGGTGTGCATGTTCTAAACGTGGCAAGATCTTATGGGTCGACCGCTATGGTTAATTAGTATAAATAGGAGTCTTAATGTTAGGATTTCGTGTGTCATATCTATTGTACTAAAATTCACTCACATTCAAAATACCACATGGCTAGGGAAACGAATGCACGAATGATGTACGTATGATTGCACCAAAGCTTTATTATTCAACAATGTATCTTTATCTTTCCAGTTTAACTTTATCTTGCATCAATGTCTTTTAAGTTTCATTACTTTCAAAGTCATTTCATTTAAATGTTTTTTCTACCATTGCTGAAGTTCTTTACTTTTCCAAAAACTTTTACATTAACGCTGTTATTTCCCAGAAAGCTTTTATACATTTGTTTACATTCCTGTCTTTTACGTTTCGCGCAGTTACTTTGAAAATCTTTTACACTTTAAGAGTTTATTTGAATATTGCTGCATTTATATACTTTCTTGTCATTTCGAATTTGAGTGTTCTTGTTTGTTTGAACCAAATATACATTATTTACTTGATCATATCACTAAGTAATCGAAACGTCTTGAACCTATACAAAACATCCAAAACAAGTCTCAAATATGGATCTTTATCTTAAGTTCATACCAACGGTCGATACCCCATAGGATCAATCTAGTCGATCCCGCAAGTTACCGAGGGATTGAATAACATAACTTATAACGCTTTATTCGATAGTTTGAAGACTAGCGGTTGTTTCACCGTAAATCATGTGAACAAAATGGCACGCCCAGGGGATGAGTTTGGCCGTTATAAATTAAGAAAATTATAACCATAATTATTATATAAAAAATTCTTTCGAGTAAACAAAGTTCATTGGTATATGAACCTTAGGAGTGGTAGAATAACTAATAGTAACCAACCTTTACCCGTAAGAAATCGAAATAATAGAATGTCTAATCCAAATAATCAACAAGGGGAACAAATGCCCCACATGGAATGTGCACTAATGCTGCTTTGATCGCAACGCCCAAAGGCGATCCCTTCAATGCACAACAGCATCTTCGACTAGTAATATAGCCACGAATGGAACAAGTGGCATGTCAACAAACAATTCGATCTTGGGCAATACAGAACCACGGTTACCCTGGGGATCCGTCCCACAACCGTGGACACAAGCCGATTTCGCCACCCCACTACAAACTAGACCACCGGTTTCGAGGGTAATAGACCCAGAAACCCTTCTTATGGGATGCCAACATCTTTTATGGCAGGCTTGCAAACTTCGACGTCAAATGCATCACCCCAATTAGGATCTGGATCTGGGGTTAATCAATTTCCTACGAATAACCAAGGTCTGGGGGGTTATAGCGCCTTACCCACCTTAACCACAGAAAACCAAATGGCTTTTAGGCAATTGATGGATGATAGTAACCATAACATGATAGGAGTGTTAGCACAAACTATGCAAGAAATCCTTGCCCCAATAGTTCAGAACGTGACGGTGACGAATAGAGAAAATGCAGATAATATGAGTCGAATAGCAGATTTCTTTGCTCCGCCAGAGAGGCGTAGACAGAACCAGGCTATGGTTCGAGCGAACGCACCTATCATCGAACAAGCCATTGACCCACCCTATAGGCGCTTAGAGAAGAATTGACCGAGGGCAAGGGCACAAAGAGGAAGTGCCCCAGTGATTCGAGAAGAACCACTTAGGGAAGTTGTAGAACCAATGGCGAGGATCGAAAGATATGATGCTCTAGTGATTCGAGAGGAACCACAGAGGGAGTTGGGGAACCAGGGCCGTGCTCGAAGGTAAGAGGCCCCAATTTCGAGAAGAACCACAGAGGAGTAGTTATGGTAGGTAGAAACCAAGATGTCGGTGGTCCATAGAATTGAAATGATAATATCTTGGCGTAAAATAACCTAACCACCATGATAGAGAGAATAATGGCCCAAACGATATTAATATGGATTAGAGGCCAAATTATGCTTCTCCCATAGATTATGTGATGCATACGGACTTACCAAGGGACACAAGATCCCTAAGTTTACAAAGTTCACCGGAGATACTAACGAATCAACAATTGAACACATAGCCGTATCTCACCAAGCGGAGACATAGCCAATAATGAGAACCTTAGGATTAAGTATTTCCCAGTTCCCTCACGAAAAATGCTTTCACCGTTCACCACATTACCACCGGATCCATAGATACGGGTCTTTTAGAAAGATTGTTCCATGAACAATTCTACATGGGACAATCCAAGATAAGTCCAAGGAACTAGCTAGTGTTAAGAGGAAGTTTATCAACCCATAGACGAATACTTGAATAGGTTCGTACTATTGAAATCCAGATGTTTCACAAGAGTCCCCGAACATGAATTAGTCGAAATGGTCACCGGTGGCCTTGACTATTCGATTCGAAGAAATTAGATACGCAATACCGAGATATGGCTCATTGGTAGATAGGGTTCGACAAGTCGAAGACTAAAGGCCGAGAAGGCCGTGGCTTTCAAAAGTAATAAGAAAGAAAGAATTTCCTATGTCGAAACCGAGGAAGTCAAGACGTCCCGATTTCGAGGAGGTCAAGTGGACCTAGCAGAGTTAAACAGCCCCACCCTACTCTTGTAAACTATTGGTTCCCACAAAAGGAAAGAAATTGTTGAAAATGAAAAAGCGACAAATTCCTAAAGAAGGTGTACACCTTGATGTGACAAAGTGTGATGAGATTTTTGACCTGCTTGTCAAAGATGGTCAACTGATTGTGCCATCGAATGTTAAAATACCTCCTTTAGATCAAAGAAAGAAAAGAGGATTTTGTAAATATCATAGCTTCTTAGGCCACAAAACCTCACAGTGTTTTCTTTTCGTGGACTTAATTCAAAATGCAATCAAAGAAGGCGACTAAAGTTTCCGATAAGCCAAAGATGAAGGTAGACGAGGATCCTCCGGATATTGCAGACACCAACTACTCGAGCCTCGCAGCATGGGAGAAATAAATATGGTGGAAATGACCAAGGGTCAATAATGGAGTCATCAAGACATCCACCAACAACCGAGGCTTCGACTAAGCCATATCATTGGTTTCAAGGACATCCAGCACGAGGGCCGGAGAGTCGGATGTAAATTGGCAAAGCATCAAGGTCTGAGGAGCCAATTAGAAAAGGTCCAAATTACAAAGCAACTTTCCCCTGAGAAAGAGATCTGGGATACTTTGGGAGAACCCAGCGGAAGATTCGACTATCCGGTAAAATATTCTGCGCCAGAGAGTGCAAAAATCCCAATCGAAGCCATCAAACCATCAGGTTGGGGAGATGAGGATACAAAAGATGGAGGGGTAGAAGAACACAAGCCCAAGAAGGAAGTTTGGGACACTCTGGGGGAGCCTAGTGGCAAATTCGACTACCTGGTGAAACACTCTGCCCCAGAGAGTTCGAAAATACAACTCAAAGACATCGAACCGTCAGGTTGGGGAGATGATGAAAAAGATGGAGAGGTGGATGTTAATATGGTGGACATGGAGAAACCTTGTTCTGAGATGCAAGAAATGGAGAAATATCTTGAGAAGGAAAAATACAAAATGGAGGAAGGATATGCAGATACCAGTTTAAAAAATTACCTCATGGTGTGCCACAAAGGAAACGCTGAGATGATGCTTTGCCCCAGATGCAGCATCATCTGCAACGAGAGGATTGTCAGAGTTCGAAAGGAGCCAAAGGGCTCGAATCAAGGCCAATCGCGCCAAGACAATCAATTGTTTAGATGCTATCCTCGACCGGAGAAAGTGTGTTGAATTCTTAGTACGCCATAAAGGGCGAAATGTTTGATTTGCCCAAGGTGTTCAAAGAAGATATGACCAAAACATGGCAGGGCATTCAAACCATTCCTTGCGCCATGCCGGAATCACAAGGAGATGGGTCAAGAGGCAGCACCACGGCAATCATAATCAAAGAAAGCCCGATAGTCCTTACCCCAAAGGTGCTCAAGAGTAACATTCGTAATCCTATTTGAAGTACCAACCGATAGATGGTCGCACGTCAAAACCAATAAGGGAGAGATAATTGAGAAGCAATGAGCGAAATGGCCACGCCATGGTGTACAGGAGACAGTTCAACAACAAAAGAAGAGAAGAGTTGAGGTGGAAAACTATAAAGGGAAGAATCCCATGTCAAGATCCCAATGGCGAAGGCAACAACGTGTTCGAAAGTCGAGAAGGAAATGTGGCATTGAAGAGGTAGTTTCGACCGAAGAAAGAGATGTCCAAAGACTAACAAACCAACGACAAGCAAGCACCCAAAACAAACCTCCAGTTAGTAGGAGACTTTTGCGACACAAAACCGATGAATCAAAAGAATATACCCAGGCCGAGGAAGATGAGGATATGTCGAGATAACTTCGAATCGAAGGAGAATCCTCACTCAACCTAAAGCGTAGTGTCTGTACTACCTTCGAATTCGGGCAAGAAACCGAAATCAAGAACAGAAGAGGATGATACCATTGATATGATGAAACATAGGCCGTTTGCTATTATGTCATGGATAATGGCGCCGAAGAGCGTAATGCATTCTTCGAACACCCGAGCCAGAATGAAGAATCCTGAAGCCATTGTTCATTCGAGCAAAGGTTAATGCCCATGGTGTGAATAAGGTCCTGGTAGATGGAGGCGCAACGGTTAATCTAATGCCTCATTTTATGTTAAAAAAGCTGGGAATACAAGAAAGTGATGTCAAACCGCATAACATGGTTCTATCAAATTATGAAGGGAAAGTTGGTCAAACATTGGGAGTGGTGCAAGTGGAGTTAACCGTTGGTTCGAGCTGCAGGCCCACCATGTTCATGGTAATCGAAGCCAAGGCCAACTACAACCTGCTGTTAGGAAGAGAATGGATTCATGGCGTGGGGGCGTTCCTTCAATGCACCAAAGGTTAGTGCTATGGAGATAAGATGGGATAGTGGAGAACATTGAGGCATCGAGTTACTTCATGACTACAACAACCTAGTCAACAAAAGAAACTATGACAAGTATCTAGCACGAATAGCCCTTGTGCTCCAAATGAGGAGATGAAAGCCGAGATGCACAATATTATATGACCCTTCGCCATGATGGCATGTATTGGGATAGAAAAATAATTAAAGGAGACGAAGGACTCAAGGTACTTCGAGAAGACGGAAGGGAGTTCGACAACAGTGCTCATGATCGAGTCCTCCTTCTTCGAAAGGATTTCGCCTACATGGTCGAGAACAAATGGATAGCAACGAGGTGAAATAGACAGATAGTTGAAGAAAATAACATGAAAGGGCTGGTTCGAAAGACTCACCTGAAGAAAATGAAATAGAACAAAGGCTAGATGCCATATATGATACATAACCCGGGCTTGAGAAGGATCCTACAAACATAGGTGCTAAGATGTTGGCCAGGATCAACTCAAGAGGTAAATTTGGGGATGACAACACAAAAGAATAACTTATATAAGTGCGATCGGGTCCAAGTCTCAAGCAAGAGGTGATCGAAATCCTCAAGCAAAATAAAGATTGCGTGGGACTACGACGAAATGCCCGGTTTGAAAAGAGAGTTAGTAGAGCACGACTTCCAATTAAGGATGGCAAGAAGCCCATCAAGAAAACTCCTAGGAGGTTCGCGCCAGCAATGCTCACGAAGATTAAAGTCGAGGTCGAAAGGTTGTCATGCTGCAAGTTCATCGAACCACAAGGTATGTCGAATGGTTAGCTAATATAGTGCCTGTTATTAAGAAAAATGGTTCCCGAGAATATGCATAGACTTTAGGGATTTAAATACGGCAACCCCAAAGACCAATACTCTATGCCCAGCGAAATGTTAATAGACTCTGCTGTGGTTCAATACTTAAGCATGCTAGATGGATATTCGGTTATAACCGATTTTTATTGTCAAGAGGATGTTGCCAAGACAAGATTTCGTTGTCCAGAGCCTTAGGCACCTATGAGTGGGTAGTGATGCCTTTTGGCTTGAAAATGTGGCCACTTACCAACGAGCAATGGATTCCATTTTCACGATTTTATTGAGACTTTTATGCGGTGTATATTGATGACATAGTCATCAAGTCTGCTCTTCGAAACTCATCGCACCATCTGAGCCAATCATTCAAAGAATGAGAAAACATGGCTTGAAAATGAATCTTAAATGTGCATTTTTGTGCAGGAGACTTCCTAGGCTTTGTGGTTCATAAAAAGGGAATCGAAATCAACCAAAATAAGACAAAAGCCATCATGGAGACTAAAGCACCCACATCAAAAGAGAGTTGTCTCTTGGGAAGATAAATTTTCTTAGAAGATTCATCTCGAATCTAAGTGGAAAGACTCAAGCATTCTCTCCACTACTTCGCTTAAAACAAGGCCAAGCCTTCGAGTGGAGTCAAGTACATCGAGGCCTTGACGAAATTAAAGATACCTCTCTCAACCTCCTATCTTGTCTCCACCTTCATGGGAAAGCCCATGAGGCTGCATATCTTCAATTTACTATAGGTAGTATGTTAGCACAAGAAGATAGTAATGGCATCGAAAGAGCTATATACTATTTAAGTAGGGTGCTAAATGATGCAGAAACTAGATATAGTAACATAGAAAAGTTATGCCTATGTTTATACTTCTCTTGTATGAAACTTAAATATTATATAAAGCCTGTTGATGTTTATGTCTCCTCTCATTTCGATGTTATCAAACACATCTGTCAAAACCAATTATGCATAGTAGAGTGGGTAAATGGGCTTTAGCCTAACAAAATATTCTTTAACCTTCATGCCGTTGAGAGTCGTGAAAGGCCAAGTAATTCTTGACTTCATTGTGGATCACTCCGGTCGAAAAGACCATTATGGGTTATGTTGGGACGCAACCTTGGAAATTATACTTTGATGGTTCGACTCACAAAGAGGGTGTTGGTTCTTATAATTTCTCTGAAGGAATTCCAACAAAATTCAAGTATTGGATCGCGCTATTGTTGCGATTGTTGAAGCTTTGTTGGAATTGGGGTCAAGTCGAAATTAAAGGGACTCGAGTTAGTGGTCAAACAAATAACAAAGGAATATAAATGCATAAAGGAAAATTTGATGACATACTTCGTCATAGCTAATGATTGATCAAAAATTCGAATACATGAATATCCAACATATACCAAGAATAGAGAATCAAGAAGCAAATGACCTAGCACATTGGCTTGGTTATAAAGTCTCTACAAAAACTTTAAAGAGTTGATCGAAATAAGAGGTAGGGTTATGGCTACCAGACTAACACCATCAGATTTAGAAAATATTATGTTAGGTTGTAGTGGTAAAGATAGATTCGAAGTGTTAGCCATAAACATCGTATCAGATGCAGATTGGCGAAGCCCAATTGTAAAATATCTAAAGGATCCAACCTTAAACACAGATAGAAAAACGAAATATAGAGCATTATCATATGTCCTTATGGGAAATGAATTGTTCAAGAAGACCCAAGAAGGTGTATTGCTCAAATGCCTAGGAGAAAGTGAGGCGATCTAGCATTATCGAAGTTCATAATGGGGCATGTGGGGCACATCAAGGAGCCACAAGATGAAGTGGTTGCTATTTCGATATGGTATGTCTTGGCCTAGCATGCTCAAAGATTGTATAGACTTCGCTAAAGGATGTGAAGAATCGGAAACATGTGGATTCAACATGCTCCTGCGAGTGAGCTGCATTCGATCATTAAACCATGGCCCTTTAGAGGATGGGCGTTAGATTTAATAGGAGAAATCAATCCTGCCTCGTCTAAAGGTCAGAAGTACATCTTGGTAGGAATAGATTATTTTACTAAGTGGATCGAAGCGATACCACTAGTAGCGCAGATCAAGAAGCTATTATTGAATTCATACGAAACAAATAATCTATAGGTTCGAGTGCGGTAGCATAACTACGCACCAAGGGTGCAGTTCTCGGTAGAAAGATGCAAGAGTTCGCTCAGGAGATGGGATTTAGACTATTGACATCAACACCATATTATGCTCAAGCAAATGGTCAGGTCGAAGCAGCCAACAAAGTAATAATTGGTTTGATCAAAAAACACATTGGTAAAAAGCCAAAGAATTGGCATAAAACTTTAGACCAAGTACTATGGGCCTGTAGAACATCTCCTAAAGAAGCTACCAATACTACACCTTTCCAACTAACATTTGGCCATGATGCGTCTTGCTGTAGAAATTCATCTACATCTCGAATCCAAAGACAACATGAACTCCCTCGTCATTATATTGGGAAATGATGGTGAATGAGTTAGTTGAGTTAGACGAAGTCAGACTACATGCATTGAAAATCCTGATGAGGCAAAAGGAAAGAGTGGCCAGGGCATATAACAAAAGAGTAAAAGGTAAGACATTCAACGTTAATGACTTAGTATGGAAAGTCATATTGCCCATGGACAAAAAGAATAAAGCATTGGGTAAATGGTCACCTCATTGGGAAGGCCCTTTTCGAATAGCAAAAAAGTTTTCGAGCAATGCGTATGAAATAGAAGAACTGGCAGATGATAAACGAATCCTAAAGGTAAATGGGAAATATTTAAAGAAGTATAAACCATGCCTGCAGGAGATTCGAATACTAACGATGTAGTCATAATATTATAATGAAGTGCCAAAATGGTAACATAATTGCCAAAATGGCATTGTTCAAGCGTTACGAATAAACATGTAATCAAAATATAAGAGTTACAAAATAAACAAGATTCAGAAATGGGGATTGTTCCTCAGCCGGTCGAAGATATTCTTGAAAGACTCAAGTCTTTGTTGGGTAAAGCGCCTGGCACCTTCGAGGATGGCAACTTCACCTTTGAGTTGCTCGGCGCTTCAAAGAAGGCCCTTGTTAAGAAGTTCTTCGAATCGATTCTCAAAGGTGTTGGACTCGTAGGCAATTTGTTGCTGCTGGGCCTCTTTGATCTTAGCTTGAAGTTCTTGAATCTGTTTCTCCCAGAGGAGGATGGATTGAGATCAAGCTCATAGTCGACTCTAGCTTGCTTAATATCGTGGCTTGCTCTTGACTTCTTTCAAAGCTTCAAGCATGTTCATAAGATCCATTGAAGCTCTTTTCTCTTGGACTTTATTTGCAGCAGATTCATCAGGAGGCATCCGGTCACATTATCCAACAAAGGCGAAGTTCGAGCAGATGGTACTAACTTCCAGAGAGCAGGTAGTGAGGTCAACTTGGTTCAGTAATCCCTTCATGATGAAACAGGCGGTACTATCTTGTTTAAGCACTTCGAATAGATCCACATCAAGGATTGTTTTTCTAATTCTATGAAGAAGTACAACCCTATCATCAGAGGGCATTGCATTAGAGGTCGAACCGGCACGGTTGTAGAAAGTGGAATATCCCTTTGAGCCAACTTAGCCTTCATGTACCCAATAGGGTCATTTCTTTTCAAATTGGCTAATTCTTCTTATTTGTTTCAATGAGAAGACCTGGAAGTTCCATACGTAATGGAGTAACATCCATTTCGAAGTCTATTTGCTCATTAGTACGAAGACCATCACCGTCATTATTGACGTTCCCATCATCTTGTTCATCATCAAACAAATCCACCACCTCAATGTCATCATTCTGATCACCATCAGCATCAGACCCTGTCCTTTCGCTCGAACCTTCTTGAGTGTCTTCTCCTTCTTCATCCTCGGACCTTCCCGCTAGAATCTTCACTCTCTTGAGGCAGTGGTTCTTTCCTCTTCAGTTGGAGGTATTTGTTCACACTCTTGAGGGATTCTTGGAGGGGATTTTGGGTGAAGAGCCTCTGGGGGCACTTCTGTAGCGTTTTCAAGCATTTTTGCATGGGTCTCCTTGAGAGGAGGCGAAGTGCCTTGATCATCAGGTCGATCAAAAGCTCCAGTTGGGAGTGCCATGTTAGAAGAGCCTCTGCTTTGCATGGATTATTCAAATCCCCATGAGAAGAGTGAATCGGGCGGATGCTTGAGGAGGAGTCAAGTGGTTGGGATGGGTGAATCATCCTACATAGATAAAGAAAGATTAAAGCGATAACTAAGGTACGAATAATCATTTTAAGAATTCGAAGTAAACTCACCTGTGGGTTATCCGTAGATATGTTACTGTCTATATGTTCCAACATTACGTTGGAGGTCGAAGGTGGAATTTTGGATTGGTGTGAGGGAGCAACATCTCTTGAGTCAAGTCGAGACGTCGGTATCCTTTAGTGCGTTTTCTTCATTTCTTCTTCAAAGCCGTTGGAGAACTTTCTCCAGCTTTAAGAGTGGTTGGAGGAAGTTTACTCGTCTGAAATGGTACAAAACGCAATTTAGACTTAAGTTACAAAAAAAAAATCGACCTATTTGAAATACGTGGTAAGCTATTTACCTTCGGAATCGGAGCAGTTGTTGTGGGTGGTGTGATTTGAGTAGTTGATGGAGTGGGTGCAGCGGTGTTCGTTGTTGTAGTTGCAGGATTGATTGTTGGAGTCACTTCAGGTACACCATTATTTGTCTCGTGGGATTGTTGAGCTGTTCCGCCTTGGTCTTGATGCGGTAGTCTTGATCCCGAAATGGAAATCAAGCAATTAAAACGAAAGTTAAAACAAAGAAAGTAACAAATATTTGGGATTTCCCAATCATTCGCCTCGCCTCATTCGAAAGAATCGACATGGCGGAAAGGTCATAGCGAAGATGTCCGGAAATTATGAAGCGATGTCGAGCCCATGTCACGATCTCGGATGGCTTTGGTTTCTTGTGGGATTTATATTTGAGCATTTCACGCAAATTAACCACCAAGGATATGGAGGAAACCAAGCGAGCCAATTCAAGTAGGTAGTTTTGGAAATCTAGGTGGATGCATTTCGGTGCCAACCTATACCTATCTTTAGGTGACAACCTCAAGGAAGTTGGAACTTAGAAATTTTTCTTTAAATTTTTCCCTCAAGGTTTGAGCCGCTCGATATCTGTGGTTTGCGGTAGCGTGGGATCATAAGTAGTTTCAAGTAAGTGAAAAGCTTTAATCTCTTGAGCGTGGGTCAACATACCTTTCTTTTATGTACCGCACATCGAGCAGCGTCGGTTTAACTTGAATGGTAAGAGTGTCAAACATATAAGATTGATAGAATTTAATCCACCAATCTAGAAAACTCTTTGAAGATAAGGAGCTGGTTCGAAGGGATTAAGTTGAATTGGGAGAACTCTTGATATTGTTCTTGTTGAAGCTTGGCATCTCGGCTTTAAAAGTTCGACCGAGGTAATGGCGCTTGAGTTTGGAACAAGGGTTCGGTATTAATTGACACAGACCAAATTGTCTCGAAACGAAGTTAGGTTGATAGGCAAATAAGAGGATCTGGTTCTTGGTCGGAGTAATTCTTGAGGAGATTAGTCTTGGTAATAAAAGGCCTTCCAGATATCTTGGATTTCCTTGCATTTAGCAGCCTCCGAAAGAGACATAGTGAACCATGATGGTCCATGAGTTCTCGAAGCAAAAGGCGCCATAGTTTTGTTAAATTCATGTTGTTTGGAGAGAAGCATAATGTACTTTGAAAATGAAACCTGGAAATCGGCCTTGTCATCACTAGGAGTCAGTCTCCTCAGCCTCGTGCCCTCAATGTTTCGATCAACTATCTCTGGATCTTGCTCATTAATAGTATCTGCAGTGGAGAGCGAAGACTCGAACATAGCATTTACCATCTGGAGCAACGAAGGGACCAGCTAACAAGATGTTCTTGGAAGTATGAGATTTCAAGCTCGAAACAGCTGATCTCAGGCTCTCGTAAAGGTCAACTAGCAGGAGTTCACTTAAGTTAATCCTCCTGTTCTCATGCAAATCTCTTGCTAGAGGAATGAACCTACTAGCTACAAGTGACTTCTTTAAAACGATCTTGATAGCCAAAGAGTAAGGAAGGCAATGTGTTCAACATCGGAGACACTATCACCTTACGTATGGTAATGACTAATGAATTTGGAGAAGCTGGCTAGTTTGATATCGAAATCAATAATACTTGAATGTTCCTCAGCATCAGGAACATATGTTTCCCCTACTAGTGTTAGTCCAGTGATGGCAGTTATGTCGAAGAATGTGGGTGTGATCATCCCTCCGGGAGGTGGAAGGTATTATAGGTGCTATCCGTAAATACGAGGATGCGAATAATGAGGATGACTATATGTGAAGCTGGTTTGGATAATTTGAGATTATAGATACCTAATTCCTCCCACGATGTGACTTCTTAACTTCCACTTTGGCGAACCGGTTCGATATGCTACATCGCATTGGACAGATCGAAATGGTTTAAAGTTGTTTTAACATAGTCCGTAATGAAAGGATCTTTTGGGATAGTCATAGGAGTTTCTACTTCCTTTGAGCAACAGGATCATTGACATTATCGGTTCCTACCCTAGGGGTTTCCATTGTATTGAATAAAGGTTTGAAATCATAACAAGCGAAATATGGTTCGTGTATCTTTAAGAATCTCAAAACCGTAAGAGGACCCATTAGGGCAAATCTCTTTCCGAAGCGTTAGTAGGGATTAATACCGAGAGTATAAGAGCTCTTGCTCTTTGGAGATTCCCTGGGGTATAAGTACAGATTGACCTTGGTGAGTGCCAATCTTGCTTTCCAAAATTGTTCCGGTGTTCTTATTCTTCTTCTTAGAAATCTTTTTTACCTGGGATGTTGATGAAGACATTGTTGGGGTTTTGATTAAAGAGATTAGGGTTCTTTACGAGAAAGAGAGGAAAAAGAAGATTCAGAGTGTGGAAAAAGTGAAAAGACTAAAATTTGTTTGGTTTTATAGTGAGGAAGTGGAAACACTCATCAACTAATGCCAAGTTACGTGGGAGACGTGGGTTGGATACACGGTGAGGTGGCGTGAAGTCAGTATTGGTAATAAGCATGATTAAAGGTGATCATTGCTCTTAATAAATGCACCATACCGTGGTTACTGTGTGAAAGCGGTTCGGAAACCCAGGGGTCATCGTGATTGACATGATGGAAATCTTGTACAGGGTCATAATTGCTCAGGGTCACATCAAAATCTTGTGGATATATTTAAAATAAGTATTTCTTAAAAAGGGATTCGAAATACATATTTTAAAGGGGCATTTTGTTAGCTGAAGATTTTGATATCTTGTGATTCGAAGAAGGATCATGGAGCTCGAGATGAGATGATGTTAAAGTATTCAGGGGAACATAATGAATGTCATAGTTTGGAAAAAAAGAATTAGTCCTTCGAATGGATGTATTGAGTTTCGGAGTGTCGAACGGAAATAATGGTGATATGTGTAAAATAAGCGATCGGGCAATAGAATTGTATCGAGGAAATGGGTTCAAATCAAGTGAGTGATACATTTGAAATTCAAAGCGCGGGATAAAGGGAGTTGAAACGCTGAAGAAACGGTTCAGCGTGGAAGCAAGAGAAGCATGGTGTGCATGTTCTAAACGTGGCAAGATCTTATGGGTCGACCGTTATGGTCGAATTAGTATAAATAGGAGTCTTAATGTTAGGATTTCGTGTGTCATATCTATTGTACTAAAATTCAGTCACATTCAAAATACCACATGGCTAGGGAAGCGAATGCACGAATGATGTACGTATGATTGCACCAAAGCTTTATTATTCAACAATGTATCTTTATCTTTCAGTTTAACTTTATCTTGCATCAATGTCTTTTAAGTTTCATTACTTTCAAAGTCATTTCATTTAAATGTTTTTCTACCATTGTGAAGTTCTTTACTTTTCCAAAACTTTTACATTAACTTGTTATTTAAAGCTTTTATACATTTGTTTACATTCCTGTCTTTTACGTTTCGCGCAGTTACTTTGAAAATCTTTTACACTTTAAGAGTTTATTTGAATATTGCTGCATTTATATACTTTCTTGTCATTTCGAATTTGAGTGTTCTTGTTTGTTTGAACCAAATATACATTATTTACTTGATCATATCACTAAGTAATCGAAACGTACTTGAACCTATACAAAACATCCAAAAACAAGTCTCAAATATGGATCTTTATCTTAAGTTCATACCAACGGCCGATACCCCATAGGATCAATCTAGTCGATCCTGCAAGTTACCAGAGGGATTGAATAACATAACAGTTATAACGCTTATTCGATAGTTTGGAAGACTAGCGGTTGTTTCACTAGAAATCACTGTGAACACATGGATGGTTTCTCCGGTTACAACCAGATCAAAATGGCTCCTGAAGACATGGAAAAAAACTACGTTCGTTACATAGTGGGGCACATTCTGCTACAAGGTCATGCCGTTTGGTTTGAAGAACGCTGGCGCCACATATCAACGTACAATGGTGGCTTTGTTTCATGACATGATTCATCACGAGATAGAGGTCTACGTCGATGACATGATAGCTCGATCACAGACTGAAGAAGAACATCTTGATCATTTGCGAAAGCTGTTTGATAGACTGAAGAAATACAGACTAAGACTCAATCCCAACAAGTTTGGAGTCAGATTCGGTAAGCTCCTGGGGTTTGTTGTCAGTGGTAAAGGTATTGAAGTTCACCCCGCCAAGGTTAAAGCTATTCAAGTAATGCCAGCTCCCCGCATCGAGAAAGAAGTTAGAGGTTTCTTGGGACGATTAAACTACATTGCCAGATTCATTGCGCATCTAACTTCTACTTGTGAGCCAACCTTCAAGTTACTGAAAAAAGATCAAGTAGTGGAATGCAACGAAGATTGCCAGACATCTTTTGACAAAATCAAGGAGTATCTACAAAATCCTCCTATCCTGATGCCGCCAGTCAAAGGAAGACCTCTTATCATGTACTTAACAGTATTAGAGAACTCAATGGGGTGTGTGTTGGGGCAACATGACGAGTCTTGTCGAAAAGAGTATGCAATATACTACCTTAGCAAAAAGTTTACCGACTATGAAACAAGATACTCACAGCTCTAGAAAACTTGCAGCGCTTTGGCCTGGGCTGCTTGCCGACTAAGATAGTATATGTTGACTCACACTACCTTGTTGATCTCCAAGATGGATCTAATAAAATGCATATTCGAGAAACCTGCTCTCTCAGGAAGAATAGCAAGATGGCAAATGATCTTGACCGAATATGACATCCAGTATACTACTCAGAAAGCGATCAAAGGAAGTGTAGTAGTCGATCATTTGGCTCATCAACCCATAGATGACTATCAGTCTATGCAGTTCGAGTTTCCAGATGAAGATGTTTTGCTAGTAACTGATTGCGAAGAACCAGGACCAGATGAAGGACCTAAATCGGGATCCCGATGGACAATGGTCTTTGATGGAGCCTCAAATGCACTTGGCAATGGCATTGGCGCCATCATTACGTCTCCTACTGGGGGACACACGCCTTTCACCGCCAGATTATGTTTCAATTGCACCAACAACATGGCAGAATACGAAGCGTGCATCATGGGTATCAAAGCTGCTATTGACTTATGAATCAAATTCTTGTAAGTGTATGGAGACTCAGCTTTAGTGATCAGTCAGATTAAAGTCGATTGGGATACGAAACATTCAAATCTCATCCCGTATCGAGAGCATGTTTTAAGTCTGATCCCTTACTTCGAAGAAATCACTTTCAATCACATTCCACGAAAAGAGAATCAGTTGGCAGACGCATTACAGGGGCAGCCCCCTTCTCTCTTGTATACGGTATGGAAGTAGTCTTGCCAATCGAGGTTCAGATACCCTAACTAGACTACTCCAGAATGCAGAGCTGGGGGAAGAAGAATGGGTCCAGACTCGCCTTGACTAGATCAACTTGATCGACGAAAAACGGCTCGCATCCATCTGCCATGGACAGATCTACCAGAAGTGAATGATTAGAGCATTCAACAAGAAAGTCAAGCACCGAGTCTACCAAGTCGGTGATCTAGTAGTCAAGCGCATCATCCTCCCACAAGGTGACCCTAGGGGCACATGGACTCCCACCTATGAGGGACCATTTGTAGTCAAAACAGTATTTTCCGGCGGAGCTATGATACTTAGCACTATGGATGGAGAAGACTTTCCACACCCTTTGAACGCAGACATAGTCAAAAAATACTATGCATGAACGAAACCCGCTAGGCCGACTGGCCTAGGAAAAAATAAGGGCATCCTGGCGAACCAAAAAGGATCGGGCAAAAGTTAAGGATATATACACAAAAATGTACACCCGGCAAGTCGAAAACCTGCAAAGGCGGCTTGGGCAAAAAGGGGTATCCCGGTAGACTGAAAACCCGAAAGGGCGGTCTAGGAAAAAGTTAGGGATTTAAGCGTATAACTATGTCTCGTCCAAATTAACTACCTACAGACTACACTACTATCAACATTCAAGATTCAAATGGCGAAAATTAATTCAGTCACTTTCTATTGACAGCAAGGAGATGAGATAGTCGAAATATATGAGCAATAGCATAGTTGAAACTCGACAGGATTGTTTCCGAGCATAGCTTTTTACTATTCTGACAATTTCCTCTTACTAGGATATTTGTCTCTTGTATGCAAATTGCCCAAACTATGGGTCACTTTTTCAAATTCAATGCAAATTCCTTTTCTAATTTTATTGTTTTTTGCATAAAGTCCAATGATTGCTTTGAATGATTATATGCACCTGACAATAAACATCTGTTCATAAACATATGAAAAGCGAACGAAAAAAAAGTAATTACTACAGGCTCTAGGAATTGGGATGACACTAAAGTCACCAATGCATCCTCGCAGAGACACTTTCACAAGAAATGCATCCACATGATCATCAATCCCCACATAGCCATCGCTCTCCCTACAAAGACAAATCTTCTCCGACGAAGTACTAATCTCCTCCCAGCAAGTATTCCAATACTTCAAGCTTCATCACATTAGTTCCCGAGCAGTGATCTTATCAACTTCATCACGTTAGTCCCCGAGCAGTGATCTTATCAGCTTCATCACGTTAGTCCTCGAGCAATGATCTTATTAGCTTCATTAAGTTAGTCCCCAAGCAGTGATCTTATCAGCTTCATCACGTTAGTCCCCGAGCAGTGATCTTATCAGCTTCATCACATTAGTCCCCGAGCTGTGATCTTATCAGCTTCATCACATTAGTCCCGGCGGGATCTTATCGGCTTCGTTAGTCCCCGCGTGATCTTATCAACTTCATCACGTTAGTCCTCGAGCAGTGATCTTATCAGCTTCATCACATTAATCCCCGAGTAGTGATCTTATCAGCTTCATCACATTAATCCCCGAGTAGTGATCTTATCAGCTTCATCACATTAGTCCTCAAGCAAAGATCTTATCAGCTTCATCATGTTAGTCCCTGAGCAGTGATCTTATCAGCTTCATCACATTAGTCCTCGAGCAGTGATCTTATCAGCTTCATCACGTTAGTCCCCGAGCAGTGATCTTATCAGCTTCACCACGTCACGTCAATCTCCAAGCCGTAACAAATTATGCCATATCGCGTTGTCCCCAGCAAGGTCTATGGGCAATGTAATCACCCTTAGCAAGATCTATGCACAAAATCCCCAACCGAGTATCTCTTGATCGCTTCTATTCTTCCAACAACATTAATATATAGACTTGAGATTTGGTCAGATAGTGCATCGGAGGAATCAGAAGCATCTCCTTTTCTCTCCAAGTCAGGGTTCGCAACAACCCTACCCCCCCAAGCAAACATCAGAAATCCCTAGCAGGACATTCCCATCTTCTTGAAGATGGATATGTTTTGAAATACATCTACATTCATACATCTATATTCATACATTTACATAAAAGTCATAACATATGCATACATCATAGTAATATTGTCATACACTCGCATGCCTCATAATCTGCATAAGACTAACCATATCCTGTCAAAAGTTTATCTCCCCAACAGGTAAAAGGTCATTTTTCCAAACAGCTGTCAAAGATTAATGCCCGAAACAAGACGGGAAATCTATCTGAAAGACCACACAAATTATCTCCAGGCGACAGATTATGGATTAACACCCGAAGCAAGATGGGAAAGCTATACACATCTTGAAAAATATTCACCTCAGGAATAGCCAAGACGAAGGTTTATTCTGACTCTCTCTTATTATCAACAGCCCCAGATGGCATCCTTAAGCCCATCTTCGTTGTCTCTTCTACTCAAAAGACAACTACAGAGTCTAGCGTACGACTCAGCTTCTCCAGATGGCATCTTAAGCCCATCTACGTTGTCTCTTCTACTCAAAAGAAAAATATAGAGTCTAGCATACGACTCACTCTCCAATAACATCATCTCAAAATGGCATCTATAAGCCTATTCCAGCGCATCATCAGCTGACGGTCCTATTTCATACAACGGCGAGTGCAAATTTTCAGGTGTAGTCGAGTGTTCAATCATCTTCTACCTTGAGGTCATGAAAGGCAAGCATGCCAATCTAACCCTTCCTCAAGCATGCCAATATAAACCTTTAGTTCCCTCCCACTTCTCAAGAAAACTCACATATCCATACTCAAGGATTTCACAAGGGTTGACTAGACAAACCCTCTCTTAAGCAATCAACCCAAACTAGGGTTTTGCTCCTCTCAAGTCAAAATGTATTTCCAATGCTTCAAGTGGTTATCATACTTCATCATATGCCTCAAGGGATCACCATGTCAAGTTTCAAGTCTTATAAGTTCAAATTGCTCATCTCATTGCTCAGATAGTTGAAAATCAACTATATTCGACAAAAAGTCAACTATGGTCAACATACAGTCAAACTTCATAATTTTTGGTCAACAACAATATTTTGAAGTAATAGTCATCATTTGATCAAGGGTTGATCACGATTCCTCAAGAAAAGTCAAGATTTGATCAAAAGTCAAAGTTTCTAAATTAGGGTTTTTTCTGACAAAAGTCAACAGAACTTTGACCAAGCATAACTTTCACATACTTTATCAGAAATTTTTCCACCAAAGCTCATTTTGAAGAGAATTCAATTCTCTACAACTTCATGTCTCACAAGCTTGGGCTAGAAATGCTTCATTTGGAAGTTATGGATCAAAACATTACAAGTCTTTTTAAAAGTCAACAAAAAGTCATCTTTTTGCAAAGAAGTGTTCATGAGCATGGAAACTTCAATGAAGATGAAACCAAAAGGGAAGTTTAGAAGACATCTTGAGCTTTCTAAAAAGTCCAAGAACACCCGAAAATGTTAAAAATTGAGCAAGATACAAGTTGTGCAAGTTGAGCATTTTTAAGAAGGTGCATATAGAGAAATACTTAAGAAAATCAAAACATTTCCAAATGGGCCTAACTTTTCTTGGTCCAAACTTGCTTCTTATCTGAATTAGCACCTCCAAGCCCAAGGCCACGTTTTTTATCTTTTATTTTTATTTATTTTGGGTTTTTATTCATTTAAAACCAATTTAATTAAAATAAAAGATATAAAATCAAAAATTAAGTGCAAGATTGATTTTCTCTCATTCTTGGGGTCCAAGCAAGCCAATTGATCTGATTATTTCGAAATAATGAAGATTGGCAAGAGATTTGATTGAAATTGGCTCAAAAAGGCAATATTTGGTTTTATTCCAAATCAAATATTTTCTCATTGATTGGCATGTGATTTCTTCATAATTCTTGACCTAATTCACTCTAGTATATATACACAATGATTCCAGATGCCACAAGAACGAATTTGATGCCTCAAGAACCCTAAACCAAGTGCAAAAAACCGTGACATTCAAGCAACCTAGCAGTCAAGGTTTCAGGACGATTCAATCAATTCTAAGCCTTCCAATCGCTTCCTGGAGGTTCTCTCATCCATTCCATATACTCAAAGATCACAAACACCTCCAGAAACACGAAATTGCACATCACGGTTTGCTCTCCATATTTTAAAATTGATTTCAATGATTCATGCACTTTTAACATGATTTGATTATATATTCGTGTTCCTGATGCAATTTCGAAGCTTTCTGTATGGTTCCATTTAAGTTTGAGTGCAGGTACAGGTTTTCACCATTGTTAGGGTTTATGGTTTCAGATTAGGGCTTTCTGATTTAGGCAAAATCAGACGAAACTAGGAACATATTCGTGATCAGGAGCTTGATTGCAATCGAACCATGACTTTACCTTTAATTTCTATTGCATTTTCTGGATTTTTGAAACTGCAGGTGTTATAGTGACGAACGAAGCCGTCACTATCGGTTTTAGCTACGAACGAAATTTGTAGGTAAAACCCTGGATATTTAAACGAAGAAGACGAAGGCTGCGCGCGTTTTCTATTTTTGAATTACTTTTCAGAAATTAATTCCCTTATATTATTATTTTTCCATGTTACTAACACCAATGACAGGTAGAAGGGATGGTAGCGCGTTTTGCCATTGATCTCAGGGTCAGGGGTTCGAACCCCAGCACCCCCAACTTATTTTTTAACACTTGTTTTAACTAACCTTTTTTCATATTTTCCTATTATTTTCTTTTTCAATTTAATTTCTTTTCAAATATTTTTCTAACACATTAAAAAATCACAAAAAATATTTTCTTTTTGCATTTAGGTCAGAAAAATGCCTATTTAATTTTTAACATAAAAAATAATATTTTTCATTCATATTTTAATTAATTGTTAATTAATCGAAGAGTTAACTTTTAATTGTTTTTTCTATACTAAAATTAATCCAAAAAAATCCCAAAAAACTATTTTCTCATCTAATTAGGTTTGCTAACGCTAAATTTTTTTCCTAACTCAAATATCTTTTTTACTAACATATTTTTCTATTATTTGCAATTCGATTCTTTTTCCGATTGTTGTAACTACTTCGAGGTTGTAATAGTTAGGACTATTTTCTCGCATTTTCTTTTCCAATATTATGTAACTGCTCATGGGATGTAATAGTTTAATTAGGTTTTACTGTCCGCACTCCTCAATTATGTAACTGCCCCAAATCCATGTAATAACGTAGGATTTACTTTCCGCACTTTACATTTCCGCAATTTACTTTTCACACCTATAAACTGCTAGTAATTAGGCGTGTATGGCAAGATTAATTCAATCAATCTAGATCACTAATACAAGACAAAATATCTGAAAACGATACACTCTTCTCACACATGCACCCCCTAGGGTATTCTCTCTCGTTGCCTTACGAATAATGGTCAAGTCCCTCGAACGTAGGGCGTATCTTAGTACGGTTGCCTACGAAATATCATCACAGTCCCTTCGACTTAAAAGATCATAGTCCCTCGATGTTGCCTACGAATACATGATCTCGTCCCTCAGTTGTTGCCTACGAAACGTGATGATCGTCCCTACGAATGTGCTAGGATATCCCTACAAGTTACCTTCTATGACCATCCGATGTCCCTTCGAATGTCCCTTTACATCCAACGAATAGGGTTACCTACCAACTAATGGTATGGATAGCGCTCAACTAAAGGAAAGTAAAATAACACGGAACGACCGTTCTGAGTAGGTGATAAGTCTCTTTTGCTTGCTCAATCAAACACTTTTTACACCTCACACTTTCTCAAAAATATTATTTCAAAACACTTTGTATACATTCCAGCGTGAATCATTACAAAGTATTTTCCAAAAAAACAAAACATTTCCAAACACTTCGTATACATTCCAACGTGAATCATTACGAAGTCAAAGCGAAATGCCTTTTCAAAAAAACATTTTCAAACACACACACAAACAATTTAATGTGAGCTAAAGCAATTAAGAGCCCGTAGATAACTATGGATGGAAAGGATGCTAACACCTTCCCTTTTCATAACCAACTACCTTACTCAGAATCTAAACGAAGGTCTTTTCCTGTTCTTTTCACCTTCCCTTAATTGGGTAAGAGAAAAGTCAGTGGCGACTCTTGCTCTCCGCAACATTTGCGATCAAACGCAAAACAAATAAGTCAGTTCTCCCACCGTGTTACATGAAACATACTCTAATTATCAACATATGCGAATGAAGTTTAGCTATGCATAACATATGAATGAATGTATGTGAGATGCATATGAAAATTTTATTAAGGACCTACATGGAAGGTTGACTAATGCATGGAAAACACTCGGCCAAAACGAAGTCTTCACAAACATCAACCGAAGGGTAGCTCTTTATCGCATCAAATTTCAAAAGAAGCTACAGGCATATTATAAACATTCTTAGGATCCTTCTGATGAAAGCATCCCATGGGGGCCATGTCTCATCAGAGCGCTACTCTTAACAACTCTTCTGGGGAAAAATGGGACGTTCTGTGGGAATAATCTGCTTTGCATTTACATCTCATATTCGAGCGAAAATTTTTATAGAGGTCCTCATGGCACCAACTTCAACATTATCAATCTTGTTTGTTATTTGAACAGTGCCATCTTTTATCCCTTTGCTTCACATCCTAAGTAAACACACTTAAATTGTAAAATTTTCGCAAGTATGTGTTGCACCCAAATTTTACCCTGCTATTTTTCTACTTGCATTGTATTTATATTTAAAGAAACCAGTCATTTACTCATTACATATGCATTATTTTGTCGTATTTAAACTGATCAAAAGTCAGTCTAAATCGATATTTGCTTTTTTTTTAGTTATAAAATACCCGTTACTCCACTTCATTCATTTTTATCTTTCTGTCTGTTTATTGCGTCGTTTTAAATTATTTATATATCGATGATATTGATATTTCGGTTTTATAAACAGACTGTTAAAAACAATTCGATACTGTGCGAAAATTAGCAGGGAAAATATTTCAAGTGTTCATCTTTTACTCACTGTTTTATAAATTTATGTATCTTGTAAATCATAAAAATGTGCTCTCCCTAATTTTTCGATACGTTTCGAATTCTCGTTTTTAACCGTGAGTGTTTTAAAACCGGATATTCTTTATTATCATTTTATTTCGATTTTAACCATTTTAATAATTTTTCTTTAATTTACAAGACTCGTAGTTTATTTTAATGTACTTATTTTATTTTTTCGGATAATTTATTGTCCGAACTTTTACTGTTTTTGACGAATTTAAGTGTCTATTTTTCGTCTCCAAAAATCAAAACAAAAATATTTTCAAATAGGTTAATTTTTGGTCTATTGGGCTTATTAGCCCATTTTATGATTAATGGCATTTTTGACATTATAAAATTTCTCCTAATCTAATTTTTTGGGTATAAATACATGTTACATTATGTTGCTTAAAGGAAAAAACGAAACAAAAACAATAGAGGGAGGCCAATTTGAAAAAAAATTGAAACGGAACACAGTGGCCAAAATAAAAGGAAAACAGAAGCTCATTTCCTCCTTTACACCCTTCATTCTCAATCCTCAACCCAATCTCCACTGTAACCATCATCATCCCTTCCAACTCGCCGGACCACCCCTGCCGTCTCACCTATTCCATCGTCGTTAACCCCTTCCATCATCCGGCGACAACAACAACCTTCCATCGATTCTCCATCAACCTCACTGTTAACTCCCTCACACCGCCTCTGCTAATCTTCGTTCGTAACTTCCGTCTGCCTCAACATCCGCTCCATGTCTTCGTTCCGCCTCACTGTTCACATTCATCTTCTTTCCTCACTACCAACCCTCGCCGCCGCTGCAAGCTGCCAAACAACCCTCAGCTTCAACTTTCCCTTCTATTTCAACCACTGCCTGTATCACCGTATCACCACCGTAGCTCCAAATACAACCTTCTCGTTACTTCAACCACTATTGTAGCCACACATCAGCTCACATCCCTTTCCTCACATCCAACTTTATTATACTCCACAGTACATACTCCCTTCTGTACTCCACCGCGACGCTTCCAGAACCTCCTTCAACATCACCAGAATCTCACCCGATGGCATCACCATATAGTCCCCCTTCGCTAGCCTCACAGTGAGCTCCCTGCCGTATTCTCACAGCCACGACTCCCTGTTTTACTCACGCTTCCTTCCTATCTTTAACACAACAGCAACAACTTCAGATTCTTGTTCTAAAAATCTCGGCATCTCGGTAATTTTCGATCACTTTCAATTTAACCAATTGCCTACTGTCATAATTTTGTTAAATTTGAGATGCTTGCATAACTGCTTGTGAGTCTGTTTGGATTAAGTCCCTGTTTAAAGTGAGTCTGTTTGGATTAAGTCCCTGTTTAAATTTCAGTGATGAGTAGATGTTACAAGGTTGAGTTTAACTGAAGTGTCAATATAGTTGTCCATGAATTTGTATAAATGTTGATTTGTTGTCGTTATACGTTATAGCAGACCCTGGGGTGAACTCTGATTTTGTAGGTTTGTGATAGCGTCAGTTTTGTTAAGAAGTTGCTATATGTAGTCTTTGATTGTGCTATTTGATATGTTGAAAAATCATGTGATAATATCTGTCCTGTTCAAAACTGTGATGAAGTTCTGTTAGTTCAAAAATCGCTGCTGCCTGTTTCGATTTATTTATAAATAGTTTAGTGATATCTATGTTTAGTTTCGATGAAGGTGACGATAATGCACGTTTATTCGTGTAAAAATCAAACCGAGAAACCATTAGGGATATCACGATATTGCGTTATTCTCATTTTAATTGAATTTTATGATTTGAAAGTTGTATAGTTTCGATGATGGTTTATTGATTAACCGCGTTATTCACGTGTAAATCTAACCAAGAAACATGTTGGGACACCGCAAGCTATGTTATTATCATTTTAATTTCAATAGAAGTATAAATCGGTTGATATTCGGATTTAGTTCTGATGAAGGTTTAATGACGATACCGCGTTATTTCGCGTGTGTACATCTAACCGAGGAACTTTGAGGACAATATATCGTTTATTTTGAGCGAATTTGTGTAGAAAGTCATTTTATTTCAAGAATAGTTGATAGCATAATGGCTGCCCAGTGTTGTCTTGTTTAATGTTAGCTTGCTTTGTAATTAATTCTCCATGTTTTGATTTTATTATAACTTGAACTTTCTTTGATTTTAGTTCATATGTGTATATTCGAATGAGTTTGTTTAATTCTTCATCTCATTCATGTACATTATACTAACTTTGTCCGATTCTATTACTAATCATATTCTAATTTATATTGCAATTGCATTTCATTTATTTTTATTTCCCACTCATGCTACTAACATTTTTGCTACTTGTGAAGATATCATGGATTGTTCAAGCATTCACCTTCAATTAGCGCATCATATACTTGCTTATTCATATTACTATTTTTATTTAATGTTTAATATTTAGTAATGTACATACAATATACTTAGCATTTTTATTTTTTTTATATTTAATACTGTAAACTTAATTATACATATTATTTTTATTTCTTATATTTAGTATTGTAAATATATACTATATACATATTACTTTTATTATTATACTTTATCTATTCATTCATAAATAAGTTCGAATTACATTACAGTAATCTTCTTCGTATACCAATTTCTTAGAATTAGTTCCTATAATCTATTCTAATTAATAAAATAAAATACAATAATTAATAACTAAGTTTCTCCACATTTAATTTCTGTTTGTATGCTTTTAACATAATTAATTTATCGTTTCTTCTTTAATTCAATTTATCCCCATTCGAAAAATTGTATCCCAATCCCCTTGATGCGTTGTAAATAATTTACCGCTTTCTATTTTATTTTACCGTTTAATCCCCATTTATAATTGATGTATCCCTCTCCCCAAAAACTTGTAATATTTATTTAACTGTCTCTACTTTATTATTTAATTTAATTGTCACTTACACAAAATCAAAAAATATCATTTTAAACTAATAACTGTAAATCATTTTAAACCCGTAAGTCGACAAAGCTTGGAAGCTTCGCGATGACCACACATGCGCACATGTACGCTTGATCCTGGGCCTTCTTACAGTGAGCCTATTTCGATTAATTGTTCCAATTAGTCGTTATAGTAGACTAGTCCACTTTGCTAGTACACATGTAATTTAATTATTTTATACTTAGGTTGGCCACCTTGTATGGGCTTTGTCGATTTTATTTGTTATTTACAATTATTTCGATCCTCTTCTCATCTTCATAAGGGTTCCATAGTAGGGAATAGGCTTGGCTATTCTCTCGAGATTGATCAAGTCTTTTGGCTTGATTGACCATAACCTGATTCTTTTTCCATTCACCAAGCATTTAAAACACTTTCAATAAAACTCGATCCAACGTCGAGTCTTTTCTCAAACCTCGATCCAACGTCGTGATGTTTTTTTTTCAAAACGTTTTCACAAATAAACTTGGATGATTTTTGTTTAAATCGTTAGATGGTAGCCTAATGGTTTAAACAAATTTGAAGTCTTTCGATTGTTGGATGATAGCCCAATAAGATAAAACTTCTATCCATGTCAAAATACTATAGCGGTATTCGATTAAATTGTTGGATGATAGCCCGACGGTTTAATTGAATTGGAAGTATTTAGGTTGTTTGATGATAGCCAAATAGACTAAATACTTCTATCCGCATTAAAATAATAAAGTGACATTCATTTAAATTGTTGGATGATAGCCCGGCGATTTAATTGAATTTAAAGTCTTTAGATTGTTGGATGATAGCCCAATAATTTAAATATTTTATCTCACTCGAAACACTCATTTCATAATAAATTTTTGGGATGAGAGATGATTGGTAGAGCTCACTCGCCAATTTCTAGTATTCGAATCATTAGATGATAGCCTAATGTTTCGATACATGTCATCCCCAACTTAAAATCAATCCCAACTCATTCAATATCTTTTGTGCGCTCCAAGCATCTTTTACCTTTAAATCCTTTTCAAGATTAGACATGATTCATTTATAATTGATATGCTTCTTCCTCTATTCCCAAGGTTTTCGACTTCTCCACTTGAGTACTAGAGGCGTTCTCATACCCTCCCTCATGTTGGTGCGTATTTCTTTATTCTTTATCACACCTTGTGGGCGTTAGATGAGTCTTCTCCTTTTAAAAATGACGACTTGTCTTTTCATTTAAAATCAATCAACAAACAATCATTTTCTAGCCGAACTACGACGCTCTGACTTTCCCATTGCACGAGGGAGTACGTAGGCACTGAGTCTTACAACCAAAGGCGAGCAAAAATAATAAAAACATTTCTTCTCTCCTTCTTTCTCCTTTAAAACTTTAGAAGATCGTAAAATTTTTACACTAACACACAAACACACTTTGAACTAAATGGGTACCATCGAGTACGATGGATGTGAGGGGTGCTAATACCTTCCCCTTGCATAACCAACTCCCGGATCTGCATCTCTTAAATTTCGTAGACCGTCTTATCCTTTTCTCTCGTGGGTTTTATTCGATATTTCCCCTTTCCTTCTTGGAATAAATAAATCTCGGTGGCGACTTTATTATCCTTCATCATTTTTCATTTTTTGTGTCGATATACCATCGAAATTTAATTTAAAATTTTTGCAAGTATGTTCTAACAAATCTGATTGTTTTGAAATGCATTTTCAATAATAAAAGAATATTTTTATAAACGGAATAAAAATAAGATTTCCAAGGAATTGGATAAAGGCTCAAATTTTATTGGTAGAATGGAAGTCTACCAATAACATGACTCCATAGATGATTAGAAAGTTTTAAAAAATGGTAAATACATGGAAAAGGTACATCGAAGAACAATGAACATTATTCTCCCTAACAACTTTGAACTCTTGTATTGTAGTCTTTAGTTGAGGTACGAAGATAATCCATGCAAATTTTTGCTTCTACGATTAAGTCTTGTTTGATGTAGTTACTTTCCATACAAGTCCCTAACCTTTGCCTAGATTTCCCTTATGGGTTTTCAGCCTACCGGGAGATTTATTTTGTTCATGTCTCTAATTTTTGCCTAGACCGCCCTTTCAGGTTTTCAGTCTTCCGAGATGCTCTTTTTTGCCTAAGTTTCCCTTTCGGGTTTTCAACTTAGCGAGTTGTTCTTTTATTTATTTAGGCAAAGTATTTCTTGACTACATCAACATTCATAGGACATGGGAACTCCTCACCATCCATAGTTTCAAGAATCAATGCACCACCAGAGAAGGCCTTCTTGACAATATATGGACCTTCATAATTAGGAGTCCACTTGCCTTTGGAATCAGAGTTTAAAGAAATCATCTTTCTGAGCACGAGGTTGCCTTCTCTGAATACACGAGGTTTGACCTTCTTGTCAAAAGCTTTCTTCATTCTTTTCTGGTATAACTGACCATTACATAAAGCAACCATTCTCTTCTCTTTAATATAATTCAGCTGGTCAAACCAATTCTGAACCCATTCAACATCAAATAATTCATCTTCCATTATCACATGCAAAGATGGAATCTCAACTTCAATGGGGAGTACTTCTTTCATTCCATAAACCAAAGAGAAAGGGTCGCCCCTGTTGAAGTGTGTACCAAAGTGCGATATCTATGTAAAGAAAATGGCAGCATTTCATTCTAGTATTTGTATGTGACAACCATCTTCTGGATGATCTTCTTGATATTCTTGTTTGCAGCTTCAACTTCCCCATTCATCTTGGATCTGTAAGAATAATATTTGTGATGAGAAATTTTGAATTCTTCACAAAATTCTGCCATCATTTTATTATTCAAAATCGAGCCGTTGTTAGTGATGATCCTGCTGGGCACACCATATCGACAAATGAGATTGTTCTTGATGAGTCGGACCACCACTTGCTTGGTAACATTGGCATAAGAAATTGCTTCAACCCATTAGGTGAAGTAATCAATTTCTACCAAGATGAAATGATGTCCATTAGAGGCCTTGGGTTCAATCATCCTAATCATGTCAATACCCCACATAGAGAAAGGAAATAGGGAAGAAATAACATTGAGAAGTGTAGGAGGCACGTGAATTTTATATGCATAAATCTGACACTTAAGGCATTTCTTCGCAAATTTGTAACAATCAGATTCCATTGTCATCCAATAATATCCTGCCCTTAGCATCTTTATGCTTCGTGTCTATCCAAGCAGTTGAGCAATACCATGTCATGATTTCTTTTGTATAACACACCTTCATTGAGAAAGAAACTACCAGCCAATATCCTCAAGGTCTTTCTATCTTTGCTTTTCGCATCAATCAGATACTCTCGAGTCATCAGGAAGTGCTTGATGTCATGATACCAGGGTTTATCATCCTTTACCACCTCCATGGAGAATATATAAGCCGGCCTTTCAAGGCGCTCAATGGTGATCTAAGGTACATCATTCCACTAGTTTACTTTATACATAGAAGCTAAAGTTTCCAAGGCATCTGCCATCTGATTTTCATCTCGAGGAATATGGTGAAGCTCTACTTTATTGAAGAAAGTCAACAACCTCCTTGCATAATCTTTGTAAGGGATTAAGCTAGGGAGACGAGTCTCCCAATCTCCTTTAATCTGATTTATTACTAAAGTTGAATCACCGTACACATCAAGAATTTTGATTCTAAGGTCGACGACTTTTTCAAGACCCATGATTACAAGCTTCATATTCCACCATGTTATTTGTACAATCAAACATCAATCTTGCTGTGAAAGGAATGTGAGCTCCTTGAGGAGTGATGATCACAACACCGATTCCTTTTCCACAAGCATTCACAACTCCATCAAACACCATTCCCCATCGAGATTCTAGATTTGGAGCTTCTTCAGGTAAAGTTTCATCATAATCTTTCATTTTCAAATACATTACATCCTCATCAGGAAATTCAAATTCAACAAATTGATTATCCTAAACCGGCAGATGAGCTAGGTATTCTGCCACTACATTACTTTTAATATCTTTTTGGGTGCGGTATTCAATATCGTATTCAGATAACAACATCTGCCAACGAGCAATTCTTCCCGTAAGAGCAGGATTTTCAAAGATGTACTTGATCGAATCCATTCGAGAGATCAACCAAGTGGTATGATTCAACATATATTATCGCAGATGCTTTCCAGCCCAGGCTAAAGCACAACAAGTTTTTTCTAACATAGAATATCGGGACTCACAGCCGGTGAACTTCTTGCTCAAGTAATAAATAGAATATTCTTTCTTTCCTGTTTCATCTTGCTATTCGAAAATACAACCCATGGAGTTTTCCAACACAGTCAGATATAGAACCAATGGTTTTCCTTCAACGGGAGAGAGCAGGATAGGAGGCTCAAGCAAATACTCTTTGATACTTTCAAATGCCCTTTGGCAATCATCTGTCCATACACAACCTTGATCTTTCTTCAACAGCTTCAAGATTTGTTCAAATGTTGTGGTCATATGGGAAATGAATCTGGAGATGTAATTCAAACCCCCGAGGAAACCTCTGACTTGCTTTTTAGTTCTTGGTGCCGACATCTCTTGAATTGCCCTAACTTTCTCAGGATCAACTTCAATTCGCTTTTGGCTAACAATGAAACCTAACAATTTTCTAGACTAAACACCGAATGTACATTTATTAGGATTCAAATGGAGGCGATACTTCCTCAATTACTGAAATAGTTTCAACAAGTCTTCCAAATGATCTTCCTTAGTTTGGGACTTGGATATCATATCATTAACATACACTTCAATTTCTTTATGCATAAAATCATGGAATAGGGTCGTCATGGCCCTCTGGTACGTTGCACAAGCGTTCTTCAACCCGAAAGGCATCAGAATATTCCCCAAGGTGTGATAAACGTTGTTTTTTCCATGTCCTTAGGAGCCATCTTAATTTGAATGTATCAGGAAAATCCATCCTTGAACGAGAACACTTAGCATTTTGCAGTACTTTCTACCAACATATCAATGTGTGGCAAAGGAAAATAATCTTTCGGACTAGCCTTGTTCAGATCTCAGTAATCAACACACATGTGGACTTTTCCTTATTTCTTTGGTACTGGCATAATATTGACAATCCACTAAGGATAGAATGATGTCACAAGGAAACCTGCGTCAATCTGCTTTAAACCTCCTCTTTAATCTTTATCTCCATATCAGGATGATTTCTTCTTAACTTCTGCTTGACCGGTGGGCACTCGGGCTTTAACGGTAAATGGTGATCCACAATATCAGTATCTAACCCTGGCATATCTTGATACGACCAAGCAAAGATATATACATATTCTTTCATCATTTCAATCAAACCAATCTTCACCTCAAGATGTAGCAACGCTCCAATCTTAACTTCTTTCACTTCTTCCTCAGAACCCAAGTTAATGACTTCTAATGGATCTTTGTACGGCTGAATGGTGTTTTCCTCGCGCTCAAGCAACCGAGAAACCTCTTCAGGTATCTCGTCAAATTCCTCTTCTTTGTCTAAGTATACAGGATGTTTAAAGTTGGAAGAGGGCACAAGGTCATTGTTTTCAACAGTTGTATTTGCACGTATGATTATGATTGATTTTAGAAACTGACACATGTGATAAGTGATTATGCAAATTTAATTCAATTATTATTATTATTATTTTGTGAAAGGTTTTTTTTATTAGCATTTTTCAAGAAAAGGCAGAAAATAAAAGACACAATTTGGAATGAAAAACAAACTTTTATTAATGATCTTAAATTTCAAAACAAATAGATTTTTGCCCATACAACATCACTTTCACCTTGGGCAGAGTTAAAGGATCATTATTTAAAAATTTAAACAAGCAAAAGTGAATTACTTAGACACGTGAATGCAAGTGGAGATGTCAATAGTAGTCCAATTACAAACTCTGGTTCCATGTGTCACAAAGTTGGGCATTTCTCGGCCTGGTCCATCCTCCCCAATAACATATTTACGAAAACCATCAAACACCTTCACAATGATACCGCTAGGACGCATCGGCGGACCTTGATATTTAAGATTCTAAAGGGTTCTCTTGGGAATAACATTCAATGCAGAACCATTATCAATAAGCACGTTGGACAATGCATCATTCTTTCAATTCATGGAAATGTGAAAAGCCATATTGTGATTCCTTTCCTCAGCAGGCAACTCTTCATCACTGAAACTCAGATTATTACAAGTTGTGATATTTCCAACCACACTATTAAAAGTTTTCAAAGGCACATCATAATCAACAAATGCTTGATCTAAAACCTTCATTAAAGACTCTCTGTGAGCTGAAGAATTCATTAACAAAGCCAGGATCAAAATCTTTGATGGTGTCTGCAGCAATTGCTCAATGATCTTTTAATCGTTCATCTTGATAATCTTCAACAAATCATCCATTTATTTCTCTTGGGTTACCCCACTAGTCTTCCCTTCAACCTTCTTGGGTTCAACACTAGTTTCCACAATCTTTTTACCATCATCAGCCAACTTTAGAAATACAAGACAAAATGCACGACCACGTCTGGTCATTCGACTATGTTATACCCCAAAATTTTCCCTCCTACTTCTCAAGACAATCCACCACTCAATAGTCAAAGATCCCACAAGGGTTGAACAAATAAACCCTCCCCTAAGCAATCAATCCAAACTAGGGTTTTGCTCTTTTCAAGTCAAGATGGATTTCCAATGCTTCAAGTGGTCATCATACCTCATCATATGCCTCAAGGGGTCACCATGTCAAATTTCAATCCTTATAAGTCAAGATTGCTCATCCAATTGCTCAGATGGTAGAAAATCAATTGTATTGGACAAAAAGTCAATTATGGTCAACATACACTCAAACTTCATAATTTTTGGTCAACATCAACATTTTGAGGTAATATTCATCATTTGATCAAGGGTTGACCATGACTCATCAAGAAAAGTCAGGATTTGATCAAAAGTCAAAGTTTCTAAATTAGGGTTTTTCAGACAAAAGTCAACAGAACATTAACCAGGCATAACTTTCACATAATTTATTAGAAATTTTTCCACCAAAGCTCATTTTGAAGATAATTCAATTCTCTACAACTTCATGTCTCACAAGTTTGGGCTGGAAGTGCTTTATTTGGAAGTTATGGATCAAAACATTACAAGTCCTTTTAAAAAGTCAACATAAAGTCATCTTTTTGCAAAGAAGTGTTCATGAGCATGGAAACTTCAATGAATATGAAACCAAAAGGGCTGTTAAAAAGACATCTTGAGCTTTCTAAAAAGTCCAAGAACACCCAAAAATAGAAGTTGTGCAAGTTGAGCATTTTTTAGGAGGTGCATGAAGGAAAATACCTAGCAAAAGCAAATATTTTTCAAATGGGCCTAAGATTTTATGATCCAAACTTGATTATAATATTATTCATGACCTCTCTTCATGCCACGCTTTTTATCTTTTTATTTATTTATTTTTTGAATTAAATGGCTTAAATTCAAATTTAATTAAATAAAATACAAAGATAATTATTAATGCAAGATGGGCTTGATTTGTGCATGTCTTGAGGACCAAGGAAGCCCAAGAGAGCTGTCAATTTCGTGCAAGAAGATTAAGGGAAAGATTGAGCAAATTTAGAAAGATTTCATGCAAATTTCCAATCAAATATTTTTCATTTAAAGAAAATATTTTCTCTTAAAGCCTTGACCTATTTCCACTCCTCTATATATACTTAACATCTTCACAAGACAAAAGAGGATTTTGGCCAGCTTCTTACACGAAACCCTTGCCTCCACAACAACCCTAAAAATACTCAAAAATTCAAGAAGTTGGAAAACTCGTGCTTCAAGTTGCAGCCACTTTCCATCTGTTTCATTCATTCATTCATGTTCCTGAAGTTCTCAAGAGTCCATACCAATACTCACACGAGTTCAAATCATCCAGAACTGTCCTCATAAGGTTGCTCCGGTTTGGTAAAGTGTTGGATTTCAAATCCTTGATTTACACGATATAAATTGTATTCATGCATTCAGACATGTTTATTATGTTATTCTGAATCGATTTCATGCATTAGTTTCAAAGTTTGATGCAGGAACAGAAGAACACCATGGCTAGGGCACGAAGCTCTCAAGCTTCCGTATCCATAGTTGTAGGACATTACAAGCCAAATTAACGCCAGATTAAGATTCAGGGGATGATTTTATGTTGTTCTGGGTTATTCTTTTTCGTTTTTGATTTGATTTTGCAGGTTTTGGATATTTGGATGACCGGAGAAGATGACTGGGGTTTCCCTTTCGGCGTCATCTCCAGAAGAGTCACCTCCAGAAGAGTCCTCCAGAAGAGTTCTCCAGAAGAGTCCTTAGAAGCTCCAGCTTCTGGACGTCCACAGCGCCAGAACCTCCAGAAGCTCCAGCTTTTGGACGTCCCCAGCACAAGATCCTACAGAAGCTCCAGCTTCTGGACGTCCCCAGCGCCAGAATCTCCAGAAGCTCCAGCTGCTGGACCTTTCCAGATGCAGAATCCCCAGAAGCCCCAACTTCTGGACCCTTCCAGATGCAGAATCTCCAAAAGCCCCAACTTCTGGACCCTTCCAGATGCAGAAATCTCCAGAAACTCCAACTTCTGGACCCTTTCAGAAGATTCACCTCCAGAAGCTCCAGCTTCTAGACACCCTCAGAAGGATCCTCTCCAGAAACTCCAATTTCTAGATGCCCAAGACGCGCCACTCACAGAAGGCTTGGCTTCTGTGGCAGCTTCCATCAAAAGCTCTGATGGAAATTCCTTGTTTATTATTTTATTTTTCTACTGTTTATTTTCTTTCTTTAATTATTTCAATTAATCAATTAATTACTAATTAGGTTAAACAATTAGCTTAATTAGGGTTAATTTCACAAATAATTTTCTCCATGTTTTTTTAATTAATTAATTTAATTAGTTTAATTTAAGTTAATAATTCAAATTAAATTTCTTTTATTAATTAAAATCAATTAGAACTAGGATTTTTTACATTAAAATAAATCTTCAAAAATACCAAAAATATTAGGATTTAGGTATTCACTTAGACAATTTTTCTTCTATTTTATTTCTTTTTTGCATTTAAATTCTAGAAAGGATGTATAGGTTGCAAGTTTGGTTTTTTTCATGTAATAGCGTAGATTTATATTTCTGCTTTTACTTTCCGCACCTCCTATTATGTATCTGCCCCAAAGCCATGTAATAGCGTAGGACATTTACTTTCCCGCACTTTACATTTCTGCAATTTATTTTCTGCACCTATTAAACTACTAGTAATTAGGCGTGTATGGCAAGATAAAAATCAATCTAGATCACTAAATACAAGATAAAATATCAGAATAAAACACCTATTTCACACATGCACCCCCTTTAGGGTATCCTCCCTTGTTACCTTACGAAAATGGTCATGTCCCTCGAACGTGGGGGGGTATCTTAGCACAGTTTCCTGCAAATATATCATCATAGTCCCTTCGACTTAAAAGATCATAGTCCCTCGATGTTGCCTACGAATACATGATCACGTCCCTCGGTTGTTGCCTACGAAACGTGATGATCGTCCCTACGAATGTGCTAGGATATCCCTACAAGTTACCTTCTATGACCATCCGATGTCCCTTCGAATGTCCCTTTACATCCAACGAATAGGGTTACCTACCAACTAATGGTATGGATAACGCTATTCTAAAGGAAAGTAAAATAACACGAAAACGACCATTCTGAGTAGGTGATAAGTCTCTTTTGCTTGCTCAATCAAACACTTTTTACATCTCACACTTTCTCAAAAGTCTTCTTTCAAAATACTTTGTATACATTCCAGCGTGAATCATTACAAAGTCTTTTCCAAAAGCAAAACATTTCCAAACACTTCGTATACATTCCAGCGTGAACCATTACGAAGTCAAAGCGAAATGCCTTTTCAAAAACATTTTCAAACACACACACAAACAATTTAAAGTGAGCTAAAGCAATTAAGAGCCCGTAGATAACTACGGATGGAAAGGATGCTAACACCTTCCCTTTTCATAACCAACTCCCTTACTCAGAATCTATCAAAGGTCTTTTCCTGTTCTTTTCGCTTTCCCTTAATTGGATAAAAGAAAAGTCAGTGGCGACTCTTGCTATCCGCAACATTTGCGATCAAACACAAAAACAAACAAGTCAGTTCTCCCACCGTGTTACAGAATGTATACGAAGTGTTTGGAAATGTTCTGTTTTGAAAAAGAAACTTTGTAATAATTCAAGTTGGAATGTATACAAAGTGTTTGGAAAAGAAGATTTTTTGAAAGTGTGAGGTGTGAAAAATGTTTTGATTGAGCAAGCAAAAGAGACTTATTTTTACCCACTCAGAACGGTCGTTTCCGTGTTGTTTTGCTTTCCTTTAGAATAAGGCTATCCATACCATTTGTTGATAGGTAATCTTATTTGTTGGATGTAAAAGGTACATTCGAAGGGACATCGGATGGTCATAGAAGGCAACATGTAGGGATATCCTAGCATATTTGTAGGGACGATCATCACTTTTTGTAGGCAACAATCGAGGGACTAGACCATGTTTTCGTAGGAAACATCGAGGGACATCGAGGGACTATGATCTTTTAAGTCGAAGGGACTATGATGATATATTTGCAGGAAACTGTGCTAAGATACCCCCCCACGTTCGAGGGACATGACCATTTTCGTAAGGTAACAAGGGAGGATACCCTAAAGGGGGTGCATGTGTGAAATAGGTGTTTTATTCTGATATTTTATCTTGTATTTAGTGATCTAGATTGATTTTTATCTTGCCATACACGCCTAATTACTAGTAGTTTAATAGGTGCAGAAAATAAATTGCAGAAATGTAAAGTGCGGGAAAGTAAATGTCCTACGCTATTACATGGCTTTGGGGCAGATACATAATAGGAGGTGCGGAAAGTAAAAGGAGAAATATAAATCTACGCTATTACATGAAAAAAACCAAACTTGCAACCTATACATCCTTTCTAGAATTTAAATGCAAAAAAGAAATAAAATAGAAGAAAAATTGTCTAAGTGAATACCTAAATCCTAATATTTTTGGTATTTTTGAAGATTTATTTTAATGTAAAAAATCCTAGTTCTAATTGATTTTAATTAATAAAAGAAATTTAATTTGAATTATTAACTTAAATTAAACTAATTAAATTAATTAATTAAAAAAACATGGAGAAAATTATTTGTGAAATTAACCCTAATTAAGCTAATTGTTTAACCTAATTAGTAATTAATTGATTAATTGAAATAATTAAAGAAAGAAAATAAACAGTAGAAAAATAAAATAATAAACAAGGAATTTCCATCAGAGCTTTTGATGGAAGCTGCCACAGAAGCCAAGCCTTCTGTGAGTGGCGCGTCTTGGGCATCTAGAAATTGGAGTTTCTGGAGAGGATCCTTCTGAGGGTGTCTAGAAGCTGGAGCTTCTGGAGGTGAATCTTCTGAAAGGGTCCAGAAGTTGGAGTTTCTGGAGATTTCTGCATCTGGAAGGGTCCAGAAGTTGGGGCTTTTGGAGATTCTGCATCTGGAAGGGTCCGAGTTGGGGCTTCAGGGATTACGCTGGAAAGGTCCAGCAGCTGGAGCTTCAGAGATTCAGCTGGGACGTCCAGTGGAGCTCAGAGGATCTTGTCTTGGGGCGCCCAAAAGGCGGAGCTTGGAGGTTACGTGGGCGTCCGTGCGGAGCTTCTAAGGACTCTTCTGGAGAACTCTTCTGGAGGACTCTTCTGGAGGTGACTCTTCTGGAGATGACGCCGAAAGGGAAACCCCAGTCATCTTCTCCGGTCATCCAAATATCCAAAACCTGCAAAATCAAATCAAAAACGAAAAAGAATAACCCAGAACAACATAAAATCATCCCCTGAATCTTAATCTGGCGTTAATTTGGCTTGTAATGTCCTACAACTATGGATACGGAAGCTTGAGAGCTTCGTGCCCTAGCCATGGTGTTCTTCTGTTCCTGCATCAAACTTTGAAACTAATGCATGAAATCGATTCAGAATAACATAATAAACATGTCTGAATGCATGAATACAATTTATATCGTGTAAATCAAGGATTTGAAATCCAACACTTTACCAAACCGGAGCAACCTTATGAGGACAGTTCTGGATGATTTGAACTCGTGTGAGTATTGGTATGGACTCTTGAGAACTTCAGGAACATGAATGAATGAATGAAACAGATGGAAAGTGGCTGCAACTTGAAGCACGAGTTTTCCAACTTCTTGAATTTTTGAGTATTTTTAGGGTTGTTGTGGAGGCAAGGGTTTCGTGTAAGAAGCTGGCCAAAATCCTCTTTTGTCTTGTGAAGATGTTAAGTATATATAGAGGAGTGGAAATAGGTCAAGGCTTTAAGAGAAAATATTTTCTTTAAATGAAAAATATTTGATTGGAAATTTGCATGAAATCTTTCTAAATTTGCTCAATCTTTCCCTTAATCTTCTTGCACGAAATTGACAGCTCTCTTGGGCTTCCTTGGTCCTCAAGACATGCACAAATCAAGCCCATCTTGCATTAATAATTATCTTTGTATTTTATTTAATTAAATTTGAATTTAAGCCATTTAATTCAAAAAATAAATAAATAAAAAGATAAAAAGCGTGGCATGAAGAGAGGTCATGAATAATATTATAATCAAGTTTGGATCATAAAATCTTAGGCCCATTTGAAAAATATTTGCTTTTGCTAGGTATTTTCCTTCATGCACCTCCTAAAAAATGCTCAACTTGCACAACTTCTATTTTTGGGTGTTCTTGGACTTTTTAGAAAGCTCAAGATGTCTTTTTAACAGCCCTTTTGGTTTCATATTCATTGAAGTTTCCATGCTCATGAACACTTCTTTGCAAAAAGATGACTTTATGTTGACTTTTTAAAAGGACTTGTAATGTTTTGATCCATAACTTCCAAATAAAGCACTTCCAGCCCAAACTTGTGAGACATGAAGTTGTAGAGAATTGAATTATCTTCAAAATGAGCTTTGGTGGAAAAATTTCTAATAAATTATGTGAAAGTTATGCCTGGTTAATGTTCTGTTGACTTTTGTCTGAAAAACCCTAATTTAGAAACTTTGACTTTTGATCAAATCCTGACTTTTCTTGATGAGTCATGGTCAACCCTTGATCAAATGATGAATATTACCTCAAAATGTTGATGTTGACCAAAAATTATGAAGTTTGAGTGTATGTTGACCATAATTGACTTTTTGTCCAATACAATTGATTTTCTACCATCTGAGCAATTGGATGAGCAATCTTGACTTATAAGGATTGAAATTTGACATGGTGACCCCTTGAGGCATATGATGAGGTATGATGACCACTTGAAGCATTGGAAATCCATCTTGACTTGAAAAGAGCAAAACCCTAGTTTGGATTGATTGCTTAGGGGAGGGTTTATTTGTTCAACCCTTGTGGGATCTTTGACTATTGAGTGGTGGATTGTCTTGAGAAGTAGGAGGGAAAATTTTGGGGTATAACATAGTCGAATGACCAGACGTGGTCGTGCATTTTGTCTTGTATTTCTAAAGTTGGCTGATGATGGTAAAAAGATTGTGGAAACTAGTGTTGAACCCAAGAAGGTTGAAGGGAAGACTAGTGGGGTAACCCAAGAGAAATAAATGGATGATTTGTTGAAGATTATCAAGATGAACGATTAAAAGATCATTGAGCAATTGCTGCAGACACCATCAAAGATTTTGATCCTGGCTTTGTTAATGAATTCTTCAGCTCACAGAGAGTCTTTAATGAAGGTTTTAGATCAAGCATTTGTTGATTATGATGTGCCTTTGAAAACTTTTAATAGTGTGGTTGGAAATATCACAACTTGTAATAATCTGAGTTTCAGTGATGAAGAGTTGCCTGCTGAGGAAAGGAATCACAATATGGCTTTTCACATTTCCATGAATTGAAAGAATGATGCATTGTCCAACGTGCTTATTGATAATGGTTCTGCATTGAATGTTATTCCCAAGAGAACCCTTTAGAATCTTAAATATCAAGGTCCGCCGATGCGTCCTAGCGGTATCATTGTGAAGGTGTTTGATGGTTTTCGTAAATATGTTATTGGGGAGGATGGACCAGGCCGAGAAATGCCCAACTTTGTGACACATGGAACCAGAGTTTGTAATTGGACTACTATTGACATCTCCACTTGCATTCACGTGTCTAAGTAATTCACTTTTGCTTGTTTAAATTTTTAAATAATGATCCTTTAACTCTGCCCAAGGTGAAAGTGATGTTGTATGGGCAAAAATCTATTTGTTTTGAAATTTAAGATCATTAATAAAAGTTTGTTTTTCATTCCAAATTGTGTCTTTTATTTTCTGCCTTTTCTTGAAAAATGCTAATAAAAAAAACCTTTCACAAAATAATAATAATAATAATTGAATTAAATTTGCATAATCACTTATCACATGTGTCAGTTTCTAAAATCAATCATAATCATACGTGCAAATACAACTGTTGAAAACAATGACCTTGTGCCCTCTTCCAACTTTAAACATCCTGTATACTTAGACAAAGAAGAGGAATTTGACGAGATACCTGAAGAGGTTTCTCGGTTGCTTGAGCGCGAGGAAAACACCATTCAGCCGTACAAAGATCCATTAGAAGTCATTAACTTGGGTTCTGAGGAAGAAGTGAAAGAAGTTAAGATTGGAGCGTTGCTACATCTTGAGGTGAAGATTGGTTTGATTGAAATGATGAAAGAATATGTATATATCTTTGCTTGGTCGTATCAAGATATGCCAGGGTTAGATACTGATATTGTGGATCACCATTTACCGTTAAAGCCCGAGTGCCCACCGGTCAAGCAGAAGTTAAGAAGAAATCATCCTGATATGGAGATAAAGATTAAAGAGGAGGTTTAAAGCAGATTGACGCAGGTTTCCTTGTGACATCATTCTATCCTTAGTGGATTGTCAATATTATGCCAGTACCAAAGAAATAAGGAAAAGTCCACATGTGTGTTGATTACTGAGATCTGAACAAGGCTAGTCCGAAAGATTATTTTCCTTTGCCACACATTGATATGTTGGTAGAAAGTACTGCAAAATGCTAAGTGTTCTCGTTCAAGGATGGATTTTCCTGATACATTCAAATTAAGATGGCTCCTAAGGACATGGAAAAAACAACGTTTATCACACCTTGGGGAATATTCTGATGCCTTTCGGGTTGAAGAACGCTTGTGCAACGTACCAGAGGGCCATGACGACCCTATTCCATGATTTTATGCATAAAGAAATTGAAGTGTATGTTAATGATATGATATCCAAGTCCCAAACTAAGGAAGATCATTTGGAAGACTTGTTGAAACTATTTCAGTAATTGAGGAAGTATCGCCTCCATTTGAATCCTAATAAATGTACATTCGGTGTTTAGTCTAGAAAATTGTTAGGTTTCATTGTTAGCCAAAAGCGAATTGAAGTTGATCCTGAGAAAGTTAGGGCAATTCAAGAGATGTCGGCACCAAGAACTAAAAAGCAAGTCAGAGGTTTCCTCGGGGGTTTGAATTACATCTCCAGATTCATTTCCCATATGACCACAACATTTGAACAAATCTTGAAGCTGTTGAAGAAAGATCAAGGTTGTGTATGGACAGATGATTGCCAAAGGGCATTTGAAAGTATCAAAGAGTATTTGCTTGAGCCTCCTATCCTGCTCTCTCCCGTTGAAGGAAAACCATTGGTTCTATATCTGACTGTGTTGGAAAACTCCATGGGTTGTATTTTCGAATAGCAAGATGAAACAGGAAAGAAAGAATATTCTATTTATTACTTGAGCAAGAAGTTCACCTGCTGTGAGTCCCGATATTCTATGTTAGAAAAAACTTGTTGTGCTTTAGCCTGGGCTGGAAAGCATCTGCGATAATATATGTTGAATCATACCACTTGGTTGATCTCTCGAATGGATTCGATCAAGTACATCTTTGAAAATCCTGCTCTTACGGGAAGAATTGCTCGTTGGCAGATGTTGTTATCTGAATACGATATTGAATACCGCACCCAAAAAGATATTAAAAGTAATGTAGTGGCAGAATACCTAGCTCATCTGCCGGTTTAGGATAATCAATTTGTTGAATTTGAATTTCCTGATGAGGATGTAATGTATTTGAAAATGAAAGATTATGATGAAACTTTACCTGAAGAAGCTCCAAATCTAGAATCTCGATGGGGAATGGTGTTTGATGGAGTTGTGAATGCTTGTGGAAAAGGAATCGGTGTTGTGATCATCACTCCTCAAGGAGCTCACATTCCTTTCACAGCAAGATTGATGTTTGATTGTACAAATAACATGGTGGAATATGAAGCTTGTAATCATGGGTCTTGAAAAAGTCGTCGACCTTAGAATCAAAATTCTTGATGTGTACGGTGATTCAACTTTAGTAATAAATCAGATTAAAGGAGATTGGGAGACTCGTCTCCCTAGCTTAATCCCTTACAAAGATTATGCAAGGAGGTTGTTGACTTTCTTCAATAAAGTAGAGCTTCACCATATTCCTCGAGATGAAAATCAGATGGCAGATGCCTTGGAAACTTTAGCTTCTATGTATAAAGTAAACTAGTGGAATGATGTACCTTAGATCACCATTGAGCGCCTTGAAAGGCCGGCTTATATATTCTCCATGGAGGTGGTAAAGGATGATAAACCCTGGTATCATGACATCAAGCACTTCCTGATGACTCGAGAGTATCTGATTGATGCGAAAAGCAAAGATAGAAAGACCTTGAGGATATTGGCTGGTAGTTTCTTTCTCAATGAAGGTGTGTTATACAAAAGAAATCATGACATGGTATTGCTCAACTGCTTGGATAGACACGAAGCATAAAGATGCTAAGGGCAGGATATTATTGGATGACAATGGAATCTGATTGTTACAAATTTGCGAAGAAATGCCTTAAGTGTCAGATTTATGCATATAAAATTCACGTGCCTCCTACACTTCTCAATGTTATTTCTTCCCTATTTCCTTTCTCTATGTGGGGTATTGACATGATTAGGATGATTGAACCCAAGGCCTCTAATGGACATCATTTCATCTTGGTAGAAATTGATTACTTCACCTAATGGGTTGAAGCAATTTCTTATGCCAATGTTACCAAGCAAGTGGTGGTCCGACTCATCAAGAACAATCTCATTTGTCGATATGGTGTGCCCAGCAGGATCATCACTAACAACGGCTCGATTTTGAATAATAAAATGATGGCAGAATTTTGTGAAGAATTCAAAATTTCTCATCACAAATATTATTCTTACAGATCCAAGATGAATGGGGAAGTTGAAGCTGCAAACAAGAATATCAAGAAGATCATCCAGAAGATGGTTGTCACATACAAATACTAGAATGAAATGCTGCCATTTTCTTTACATAGATATCGCACTTTGGTACACACTTCAACAGGGGCGACCCTTTCTCTTTGGTTTATGGAATGAAAGAAGTACTCCCCATTGAAGTTGAGATTCCATCTTTGCATGTGATAATGGAAGATGAATTATTTGATGTTGAATGGGTTCAGAATTGGTTTGACCAGCTGAATTATATTAAAGAGAAGAGAATGGTTGCTTTATGTAATGGTCAGTTATACCAGAAAAGAATGAAGAAAGCTTTTGACAAGAAGGTCAAACCTCGTGTATTCAGAGAAGGCAACCTCGTGCTCAGAAAGATGATTTCTTTAAACTCTGATTCCAAAGGCAAGTGGACTCCTAATTATGAAGGTCCATATATTGTCAAGAAGGCCTTCTCTGGTGGTGCATTGATTCTTGAAACTATGGATGGTGAGGAGTTCCCATGTCCTATGAATGTTGATGTAGTCAAGAAATACTTTGCCTAAATAAATAAAAGAACAACTCGCTAAGTTGAAAACCCGAAAGGGAAACTTAGGCAAAAAAGAGCATCTCGGAAGACTGAAAACCTGAAAGGGCGGTCTAGGCAAAAATTAGAGACATGAACAAAATAAATCTCCCGGTAGGCTGAAAACCCATAAGGGAAATCTAGGCAAAGGTTAGGGACTTGTATGGAAAGTAACTACATCAAACAAGACTTAATCGTAGAAGCAAAAATTTGCATGGATTATCTTCGTACCTCAACTAAAGACTACAATACAAGAGTTCAAAGTTGTTAGGGAGAATAATGTTCATTGTTCTTCGATGTACCTTTTCCATGTATTTACCATTTTTTAAAACTTTCTAATCATCTATGGAGTCATGTTATTGGTAGACTTCCATTCTACCAATAAAATTTGAGCCTTTATCCAATTCCTTGGAAATCTTATTTTTATTCCGTTTATAAAAATATTCTTTTATTATTGAAAATGCATTTCAAAACAATCAGATTTGTTAGAACATACTTGCAAAAATTTTAAATTAAATTTCGATGGTATATCGACACAAAAAATGAAAAATGATGAAGGATAATAAAGTCGCCACCGAGATTTATTTATTCCAAGAAGGAAAGGGGAAATATCGAATAAAACCCACGAGAGAAAAGGATAAGACGGTCTACGAAATTTAAGAGATGCAGATCCGGGAGTTGGTTATGCAAGGGGAAGGTATTAGCACCCCTCACATCCATCGTACTCGATGGTACCCATTTAGTTCAAAGTGTGTTTGTGTGTTAGTGTAAAAATTTTACGATCTTCTAAAGTTTTAAAGGAGAAAGAAGGAGAGAAGAAATGTTTTTATTATTTTTGCTCGCCTTTGGTTGTAAGACTCAGTGCCTACGTACTCCCTCGTGCAATGGGAAAGTCAGAGCGTCGTAGTTCGGCTAGAAAATGATTGTTTGTTGATTGATTTTAAATGAAAAGACAAGTCGTCATTTTTAAAAGGAGAAGACTCATCTAACGCCCACAAGGTGTGATAAAGAATAAAGAAATACGCACCAACATGAGGGAGGGTATGAGAACGCCTCTAGTACTCAAGTGGAGAAGTCGAAAACCTTGGGAATAGAGGAAGAAGCATATCAATTATAAATGAATCATGTCTAATCTTGAAAAGGATTTAAAGGTAAAAGATGCTTGGAGCGCACAAAAGATATTGAATGAGTTGGGATTGATTTTAAGTTGGGGATGACATGTATCGAAACATTAGGCTATCATCTAATGATTCGAATACTAGAAATTGGCGAGTGAGCTCTACCAATCATCTCTCATCCCAAAAATTTATTATGAAATGAGTGTTTCGAGTGAGATAAAATATTTAAATTATTGGGCTATCATCCAACAATCTAAAGACTTTAAATTCAATTAAATCGCCGGGCTATCATCCAACAATTTAAATGAATGTCACTTTATTATTTTAATGCGGATAGAAGTATTTAGTCTATTTGGCTATCATCAAACAACCTAAATACTTCCAATTCAATTAAACCGTCGGGCTATCATCCAACAATTTAATCGAATACCGCTATAGTATTTTGACATGGATAGAAGTTTTATCTTATTGGGCTATCATCCAACAATCGAAAGACTTCAAATTTGTTTAAACCATTAGGCTACCATCTAACGATTTAAACAAAAAATCATCCAAGTTTATTTGTGAAAACGTTTTGAAAAAAAAACATCACGACGTTGGATCGAGGTTTGAGAAAAGACTCGACGTTGGATCGAGTTTTATTGAAAGTGTTTTAAATGCTTGGTGAATGGAAAAAGAATCAGGTTATGGTCAATCAAGCCAAAAGACTTGATCAATCTCGAGAGAATAGCCAAGCCTATTCCCTACTATGGAACCCTTATGAAGATGAGAAGAGGATCGAAATAATTGTAAATAACAAATAAAATCGACAAAGCCCATACAAGGTGGCCAACCTAAGTATAAAATAATTAAATTACATGTGTACTAGCAAAGTGGACTAGTCTACTATAACGACTAATTGGAACAATTAATCGAAATAGGCTCACTGTAAGAAGGCCCAGGATCAAGCGTACATGTGCGCATGTGTGGTCATCGCGAAGCTTCCAAGCTTTGTCGACTTACGGGTTTAAAATGATTTACAGTTATTAGTTTAAAATGATATTTTTTGATTTTGTGTAAGTGACAATTAAATTAAATAATAAAGTAGAGACAGTTAAATAAATATTACAAGTTTTTGGGGAGAGGGATACATCAATTATAAATGGGGATTAAACGGTAAAATAAAATAGAAAGCGGTAAATTATTTACAACGCATCAAGGGGATTGGGATACAATTTTTCGAATGGGGATAAATTGAATTAAAGAAGAAACGATAAATTAATTATGTTAAAAGCATACAAACAGAAATTAAATGTGGAGAAACTTAGTTATTAATTATTGTATTTTATTTTATTAATTAGAATAGATTATAGGAACTAATTCTAAGAAATTGGTATACGAAGAAGATTACTGTAATGTAATTCGAACTTATTTATGAATGAATAGATAAAGTATAATAATAAAAGTAATATGTATATAGTATATATTTACAATACTAAATATAAGAAATAAAAATAATATGTATAATTAAGTTTACAGTATTAAATATAAAAAAAATAAAAATGCTAAGTATATTGTATGTACATTACTAAATATTAAACATTAAATAAAAATAGTAATATGAATAAGCAAGTATATGATGCGCTAATTGAAGGTGAATGCTTGAACAATCCATGATATCTTCACAAGTAGCAAAAATGTTAGTAGCATGAGTGGGAAATAAAAATAAATGAAATGCAATTGCAATATAAATTAGAATATGATTAGTAATAGAATCGGACAAAGTTAGTATAATGTACATGAATGAGATGAAGAATTAAACAAACTCATTCGAATATACACATATGAACTAAAATCAAAGAAAGTTCAAGTTATAATAAAATCAAAACATGGAGAATTAATTACAAAGCAAGCTAACATTAAACAAGACAACACTGGGCAGCCATTATGCTATCAACTATTCTTGAAATAAAATGACTTTCTACACAAATTCGCTCAAAATAAACGATATATTGTCCTCAAAGTTCCTCGGTTAGATGTACACACGCGAAATAACGCGGTATCGTCATTAAACCTTCATCAGAACTAAATCCGAATATCAACCGATTTATACTTCTATTGAAATTAAAATGATAATAACATAGCTTGCGGTGTCCCAACATGTTTCTTGGTTAGATTTACACGTGAATAACGCGGTTAATCAATAAACCATCATCGAAACTATACAACTTTCAAATCATAAAATTCAATTAAAATGAGAATAACGCAATATCGTGATATCCCTAATGGTTTCTCGGTTTGATTTTTACACGAATAAACGTGCATTATCGTCACCTTCATCGAAACTAAACATAGATATCACTAAACTATTTATAAATAAATCGAAACAGGCAGCAGCGATTTTTGAACTAACAGAACTTCATCACAGTTTTGAACAGGACAGATATTATCACATGATTTTTCAACATATCAAATAGCACAATCAAAGACTACATATAGCAACTTCTTAACAAAACTGACGCTATCACAAACCTACAAAATCAGAGTTCACCCCAGGGTCTGCTATAACGTATAACGACAACAAATCAACATTTATACAAATTCATGGACAACTATATTGACACTTCAGTTAAACTCAACCTTGTAACATCTACTCATCACTGAAATTTAAACAGGGACTTAATCCAAACAGACTCACTTTAAACAGGGACTTAATCCAAACAGACTCACAAGCAGTTATGCAAGCATCTCAAATTTAACAAAATTATGACAGTAGGCAATTGGTTAAATTGAAAGTGATCGAAAATTACCGAGATGCCGAGATTTTTAGAACAAGAATCTGAAGTTGTTGCTGTTGTGTTAAAGATAGGAAGGAAGCGTGAGTAAAACAGGGAGTCGTGGCTGTGAGAATACGGCAGGGAGCTCACTGTGAGGCTAGCGAAGGGGGACTATATGGTGATGCCATCGGGTGAGATTCTGGTGATGTTGAAGGAGGTTCTGGAAGCGTCGCGGTGGAGTACAGAAGGGAGTATGTACTGTGGAGTATAATAAAGTTGGATGTGAGGAAAGGGATGTGAGCTGATGTGTGGCTACAATAGTGGTTGAAGTAACGAGAAGGTTGTATTTGGAGCTACGGTGGTGATACGGTGTTACAGGCAGTGGTTGAAATAGAAGGGAAAGTTGAAGCTGAGGGTTGTTTGGCAGCTTGCAGCGGCGGCGAGGGTTGGTAGTGAGGAAAGAAGATGAATGTGAACAGTGAGGCGGAACGAAGACATGGAGCGGATGTTGAGGCAGACGGAAGTTACGAACGAAGATTAGCAGAGGCGGTGTGAGGGAGTTAACAGTGAGGTTGATGGAGAATCGATGGAAGGTTGTTGTTGTCGCCGGATGATGGAAGGGGTTAACGACGATGGAATAGGTGAGACGGCAGGGGTGGTCCGGCGAGTTGGAAGGGATGATGATGGTTACAGTGGAGATTGGGTTGAGGATTGAGAATGAAGGGTGTAAAGGAGGAAATGAGCTTCTGTTTTCCTTTTATTTTGGCCTCTGTGTTCCGTTTCAATTTTTTTTCAAATTGGCCTCCCTCTATTGTTTTTGTTTCGTTTTTTCCTTTAAGCAACATAATGTAACATGTATTTATACCCAAAAAATTAGATTAGGAGAAATTTTATAATGTCAAAAATGCCATTAATCATAAAATGGGCTAATAAGCCCAATAGACCAAAAATTAACCTATTTGAAAATATTTTTGTTTTGATTTTTGGAGACGAAAAATAGACACTTAAATTCGTCAAAAACAGTAAAAGTTCGGACAATAAATTATCCGAAAAAATAAAATAAGTACATTAAAATAAACTACGAGTCTTGTAAATTAAAGAAAAATTATTAAAATGGTTAAAATCGAAATAAAATGATAATAAAGAATATCCGGTTTTAAAACACTCACGGTTAAAAACGAGAATTCGAAACGTATCGAAAAATTAGGGAGAGCACATTTTTATGATTTACAAGATACATAAATTTATAAAACAGTGAGTAAAAGATGAACACTTGAAATATTTTCCCTGCTAATTTTCGCACAGTATCGAATTGTTTTTAACAGTCAGTTTATAAAACCGAAATATCAATATCATCGATATATAAATAATTTAAAACGACGCAATAAACAGACAGAAAGATAAAAATGAATGAAGTGGAGTAACGGGTATTTTATAACTAAAAAAAAAGCAAATATCGATTTAGACTGACTTTTGATCAGTTTAAATACGACAAAATAATGCATATGTAATGAGTAAATGGCTGGTTTCTTTAAATATAAATACAATGCAAGTAGAAAAATAGCAGGGTAAAATTTGGGTGCAACACATACTTGCGAAAATTTTACAATTTAAGTGTGTTTACTTAGGATGTGAAGCAAAGGGATAAAAGATGGCACTGTTCAAATAACAAACAAGATTGATAATGTTGAAGTTGGTGCCATGAGGACCTCTATAAAAATTTTCGCTCGAATATGAGATGTAAATGCAAAGCAGATTATTCCCACAGAACGTCCCATTTTTCCCCAGAAGAGTTGTTAAGAGTAGCGCTCTGATGAGACATGGCCCCCATGGGATGCTTTCATCAGAAGGATCCTAAGAATGTTTATAATATGCCTGTAGCTTCTTTTGAAATTTGATGCGATAAAGAGCTACCCTTCGGTTGATGTTTGTGAAGACTTCGTTTTGGCCGAGTGTTTTCCATGCATTAGTCAACCTTCCATGTAGGTCCTTAATAAAATTTTCATATGCATCTCACATACATTCATTCATATGTTATGCATAGCTAAACTTCATTCGCATATGTTGATAATTAGAGTATGTTTCATGTAACACGGTGGGAGAACTGACTTATTTGTTTTGCGTTTGATCGCAAATGTTGCGGAGAGCAAGAGTCGCCACTGACTTTTCTCTTACCCAATTAAGGGAAGGTGAAAAGAACAGGAAAAGACCTTCGTTTAGATTCTGAGTAAGGTAGTTGGTTATGAAAAGGGAAGGTGTTAGCATCCTTTCCATCCATAGTTATCTACGGGCTCTTAATTGCTTTAGCTCACATTAAATTGTTTGTGTGTGTGTTTGAAAATGTTTTTTTGAAAAGGCATTTCGCTTTGACTTCGTAATGATTCACGTTGGAATGTATACGAAGTGTTTGGAAATGTTTTGTTTTTTTGGAAAATACTTTGTAATGATTCACGCTGGAATGTATACAAAGTGTTTTGAAATAATATTTTTGAGAAAGTGTGAGGTGTAAAAAGTGTTTGATTGAGCAAGCAAAAGAGACTTATCACCTACTCAGAACGGTCGTTCCGTGTTATTTTACTTTCCTTTAGTTGAGCGCTATCCATACCATTAGTTGGTAGGTAACCCTATTCGTTGGATGTAAAGGGACATTCGAAGGGACATCGGATGGTCATAGAAGGCAACTTGTAGTGATATCCTAGCACATTCGTAGGGACGATCATCACTTTTCGTAGGCAACAACCGAGGGACGAGATCATGTATTTGTAGGTGACATCGAGGGACTATGATCTTTTAAGTCGAAGGGACTGTGATGATATTTCGTAGGCAACCGTACTAAGATACCCCTACGTTCGAGGGACTTGACAATATTCATAAGGCAAAGAGAGAGAATACCCTAGGGGGTGCATGTGTGAGAAGAGTGTATCGTTTTCAGATATTTTGTCTTGTATTAGTGATCTAGATTGATTTTATCTTGCCATACACGCCTAATTACAAGCAGTTTATAGGTGCATAAAGTAAATTGCGGAAATGTAAAGTGCGGAAAGTAAATCCTACGCTATTACATGACTTTGGGGCAGTTACATAATTCAGGAGTGCGGAAATTAAAACCTAATTAAGCTATCACATCCCATGAGTAGTTACATAATATTGAAAAAGAAAATGCGAGAAAATAGACGTAACTATTACAACCTGGAAGCAGTTACAATAATATTGGAAAAAGAATCGAATTGCAAATAAGAGAAAAATATGTTAGTAAAAAACAGATTTTTGAGTTAGGAAAGTTTTTTAGGGTTAGCAAACCTAATTAGATGAGAAAATATTTTTTTGAGATTTTCTGGATTAATTTTAGTATAGAAAAAACAATTAAAAGTTAACTTTTCGATTAATTAACAATTAATTAAAATATGAATGAAAAATATTATTTTTTTATGTTAAAAAATTAAATAAACATTTTTCTGACCTAAATGCAAAAAGAAAATATTTTTTTTGATTTTTTAATGTGTTAGAAAAATATTTGAAAAGAAATTAAATGAAATAAGAAAATTGAAGAAAATAAGAAAAAAGGTTAGTTAGAAAAAGAGATAAAAAATATATGTGAGGAGCCAGGGATCGAACCCTGGTCCTCTCCTTCACACGCGCGTGCCTCCTGCCTCCAACCAATCAAATAAAACACGCGCGAAACTCTTGCTTCTTCAATTTGAATTTTTGCAGGCTTTTACCCACGGACGCCTCTGTTCCTAAAGCCAATAGTGACGGTTTTTTCCGTCACTATAACACCTGCACTTTTTCAAAATTCACAATACGCAATATTGCTTTCAGCCTCCTGAACATGAATATGTCTCTGGTTTTGGCTAAATCGAAGGATCCCAAATTAGAGCTTTAAAACCCTAACAATGGCATATTCTCGTATCTGCATCTAAAATCAAATTAAACAACCCAGAACGCTTGCAAACATCATCACGATCAAGAATATATAATCGAATTATGTTTATAAAGCATAAATAATAGAAATAGAATTTGACATAAAGGGATGCTAACCATGATTGTGCTTTCTGGATTTTGAACGTTTCAAGGCTTGGTGATGATCTGGAATGAATCAGAGAACCTCCGGGAAGCGATTGGAAGGCTTAGAATTGAATGAATCGGCATGAAACCTTGACTGCTAGGTTGCTTGAACGTCACGGTTTTTTGCACTTGGTTTAGGGTTCTTGAGGCATCCAAATTCGTCCTTGTGGCATCCGGAATCAGTGTGTATATATACTAATCAATGAGAATTATGAAGAAATCACATGCCAATCAATGAGAAAATATTTGATTTGGACTAAAACCAAATATTTCCTTTTTGCCTTTGGTGGAAAAATTTCTGATAAAGTATGTGAAAGTTATGCTTGATCAAAGTTCTGTTGACTTCTGTTTAAAAAACCCTAATTTAGAAACTTTGACTTTTGATCAAATCGTGGCTTTTCTTGAGGAATCATGATCAGCCCTTGATAAAATGATGAATATTATTTCAAAATGTTGGTGTTGACCAAAAATTATGAAGTTTGACTGTATGTTGATCATAGTTGACTTTTTGTCCAATATAGTTGATTTTCAACTATCTGAGCAATTAGATGAGCAATTTTGACTTGTGAGGCTTAAAACTTGATATGGTGATTCTTTGGAACATAGGATGAGGTATGATGATCACTTGGAGCATTGTAAGTACATCTTGACTTGAGAATGGCAAAACCCTAGTTTGGGTTGATTGCTTAGGAGAGGGTTTGTCTGGTCAACCCTTCTGAAATCCTTGAGTATGGATATGTGAGTTGTCTTGAGAAGTGGGAGGGAAAATTTTGGGGTATAACAGTTGCCCCTGTTCAATCTTCTTGTACTGGAAGGGTTAGATTGGCATGCTTGTCTTTCGTGACCTGAAGGTAGAAGATGATTGAACACTCGAGTACACTTGAAAATTTGCACTCGTCGTTGTATGAAATAGGATCGTCAACTGATGATGCGCTGGAATGGGCTTATAGATGCCATTTGGAGAAGCTTCTACTAGAGAGTGAGTCATATGCTAGACTCTGTATTTGTCTTTTGAGTAGAAGAGACAATGAAGATGGGCTTAAGATGCCATCTGGAGAAGCTGAGTCGTACGCTAGAATCTGTAGTTGTCTTTTGAGTAGAAGAGACAACGGAGATGGGCTTAAGGATGCTATCCGGGGCTGATGATAATAAGAGAGAGTTAGAATAAACCTTCGTCTTGGCTATTCCTGAGGTGAATATTTGGCAGGATGTGGATAGCTTTCCCGTCTTGCTTCGGGTGTTAATCCATAGTCTATTGCCTAGAGATAATTTGTGTGGTCGTTCAGATAGCTCTCCCGTCTTGTTTCGGGTATTAATCTATGACCTTCTGTTTGGAAAATAGCTATAACCTATTGGGGAAATTTAACTTGAAAGGATATGATTAGCTTTATGCAGATTATGATGCATGCGAGTGTATGACAATATTACTATGATGTATGCATATGTTATGACTTTTATGTAGATGTGTGAATGTAGATGTTATGGTATTTCAAAACATATCCATCTTGAAGAAGATGGGAACGTCCTGCTAGGTATTTCTGATGTTTTCTTGGGGGGTAGGGTTGTTGCGAACCCTGACTTGGAGAGAAAAAGAGATGCTTCTGATTCCTCCGATGCACTATCTGACCAAATCACAAGTCTGGATATTAATGCAGTTGGAAGAATAGCGGTGATTAAGAGATACTCGGCTGGGGATCTTGTGCATAGATCTTGGCTGGGGGTGATTACATTTCCCATAGACCTTGCTGGGGGACAACGCAATATGGCATAATCTGTTATTGCTTAGAGACTGACGTGACGTCGTGAAGCTGATAGGGTCATTAAAGCTTGACGAGGCTTTAGGGATCACTTGAGGCGATGAATCTGAAGTTTGTTGAAGCTGTTAGGATCACTGCTCAGGGACTAATGTGATACAGCTGATAAGATCAATGCTCGGGGACTAATGTGATGAAGTTGATAAGATCACTGCTCGAGGACTAACGTGATGAAGCTTATAAGATCACTGCTCGGGGACTAATGTGATGAAGCTGATAAGATCACTGCTCGGGGACTAATGTGATGAAGCTAATAAGATCACTGCTCAGGGACTAATGTGATGAAGCTTGAAGTATTGGAATACTTGCTGGAATGAGATTAGTACTTCGTCGGAGAATATTTGTCTTTGTAGGGAGAGCGTTGGCTCTGTGGGGATTGATGATCATGTGGATGCATTTCTCGTGAAAGTGACTATGCGGGGATGCATTGGTGACTTTAGTGTCATTCCAATTCCTAGAGCCTGTAGTAATTACTTTTGTTTGTTCGATTTTCATATGTTTGTGAACAGATGTTTATTGTCAGATACATATAATCATTCAAAGCAATCATTGGACTTTATGCAAAAAACAATAAAATTAGAAAAGGAAATTTGCATTGAATTTGAAAGAGTGGACTATAGTTTGGAAATTTGCATACAAGAGACGAATATCCTAGTAAGAGGAAATTGTTAGAATAGTAAAAAGCTATGCGGAAACAATCCTATCGAGTTTCAACTATGCTATTGCTCATATATTTCGACTATCTCATCTCCTTGCTGTCAGTAGAAAGTGAGTGAATTGATTTTTTCCATTTGAATCTTGAATGTTAATAGTAGTGTAGTCTGTAAGCAGGTGATCTGGACGAGAGATAGTCGTACGCTTAAATCCCTAACTTTTGCCTAGACCGCCCTTTTGGGTTTTCAATCTACCGGGATACCCCTTTTTGCCCAAGCCGCCTTTGCAGATTTTCGACTTGTCGGGTTTACATTTTTGTGTATATATCCTTAACTTTTGCCCGTACCTTTTTGGTTCGCCAGGATGCCCTTATTTTTCCTAGGCCAGTCGACCTAGCGGGTTTTGTTCATGCGTAGTATTTTTTGACTATGTTTGCGTTCACAGGGTGTGGAAAGTCTTCTCCATCCATAGTGCTAAGTATCATAGCTCCGCCGGAAAATACTGTTTTGACTACAAATGGTCCCTCATAGATGGGAGTCCATTTGCCCATGGGGTCACCTTGTGGGAGGATGATGCGCTTGACTACTAGATCACCGACTTGGTAGACTCGGTGCTTGACTTTCTTGTTGAATGATCTGATCATTCGCTTTTGGTAGATCTGTCCATGGCAGATGGATGCGAGCCATTTTTCTTCGATCAAGTTGATCTGGTCAAGGCGAGTCTGGATCCATTCGTCTTCACCTAGTTCTGCGTCCTGGAGGACTCTGGTTGAGGGTATTTGAACCTCGATTGCCAAGACTGCTTCCATACCGTATATAAGAGAGAAGGGGGTTGCCCCTGTAGATGTTCGCACTGTAGTGCGGTAACCGTGGAGAGCAAATGGAAACATCTCGTGCCAATCCTTGTAGGTCACTGTCATCTTCTGTATGATGTTCTTGAGATTTTTGTTGGCGGCTTCCACTGTGCCATTCATTTTAGGCCGATATGGAGAAGAGTTGTAATGCTTAATTTTGACCTGCGTGCAGAGTTCAATGATCATTTTGTTATTGAGGTTGGTGCCGTTGTCTGTGATAATCCTTTCGGGGACGCCGTATCGGCAGATAAGATTATGCTTGATGAATCGAGCCATCACATTCTTGGTAACAGATGCAAACGAAGCTGCTTCTACCCACTTGGTAAAGTAATCAATTGCAACAAGGATGAAACGGTGTCCATTGGAAGTGGTAGGTTTGATTTCTCCGATCATGTCGATGCCCCACATTGTGAAAGGCCAAGGAGCGGTCAAAACATTCAACGGTACTGGAGGTACGTGCACTCTATCTGCATATATCTGGCATTTGTGACAAGATCGAGCATGGCGGTGACAACCAGCTTCCATGGTGGACCAATAGTAACCTACTCTTAGAATCTTATTAGCCATTGTATGTCCACTGGAGTGGGTACCAAATGCGCCTTCATGTAATTCTTCCATGATCCGTTCCGCTGTTTTCTGGTCTACACAACGGAGTAAGCACAAGTCATGATTGCGCTTGTATAAGATGTCGTTGCTGAGAAAGAATTTGGATGCGAATCTTCTTAAGAACTTCTTGTCATTGACAGATGCCCCTACGGGATATTCCTGAGTCTCGAGATACCTCTTCACTTCGTAGAACCAAGGTTTCTCTTATGTATCAAGTTCACAACAGTATGCTGGTTCGTCAAACTTTTCGATGACGATTGAAAGTGATTCTTCAAAGTAAGGGATCAGACTTGAAACATGCTCTCGATACGGGATGAGATTCGGATGTTTCATATCCCAATCGCCTTTAATCTGACTGATCACTAAAGTTGAGTCTCCATACACTTGCAAGAATTTGATTCTTAAGTCAAAAGCAACTTTGATACCCATGATGCACGCTTCGTATTCGGCCATGTTGTTGGTGAAATTGAAACATAATCTGGCGGTGAATGACATGTGTCCGCCAGTAGGAGACGTAATGATGGCGCAAATGCCATTGCCAAGTGCATTTGAGGCTCCATCAAAGACCATGGTCCATCGGGATCCTGGTTCAGGTCCTTCGTCTGGTCCTAGTTCTTCGCAATCAGTGACTAGCAAAACATCTTCGTCTGGAAACTCGAACTGCATAAACTGATAGTCATCTATGGCTTGATGAGCCAAATGATCGGCTACTACACTTCCTTTGATCGCTTTCTGAGTAGTATACTAGATGTCATATTCGGTCAAGATCATTTTCCATCTTTCTATTCTTCCAGAGAGAGCATGTTTCTCGAATATGTATTTTATCATATCTACCTTGGAGATCAACAAGGTAGTGTGAGTCAACATATACTGTCTTAGTTGGCGAGCAGCCCAGGCCAAAGCGCTGTAAGTTTTCTCGAGCTGTGAGTATCTTGTTTCAAAGTCGGTAAACATTTTGCTAAGGTAGTATATTGCATACTCTTTTCGACCAGACTTGTCATGTTGCCCCAACACACACCCCATTGAGTTCTCTAATACTGTTAAGTACATGATAAGAGGTCTTCCTTTGACTGGCGGCATCAAGATAGGAGGATTTTGTAGATAATCCTTGATTTTGTCAATAGCTGTCTGGCAATCGTCGTTCCATTCCACTACTTGATATTTTTTTAGTAACTTGAAGATTGGCTCACAAGTAGTAGTTAGATGCGCAATGAATCTGGCAATGTAGTTCAATTGTCCCAAGAAACCTCTGACTTCTTTCTCGGTGCGGGGAGCTGGCATTTTCTAAATAGCTTTAACCTTGGCGGGGTCAACTTCAATACCTTTACCATTGACAACAAACCCCAGGAGTTTACCGGATCGAACTCCAAAGGTGCACTTGTTGGGATTGAGTCTTAGTCTGTATTTCTTCAGTCTACCAAACAGATTTCGCAAATGATCAAGATGTTCTTCTTCAGTCTGTGATCGAGCTATCATGTCGTCGACGTAGACCTTTATCTTGTGATGAATCATGTCATGGAACAATGCTACCATGTTACGTTGATATGTGGCGCCAGCGTTCTTCAGACTAAACGGCATGACCTTGTAGCAGAATGTGCCCCACTATGTAACGAACGTAGTTTTTTTCCATGTCTTCAGGAGCCATTTTGATCTGGTTGTAACCGGAGAATCCATCCATGAAGGAGAAAACCTTATGTTGAGCGGTGTTGTCGACTAGAACATCAATATGAGGAAGTGGAAAATCGTCTTTCGGACTTGCTCTGTTCAGATCTCTGTAATCCACACACATCCGTACTTTGCCATCTTTCTTAGGTACGGGTACCACATTTTCAATCCACTGTGGATAAGAAGTAACGACTAGGAAACCGGCGTTGAATTGTTTCACAACTTCGGCTTTGATTTTCTCAGACATCTCAGGGCGCATACGACGGACCTTCTGCTTCACAGGGGAGAAATCCTTCCTTCGTTGGTAGTCGGTGTACCACAATGTCAATATCCAGACCTGGCATGTCTTCGTATGACCAAGCAAAAATCTCAACATAGTTTCGCAGCATCTGGACCAATCTTTCCTTGATACTATTCTCAAGACTTGCTCCTATCTTGATTTCTTTTCTGTCTTCGTTAGTACCTAGATTCACGACCTCGACTGGCTCTTCGTGTGGCTGTATAACCTGTTCTTCTTGTTGTAGTAATCTGACAAGTTCTCCTGGCATTTCACAATCTTCCTCACCTTCGTCTTTGGCTTGGTAGATCGGATTACAGTGTATCACGTGGGTGTGTGCAAGAACACATAGCTTTTTGAAGGGGTAATAAAGTAAAAGAAAGGAAAGAGAAAAGTATTTGAATGCAAAAGTCCAATGATTTTATTGAATGCAAATATGCAAATGACAAATAATAACCCTCACAAACGAGCCGTGATGCCCCGGGCAAGGCACTAGACTTTTAAGTTTATTATCTGAACGTAAATAAGGAATGAAAAGCATAACAGAAAACAAAAAGCAATTACTCTTGTCTAAATGAGACTGGTATGACGTCTTCGGTCTTCCAATTGTTGAGTCCGTTGTCTGGAGTTGGTAAGATCCAGTCGCTGATGTCGAAGTCGTTGTCGTCATCTTCTATAGCATGGACTCCATTCTTGCTGATGTGGAAGGGAAGTTTGTCGGCACGCTTGCGACGTATCATCTTCTGACCATTGGTGGTGAAGCCTAAACCAGTCTTGTCAGATTTGAAAGGAAGATCAGGGAGCTGACCCCAAATAGTACAACCTCCTTCTTCAACTGCAGCTTAGGCGTCCTTCAATGAGGCCATTCCTTGTGGAATTTTAGTAACTTCAGGGGTGACATGAGAGTCAACAGGCATGACTCGTGGAACTGCTTCGAAATCTTGACAGGGAGTTTCGATGAATTCACCTTCCATTTTGAGGTATCAGAATGACTGCAGATGGCTTACCATGTATTCTTCCTCACCGCATACCGTAACAATCTTCCCCTTCACTGGGTACTTCAGATTTTGATGCAAGGTAGAGGTAACAGCGCCTGCCCCATGTATCCAAGGGCGTCCAAGTAGGCAAGAGTAAGCTGGACGGATGTCCATGACGAAGAAGGTAGAGTTGAAAGTCTAGGAACCGACTTTAAATGGCAAGATGAGCTCTCCAAGCACTATTCATTTAGAACCATCAAAAGCTCTTACAATTATGTCGCTGGGCTTCAAGACCACTCCTTCGACATCAAGTCGGTTGAAAGCACTTTTTGGTAGGATATTTAGAGCAGAACCAGTGTCCACCAATACGTGAGACAATGTAGTGCCCTTACATTCAATGGAGACATGCAAGGCTTTGTTGTGTTTCTTTCTGGCAGGAGTCAAATCAGCATCAGAGAAGCTTAAACCATTGTTAACGGTCAGGCTAGCAATACAACCTTCGAATTGATCAACAGTAGTGTCTTGCGGTATGTGAGCATTCTTCAGAAACTTCACTAAGGCTTTAGCATGAGCCTTAGAGCACAGTAACAGAGCTAACATGGATATCTTTAACGGAGTTTGTCCCAACTGTTCCACAACATTGTAGTCGCTTTTCTTGATGATCTTCAGAATTTCCTCCATTTCTTGCTTGGAGGTACCCTCGGCAACTTCCTTTGGTACTTCTGTATGAGTAGGACGAGTTACTGGTTCTTTCCCTCTAGCTTCTGGAATTGGTTCGATAGCTGGAATGCGAGCTGGAGTCGTAGTGTCTTTTGGTGGAGAGATCTTTGGAGAAAATACTCTTTCGGTTCTGGTTACCTTGCTTAATCCGGTGAAGTTGTCGATGTTAGGATCGGAAGCTTCAACTGCAATATCTTCAATGGTCAAAGGTTCTTGCTTGACGCCATGGTAGTAGACTTCGGCTCCATTATTCCACGACATAGATTTGTCAGAGGAATATGGAATTAGTCTGGGAGAAGTAATGATGAGAGGTGCCACTCTAGGCGCATGATCGGCAGAGGAGATCCTTATTGTGTTTACATCAGCATAGTCTTCTGGGAAATCGTCTCCCCATCCGGTTGCCTTGACATCTTCAATAGGAATTTTGTAACTTTCAGGGGTGGTGTATTTCACCATGAAATCGAACTTTCCATTTGGATGCCCTAAGGTATCCCAGACTTCTAGTAAGGCTTTGTCTACATCTTCGATCTTCAGATTCTTAGAAATGTCTTCACACAGGTTCTCCACAGATGGAGGCTTCAAAAATAGCACTTCTCGGTTGTCCATCATGCGTTGAATACGCCTTTTCAACCGAGCACATCCGTCAGTTCCAGATGCACACCAATGACAATCATCCGGGCATCCTGGAAATACACCGGCTTGCAACAAATCTTTCTTAACAGTCATCAGAGGAATAGTCAGCTTATTCACATCATAAACATTGGAGTCTTCGTCATTTGCATTGGAATTTTTACCATGGTCAGGCATGGCGCGTTGATCACATTCGGAGTTTCTAAAGGAGGGTCAAATTCAATTTCCCTGGCTTCAATCATGTCTTGAATCTTGTTCTTCAGAGCCCAACAGTTGTCGGTGTCGTGCCCTGGGCTATTGGAGTGGTATGCACACCTTGCATTAGGATTTTACTTTGGAGAGGAAGTGTTGACGTGCTGAGGAGGATCCCTCAAAGTAACCAACTCTGTTTTCATCATGTGTTGCAATGCTTGCGACAATGGCATGTTGATCTTCGTAAACTGTCTTTGTGGCGTGTTCTGGCTATGTGCGTTGTCTCGTCGAGGTTGCGCTGGTGTAGGATTGGATATCACAACTGCCCCCACAGATTGAGTATGATCGGTTTTGACACGGCTTTTCTGACCATACACATCATTGGCTTCTTTCTTACCACCAAAAGATCTCTTCGCAATATTTCAAGACGACTCTACCTGAATTTTTCCCGCTCTTGATTCCAACTTCAATACGTTCTCCTGTCAATATCAGCTCGGTGAATCCGGCTGAAGAGTTTCCAATCAGATGATTGAAGAATGGGCATGTCAGTGTTCCCATAAACATATCAACCAACTCCCTATTGGACAAGGGTGGTTGAACTCTGCATGCTAGATCTCTCCATTTTTGAGCATATTCTTTGAACTTTTCGTCACGAGCCATAGACATGCTTTGTAGCTACATGCGGGTGGGTGCTAATTCAGCATTGTACTGGTACTGCTTGTAGAAAGCATCTGCTAAGTCATTCCAGGTATGAATGTGGGTACTCTCTAGCTGATAGTATCACTCCAACTGCATTCCGGATAAACTCTCTTGGAAGAAATGGATCCATAGCTTCCTGTCATCAGTATGAGGATGGATCTTCTGAACATAGGACTTCAAGTGCAACCTCGGGAAAGAGATGCCATCATACTTGTAAAAGGTAGGAACTTTGAACTTGCAGGGAATTACCACGCCAGGGACAAGACTCAGATCATCAAAATTCAGCCCAGACATTTTCATATTTTCCACAGCATTCAGAAGGTCTTCAAGTTGCTTATACTTGTCATTGTCAAGAGGATACTGCTCGTTCACATAGTCTTCATCTTCATTTTCAGACCCATGATGGCTTCCTTCACTGTTCTTGACACTTCCCTCAGTTTCACCGCTCTTGTCTGAGATTTTGAACTGGCTGACCACCCTAGCTGCACCTTTGTGATTTCTTCCCATGTTGAGGATACCGATGGTCTTCTTTTTTCTGGTGATGAGCTTCTTCAAGTCCTTCTGACATTGGACCAAGTTGGTGAACATTTCCTGGAATTGAGCATTTTGAGCCTGGAGATCTTTGACAGTCTGTTCAAGAGCCATTTCTGCTGAAATAAACAGCAAGAGAATAAGAAAACCAATCTTCAATGTACCTTCTATGAAATGTTATGCTGTGATATGCGATGTTTATGCAATGCAATGTTTTCAAGGACCTTATGAATTTAAATTTGTTAAACAAGCATGAACAAACTTTTTATTAGTTCCTCTTTTTTTCTTTTTGAGTACAAAAGATAGTTTGAAAAAATAAAAGAACAAATTCCTAGAGTTTTAAGTCTCCCATTGGCACTTCCTCTTTGTGTTGAAGTAAGTGTTGATGTTTCGCTCCTCGTGAAGTAGCTTTGTCAACTCTAGCACTTTCTTCTCGCTTGCCTAGGCATTGGACTTTGAACGTATCTCTTTCTTTTTTAAGTTGAATCCAGGATCTCCTCAAGTCTTCAAGATCAGCAGGCATGTATGGATGGAAAACGGTATATGATTCGTCACCTATAGCAACAGGTTCCATAATCATTGGTAGCACAGGTGAAAATGGCATCATGACGTTTTGAGCTCGAGCTCGCACCCATTTGAGGTAAGGTTCCCAAGGAATGGAATTTTTGTGTCCCAAAGTCTTGGTATCAGTCTTCTTTACCATGCCCCAAGCGTGTACAAATCTTCCGACAGTAATTCTCTGGAGATCACTGTTGTAGTCAAATACAATGTCTTGGAGAAGCATATCATGAGGACCATCTCTTCGAGCATAACCAAACTGACGTAGCGCTAGAGAAGGGTTGTAAGTGATGCCTCCCCTTATACCAATGAGTGGTACATTAGGGAATTCTCCACAACGCTCAATGAAAGTGAAGTCCTTTTGAGAAAAGAGACACCAACGAATATTTGAATGAGAGAGTGACATCAGCCTTTGAGACCACTTCAATCTTTGCTCGTCCTTGACTACTAATTGAGGAAGGTGCGAAATAAACCACCTGGAAAGTAACGGTATGCAACACATGAGAGTTCCTTGTGTTTTGATAGTACGAGTGTGGAGAGAATGTAGGATATCCCCAAGTTAGGTAGGCACAGGATTACGAGTAAGGAATATCTTGATGGCGTTCACGTCTATGAACTTATCTGGATTAGGAAATAGCACCAAGCCATAGATTAGTAAGGCAAAAATGTCTTCGAATGCATGGAAACTCATAGCTTTGAGGAATTCTCGAGCTTTCTTTATCAGAAACTTAGCAAGCAAACCCTTAACTCCGTTTCTTGTTTCCCAATTAGCTTTAATGTCTGATCGCTTTAGATGTAACACTGATGCGATGTCTTCGTATTTTGGAGCTTTTTCTAAACCGGTGAATGGTATCTGATCAAGGATAGGTATCCCAAGTAGCTTAGAGAACTCCTCTAAGGTAGGAACCAACTGATAATCTGGGAATGTAAAGCAATGATGTTTTGGATCGAAGAACTGGAATACGACGTGCATCATATCTTCAAAACTGGAGATAACCAGGTCAAGCAGATAGCCATATCTCTTGATGAACTGAGCATGATCGGGAACTTCTGCAATCAATTCTTTGAGTTGAGAAGGTATACCCATGAAGTTGATTCGGATAGTCTTTCTGGAAGCCATGATCTACAAAACAAAGCAAAGATAAATTCCTAGGTCCTTGAAATAGTTAGAAATGATATGATGATGTGGTGTTATGATGTCATGATGTCATGTTTAAGCAAATAGCAAGCACAAGAAAATCACACAATATCCCTAGGTTTAAGGCTTGCTTGAGGTATAGGTATCTACCCTACTAACGTTTGAGTGGGTCCATCCTATCCTATAATAGTAACCGGGTTCTAGGAATCTCATATCATTGATCTTTCTCGTAGGCTTTATTTCAATACGACTACCAAGTCGTCGACCGAAACATCCCGAAAGTCGAATCTTAATGAGCGTAGCATCGAGTATCAACCAACCTCAGTCTACACCAAAGTCGGCCATCTCACTACCTTCTAATGGCCAAGATGGGTCAATTAGGGTTCTAGAAGTTGAGTTAGTGCTGATGACACCACGTAGAAGCCAAATACTTTCCTAAACTAGACATGAGGAGCATCGGGACATCCAAAGTGTCGCACTAACGTAGCCATCATGTTGACCGTTTTGGTATACGCCTAACAGTCGTGATGATTTATTGCTACTTACCTAAGGAAACCTGGATCCGGGTGTAGGATCCCTCACAAGTATAATACCCAAGGAACCCTTAAAAGTAAAGCATACAAGTCAAACAATTTTGAGTGATCTAAAGACCCTAAGGTAAACTCTCTTTATTTTCCCCAACAGAGTCGCTAGTTCTCTAACACGGTGGGAGAACTGACTTGTTTGTTTTGCGTTTGATTGCAAATGTTGCAGTTAGCAAGAGTCGCCACCGACTTTTCCTTTATCCAATTAAGGGAAGGTGAAAAGAACAGGAAAATACCTTCGTTTAGATTCTGAGTAAGGTAGTTGGTTATGAAAAGGGAAGGTGTTAGCATCCTTTCCATCCGTAGTTATCTACGGGCTCTTAATTGCTTTAGCTCACTTTAAATTGTTTGTGTGTGTGTTTGAAAATGTTTTTTTGAAAAGGCATTTCGCTTTGACTTCGTAATGATTCACGCTGGAATATATACGAAGTGTTTGGAAATGTTTTGTTTTTTTGGAAAAGACTTTGTAATGATTCATGCTGGAATGTATACAAAGTGTTTTGAAAGAAGATTTTTGAGAAAGTGTGAGGTGTAAAAAGTGTTTGATTGAGCAAGCAAAAGAGACTTATCACCTACTCAAAATGGTCATTTCTGTGTTATTTTACTTTCCTTTAGAATAACGCTATCCATACCATTAGTTGGTAGGTAACCCTATTCGTTGGATGTAAAGGGACATTCGAAGGGACATCGGATGGTCATAGAAGGCAACTTGTAGGGATATCCTAGCACATTCGTAGGGACGATCATCACTTTTCGTAGGCAACAATTGAGGGACGAGATCATGTATTCGTAGGCGACATCGAGGGACTATGATCTTTTAAGTCGAGGGGACTATGATGATATTTCGTACGCAACCGTACTAAGATACCCCTACGTTTGAGGGACTTGACCATTATTCGTAAGGCAACGAGAGAGAATACCCTAGGGGGTGCATGTGTGAGAAGAGTGTATCGTTTTCAGATATTTTATCTTGTATTAGTGATCTAGATTGAGTTTATCTTGCCATACACGCCTAATTATTAGCAGTTTATAGGTGCAGAAAGTAAATTTTCGTAATGTAAAGTGCGGAAAGTAAATCCTACACTATTACATGGCTTTGAGGCAGTTACATAATTAAGGAGTGCGGAAAGTAAAACTTAATTAAGCTATTACATCCCATGAGCAGTTACATAATATTGAAAAAGAAAATGCGAGAAAATAGACCTAACTATTACAACCTGGAAGCAGTTACAATAATATTGGAAAAAGAATCGAATTGCAAATAAGAGAAAAATATGTTAGTAAAAAACAGATTTTTGAGTTAGGAAAAAGTTTTAGGGTTAGCAAACCTAATTAGATGAGAAAATATTTTTTTGAGATTTTCTGGATTAATTTTAGTATAGAAAAAACAATTAAAAGTTAACTTTTCGATTAATTAACAATTAATTAAAATATGAATGAAAAATAATATTTTTTTATGTTAAAAAATTAAATAAACATTTTTCTGACCTAAATGCAAAAAGAAAATATTTTTTGTGATTTTTTAATGTGTTAGAAATATATTTGAAAAGAAATTAAATGAAATAAGAAAATTGAAGAAAATAAGAAAAAAGGTTAGTTAGAAAAAGAGTTAAAAATATATGTGAGGAGCCAGGGATCGAACCCTGGCCCTCTCCTTCACACGCGCGTGCCTCCTGCCAACTGAGCTAGCATGCTTTTGTGTTAGTAAAACGAAACAATAACATTATAAGCAAAATTGATTCCTGGATACTAATCAAATAAAACACGCGCGAAACTCCTTCTTCTTCAATTTGAATTTTTGCAGGCTTTTACCTACGGACGCCTCCGTTGCAAAAGCCAATAGTGACGGTTTTGTTCGTCACTATAACACCTGCACTTTTTCAAAATTCACAATACGCAATATAAATTTATGATGAGAGTGTGGATCGATTGCTTTCAGCCTCCTGAACATGAATATGTCTCTGATTTTGGCTAATTTTGGCTAAATCGAAGGATCCCAAATTAGAGCTTTAAAACCCTAACAATGGCATATTCTCGTATCTGCATCTAAAATCAAATTAAACAACCCAGAACGCTTGCAAACATCATCACGATAAAGAATATATAATCAAATCATGTTTATGAAGCATAAATAATAAAAATCGAATTTGACATAAAGGGATGCAAACCGTGATTGTGCTTTCTGGATTCTGAACGTTTCAAGGCTTGGTGATGATCTGGAATGAATCAGAGAACCTCCAGGAAGCGATTAGAAGGCTTAGAATTGATTGAATCAGCCTGAAACCTTGACTGCTAGGTTGCTCTAATGTCATTGTTTTTTGCACTTGGTTTAGGGTTCTTGAGGCATCGAAATCCGACCTTGTGGCATCTGGAATCAGTGTGTATATATACTAGAGTGAATTAGGTCAAGACTTATGAAGAAATCACATGCCAATCAATGAGAAAATATTTTATTTGAATAAAACCAAATATTGTATTTTTGAGCCAATTTCAATAAAATCTCTTGCCAATCTTCATTATTTTAAAATAATCAGATCAATTGGCTTGCTTGGACCTCAAGAATGAGAGAAAATCAATCTTGCACTTAATTTTTGATTTTATATCTTTTATTTTAATTAAATTGGTTTTAAATGAATAAAAATCCAAAATAAATAAAAATAAAAGATAAAAAACGTGACCTTGGGCTTGGAGGTTCTAATTCAGATAAGAAGCAAGTTTGGACCAAGAAAAGTTAGGCCCACTTGGAAAAATTTTGATTTTCTCAAGTATTTCTCTTTATGCACCTCCTCAAAAATGCTCAACTTGCACAACTTGTATCTTGCTCAATTTTTAACATTTTTGGGTGTTCTTGGAATTTTTAGAAAGCTCAAGATGTCTTCTAAACAGCCCTTTTGGTTTCATCTTCATTGAAGTTTCCATGCTCATGAACACTTCTTTGCAAAAAGATAACTTTTAAAAAGACCTGTAATGTTTTGATCCATAACTTCCAAATGAAGCATTTTTAGCCGAAGTATTTTCAAAATGAGCTTTGGTGAAAAAATTTCTGATAAAGTATGTGAAAGTTATGCTTGGTCAAAGTTCTGTTGACTTTTGTCTGAAAAACCCTAATTTAGAAACTTTAACTTTTGATCAAATCTAGGCTTTTCTTGAGGAATTATGATCAACCCTTAATCAAATGGTGAATATTACTTCAAATTGTTGGTGTTGACCAAAAATTATGAAGTTTGACTATATGTTGACCACAGTTGACTTTTTGTCCAATACTGCTGATTTTCAGCTATCTGAGCAATTAGATGAGCAATTTTGACTTGTGAGGCTTGAAACTTGACATGGTGATTCTTTGGAACATGGGATGAGGTATGATGATCACTTGGAGCATTGAAAGTCCATCTTGACTTGAGAATGGCAAAACCCTAGTTTGGGTTGATTGCTTAGAAGAGGGTTTGTCTGGTCAACCCTTGTGAAATCCTTGAGTATGGATATGTATGTTGTCTTGAGAAGTGGGAGGGAAAATTTTGAGGTATAACATTTCACCTTTCCAAAAGAATGTCAGCTTTAAGCAGAAAAATTTCATCTTTCTGTTTTCTCCACTGAATTACTCCGCATGGAAGAATGAAGTCTCGACCCTCTTTGTAAGCCTTTGTGATTGTTCAAATCACCCTTCCCTAGATTTTTTATGGTTTGAACTCTGGTCTCCAACAAAGAAGAATCCAAGATTCCTCAAGAAAAGTCAAAGTTATGTCAGGAGGAACTAATTGGAAAGCACAGTTATGTTAGGAGGAACTCATCTCTCCAACAAAGAAGAATCCAAGATAATTCACTTGCATTCTCCAGCAATATCGTTACAATCTTCTCCTAACAGCAGGCGACTGTCTCTTACTACAAGCGGTTGGTATTCCCCAGTAAGTCTGTTAATGCCAATTTGATCTTCTTTCGGCAACCCAACGAGGAATCTCTCGCTATGGATTGACTGTATTTCTCTATCAAGTTGATGACTTGATATAGAAATATTTGAGAAGTGATCTATAAGCTCATTATTGGCTGACTCCCATAGCTGCGTGCAGCAAGATTTGTTCCAATGAATGGCAACCTTGTCTTTATGGAAGGTAGTTTATCAATGATTTGTTGTTTCGATGAATGGAAGCCTTGTCTTTATGCAAGGTAGTTTATCGAAGATTTGTTATTCCGATGAATGGAAGCCTTGTCTTTACAGAAGGTAGGTTGTCAAAGATTTGTTCCGATGAATGGCAGCCTTGTCCTTATGGAAGGTAGTTTATCGAAGATTTATTGTTCCAATGAATGGCGGCCTTGTCTTTATGGAAGGTAGTTTATCGAAGATTTGTTGTTCCGATGAATGAAAGCCTTGTCTTTATGAAAGGTAGTTTGTCGAAGATTTGTTCCGATGAATGGCAGCCTTGTCCTTATGGAAGGTAGTTTATCGAAGATTTGTTCTGATGAATGGCAACCTTGTCTTTATGGAAGATAGTTTATCGAATATTTGTTGTTCCGATGAATGGCAGCCTTGTCCTTATGGAAGGTAGTTTATCGAAGATTTGTTGTTCCGATGAATGGCAACCTTGTTTTTATGGAAGGTAGTTTATCAAAGATTTGTTTCAATGAATGGCAGCCTTGTTCTTATGGAAGGTAGTTTATCGAAGATTTGTTCCGATGAATGAAAACCTTGTATTTATGGAAGGTAGTTTATCGAAGATTTGTTGTTCCGATGAATGGCAACCTTGTCTTTATGGAAGGTAGTTTATCGAAGATTTATTGTTCCGATGAATGGCAGCCTTATCCTTATGGAAGGTAGCTTATCGAAGATGTGTTCCGATGAATGACATCCTTGTCTTTATGGAAGGTAGTTTATTGGAGATGTGTTCCGATGAATGGCAACCTTCTCTTTATGGAAGGTAGTTTATCGAAGATTTGTTGTTCCGCTGAATGGAAGCCTTGTCTTTATGGAAGGTAGTTTATCGAAGATGTGTTCTAATGAATGGTAACCTTGCCTTTATAGAAGGTAGTTTATCAAAGATTTTTTATTCTGATGGATGGAAATCTCGTCATTATGGGAGATAGTTCGTCGTTGATTTGTTGAATACTCCAATGGCGGAATTTTGACTCACTGGTTTTATGATTGCTTTGTTACCTTTTCCAGATGAAGTATCTTGGTTAAATAAAGACTTCCAGCCTATCTTTGGTGAAGCGCCAGAGCAATTTGGAAAGTCAGTCTATTGTTGATGTATTATTCTTACCTCCTTTTGGTTAAAAGCAATTTTTTGATAATTATTCGGGTGTGATGGTTTACTATCTTTAGAAAGTTGATGTTACTCCCTTGTATTTGCTAACTCCTCTATGAGGAGATAGTTCGTCGTCTATATAAGGATTGTTGCTATTATTCCTATTCCCCATTGGAGTTATGTTTTTTTTTCTCCCATAAGACTGAGCTTCTTTCCCTAGTAGTTTGTCTTCGTGGATGAGTTGTCTTACTTGGCATGTCTCCATTATCTTTGCTTCCCCCCAACGGCATTCCGTTTCCCCTGTGGAGATCACCATATTACATTGAATAACCATTAAGCATTGCATTATATTTTAGGGCCATAAATAAGGCTCATATTATATTTAAGTATCTTCTTTCCCGTCGAGGCGAAGGTTCCTTTCTTATCTCCGGATAGAAGACACTTAAATAAGGGCAGTTATTGTACCCCAATTTTCCCTCTAAGATTCACTCATACTTCATATCATTGCATGACACAAATATCACAATTTTGAATCTACCTCTCTCTCCTATCTTTGGCTTTGACCTTAGGAGATCAACAAGCACCTTGTGTATATGTTGATTTCTATTGTGTTATTATTGATACTTTGCTAACAATGATATGTGTACACTTTGCTTGCCAAATGTTGTAGGTAAACGGTGCACAAGTTTCTTATTCAAGAAGTCAATATGTTCATTTGTTTATTTCCATGCCTTATCTCCTCAATTCTCAAGATTTCAAAAGTATTATTTCTCATTGAAGACTTATATTGTCATCAACCATGGTCTCTTATCTTTAGTGTATGCTTCATGTTTGAATGAGATAATCAAATTTAATTAATTCTCCATTGTATGGCCATCTATCTTGAAATTAGGGTTTTGGACTTCTGGGGATCATATGTTGATGTTTGTATGACGTTTGTGGATGTTTACAAAGTCATTTTATTCTTAAGAGAACTTTTATATAAATATTCTTGGATCCAAGGAGTTTTATTGATGAAAAGATTGTTTTAGAGGTCTATGATTGTCCACTCTCTAGATTGATGCTTCATCTATCTTGTATGACTTCAAAAGATCATAACTTGGTCATCCCTTGTCTCCTTGAGCTCATTTTTCTTTCAAAATGAACCTAAGGATGTCTAATACAACTTAGTTCAATTGATGAGAAGAGAAAATGCTTGGAAACTTGCTTATGAAGTCAAAAGATTACAAGTCTTTGATGAACTTCTCAATTGTTGGACAATCAACTTTAAAAGATCACATATTGATCATCATTTATCATATTGAGGTCATTCTTTTTGAACAAAAATCTTGAAGATGTGAACTTTATCTCCATTTAAGCCTTGAAGATTGAAAGTGTTTGGAAGTTACTTGGAAAAGTCAAAAGATTATAGGTCACTTCACAAATTTTCATCAAATTCACAAGATCATAACTTTCTCAATTTTTGGAATTTTTGAGTGATTCTTTTTCCCAAATGTTCCTTGAGAGGTCTACTTCATATCATCTTTGAAAATAAAGAGCAAATTTTGAGTGGAAGGGCAAGTTTGAAGAAGAAACATTATAGGTCATTTTTAGAAAGTGGCATGCTTAACCAAGGCCTGACCAAGAAAATCAGTGATTTTTCAAGCATCCTAAAGGCTCAATCTCTCAGCTCAAGCATCCATTTGATTTGATTCTTTTTTCATTATGTTCTACTCTTTGAATACTTCATTTGTCTCAAAGAAAATCAGAAAATGCACAAGGGAATTGGATTTGGCCTTAGCTCAAAGTTTGTGCAAAATTTTATTTTGAGCTCACCATCAGTTTGTGCTTTCCGCGTGTGACTTGTTTTTAAGTCAAGTTAAGCCTTGTTTTCGTGACTAATTGTGATTAGGAATTTCCCATGATTAATTATCACATCAAAACGCAAGAAATGATTGGGTTTTGATGCACATAAGGTCACATGTTCTTCATGAACACAGGTGTGAACGATTTCCACTCGAATGTCATCATTCACCCCTCATTTTGATTCCATTCGCCTCTCCTATAAATAAGGGGAAAATTCCACTCATTTCCTCAAGCTTTGATAGCCAGAAAACCCCTTCCAAACTCTCTCGAATCCAATTTTCTGCAACTTCATTTTCACTCTCAAAGCCATTCCAGTTTGAAATTAACAATTCATTCTTCTTCCTTGAACCTCACTTAAGCTAACAGAACAAGAATCGTGCCTTGAAGCTTTCTGAATCGTGCTATCCAAGTCCAGTTTCAGAGCTCTGAAAGTGAACTTTGTTTAGGTAGGAATCTCCATCAAACCTTGTGAAATAAAGCATCATTGCACTCTCCTCATCTCCTTGATCCTTGTGATCTTCACCATTTGCATGATAAAGGTGAAATAAATTTCTGGAAACAAGTGCTCACTATTATTTCTGTTTTTTCCAAATTATTCATGATAAAGGTGAAATAAATTTTTCGCGAGGGTACCATTAGAATCATCTTGAAGAGACGAAGCGAATGACACCGGACTGAAGAATTTATTTCACAGTTTGAGAATCGAGCATGGATGATGGCTGGAGGTTGAAGACGACCTATGTGTCTGTCTTCAACCAATGAAGGCTTGACATGTAATTTTTTTAAATTCAATATGGTGTGTTTGCTTCACCGTGCGCGCCCCTTGGAGCCCTTGGATCTGATTACTTTTGTGAGTCAAACTCGATCCAACGCGTGACGTTATTCCTGATTTTGTTTTTTTAAAACTTAATTTAAATTGTAATCCGGTGTGAAAACCAAGGAGGTCCATATCAAGCACAGTGTGCCATGTCCATTGAATGTGATTACTAACGCGTTTTGACTATGATCAGATGTTCCATATTTTTTTACTTTTATTTTATTTTCTGATTTTATATTTAAAATGTTTTATACTTCAAAAAATCATATAAAATTAATTTCTGACTCAAAAATTATGAATTTTTTTTTTGAAATATTATCTTTCTGAATTTTATTTTTTTCATAATTTTATTTCCATATTTGATAGTCATTTTATTTTCTCTTTTATTTGATGTTTTTAATTGTTTAAAAATATTTTTGACATTTTAAAATTCTGAAAAAATTATGGAAGGATCTAATAGTCATTTGACAAATATTGGTGACCTCATTTTTATTTTTATTTTTGATTTTTCTATTTTTTTTTTCATTTTTGGTTTATTTCACCTTTTATTTTATTTTTAAAAAATATTTCCTGACTAAAAAATTCACAAAAAATTTGTCAACACTTGTTGACCTCTGTTTGACTTTGGGTAATTTTCTTGGAATTTTATTTCGATGAAAAAATAATATTTATGTATTTCGTCAATAAAGTACAATTAAATAACCTAATTTCAAAATTACTTTTAATCCTTTTATTTGATTTTTATTTTCACTTTTATTTTGCTGACTTTTGAATTTATTTTGGAGTCATAAATTTCCTCAACGTCAATGGAATTTGGGTTTTGATAGGTCTCTTGACCAAATCCACCAAGAAAGTTGATTGATTTTGACGAAGTTAGACCGAATAAATTCATCTGATACAAAATAAACTTGGAAATTGTTTCTTCTTCTTCATCTTATTTTTATTTTGTCCCGACTCGGAAAATGTGATCAATTGGTGGCATGAACTTTAATGTTCTAACATAAGCCCCAAAAGATGATTTGAGCTTTGATCTTGGTTCAACACTTGTGGCACTTGTCGTGTGGTCGCATTGATTTCTAATCAAGCTTCTGGAAAGTTTCCACTAACCTTGTCCATTTGAAATTCTCAATCATCTTTGATCAAGTGATGTGATAATTCCAAAAATGGTGATATACTTGAAAAAAACAATTGAAACTTGTCGTGTGGTCGCGTTGATTCTATCAAGCTTCTGGCAAGTCTTCATGCGTAAGTTTCAAGATGGTCACCTTTCTGACGTCTAACAATTAACAATTTGATGATATACTTGACAAGTTTCAAGATGGTCATCTTTCTAACCTTTATTAATTGCTTTTCATTTTCTGCTCTTTACTTTCCACATTTACTTTTATGCTCTTTATTTTTAATGCACCTTTAATTTTAGCATTTACATTTCATGTCATTTTTCTTTGCTCATTTGAGCATTTTATTTTCTTGTTATTTTGAATTTGCTCACTTGAGCTTTATTTTTCTTTTTCAAAACACTTAATAATTCAACATAAACATAAAAAAACTCTTAATTGGGCTTGGTTACTATCCTTGTGCTTGGAGCTTGATTTGTGAACTTATGATTAGGACCTCTACCTCAGCTTGGAGATATCTGTGCCCTTGGTGTTATCTTTTCTTGAATGGTTATTATCTTTGTATGCATGTTATTCTGTTATACTCGATTAAGAGTGGATTTCCTCAAAATACAGTCGTTACTCTGCCCGTTTTTTTCTCAAGACAAGAGTTCATCTAAAGCATTGATTTATCAAAAGCTTTTGTTTTTTTGTCCGGTTATTTGTTGCTTATGTGGTAATCCAAAGTATGGGATATGGTATTGACTCTTGATGTCAAGTACTAGTCTTCTCACCTGGTTAGGTCTTTCTTTACCCTTACGTTTTACTTTATGCACTTAGGTTAGCCTCTTCATCTCCTCCCCATTCTTTAATTTTCAAAATTTTCCCTCCTTTTCAAAGGATTCTTGTTTTCAAAACTTGAACCGCCTTCATAAAAAAATTGGATTTAGGTCCATGAATTTTTCAAAATTATTTTCTTAATAATAAACTCTCAAACTATCTAACAATACCTTGACTTTTATTTTCATAAGATTAAAAAACACCTAACCTCATTCAAATTTTTTGAGGTCTTTGTGGCTTTTCTAAACTAACATTTTCTTAAAATCAACCAACACATAATTTTGGTCCTTTTTAGCCGAACTACTTGGTTTTGATTTCAACATTGCACATTGTTGGTATGTAGGCCTGGAACTCATTGGAAGTTCTATCAAACCAAAAATTGTAAAAAATACTTTTTTTCTCCCCCCACCATCCATTTTGTACACATACTTTTTTAGCACACATATACAAATTTTCAAAAAGGTTCTTGCGGAGTACCGTAGATGCTTTGGGTTCCTAACACCTTCACTTTGCATAACTAACCCCCGGTCCCAGATCTCTGATCTTTTTTTAGGATTTTATTCGCTCTTTTTCCTAGTCCTTTGGATAAAATAAAAGTGCAGTGGCGACTCTTTTGTTACTTTTTTGAGTTAAGTCAATTCAATGGATTATACTCGCAGTTTTTGCCGTTACACCTGGATTGAAATGAGATGTAGCGTAGTTTGTGTATGCATGTTTAACTTGTCAAAAGTCGAAGGTTGAACATCAGAAACCGGCGGGGTTGTTGGAACCGTTGGAAATTCAGAAATGAAAGTGGGATAGCATATCAATGGACTTTGTGACGGGATTGCCTACTACTTAGAGAGGGCATGATACCATTTGGGTGATTGTTGATAGATTAACTAAATCAGCTCATTTTATTCCAATTTGTATTATTTTTCTTGTTCCTAAGTTGGCAAAGATTTATCTCCTAGTAATAGTGAAGTTGCATGGTGTTCCGTCAAGTGTTATGTCAGATAGAGCTACGACATTTACTTCTGATTTTTGGAAGAGTTCGCAGAATGCGTTGGGATTGAAGTTGAAATTAAGTTCAGCCTATCATCCGCAAACAAATGGACAAACAGATAGGACTATTCAATCATTGGAGGATTTGTTGAGAGCATGTGTTCTTGATCATGGAGGTGCATGGGATAGTCATCTTTCATTAATTGAGTTCACTTACAACAATAGTTTCCATTCTAGCATTGGGATGGCACCCTTAGAGGAATTGTATGGTCGGAGTTGTAGGACGCCTTTATGTTGGTATGAGACTTGTGAAAGTGTAGTGCTTGGACCAGAAATGGTGCAAGAACCTACCGAGAGGTGAAATTTATTTGAGAAAGGATGAATACTTCTTAAAGTAGGAAAAAGAGCTACCATGGCAAGAGGAGAAAGAAACTTGAGTTTGAAGAAGGACACCATGTGTTCCTGAGAGTATCTCCAATAACTGGTGTTGGTCGTGCGTTGAAATCTAGGAAGTTGACTCCTCGATTTATTGGCCCGTATCAGATTTCTAAGAAAGTAGGGACTGTTGCATATAGAGTGTCCTTGACACCTAATCTATCCAATTTGCACAATGTGTTTCATGTGTCGCAACTCTGAAAGTATATTCCAGATCCGTCTCATGAGATTCCGATGGATGATGTACAAGTGCGGGATGATCTTACTGTGGAAACTGCACCTGTGAGGATCGAAAGTCGTGAAATCAAGAAGTTGAAGGGTAAAGAGATCGCTTTGGTGAAAGTGGTATGGAAAGGAGTTACCGGTGAAAATGCAACACGGGAATTGGAGAGCAAGATGCGAGAGTCGTATCCGGAGATGTTTATAACAGTTAATTTTCAAGGACGGAAATATTCTAAGTGGGGGAGAGTTGTAATTCCCCGATTATTTAAATGATTATTTAATTGTGTAGTTAGAAATTATTTGATAAATTGGTGTGTCAAATGGTGTGTTTTGACATTGCTTGGTGTGGGGTAGTGTCGGATTAAATATTATTGAGAGCATTTTAGATTTATTAAATTGTTGGTGAATTGGTAAATTTATAATTAATTATTAGAATTAATAAAAATAATAAAAATTAGAGGTTGTTACTAATTATTTGATTATTATTTAAATAATTAACATAAAATAGTTAGTAGAGATATGATAAAGACAAGGTAGTAATTTTAGTAGAGTAAGTTAGGATAGAAATGTGAAACCAATATTAGAGGTCCTAAGGGTAGTTATGTCTATAAGATGAAATAGGAATTATAATCCTCATTAGTTACGATCGTAAAAACAAGGAAAAAAGAGAAAAAGAGAAAGAGAAGAGAAGGAGAAAAGGAATTAGGGCAAGAAGAGGAAGAACACCATTATTGCGAACCTAGAGTAATCATCTATCCTACGGTAAGGGCGGGGTTCCAACTTTCTAAAGGGTAGTATAATCCTAGGTATGTGGGGTTTGATGAATTCTTGTTTGTGTGAAATTGTTGATGTATGAAAAATTGCATGTGTGTTGCTATTGGATGATGATGTTGTGTGATTGTTTGTTGTTTCTAGTGATTTAGGTTATACCCTAAACGATGGTTATGAATATGCTATTTGGTGATAAATTAATGTTATTTGATGCTTGGAAAATTTGGTTTTTGAGGGTTGGATTGGCAAAATCGCAACCTGCATTGTTGCAGAATTTTCTGTTGTCAAGGCATGGTAATCGGTTAACTATATAGGGTAATCAATTTTCTGAACTAAAAATACACAATTTTGGCTACTGGATTGTTGGTGATCGATTAACTATATAGGGTAATCGATTTCCTAAGTAAAATTTTGAAAAACTGACCTGTTACGCTGTGGAAATCGATTAACTATATAGGGTAATCGATTTCCCGAGCAAAATCCAGAAAAATTAACTATAAAAATACTTTCAAAACCAGTAACTCAATAATTTTGGGATTTTTATTTATTTTGGTGCCATATGTTGTATGTTGTGACGTTGTAGAAATCAATGTTGTACTGCGTTGTATTGTTGTTGTTGGTTTGCAGCAGGTGGCCAGAAACGGTAAGGCATTGGTTATGTTGAAATCAATATTTCTTTTGTTGGTTGCATGATTTGGTCTCATGCATTCTGTCGCACCCCAAAATTTACCCTCCGTTTATTTTTATAATTGGTGTGGCTCCTTTCAGTTATCAAGCTTTTCAAAAAAATGGATTTTAATTATGTTGACAATTAGTATAAGGGGCTCTCGTGTTCATTCGAGATTGAGCTTCTTGGTCATTGTGATTTCCTCTGTCGGACTTTAAGGTTGTACACTCAGACGTTCGTCCTGTGCTTGTCATCATCTCTGTTGCGGGTTTCTTTGAAAGAAAAGATGTACGGATTCAGGGATGTGAATGACCTGGTAGTTCTCGGATGCGTCCTCGTGTGTTCCGCTTGCATTAGATTAAAAAGTTTGGAGCAAAATCATCCGTTTGGTTTATGATTAAAAGTTTCTCATATGTGCGCATTTTTGTTGATGTTTTATCTACCAATGGGAGGTTGATTGAGAATCGGGATAAATATCGCTTCCTCAAAGGCATCATTGGCAAGGTTTGGATTTTAAAAGTGGCTACTGTTGGCTTTGTTGTTTTGTTTAGAATGGTGGGCATTTCTAACTCAAGTTCGAAAAGGAAGTTCAGAAGGTTATCTTTAACTCAAAGTTTCAGAATAACTTCATTCTGGTTTCGTTTAGAGTTTCAAAGTGAGGATGGAATAATGTCATTTGTTCTATGGAAGTTCATTTTAAAAGAAATTTATTCTTACAAATACCATGGCAAGAATTTTAAAGTGCAAGGGAAATGTCATTCATTCAAGATTCAAGTGTCACTTATCATCATTCAACTATCTTTCACAAGTTTGATTTCAAATGCGATAAAACTTCAAGTTTATTCTCCACGAGATAGAAAGAAATGCTTATTCATGTGACTTCATTTTCAAGTTGAGATTATCATTTCTTTTTCTAAGAAGCAAGAATTAAAGAACTTGAATTCTTTGTTTTGAAACTTGAGAGCCTTTCTTTTGTTCGAAATACAATTGTTCCAACTTTATTCAACTTTCACACTCACATTCTTTTCGAATTTTGTTAAGGGGGGAAACACCCATGAATACATTGGTTTTTAGAATTTGACTTGCATAAATGTTATAAAAGTCATTACAAAATTCCATTTGTTACATTACTACAAGAGTTGACCTGGATTGTATTGAAATACAAGTTTTGTTACAAAAATGCAAGAATCGCTTAATTCTAAGTTTCTTTGAAGTCTTGACAACTTTCAAATCTTCATGCTTGCTTCTTCTTCATCCCTCGTCGTCCGATCTTCAAGATTTCCTATCCTTTGCTCGACCATTCCACCATCTGTTACATGAAATAAGGAAAAAGAAATCAAGTTAGAAGCATAAACATTAACAAAACAAAATGCGAGAAATTATCAAAGATTGTTTTTTTTGTCAAAACATCATCATTAGGCGTTTAGGCAGGAATCAGGTTTTATCGATAAAGCCTCAGAACTTAAAAGTTCCGTCATCGGCCATATCCTCCTATTGCAAATCACAACAACCTTTGTTGTTGGTTCACAAAAGGAGGTGTGAAGTGGAAAATCAGGATTAGCATCATTTTTCTCAAGAAGCAAGCAATGAATCAGTCCAACAGTTTTTAGCCCAACAATGCATCTAAACCTTCCAGATTTCAGCCCAAAAAAGAGTATATTGAATTATGTTTCAAGCAAGAAAAGACAAGAAGCTGTTTTACCCATGTTATCAGCATCAGGTAATCTATTTTACCCAAACAATAACAGCTAGCAACTAGCATAGTAGATAAAGAAAAACAGAGCAGCAATAGCACAGAGCAGCAATAGCACAGCAGGTATCTTATGCCAGAAGAGGAAAATTGACATTGATTACAAGCAACATAATGCCACAGAGTGTGTTACCAATGAGGGACAGATGGGATTTACACAAGAATGATAACAAGGCCAATAGTAAGCAAGAAAGACCAAGGATGGTATCTGTTCTGATACAATAAAAAGACCAAGGGCAGTAGTCTGTTCTTACATTCAAAAAAACCATCCCAGAAAAAATACCAAGTGAGTATCCATCCTTATCGACAGGCAACAGAGAGAGAGAAAGAAGATGAGAAAAACATAACAGCAACCAGAACAAAAATCCCATAATCCAAACAGAAAACGCAGACATAGCAACAATAACACAAGAAAAACACAAGCATCCTCATCATTTTCTCAAACCTAAAGCCTTCAGAATCATCTTTTCTCAGAAATTTAATTTCTGCATTAGAGAAAGAAGAAGAGGAGAGGAAATCAGAACGAACTCACCCAGGCACGCGTTTGAATCCACCATCACCGACGCATCTCCAAGGCCGAACCGGAATCGCGTGGAGGTAGGGTTTCAAAACCCTTTCAGTTTTTCCCAACCTGTATCAAACAACCGAACCCAAATCAGAAAACAAGCTTGTCGAATCAAAATCGAGCACATGCAAACATTGAGAGATGAGAGATTTCGAATCGCGGCCGTGATAGGAAGAGATGAGCGACCCGTAATCGCGGTGGGAGAGAGCAGAGAGAAACCGTGAGAGGGTGAGGGTTTGAGTAAGCGAGGAAGACGATGGCGACGGGAGAGAGGCAAAGGGCCTCGCCGATGAGGGTTCGGGAGGGTTAGAGAGAACGGTGAGAATGGATACGAGAGAGAGATGAAGACAATGTTTAACATTTTCTTTTCTTTTCCATTTTTCTTTCTAATTAATTCTATTTTATTATTAACTTTTTAATTATAACTTATTTCTTTTTCTTTTATAATTTTTACTAATTAAAAAAAAACTATATTATCTAAATATTTCATAAAATACATCTTTTCTATCACAATTTCTTTTTTCATAAAAAATCTGGTGGTGACACCTTGTTTATATATATAATAAAAAATCTGTTTTTTTTATGTATGTATTATTATTTTATTTTTGTTACTCTTAAGTAAATTTTATTTTTAAACAAAAATGTTAATATTGAAAAATGTATATGTGGTGTAATATGGCCGTTTTGGAACTGTCGGAGTATTTTGTATTGGGATTCGTCACATTCGACGTACCGGCGCATATGGAAGTATTTCGGACCGGTCAAAAGTTCAGATGGATTTCTCTTCGCACCGTCCAGAATCACGGCATTCCAGGCTATTTCTGAACTTATTCTATTTCATTTAATTTATTTTATCGTAAATAATATTCTCATTGCGATGTACTAAATAATTATTGGATACGATAGTTTTTATTTGATGATTTATCGACTAAACTATTAGCCGATTTTTCATCAAAAAAAATCATCTCTAATAATTATTTAAATTTCCGATTGTATTGTTTGGTATTTTGTGCTTATTTACTCGTTCAGTATTTATTCACCAATGTACACCTTGCACACAATTAAATTTAAAATCAATCCGATTCCATATTTCATCTCAGCACGTATCTCAAAAACGCTTTCAATAAAACTCGATCCAACGTCGAGTCTTCTTCTCAAACCTCGATCCAACGTTGAGTGTATTTTCAAAACCTTTTTCATAATAAAGTACAAGTTTTTAAGTCGTTGGACGTTAGACCAGTTGCTTAAAAACTTGTCCCCAAATAAACTTTAGTCTTTAAGTCGTTGGACGCTAGACCTGTGGCCTAAGGACTCCTAAATAACGTGAACTCGGTTCACTTCACTTTTTCTCAAGAAAACTTTTTGGGTGATAGACGACTTGTGCGAACTTTCGTTCCTCGAGTTTCTAGTATTTGAATCGTGAGACGCTAGCCTCGTTGTTCGGTACTTTTTCATCCACATAAAAAACAATTCAACCCATTCAAATCCTTTTCTCGCTCATACGCGATCATAAAAACTCTTTTCGGATAAAGAGAGTGTAATAGTCGTTTCAAATGCGACGAGGACTTAAGCTTTTCAAACAAACAAAACAAGTCCTAGTTCAAGGTATTTGAAATGTCTAAATGCACGATTTTTCTTATAAAATCAATACAACAAACTTAAAACCTTTTAAGAGGAACTACGAGTTTTGACTTTCCCATTGCACGAGGGAATATGTAGGCACGGTTCAAACCGTGTCAAACTCAAAACAATAATAAACAAATTGCTTTTCTTTGATCCATAACTTAGTAAACACACACAAACGCGTAGAATTAAATGGGTCCCATCGAGTACGATGGATGTAAGGGGTGCTAATACCTTCCCCTTACATAACCGACTCCCGATCCCGCTTTTTGGTCACGTAGACCGTCTTATCCGCTTGTTTTGGGTTTTATCTATATTTTCCCGTTCTTTTTAGAACAAATAAAATTAGGTGGCGATTTCACTAGTTTTCGAGAATTAAAAGATTTTTGAAAATCGAGTTGCTTTAGTTGGCGACTTCACTGGGGACATTTTTTTAAAGCGAGTTAACCCTAATTTAATTCTTCGCTTGTGTGTTTACTATTCATTGCCTATTATCTCTTTATATCCTGTTGATGTATTTTGATATTGGGGCATTTGTTGGTTATGGTCCATAGATAAGCCCAATACCCAGGCTTCTAGGAAACATAAGTTTAGAGTGGTTGAGTAGCTTAGGTCTATTGGACATCCGTGTTCCTTGGATCGACGTGAAGACCACAACTTAGAGTTGGTCTTTTTAAGGGAGTTATTGCACCGTACAATAGTGCGGGATGATAATTCTTGGACAAAGGGCCTATAACTCTAAGTATTAGGATGTCCAAAACAAACCGACCGCTCAAAAGAATTTTTGAGTATCCCTTTAAGAGCCGCTTCTTGGAGTATACTTTTGGAAGTATTATCCTCACGTAGTCCGATCGCGTGGTGATAATATTTCTAAAAAAGGGGATCTGAGACTCCGAGAGGCATTTAGCATAAAAACATTAGAACCAACCTTGTTTGGGGAATTGTTGGGTAGACGTCGAAACCATGTCCGACCGTCCTTTTAAACCCTTGTGCTATTTGACTTTACATGTGATTTTGCGCATAACATTAATATGTATCGCATCACATCGCATTCTTACATGCATCACCATCATCGCATTCTTACATGCATCACCACCATTGCATTCTTACATGTATCACCATCATATGACATTCTTATATGCATTACCATTACATCGCATTCTTACATGCGTTACTACTATATTACATCACATTCTTACATGCATTGCCATTATATTACATTTGCATTCTTTCATACATTACCATGCATTCCATTTTCACCAGAAAAGCTCATTTCATTTCTTCTGTCCAGAAATATCAAACTGTCTACTCGACGCACGTTCAGAACTCCAAGGATGTCTCAGAGGACTATAGACGAGCTTCAACATGGTCGAACTATGAAGGCGAAGTTAAGCACTGAAGAGTCGATGAGTCTGGTCTTGGATCTCTTGCAAGTGGTGTTGAAAAGAGAATGCAACACCACACCAATCTCCGCGAGTTTGGTTGCTGCTCTATCATCTGATGTCTCCATGAGTCAAGGACATCCACATGTGGCGAACTCTCCAGTTCAAAGTTTTTCTTCTGAGTATCATCCTCGGCCTTCACCTTCGAAGGTTCCTCGACAACAAAGAATTGCTTGCTCCCGATCAAGAAGAAGGAACCAAATCAGATAATCCGCATTATCGCCGATATGCTCAACAGGATATTCAGCCAATCCCGATATCATATTCTCGACTTTTGCCTTGCTTGATTCAGAGTGGTGTTGTGATACCAAGGGAGTTGAAGTCAGTACCAGGAGTTGCTAAATCTTGGTTTGATGAGAAAGCTAGATGTGCTTTTCATGCTAACTCGCGGACATGAACCGAGAATTGTTCGCCTTCAAATGCATAGTTCAAGAGCTAATTGATGATAAGATTACTTTTCAAATGTAATGGATCGAGCTTAGATATCTTGCTTGCAAGGTCTAATCATAGCAATTTTGAGGAGCTTCCAAAACTCATTGGGACAATTGCTTGCCAAGAAGAAGTTGAGACTTTGAAGAGTAGTGATGAAGTAGACCAGATGTTCACTTCAGAAAAGGTGGTAACCTTCAGCAAAGATATCTCAAGTTCTAGCAAAGGGAAGTCGGTTGCAACACCAACTCATTATCCTCCATTACCGTCTTTCAAGTCTTTGCATCAACAACTTTTGTCTGATCTTCCTCAACTTCAGAGTCAGAACTCTCAAAATCAAACTGTGCCTCGGAATAATTTGGAAAGAAGGAATGCTCCTCTTGATCCAATCCCAGTTACCTACAGTCAACTTCTGCCATATCTGGTTCAAAGCTCATTGGTGGTTCCTAAGTTTCTTAACCCACCAAGTTTATTCCCGCTTGGTTATGATCATAACGCGCGATGTGGATACCATGATGGAATAGTAGGACACTCGACAGAGGACTGCAACGCCTACAAAGCCAAAGTTCAACAGTTGATCGACCAGAAGTACTTGACTCTTCAAGGAGGAAATCTGTTTGTGAATGGAAACCCCGTACTCAAGTGAATGTCAAGCCTACTAATTTCATCTGAATCAACAGGTCAAGACAGAGCTCAAGTCTCCTCAACAACGACAGTCTTTTATTTCTTTACTGCATTTTCATGTGTATCTTGTTTAATTGTTTAAACTTTGTTTGCATGTAGAAACTTGTTTGTTTTTATCTTAATGCAATGAGTACGTTTGTCTTGAAGTAATCCATTCGTTGTCACTCAATCCATTCGTTATCACTCTTTAAATTGATTTGCGAGCATTTTGATACCAATGTTACCAATCCTTTCGCCTAGGCAAAGATTGGAGGGAGAATGACGATAATTGAAAAAATGCTAGATCTCTGAATGTATGCTTTTGAGTAGAACCTGGCTTATGATGTACAGGCCTTGTTTCAAATCCCCAAACACCGGAGTTATAAGGGAGATAAACCATCGTTAACCCCCTCGAGCCTTGAAGTAGGAGTTTCTTTTCTTTCCGAAAAACCCTTCATTTTTAACCTGTGGGCGGGTAGTGTTCAGTTAATCTGATCGAGCGTTTAAAACTCATCAAGAGAGTAAGCATCAAAGGATACAACAATGGCTATCCTTCAAAAGGTTGAGAAAGGTCAAAACCACAGTAGTCGACCCCCATCTATCAATAGTGTGCATCAAAGGAGAATGATACCATGTTGGGTATCTCTCGCACAACAAAAAGGTCAACAGATGACGACACCATAGCGGTTATCCCTCATCTACCTGAGGACTCAGATAGTCACCATCACTTTTAACAAATCAATAATTGTGTAAATCCACGACTTGTTCAAAAAAAAAGGATGAATAGAAAAAGACAGAAAGCCCGCTAAGTCGGAACTTATTAATAAGTCGCTTAGGCAAAAGTCAGGCAAAATTTAAAAAAAAAAAGAGAAAATCTCGAAATGCATTTTCAGAGAAAAATTCTCAACAAAGAACAAGTCGTGTGATTAGACACCAAAGACAATAGGAGTGATCGTGTCCAAGAAACCTCAGATCGGTTCCTCAACCATCATAACGCCTCTCGAGATGAGTGCTCGATCGATAGTTGAACTTAGGACCAAGAACATCATGGAGAAGGCGGGCACCAAATATTTTGAGCCTAAAAACCTTTTTTCTAAAAAACTCGTGAACCAGGCCACGTTACAACCCTTAAAAGTCCTAATTGAAGCATGGGTTAATTCAAAAGCATATAACGAAGAGATCGCATTTACCTGACTCCTACAGTGTGTGTTAAGTATCTGTGTTGGTATCATATGCTCGTCTTATCTTTCAAAAAAAATTTTAGTGTTGCATTCCAAAAAGTGTTTCACTCACAAAAAAAATCATAATGTTTTTCATACGAAACTTCAAGACGCATAAATGTTGCATTATACTTGTCACAACAAACATTCTTCTACATGTAAAACAATTGTTTGACATTGAAGAAGTTCTCATAATGAACATCAGTGAAGAGTTTAACTTTGTCCAAAGAAGAGAAGCTTGAGTATTCTGCTGAGTTAGCATTTATTTGTAGCAAGGGGCAGGACGTCTAAGGACTCCTTTGAGCATATCACGAGTTTGGCTTCTCAGGATTCCGTTAATGTGGGGGCAATCAAATCGAAATTCAACTCCTCGAGTTTCTGCCAATCCGGGGGCAAATCCTTAAAGAGCAATCATCAATTGAGCAGTAGTTTGAGACAACTGTCATTCCATGTTTCAGTCAACTTGAAGCAATCACTCGAGACATGGGAGTCTCTCTAAGGCTGTTTACATTGGGACATTTCAAACTAATCATTCGGTTCCAATCAATCTGAGATAGTTACTTCGACGCGTGGAAGCCTTCAAAAGCTCTTGTTCCACCAAGTTAGTCGCTCACTTGCTGATCCAAGCGATTCATAATGGTGAAGCTCTCTTAATTGGAGCAAGTGTTCATTCAAGAATCAATCATCCTGAAGCAATTACTTCGAGACTTAGGAGTCTCTCTAAAGCTCGTCCTGGGGCAGGTCTTCCCGATGCTCGCATAGCTCCTTATTCAAATGCGGTCAATCTGAGGAAACAACTTAAGACGTAGAAGTCTTTCCAAGATTCGTTCTAAAGCAAACTTGCGGAAAAGATTCATTTAATCTGAAGCAACTACTTCGAGACGTTGGAGTCTCTCCAATATTCATCCTGGGGCATGTCGGCCATGTATGCAAAGTCCGTCACTCTGAGGTTCAATAAAACTAAGGAGGTTATTTTGAGGCGGAAATACTTCCAAAGCTCTATCGAGGCATGATATTCCCATATCGTAATATCCAGCCTTTGAAATATTGATGATCGGTAAGTGTTGCCTCGAATGCAAGATCTGAGGGCACTCATTTTCGGAAAGATTTCTAGAAGGTCTACGCATCGAGGCATATTGAGATTCAAGTGCAAAATCTAATGCAGTTGCATTCCCACGCATGGGGCTTGTCTTTAATCATCATTATCTGGTCAACTCAGAAGTTTGCTATTCTTCTTTCTACAAGAATTAGCATTGCAGCCCTTCCAGCGGCAATTTAACATGTGGAGCTTGGTCAATCATCTTGTTGTGCCATGTTCTTTTATCCTCCGCTAGCGTGTCGAGGATTCATTTGATAGCAGCATTAAAGATATTCATGCATTCATTCATTCATGCATTCATATCATATACTACATAGCACATTCATTCATAAGCCTCAGCCAAGACTCGGGTTATTCCAAGATCGGTTGGTGATTTGTCTCAGCAGAATCATAATTTGAAGATTATTTTGAATGACAAATTTAGTTCTTCCGATCACAAGTTTGAGGGCTCGATCATAATTGGTCTACAACAATGATGATTCGCGAATCGAATCCATTCCAGAGTGATTGGGTTTCCCCAAGTGAACTCTTGTATCAATGGAATTTCTTTATAGAGTTTCTTTTAAGGTACTCCAATAAAAGCAGAAGACTTTTCTCAACGACAACTTAGTTCTTCTCCCCAGTGCCAGGTGAATGCTTGGGCGACAGTCAATTGACAATAGTGTCAATTCTCCAATGAAGCCTCTTCCCTAGAGAATCGATCGATCATCCCCAGTGAACTCTTATGACAACAAGACCGTTCAATTGGATTCCCCAGTGATGTCTTCCTTCTCTCAACAGTATCAGGAAATCATGCACCATTTGCATTAGAAAAATCATATCATGCATATCATACTCACGCATTAGCTTCGGCTATCTGTTTTGCAGGTTTTTCAACTGAAACCGTAGATATCCTCGTAAGGATCAAGATTGAAGAATTAGTTCTCAGACGGCAAATTATCCTCTTTTCTCCTACACAAGTTATATACTTGTATGGATCTCAAAATCGATGGTTTCTCCAATCGAGATGTCTTCCCAATAAACAGTTGTCTCTTTCAAATAGACTCTAATGTCAAGAAATTATTCAACCGGAATCCCGTGAATTTTCCACATGGTTTTCTTACGAAGTTTCCCCAGCGAAGCTTATTTCTCTCCCCAAGTGAATCTCCTTCAGAAAGGATTACTACGACACTATTCTTGGTATTTTCAAAGGTTTCTTTCAGACAAGAATCTTTTCAGCAAATACTATTGGCGGTGGCTTCCACAATATACTCCTCTGAGTTGTTCTCAGAAAATTACATCAAACTTCTGGTGTGTTTATTTCCCCAGTAAGTCATCAACTACTCAGCAAATAAGTATCCACCAGGCAGGATGTTTATTCAATCTCAGGATGTTTCTCCAACTCAGAAGTTGATCCACATATCCACTTGCTACAACGTATTGTCCATACAATGCCAGCAAATTGAAGCTTATTACCCTAGAAGTTTTTCAGTCACAGGCGCTGAATCTGATTCTTCTATTACCGGTAAAGCTATCTGCATACAAATTGAAGACCTTGTCAACTCGTGGTTGTTCAACATGTCCGTACATGTTCGAAGATCTCTCATCGTAAACGTGGAAACAAGATTTACCGACTTTATAAACATCTATATCACGCGGTATCTGGATATTATTATGTTTATCCCGGAGAATTGTATTCTTGATTTTTGGTAACTCGGTTACACGGTCAAAGACATTCAAGATGCCATGGCTCCTCGCACTTTCGTGCACCAACAATTCCGATATTGTTCTAGCCAATTATCAGGGAACTCTTTGTTAAGTTCTCAATCATGTCAATTAGAGAACTCTTTGTTAAGTTCTCAATCATATCATTTCAATTTTGTTTAAGGTCTCCAGGTATTCCTTAGTTCAGAGAACTCTTTGTTAAGTTCTCAATCATGTCAATCAGGGAACTCTTTGTTAAGTTCCCAATCATGTCATTTCAATTCTGTTTAAGGTTTCCAGGTATTCCTTAGTTTTCAGAGAACTCTTTGTTATGTTCTCAATCATGTCATTTCAATGTTGTTTAAGGTTTCCAGGTATTCCTTAGTTATCAGAGAACTCTTTGTTAAGTTCTCAATCATGTCAATCAGAGAACTCTTTGTTAAGTTCTCAATCATGTCAATCAGAGAACTCTTTGTTAAGTTCTCAATCATGTCATTCAGAGAACTCTTTGTTAAGTTCTCAATCGTGTCGTTCTTCAATTTTGTTTAAGGTTTCCAGGTATTCCTTAGTTGTAGAGCTCTTTGTTAAGTTCTCATGTCAAATTTTCAATTTTTGTGTAAAGGTTTCCAGGTATTCCTTAGTCATTCAGAGAACTCTTTGTTAAGTTCTCAATCATGTCATTTCAATTTCGTTTAAGGTTTCCAGGTATTCCTTAGTCATTCAGAGAACTCTTTGTTAAGTTCTCAATCGTGTCATTTTCAATTTTTAAGGTTTCGTGTATTCTTAGTTAGAGAACTCTTTGTTAAGTTCTCTCATGTCAATTTTTCAATTTTAAGGTTTCTGTGTATTCCTTAGTTTTGAGAACTCTTTGTTAAGTTCTCACCATGTCAATTTTTCAAATCTTGTCAATCAGAGAACTCTTTGTTAAGTTCTCGGCTTGTCAATCGGGAACTCTTTGTTAAGTTCTCAATCGTGTCGTTTTCAATTTTTAAGGTCTGTGTAGTCCTTAGTTCGTAGAACTCTTTGTTAAGTTCTCGCCTTGTCAATCGTGGAACTCTTTGTTAAGTTCTCAATCGTGTCATTTTTCAATTTTGTTTAAGGTCTCCAGGTAGTCCTTAGTTCAGAGAACTCTTTGTTAAGTTCTCAGTCTTGTCAATCAGAGAACTCTTTGTTAAGTTCTCAATCATGTCATTTCAATTCTGTTTAAGGTTTCCAGGTATTCCTTAGTTTTCAGAGAACTCTTTGTTAAGTTCTCAGTCATGTCAATTTTTCAGTATATTGTTTTTCTTTTCGCTTGAGAAGTTCGTTTCTCTTCTCATAGCATTTTCATTAAAATTGTTGTCAAAATCGTTTCGGTGACACGGTTATCCCCAGTGTTGTTAAAATCTCCTAGCTGTCGTGTTAAAGCATTCCGTTGATGCTTAGCAAGTTTTCTCTTCAAGTGTTGTTCCTTGACTCCGTAGTCAAGATTTGTTGTCTATTTTCTGTTGTGAATTTGGTTTCCCGCGTAGGGCAAATTTTCGGGGTTCTCTAGTATTCAATCCTCTTCCACCTTGAACGTTCGAAAGTTGTCAATCTTTCTCACTTACCAGGTCTAAGATGATTGAATAGGGGCAACTGTCGCACCCCAAAATTTACCCTCCGTTTATTTTTATAATTGGTGTGGCTCCTTTCAGTTATCAAGCTTTTCAAAAAAATGGATTTTAATTATGTTGACAATTAGTATAAGGGGCTCTCGTGTTCATTCGAGATTGAGCTTCTTGGTCATTGTGATTTCCTCTGTCGGACTTTAAGGTTGTACACTCAGACGTTCGTCCTGTGCTTGTCATCATCTCTGTTGCGGGTTTCTTTGAAAGAAAAGATGTACGGATTCAGGGATGTGAATGACCTGGTAATTCTCGGATGCGTCCTCGTGTGTTCCGCTTGCATTAGATTAAAAAGTTTGGAGCAAAATCATCCGTTTGGTTTATGATTAAAAGTTTCTCATATGTGCACATTTTTGTTGATGTTTTATCTACCAATGGGAGGTTGATTGAGAATCGGGATAAATATCGCTTCCTCAAAGGCATCATTGGCAAGGTTTGGATTTTAAAAGTGGCTACTGTTGGCTTTGTTGTTTTGTTTAGAATGGTGGGCATTTCTAACTCAAGTTCGAAAAGGAAGTTCAGAAGGTTATCTTTAACTCAAAGTTTCAGAATAACTTCATTCTGGTTTCGTTTAGAGTTTCAAAGTGAGGATGGAATAATGTCATTTGTTCTATGGAAGTTCATTTTAAAAGAAATTTATTCTTACAAATACCATGGCAAGAATTTTAAAGTGCAAGGGAAATGTCATTCATTCAAGATTCAAGTGTCACTTATCATCATTCAACTATCTTTCACAAGTTTGATTTCAAATGCGATAAAACTTCAAGTTTATTCTCCACGAGATAGAAAGAAATGCTTATTCATGTGACTTCATTTTCAAGTTGAGATTATCATTTCTTTTTCTAAGAAGCAAGAATTAAAGAACTTGAATTCTTTGTTTTGAAACTTGAGAGCCTTTCTTTTGTTCGAAATACAATTGTTCCAACTTTATTCAACTTTCACACTCACATTCTTTTCGAATTTTGTTAAAGGGGGAAACACCCATGAATACATTGGTTTTTAGAATTTGACTTGCATAAATGTTATAAAAGTCATTACAAAATTCCATTTGTTACATTACTACAAGAGTTGACCTAGATTGTATTGAAATACAAGTTTTGTTACAAAAATGCAAGAATCGCTTAATTCTAAGTTTCTTTGAAGTCTTGACAACTTTCAAATCTTCATGCTTGCTTCTTCTTCATCCCTCGTCGTCCGATCTTCAAAATTTCCTATCCTTTGCTCGACCGTTCCACCATCTGTTACATGAAATAAGGAAAAAGAAATCAAGTTAGAAGCATAAACATTAACAAAACAAAATGCGAGAAATTATCAAAGATTGTTTTTTTTGTCAAAACATCATCATTAGGCGTTTAGGCAGGAATCAGGTTTTATCGATAAAGCCTCAGAACTTAAAAGTTCCGTCATCGGCCATATCCTCCTATTGCAAATCACAACAACCTTTGTTGTTGGTTCACAAAAGGAGGTGTGAAGTGGAAAATCAGGATTAGCATCATTTTTCTCAAGAAGCAAGCAATGAATCAGTCCAACAGTTTTTAGCCCAACAATGCATCTAAACCTTCCAGATTTCAGCCCAAAAAAGAGTATATTGAATTATGTTTCAAGCAAGAAAAGACAAGAAGCTGTTTTACCCATGTTATCAGCATCAGGTAATCTATTTTACCCAAACAATAACAGCTAGCAACTAGCATAGTAGATAAAGAAAAACAGAGCAGCAATAGCACAGAGCAGCAATAGCACAGCAGGTATCTTATGCCAGAAGAGGAAAATTGACATTGATTACAAGCAACATAATGCCACAGAGTGTGTTACCAATGAGGGATGATGGGATTTACACAAGAATGATAACAAGGCCAATAGTAAGCAAGAAAGACCAAGGATGGTATCGCTCGATACAATAAAAGACCAAAGGCGATGTCGTTTTACATTCAAAACCATCCCAGAAAAAATACCAAGTGAGTATCCATCCTTATCGACGGGCAACAGAGAGAGAGAAAGAAGATGAGAAAACATAATGAAGAACTGTAACAAAAATCCCATAATCCAAACAAAGCGAGCAACAATAACACAAGAAAAACACAAGCATCCTCATCATTTTCTCAAACCTAAAGCCTTCAGAATCATCTTTTCTCAGAAATTTAATTTCTGCATTAGAGAAAGAAGAAGAGGAGAGGAAATCAGAACGAACTCACCCAGGCACGCGTTTGAATCCACCATCACCGACGCATCTCCAAGGCCGAACCGGAATCGCGTGGAGGTAGGGTTTCAAAACCCTTTCAGTTTTTCCCAACCTGTATCAAACAACCGAACCCAAATCAGAAAACAAACAGTTGTCAGAATCAAAAATCGAGCACATGCAAACATTGAGAGAGATGAGAGATTTCGAATCGCGGCCGTGATAGGAAGAGATGAGCGACCCAGAATCGCGGTGGGAGAGAGCACAGAGAGAAACCGGTGAGAGGGTGAGGGTTTGAGTAAGCGGCGAGGAAGACGATGGCGACGGGAGAGAGGCAAAGGGCCTCGCCGATGAGGGTTCGGGAGGGTTAGAGAGAACGGTGAGAATGGATACGAGAGAGAGATGAAGACAATGTTTAACATTTTCTTTTCTTTTCCATTTTTCTTTCTAATTAATTCTATTTTATTATTAACTTTTTAATTATAACTTATTTCTTTTTCTTTTATAATTTTTACTAATTAAAAAAAAACTATATTATCTAAATATTTCATAAAATACATCTTTTCTATCACAATTTCTTTTTTCATAAAAATCTGGTGGTGACACCTTGTTTATATATATAATAAAAAATCTGTTTTTTTTTATGTATGTATTATTATTTTATTTTTGTTACTCTTAAGTAAATTTTATTTTTAAACAAAAATGTTAATATTGAAAAATGTATATGTGGTGTAATATGGCCGTTTTGGAACTGTCGGAGTATTTTGTATTGGGATTCGTCACATTCGACGTACCGGCGCATATGGAAGTATTTCGGACCGGTCAAAAGTTCAGATGGATTTCTCTTCGCACCGTCCAGAATCACGGCATTCCAGGCTATTTCTGAACTTATTCTATTTCATTTAATTTATTTTATCGTAAATAATATTCTCATTGCGATGTACTAAATAATTATTGGATACGATAGTTTTTATTTGATGATTTATCGACTAAACTATTAGCCGATTTTTCATCAAACAGAAAAAATCATCTCTAATAATTATTTAAATTTCCGATTGTATTGTTTGGTATTTTGTCTGCTTATTTACTCGTTCAGTATTTATTCACCAATGTACACCTTGCACACAATTAAATTTAAAATCAATCCGATTCCATATTTCATCTCGGCACGTATCTCAAAAACGCTTTCAATAAAACTCGATCCAACGTCGAGTCTTCTTCTCAAACCTCGATCCAACGTTGAGTGTATTTTCAAAACCTTTTTCATAATAAAGTACAAGTTTTTAAGTCGTTGGACGTTAGACCAGTTGCTTAAAAACTTGTCCCCAAATAAACTTTAGTCTTTAAGTCGTTGGACGCTAGACCTGTGGCCTAAGGACTCCTAAATAACGTGAACTCGGTTCACTTCACTTTTTCTCAAGAAAACTTTTTGGGTGATAGACGACTTGTGCGAACTTTCGTTCCTCGAGTTTCTAGTATTTGAATCGTGAGACGCTAGCCTCGTTGTTCGGTACTTTTTCATCCACATAAAAAACAATTCAACCCATTCAAATCCTTTTCTCGCTCATACGCGATCATAAAAAACTCTTTTCAGATAAAGAGAGTGTAATAGTCGTTTCAAATGCGAACGAGGACTTAAGCTTTTCAAACAAACAAAACAAGTCCTAGTTCAAGGTATTTGAAATGTCTAAATGCACGATTTTTCTTATAAAATCAATACAACAAACTTAAAACCTTTTTAAGAGGAACTACAGAGTTTTGACTTTCCCATTGCACGAGGGAATATGTAGGCACGCGGTTCCGAAACCGTGTCAAACTCAAAACAATAATAAACAAATTCTGTTTTCTTTCAGCATCCATAACTTAGTAAACACACACGCAAACGCGTAGAATTAAATGGGTCCCATCGAGTACGATGGATGTAAGGGGTGCTAATACCTTCCCCTTACATAACCGACTCCCGATCCCGCTTTTTGGTCACGTAGACCGTCTTATCCGCTTGTTTTGGGTTTTATCTATATTTTCCCGTTCTTTTTAGAACAAATAAAATTAGGTGGCGATTTCACTAGTTTTCGAGAATTAAAAGATTTTTGAAAATCGAGTTGCTTCACATTCATGTTGCATATATTGTTGTTGTTGTTGATTCAAATCCTAGATGAAGTGGATACGAGCGAGGCGAATACAATTATTCCCTATGTTGATGGCTCTAATCTTAGATGTAGTAGATTAGTAGTTAGGTAGACAAATTGTTCACGAAAATTGTAACTCTGGTCCTAGATGGAGTGGATTCGGTGGTAATCTCGGTACCGCATGCATAGTGTCGATGTTGAGTTGCATTGCATATTTCTTTGTTGATTTGTGATGTAGTAGTTGATTGTAGAATTCTAATTATTTAATAAATAATAATTATGTTGTAGAGGATGAGATACCTGAACACTAATAATTATGCATGATAATTCTGTATATCTCTGATTATACTGTTCTTTATATTATTGTGATATCTCACCCCTTTTGTTGTTATGTTTGCTTTACATCGGTAATGTGAAGATACTCAGGAGTAGTTCGAGTAGCAGGAGTCGAAGAGGTTGCTCTTATTTTTAGTTCGAGTCGACGTTATACTCTGATACATAACACTCGGGTTGGGAATAAACGTTTGAATTTTTTAAAATTATTTTGGTTTTCTGTTGTTGATTCCGATAGGAGATTTTAAACTCCGGAATAATTATTTGCAGTTGTTTTGTTGGATTTGAAATATTTCCACTATTTCAATAAAGCTTTTGATTTAAACTATGTTATGTTTATTCCAATTATATGTTATGTATCATATTGATTGTGCTTGAGGTTTTGAAGCATGTGGCATCCTGATTTATGTTGTTTAAAAATTTTAAATTACTCTGATAATTATATAAATATTCTATGGGGAAGTCAGGGTGTTACAATTGGTATTAGAGCAGGTCGGTCCGTCCGGCCAAGTTGTTAAGTATTTAGTGTGACAATGGAATACTGTCATTGTTTTGTTCCTTAGTAGGTTACATGTGTGTGAAATACTATTGGTACTTTTTGGTTGTTCTAATAACTTGTTTGGAGGAGTGGGATTGAAACAATTGGAGGAGAAGCTCGTGCTTCTCTGAGTTGGTTCAGGTGTGAATAGTAGGTTCAGGGTGTTGTAAATTGCATAAGTATGGAGATTGGTGAAAGCATGTTGTTTCCCGAATTCGGAGGAAGCGGCATTCGTATCTGTTAAACAACTGAAGAAGTGGATGGAGAATGAAAGTCTGGTATTTTTATTACTATCATCCTTGTGTATTGAGAATCAAGCGGCGATTGATGAGTTGCAAGTATTATGCGAATTTCCTGAAGTTTTTCCAGATGATATTCTTGATGTACTGCCATAAAGAGAAGTAGAGTTTGCTATTGATCTTGTTCCTGGTACAAGACCTATTTCTATGGTGCCGTACAGGATGTTAAGAGCGGAATTAAATGATTTGAAGAAACAGTTGGAAGAGTTGCTTGAAAATAAGTTTGTGAGACCAAGCGTATCACCTTGGGGAGCTCCAGTGTTGTTGGTAAAGAAGAAATATGGCACTATGAGACTTTGTATGGATTACCGACAATTGAATAAGGTTACAATCAAGAACAAGTATACACTTCCGAGAATAGACAACTTGATGGATCAATTGGTGTGTGCACGTTTGTTTAGCAAGATTGATTTAAGATCAGGTTATCACCAAATTCAAGTTAAGAATGAGGATATTTAGAAAATAACTTTCAGGACTCAGTATGGACATTATGAGTACTCTATGATGCCATTCAGTTTTACTAACGCGTCGGGAGTATTTATGGAGTATATGAATCGTATTTTTCGTGAGTATCTGGATCAGTTTGTAGTAGTGTTCATTGATGATATCTTGATATATTCTATGTTTGATGAAGAGCATGCTGATTATTTAAGGATTGTATTGCAAGTGTTGAAAGAGAAGAAGTTGTATGCAAAACTATCAAAATGTGAATTCTGGTTAACGGAGGCGAGTTTTTTTGGCCATGTTATTTCGAGTGATGGAATTGTTGTAAATCCGTCCAAAGTAGATGCAGTATTGCAATGGGAAGCTCTGAAGACAGTAACTGAGATTAGAAGTTTTCTAGGTTTGGCTGGCTACTATAGAAGATTTGTTGAAGGATTTTCCAAGTTAGCACTCCCACTGACTCAGTTAACTTGTAAAGCAAATGCTTTTGTGTGGGATGTTCAATGTGAAGAAAGTTTTCTTGAGTTGAAGAAGAGATTGACAACGGCTCCAATCTTGATATTTCCTAAGCCTAATGAACCGTTTATTGTGTATTGTGAGGCTTCTAAATTGGGTCTAGGTAGTGTGCTTATGTCGAATGATAAAGTAGTAGCTTACGCGTCAAGACAATTGTAGATTAATGAAAGGAATTATCCTACTCATGATCTATAACTTGCTGTAGTGGTCTTTGTGCTAAAGATTTGGAGACATTATCTCTATGGTTCTCGATTTGAAGTTTTTAGTGATCATAAAAGCTTGAAGTACTTGTTTGACAAAAAGATGGTTAGAATTGTTGAAGCACTACGACTTTGGCTTGAATTACCACCCTAGTAAAGCTAATGTTGTAGCGGATGCCTTGAGTAGAAAATTGTTGCATATGTCGGCTATGATGGTTTAGGAATTAGAATTGATCGAACAATTTAGAGACATGAGTTTGGTATGTGAAACGACACCGCAAAGTGTGAAATTGGGAATGTTGAAGATTCACAATAATTTCTTGGATAAAATTAAAGAAGCTCAAAAATTAGATGTGAAGCTGGTAGATTTGATGGTTGGAAATGATCAATCAGAAGATAGTGACTTTAAAACAGATAGCCAAGGTGTGTTGAGATTCCGAGGTAGAATTTGTATTCTTGATGATGCAGAGATGAAAAAGATGATTTTAGAAGGTCATAGAAGTGGTTTGAGTATTAATCTGGGAGCTACTAAGATGTATAGTGATATGAAGAAGTTATTTTGGTGACCTGGATTGAAATGAGATGTAGTGCAATTTGTGTATGCATGTTTAGCTTGTCAAAAGTCGAAGGTTGAACATCAGAAATCGATGGGGTTGCTGGAACCATTGGAAATTTCGAAATGGAAGTGGGATAGCATATCAATGGACTTTGTGACGGGATTTCCTACTACTCAAAGAGGGAATGATACAATTTGGGTGATTATTGATAGATTAACTAAATCAGCTCATTTTATTCCAATTTGTATTAATTTTCCTATTCCAAAGTTGGCAGAGATTTATCTTCGAGTAATAGTGAAGCTCCATGTTATTTTGTCAAGTGTTATGTCGGATAGAAATCCTATATTTATTTTTTATTTTTGGAAGAGTTTGCAAGATACGTTGGGATCGAAGTTGAAATTAAGTTCAGCCTATTATCCGCAAACAGATGGTCAGACAGATAGGACTATTCAATCATTAGAGGATTTGTTGAGAGCATGTGTTCTTGATCATAGAGGTGCATGGGATAGTCATCTTTCATTAATTGAGTTCACTTACAACAATAGTTTCCATTCTAGTATTGGGATGGCACCCTTCGAGGCATTGTATGGTCGGAGTTGTAGGACGCCATTATGTTGGTATGAGACTGTTGAAAATTTAGTGCTTGGACCGGAAATGGTGCGAGAAACTACCGAGAAGGTGAAATTAATTTGAGAAAGGGACCCTGTGAAAGTGGACATAGATAAAAAATACTACACATAAAAGAGACCCGCTACGTTGACTGGCCTAGGCAAAAATAAGGGCATCCTGGCAAACCAAAAGGGTTCAAGCAAAAATTAGGGATATATATGAAAAATTGTACACTCGGCAAGTCAAAAACCTGCAAAGGCGGCTTGGGCAAAAAAAGGGTATCCCGGTGGACTGAAAACCAGAAAGGGCGGTCTAGGAAAAAATTAGGGATTTAAGCGTATAACTATGTCCCATCAGATCTTCTACTTACAGACCATGTTGTTATCAAACTTTAAGCTCACATGGTATGAATGTGTCCAATCACTTTCTTCCGGCAGTCAGGAGATGAGATGCTCGAAAATATATGAGCAATAGCAGAGTTGAAACTCGATGGAATTGTTTCCTCATAGCTCTTTTACAACTTTATAGTTTTTCAATGTTTTTCGACGATTTCCTCTTACTAGGATATCTGTCTCTTTGTACAATTGTCTGTTCATAGGCCAACTTCTTTGTTTCAATCAATATAATTTCTCTTCCAATTTCAAAATTTTTGTTTTCTCTGTTTTGTTTGTATAAGTCCAATGATTTCTTTGAATGATTATATGCATTTGACAAAAACTACTACTTATAAATGTATGCGAAATAAACAAAAAATAGCACTTACTACAGGCAGTAGGAGTTGGGATAATGACCCAAGTCACCAACACATCCCCACAGAGTCGGTGTCACAAAGATATTCCCACAGAATGACCTTTACAATCCCCGCAGAGTCATCGCTCTCTCGATAGAGGCAGATCTCTCCAACAAGATTACTACACCATCATACCCTCAGCAGGATCGTTCGCTCACAATATTTTCATTTTTTCTTGTTACATTAGCCCTCGAGTGGTAACAAGTCAACTATCAACTTATTATGTTAGTCCTCGAGCAGTAACAGGTTACTTCTGATTAAATCACGTTAGTCCTCGAGCAGTGGTTGATAATTTATCTACATTTCTTTTTGCTACATTAGTCCCTGAGTGGTAGCAAGTCAACTTTCCACTTATCACGTTAGTCCCTAAGCAGTAATCATCTACATTTCTTCTTGCTACATTAGTCCCTAAGAGGTAGCAAGTCAACTTTAAACTTATCACGTTAGTCCCCGAGCAGTGATCATCTACATTTATTCTTGTTACATTGGTCCCCGATCAGTAACATATCAACTTTCAACTTATCACGTTAGTCCTAGAGTAGTGATCATCTACATTTATTCTTGTTACATTGGTCCCAGAATAGTAACTGATCAACTTTCAACTTATCACATTAGTCCTAGAGCAGTGATCATCTACATTTCTTCTTGTTACATTGGTCCCCGAGTAGTAACAGATCAACTTTCAACTTATCACGTTAGTCCTCTAGAAATGATCATCTACATTTCTTTTTGTTACACTAGTCCCCGAGTAGTAGCAAGACAGCTGTCAACTTATTATGTCAGTCTCCAAGCAATAATTGGTTACGTCCTATTCAAAATCACGTTATTCCCCAACAAAGGTTTATTTTCTCAATACAATTCACATGATTTAAACCCTCAGCCACATTTCATTCAAGAGTTGGCATCCCCAACTGAGTGCTATCCAAGGCTTATCATTCCCCAGTAGAGCCGGTACCCATGCCTGGAAGTCTAGTCAGATAGTACATCAGAGGAATTCACATCTCTTTTATCCCTAGTTAGGGTTTTTAACGATTATCATTCCATCCCCAATCAGAAGTCGAGGATCCCCAGCAGAACATTCTCAGACTAGGGTTTTGTTTCTCTCAAAGAAAAAGTGATTTCTAATGTCTCAAGTGAATGTCATGCCTCCTCATATGTCCTAAAGTGTATCCATATCAAGTTTCAAGCCTCATAGCCCAAATTTGCTCAGTCAATTGCTCAAATAATTGAAAATTAGTTGTATTAGACAAAAAGTCAATTGTGGTCAAAATACAGTTAAAATCCATCATTTTTGGTCAACATCAAGATTTTAAAGTCATATTAATCATTTGATCAAGGGTTGATCATGATTCATCAAAGAAACTCAAGAATTGATCAAAAGTGAAAAGTTGCTAAATTAGGGTGTCTTAAGGGAAAGTCAACAGAACTTTGACCAAGCATAACTTTCACATACTTCATTATAAATTCCTCAACCAAAGCTAATTTTGAAGGAAATTCCATTCTCTACAACTTTCTCTCTCATAGCATTTTCCCAAAAAAATGCTTCATTTGAGAGATATGAGCCAAGACATTATAGGTCCTTTCAAAAGTCAACAAAAGTCATCTTTTCTCAAAGAAGTATACATGAAAAATGTAAGCTTCAATGAAGATGATACCAAAGAGAGCTCTTATAGGTCATCTTAAGCTTTCTAAAAAGTCCAAGATCATCCTCAAATGATGATAATTGAGCAAGATGTAGTTTGTGCAAGTTTGACAATTTTGAGAAAGTGCATGAAGAGAATATTGAGCAATCTTGGAATTTTTCCAAATGGGCCTATATTTTTATGATTGGAACATATTTCTAACATTTTCCAAGATCTCTAAGCCCAGCCACACGCAAAATTATTATTTATTTTGTTTATTTTTGAATTAATCCATTTAAATTCAAATGTAATTAAAATAAAATACAAGGTGAAGAGTGATGCGTGCAAGGCCTTGGATCTAAGTTCCTTGAGGTCCAAAGAACTCAAGAATAGTTGGAAAAATGCATGGGGTTGATTGGCATTAGATTGAACAAAAAAATAAGCTTTTGATGCAAAATACAAATCAAATATTTTCTCATTAAAGGAAATATATTTTCCTCACAAGTTCTGACCTAATTCACTCCATATATATACAAGATCATGACCATGTGAGAAGGACACGATTTTCCTTCCTCAAGAACCCTAGAAAATTCTCCAAAAAATTCAAATATTAGGGCAAACTTGAAATTGATTTTCTAGCCACTTTCAATCGATTTCAAGCATCTATTCATTCTCCTGACGTTTCCAAGAGTCAACCCAAGCACTCACACGACCCCAAATCATGTTTTCATAAAGTATGATTCTTATTCACAAAAGGAATAACAATAAAAGAACAACAACAAGACGACATAAATATTCCCCCCGAGTGCTACGTATCAGAGCGACACCGACTCGACTAACAGACTATAAACTCTCTTCATAACACCACGTTACTAGTATAAAGGTAATGGCGAAACAAGTAAAGGGTGAGATACTCCAAAACATATAATCAAAGGCATGATAATATATATATATATATATATATATATATATATATATATATATATATATAGTTTTGGAATCATAAAAGATATAGGTTAGTAAGTGCATTCAAATACATATCCAAATCTCACTCATTATAATCGTTGTTCTAATGTGTATAATCTACACTTTATCGCCATAACCTCATCAACATAAATCGTCACAACAACACATAAACGTTCATCACCACGAAATCATCACAAGTCAATACGTCACTAATCAACACGGCAATCATAAACAACAACATCAAACAATGCTAATAACATAAGCAACATAAATAAAATCATCACAAGTTGGCTAAAGCCCATCGTCGCTTTTGGCATAAAAGCCCATCGTCACAAACATCATCACATCATATTTGCATTAAGCATTTCATCAAAGTCAAATCATCGCAAAACTCATCATTTATATTCATCGCATAGTTATCATGAAATTATCAAGTCATATTCATTTCATGTTCATCATAAAGATCATCACCAAACAAAGCATCATATATCATCACAATTCAACATCGTCCATCAATTAAAACCCAACGCCAAACAACTCAAATATAAACATAACCGACTCCATGAGACATGACTATGTTATGCATGTGGTACTCGTCGCTTTGTCCATAATTAGGAACACTTGGCATAAAGTCCATCGTCGCTTGGCATAAAAGCCCTCGTCGCTTGGAATAAAAGCCCTCGTCGCCTATGCAATGTATGTGACTCGACGATAAAAACAACATAACAAAAACATCATCATCGCTCATCAAAATTGGCATAAAGCCCACATCGCCATAATTTATCCACATCAAGATAAATATATCATCGCATCATATTTGCATTATGCCAAACATCACCAATAATTCATCGCAATCAAAAGTCATGCATTCAAAAATCGGAAGCATTTATTAACAACATCAATATAATCATCACATCATCATGTACAAAGACATATATCATCATTATCAACAAAGTCATTTAATCATGATCAAATAATCGAACATCAACAATCGTCGCAAAAGCCATTCCTAATAACCGGTATTAATCATAATTGTCAACATCGTAATCGGATTGTCCATACGTGCCTTAAATCGACTAAAACGTAATCCGATTCAATTTAACCGTAAATTGGCATATTTCGGGTCATTTCGTAAAAACTCGTAATTTCGAAAAACTAACCTCACCACTACGTTCTACACGTCGAACTTAGCTAGAACGTCAATTTTTGTTGAATTCAGAGCAACTTGCTCCGTCGCCGAAATTACCGAAATCGAGAAATCGGAACATAATCGGGTACTAAATTTAACCGGCTAACTTATGTACTAATTATATTTTATTAATACTAACTAGTAGTATATGAAATTGAGGAAATTAAAACAGACAGAACCAAAATGAAAAATTATGCAGAACAGGTTATGCAGAAAATAGAAACTTGAAGCAAGCAGAAACGCAAATAGAAAAACTCATTCCTCCACGCTGCTAGAAGGGGACGAACGTCCCATGCCTCCAAAAGAAGGGAGTCGGACGCCATAAGGGGGGACGGTCGCCCTCCATGGGAGGTGGGCGCCTCCCTTGCCCCACAGTCCTCACTTCTTCTTCTCCAAAGGTTTTCTGTAACTTAGTGTTTTTCTGGTTTTGTTTACAGTTTATCTTTTCTTTTTCATTTCCACCTTATGACTTCCATTTCCTACAAATAGCAATGAAACACCCAATAATCTATACTCCTAACTCAACCTTTCTAAGCTATTTCAACAATCAACCAACCAAAACCTCATGAATCAACCTATTAATTTTTCCCCAAATCCAAAATATAACTATCAAACCCTAACTATATGAGATGGAGAATCAAACCCCTTACCTCTAGTGCTTGGATGATTGCAAGATGCTCCAACAAAATCCCAACCACATGCTTGTTCTTGCTCTTCTTCTTCCCAAAACCCTCTTTTTCTCTCTAAGTTTCTAAGTTTGGCTTTTGTGTGTAAAATGGAAAGAATGAGGAAAATTGGTTTTATAAAGTCATTTTCTTACTAACAAGCTAAAGGTGTAAACCCAATTCCCATCAATTAATCCTCACACCCCTATCTATTCTTATTAATTAATACCTTAATAATATCTAATAATATTATTAACTCAATTAATTAAAATAATTCCGGGGAATTAAATATCGGTCCGAATAATATTTTACCGAACCAACGGAACGTCGCCAAATATATTAATAGATATATCGATTAATATAAATATTCTCGTCGCAAAATAAATATCGATCGGTAACTCGAAAATATTAATATAATATAATATTAATTAAAACGGGGCGTTACACAAAGCATCCTGGAATCATCTCACTCAAGTCGACTAGTTGGTAAGTTTTTTGGAAAACGATTTTGTTTTTCTAAGAATTTTTTACATGTTTGATGTGTGTATTCGTGTTCAGGACATCGATTAGAACAGGTTAGACGTATTACATGTGAGCTTTAAGGCCTAAATCAATGGATGTCATTGTTAGGGCATAACGGTTTGAAAGTTTCGAAACTCATGATACAATGACTTTAGGCCAAATGAACCCCACCAATCGATTCGCAACCCTCAAATTAGCAGGGTAGGGTCCTTCGTTTGTATTTATTTTCATTATTTTGCAGGTTTGTTGTTTTGATTGATCGGAGAAGACGATTGGAAATAGCTCCGGCATCTCTGACTTTGTATTAATCGACGATGGGAGGCGTGGCTTCCTTTGATTGGTCCATTCAAAACTTCGGGTCCCGCACGTGTTTTGTTTGGAATATCTGATTTCTGGGAATTAGTTTCATATATATATATATATATATATATATATATATATATATATATAGAATTGAAACTAAATTCATGGACGTATCACAACTCTAGTGGTTAACCATGTGCGCGCTAGTCTCTTACTCTCTCAGGGAACGGGTTAGATTCCTGCCTTTTGCATTTTTTTATTATAATTTTCTGATTATTATAGGTTTACACACATATACTTCTGGAGGAGAGATTTTAACACCACATGCATGTGGTTCAGTGGCCAATTTTTGAACCTGTGACCCCAAGGTCACTAGTTCAACACTTGGGAGGGCCAAACTATTTTTTTAGCACTAATTTTCTTCATATTTTTTCTAATTCTTTTCAATTTCTTTTATTTTTTAACTTTGTTTCAAAATTATCTTTAATACTTTTTAAAAACCCTAAAAATATTTTAATTTCAGACTTAGGTTTAGAAAATGTTTAATTAATTTTAGACACAAAAGTATTTTATTTTTCTTTTAATTTAAAATTATTTTCGTAATTAATCATTAATTAACTTAGAATTAGGTTTTCTCATTTAAAATCAATTCCAACAAATACCAAAAATATACTTTCTTTAAAACTTAGGGTTACACCTTTTTCACACTTATTAAAATGATTTTTCTCATTGTCTATTTATTTCTTTCGCATTTAAATATTAGATATCGATGTATAGGTCTCAAGGACATTTTTGTAATAGCTTTTATTCTTCTCGCATTTTCTCTATTATTTAACTGTTCATGGAATGTAATAGCCTAGGTTAAATTACCTTTCCGCACTTCCTTATTATGGATCTGTGTCAAATCCATGTAATAGCGTAGGACTTTTATTGTTCGCACCTTTATTTTTCTGTATATATAAACAGCTTAGATGTATAGTTAATAGGATTGTATGACAAGACTAAAACCAACATAGAAAACCCTAATTCAAGATAAATATCTGAATAACACACTCTTCACACTTGCACCCTTAGGGTATCCTCTCTTGTTGCCTTATAAACATGGTCATGTCCCTCGAACGTAGGGATATCTTAGAAAAGTTGCCTATGAATAACATCATTATAGTCCCTACGATATAAAGATCATAGTCCTGCGATGACCCTCGAAGTTGCCTACGAATACATGATCTTGTCCCTCGATATTGCCTATGAATAAATGATGATAGTCCCTACGAAGTGGCTAAGGTATCCTTACATGTTGTCTTCAATGACCATACGATGACCTTACGTTTGTCCCTTCACATCCAATGGATGAGACTACCTACCAACTAATGATATGGATAATACTATCCCTAAAGGAGAAGGAAAATAACAAGAACGACCTTTTAGTGGGTAATAACTCTTAATTGCTTGCTCAAAATAAATACTTTTCATACCTCACATTTTCAAACAAATATTTTCAAACACTTCGTATACATTCTTAAGGACTGATACAAGAATCATTGCAAAGTTAAAGTCAAAATATTTTCAAACAAATCACACACACACACACACAAAAAAGCAAGTTTTCAAAAAGTGAGCTAAGCAATTAAGAGCCCATAGATAACTACGGATGAAAAGGGTGCTAACATCTTCCCTTTTCATAACTTGCCCCCTGAACCCAAAATCAATAAAAGGTCTTTCCTGTTCTTTTCACCTTTCCTTATTGGATAAAAGAAAGTCGGTGGCGACTCTTGCTAACCGTAACATTTGCGGTAAAACGCAAAACAACTAAGTCAATTCTCTCATCGTGTTACACTATGTCTCTGATAGATGAAGAAGAGGGGAAAGATTCACAAAAAGCAAGGAAGAAACTTAGGAAATAGAAAATTATGACTTTATTACGAATATGTTATGATTAGTATGTTGGAACCTTTTATGTGTGATGTGTAATGCTCAGACCTTATGTATTGTCCAATGTTATGTACTGAATTATTTCTTCTCTCATTATTATGGCTTCAGTTTAGCATTTATCAACTCATTGAAAATATCATATTACATAACTTGTAAACTCAACTATCTGGTATACAACAACATATTACTTAACATTGAAAACAAAATATTTCATTTATAAACTTAACATAATATTACATAACTTATAACAACAAAATCCATGATAGCACTTATAACAAAATTACATATTACAAAATCCACCAATTCCTAATTCTACACTATTGTTACATAAACTTGTACACCACTGCCAACAAAATCCAACACAACCATAAGGCCAGTTTCATTTGAAAATTCTTCTTCTGCATAATGGCAAGCTTCAACTTGGCTTTTTCTTGTTTTTTTGCTGTCTATTCAGACTTCACCAATGCCACATCACATTTCTTGCATTCACCAATATCACTCTTTGTGTATTCATTCATGGCTTGAGCAACTTCATCATCCCATATAAACAAGTCACAACAATTTAGATTCTGCAAACACAAAACACATATAATTCAATGGCATAACATTTGTATTCAAACTATATAGGTAAATCACGAAACTCCTTACTCCGACATTACAATATTTCCAAAACTTTCTATTTCTGTTTTGCACTGTATTGGCGACCCACATCTTCATAGGCCGACGTCAACCACACTTGGGAACGCTTGAAATCTCATAGGAATTGCTGCTAACACGATTGTTACTTGGATCCATGTCTCACTGTTGACGAAGTGGAAGACGAATACGTAACCCTAGGCTAGTTGACGATGAAAGGGATGATGAACTGGTGGGGAAGGATTCGTAACCTAGGTGTGTTGAGTTTTGAATTGAAAAAAATGGAGTTGAGAACAAAGAAGATGAGGTGATCAATTCCAACGTGGCAAATGGGACTTACACGTAGGCTGGTAACTTGTTATCTTAGGCAAAAACATGGATCAGGTGTAAAGTGATGGAATCTTTATTTGATAAGGTCCGCAAAATAAAATAAAAATTATTTTTAGGGGGGCAAAACCAAAACACGCTCATATGACAAAAGGTAAAAAGTATTTAACCCTAAAATCAAGTGCTACTTAATTAGTTTCTTTGTATATATACGTGGAACCTAACAAGTATGTTCCATATTATTTAGGTTCCATTTTATTCTCAAGTCATGAATCAGAATGTTTCCAATTTCAAGGTGTACTACAGGTACTAGAGCTTTTTAGTAATAATTTTTTTTAAAAAAAAGTTATCAACTTTGTTATATAGAGTCATCAATTTCGCCATTGTTCTTTTTTCAGGCACAACACAGTGTGAATAATCTATCTTTATCAAAAACAAGTGAATCATGTAGACATGAAGCAAATGATTAGTCATTTTGATACTATCTAGAAGTAGATGATTTATTTTAAATTAGTAACTTTATGCTCTTTAAAGTATAATTGTTTTTGAATTTGATACTTTAATATTTTGTTTACTACTTGTTAAAAGTATTAGATGCTGATATGAAGAACAGACATAAATAACCCTGGCTATTTATCAGTGTAGATGTTTCTATTCTACTTGTTGAATGAAGAGAATTTCAAATTTAAGTGAAAATAAATAGAAGTATTATATCAGGATGTCTTATATTAAAAATCAAGGAAAAATGTCTTTGACAAATAAAGTGCCTAACCATATGATTGACATTTCCAATGGAACATTATAGGTTTTAAGAACAAAGTTACTAAATATGTAGTCCTGAAAGTAACTTATCCAACAGAACATGCTTTCATGTACATCATGTGTAGTTTCAACTTTTCAAATTATTTAAGAACTAATACTATAAATAATGCTATAACTTTCTTTCACAATTGTTTGACTATATAAAATGTGATTGGATTCAATCCATTTGTTTTACCATGCATTTAACCAAAACTTTATATCATAGTTATTAGCATTCTAAAAATTAACTTGAATATAAAAAATGATTGCACTAACCGTATAATCTTAGCCTCTATCTCAACTTTTTCAGATCCTTGCCACTCGAGAAGAAATTTAACTATCTCAGCCATATTGTTACCTGCAGAAACCTGAGGAGGTGTTTGTGTCACCTGCATTTAAAATAGGTTTGATCTTCAACATACCTCACTATTTTGTCAAACCTGAAACATAATAACAATCAATGTTATATAAAATATAAAAAAATAAGTTTTTTATAGCGACCTAAGTCAGCCATTGTTACAAAATTACATATTTGCAAGTCTTCTTTTTTCCTTGTATCGCATAAAAGTAGTATGTTAGTTAGTAGATAAGTTAAAATAGGTCAATTCAATCAAATGTTAAAAAATATCAAGATTGTCATAGACAAATAACTACAAGAATATATTACCTCACCATGTATAACATCTTGACAATTGGAATCTCGGAAAGATAACACTTATACTCGAACAAAAATTCCCCCAAACCTACAACCAAAAAACTGAACATCAAACAATAACACCAAAAGTCAATGCAAATGGGGAGTAACAAAGTGCTACATGCCACCAATTGTGTGTCAACTTGGAAGAATGGAAACTCTTGGGCTTATTAATAATTTAATAGAAAATGAGACAAAGCCATGGTTAAACGAATAAAATGCTTAGATAAAAGTGGCATTTGTGCTTGTGAAATTATGTAAGTATACAAAATTTGAAACGTTTTTCTAGTTGTATCACGGGCCTATAGTTAGAACTTAGAAGGCTATAATCTAATGCACTTTCGGGATTTGGCAAAAATTCTTATTGTATAATTCTTAAAAGGTAAACTATGATTATATTCAATTAAATTGAAAAGTTATATATTTTGGATTTATCTTGCAACCAGTACAAAAAAATTGTAATTAGCCAGCCCAGTGAATATCCCGACAGTAACACAAAAATCACATCACAAAGGAAAACACGAGGCATGAGCATTTGTGGCAACGGGTTGCCACATGAAAAACACGACACAAATTTGTGCATGATATTTACGACGCTAAAAGTTTAACAGATTGTAGATCATTACTAAATGATACACAATTATGTAGTCTCATTGCCACTTGAAAATCACACAACAAATTTGTGGTGTGGTATTCACGACAGAAACATTTTATTTTTATTTTTAAAATTATATATATATATATATATATATATATATATATATATATATATATATATATATATATATATATATATATATATATAAAACCAGCCCACAACTAAATATATATGTATTTTGATAAACATGAAATAAAACATACCTTAATGGAAGAAATTTTCTAGATTAAATTCTTGAACACCTTAGCTTTGATTTACTTCTTGATTAACAAAAACATGAAATAAAAGAAAAAACAAAACTATACAAACATTAAACAAAACTAGTAGAAGACCAGTGCGTCCGCACGGGTAATTGAATTCTTAATGTGAGAAAGTAGTTGTAACGCAGTTAAAATAGATGACACATGTAGAATTAAAAAATTTGAGATAGGGTGTAAGAAATACTACAGATATTAAAAAATTATTGATTTCATCCACAACTTTAATGGTTGAGGCTAAAATAGCTCCCACCAGGTAGAAGTAAACTTGCTATACCACTTGCTGCAACATTCAAAACAATATCACGATTTGAACGTAAAGCTGCTGACAATGTATTCCACATGAATGTTTTTCCGGTACCACCGTAACCATACAAAAAAATACACCCCTTTTTGATCTTGGACAACTTGCATGATTTGGTTAAAAATTAGCAATTGTTCATCTAAATAAATAATGAAATTAAAGTATTTTAGTAATAATGATAAGAATGACATTGTTAATAATATAAAAATAAAAAAGGAAAAATTAAATACTAAGACCATGATTAAAAACTGTAAATAATAAAATAAGTGAAACGTGTAATCCTCCTAACAGGCTCGAAGTGTCCAAGAGAGATCGTGATTGAATGTGTTTTGTAAGTTCATATGTTGTCGTATTAGTATGTGGGCAGTATTATGTGAATGTTTATGATATCGTTGTATCAAGTTCCTAAGTTGTAAGTGTCACGCAGATTATGGAAGCATATTTTGGATGTTTATCTTTATGTATTGTAAAAATGTGTAAAACAGTGTTTGACTACTATGTTTGTAATCTTTATAACTATAAATTGTATTAAGTGATTTTTGTGTTAATTAGTTTTATAAAAATGTTATGGGTTTCTATAGAACATTTAAGTCAGCAGTTATATGTCAAGTAGATTAATAATAGCTATTGTTACGTGGAGTTGTTTCTAATGATTTAACTGTAACGTATATAGTTATTACGCAGATATGGAAAAGTTTGAGGTAGGAAAATATTGTTGAGAGTAATTCATATTCAGAACTTCTAAGGGTCAGTCAGAAGTTCTGATACTCAGAAGCAGAAGCTTCTGATATTTTGTCCAGAAGGAATTGAACTTCTGGAGGATAATTTAGTATTTGTTTTCTTAGAGATAACTTAAGTGTGAAGTTATCAAACAAAGAAGAAGCAAAAATATCCAGAGGAGATTCAGATGATGAACCTGTGCTATTGGTGGCTTATGAATCTGACGAGGAACCTGTGAGGTTGTCATTTTCAGAATATGAAGGGGATGAAGATGACTCTGAATATTCTAATTCAGAATGAGTGTTTCTTTATGAGTCAGAGTCAGAAAATGACATTGAAGAGTCAAAAGTTGAAACTTCTGAAGAAGAGTCAGAAGTTGAAACTTCTGAAGATGAGTCATAACTTGAAGATGACTCTGAATATTCTGATTTTGAAAGAGTGTTTCCTTATGAGTCAGAGTTAGAAAATGACATAGAAGATTCTGAAGATGAGTCAGAATCTTAGGTTTGTGAAGAAGAGTCAGAAGTTGAAACTTCTGAAGAAGAGTCAGAAGTTGGAACCTCTGAAGAAGAATCAGAAGATGAGTTAGAATCTAAAGGAGATTTTGCTTCTAAAGATGAGTCAGAACATGAAGGTTCTGAAGATGCGTCAGGACTTGAAAGTTCTGAAGAAGAGTTAGAGTCAGAAGATGAAGAGTCTTCTAGAGACTCTAATGATGAGTCAGATTATGAATCTGATTCTGATCCAGATTTTGATGATGATCAAGAATCTGGTGGTGATCATGCTTCTGAAAGGGAAAACTCTAAAGACGTAGGTTCTGGAGGACAAGCTTCTGGAGATGATAATGCTTTTGGTGGTAATCATGACTCTAAAGGTGGATCTTCTGAAGGAGCTTCTAAAGGTAGTCCAACCTCTTATGATGTTCATGATTCTGAAGGAGGGACTTTTAAAGGTGATGGTTCTGGACAAGGTCTAGAAGTTAACAAAGGTGGAACTTCTGGTGGAAGTAAAACTTGTGAAGAAATTCCAGAAGGTAATACGGTTCCAGAAGGTAACACGGTTCCAGAATCAGAAGGAGATTCTGAACAAATAGGTATTGGAGAAATTCTCAAGAAGAAAGTCCATGTAAGACAACCAGATAAATGATTCAGTAACCAATTTTTTATAAGGAACCAGATTGAAGTAGTAATCATAAAATTTATTCTGTAACCAAACTGATTCTGCAGATATATGGTTGTCCTCAAAAGTTATCATTGTCTGCTCTCTTTCACTAATTTATGATAAAACCTGTACTATATAATATCGAAAGTGTATTGTAAATATGCAAGAAGTAGTAGCACGCAAATCGAAGACATGCTGTTATTTTGAAAAGCAAACAAACCTGTCACATTGGGTTTATGTGTCATAGGTAGAAAGTATTATTAAGTTCATATAATAGTACAATGCACAGTGTAATGGGGCTTAACAAATTGCAGAGGCCATGTAGGTTGAGGTGTAGGTAAGTGATTGATAGAAAAAGTTACAATTGATATTGGTTTGTATATTTGTTTGTTCCATCATGGATAAAAGGTAGGGATATGGAATTATATTTTGTATTGTAAGCAACTGGAACTTGTGGTGTACAAAGTTGAGTAAAAGATATTTTAAAAAATTCATAATGGAAAACGAATTCATAATGGAAAATGATTGGCAGGTTTAAAAGGCACTTAGGAATTTGTGAGTCAATCTTTCATAATATAATCACACTGGCAGAATTATCAAATTAATTGGGAAAATAAGACTTTTAGCAACTACCATCCATAAATTAAACTTAGTCAATGGCGCAAAAATAAATACGAGTTATTAAAAAAGTTGAAAACCTTAAACCACAACTTTCTTCAAGTATGTTATGATTTTGTAAATGTACTATTAGTGTTGATGTTTATATATCAGTAGAAGTCCCATTTTCTAGGAATGATGCTTTTATGAGAGTTGTGTGTTAAACTTAGTTTCAATTGACAACAAAATTCGTCAAACACATCAGTTAATAGTATGAATGGACAGTGCAAAATCATATAAAAAAACTTCACTAATTCCAAGAAAGTTAATAAGCATTAAGCAAAATTAGGACATAGCATTCTGCAGCGTTACAAATGAATTAATTACTTGTCAAATATAAACTGAAAATAGACCTAAAGCATTGTTCAAAATATAAAATTACTACAACTCGGGATTATAAAATAGCATCTCTAATAAAAAGCTTCTCCACGTCTTCAAGAATTAATCAGCAATAACTTGTGTTGTAAAAGAGACAATGGAGATCCCAAAAAGTGAAGCCAGCTCTGATCATTTGTATTTGTTTTGCGTTCCAGACTTGGTCCTTGAAGGAGTGTTTCTTTATGAGTCATAGTCAGAAAATGACATAGAAGATTCTGAAGATAAGTCAGGATCTGAGGTTTGTGAAGAAGAGTTAGAAGTTGAAACTTCTGAAGAAGAGTCAGAAGTTGAGACTTCTGAAGAAGAGTCAGAAGTTGAAACTTCTAAAGATGAGTCAGAAGTTGAAACTTCTGAAGATGAGTCAAAAGTTGAAACTTCTGAAGATGAGTCAGAAGTTGAAGATGACTCTGAATATTCTGATTCTGAAGGAGTGTTTCTTTATGAGTCAGAGTCAGAAAATGACAGAAGATTTTGAAGATGAGTAAGAATCTGGGGTTTGTGAAGAAGAGTTAGAAGTTGAAACTTCTGAAGAAGAGTTAGAAGTTGAAACTTATGAAGAAGAATCAAAATATGAGTTAGAATCTCAAGGAGATTCTGCTTCTGAAGATGAGTCAAAACATGAAGAATCTTCTGGATACTCTAAGGATGAGTCAGATGGTGAATCTGATTCTGATCCAGATTTTGATGATGATCAAGAATCTGGTGGTGATCATGCTTCTGAAAGGGAAAACTCTGAAGACGTAGGTTCTGGAGGACAAGCTTTTGGAGATGATCATGCTTTTGGTGGTAATCATGACTCTAAAGGTGGATCTTCTGAAGGAGGAGCTTCTAAAGGCATTCCAACCTCTTATGATGGTCATGATTCTGAAGGAGGAACTTTTACATTTTAGCATTTTTATACCTGGACTCAACTAGTGAAGTTTTTCCACTTTACAACATAGTTAATCACAGTCAATCTTCACATTCCATACGTCGTAGAAGCCAATAGGTATTGGCATCTACTTCAACATTACAAAAACACTACACACGTGCGCACACACACAAGACAATTAATAAGAAAAAATATCTCTGAACACGAACAATCTACCATATTGATTATGTATAACCATCTTCATTCTTCAACAGAAAAACAAACCAACTATTATCACAAGAATTCAATCAAAATCAAAATTATCACAACAACTTATTATCATAATGAAAATTTGAAAATTACCGATTTTGTTTGAGTTGTCCAAAGCTAAACTGAACTCATCTAATTCATCTTATTATTAAAGTTTTCATTCAGCACAAGTGGATCTTAGAATTTGAATAGCCTAGATTTTTCTTTTTCATCCTTCAATCATCCTATCGCTGCATAACCCACTTATCGAATGATATGTCGTGTCGTTTAGGTACCATTTTTCTTGAACCTACTCTTCAATTAAACTCATAATTTTCTGTGTTGCATAAACTTTTCTGCTAAGCTAGCTGGTTATCTTCTATCAAGTTTAACAAAACAGGATTAAAATGTTAAAACCAAACCAATGCACAAATAGTCACCCAATGTGAAGCTTGTTTCACTTTTAAATCCCTGTAACATGAAATTTAACAAAAGCAAATGATACACAACAATAAAGATATCTGAAATCTGAATCTCACAGAAATAAGAAAAACTAAATCAAAATCACAATCTCAAAACTGAATCAAAATCACAAAAAGTGAATCAAAATTACAAATCTCGCAACCTTGAATTTGTATCAAATTTCTTGAAATCACAAACCTTGCAAATGAAAATCACAAATGAAAGTGGATCTGGAAAAATGAGACAGTAGAACATTAAGTATTTAGTACACACATTCACAAAACCATATGACTCATTAAAAGGAATTCACCAAAATACAATCCTTCATCATCATCATCATCATCATCACGTAACCAAATCTGCACTCGTCACAAACAGTACATCATCAATATGCTGCAACAGTATAAAAACAGATCAAACATAAAAGTAATGCATCTCATTATTAGCCAAAGGCATGTTCATATACACAACAAATTGAAAGCTATCAAGACATAGATGAGATGAAAATTGTCATACCATAATGGTATTGCTTCTACCAGATCCGCTCATGCTCTTTGTGTTAAGAAGAGAAAACATTTAATCATCTTATTCAAAATCACCAGTTGACTTGATTAGCAACGCAACCCGTGAGTATATTTCACAAAATCTTGGTTCACCTTCTTCGGTTTCATTATGGGCGGCCGCGTTTCTAGGGTTTGGAGAGAGACAAGAGAGATAGAATATGCTATAGGAGAGAGAAATAGATTTGAAAGGAATGGAGGAAAGCGGGTAATAGGATGTTACAACAAATTTTTGAATTTATTGTGCCACTTGGAGGAAAGGAAGAATATGATAGGTTTAGAATGGTTGATCTAGCAAATTACCAAAAAGGACTTTTTGTAGTGTAAAATAATTTTGTTATAAAGGATAAATTAGGGAGTTTGGTGGCATGTTGTAATCTTAGTTGGGTAGTTGATAAATAATATATATGTTTGAGTTTTGAGATACGGAGTTTAATAAAATTACCGAGGGAGGGTAGAAAAATTGAGAAGAAAAGAGTTTGGAATGTTTATATAGGAGGAAGATAAATTGTGAGGGAGAGGAGTAAATAAGAGAAGAGGAAGAAATGGCTCTGGAATAATGAAGTGAAACATATATGGAAAATACATAGCAAATTAACCCTCGTGAACTTCACTACATAAAATTATGTTTGTCAGATTTATTGTCGTGAATTTTATGGCACAAAATTCCATGTGTCAATGAGATTTCATTTCCCAATATATTTTTAAGTAGCATCGTGAATTCCACCTATCTAAAAAGCTGAAACTTTTTTCAAAATTATTTTTAAATTTAATTAAAGACTTGATTTTCACTAAATTACCATCTCTCTCTCTCTGAATTTAATTTTAGACATTCACAAAACATGTGCGTCCTTAATCAAGCTCTAATACCATGTTAAATATACTTTGATCTCCCCATTCAAAATCTAACTCCAAAAGGGGAGGTTTCCCTCACATATTCTTACAATCAACAACCGAGAACCTAAATAATATAGGACTTCAAACAAACACTAACAATAAAAATATCTACTTCAATACCCATTCTCACACCTATCCTAAATAATATAGATCAAATTTCTATGTTACAATCCTTAGTCCAGCTCTTATACCATGTTAAATACATGCTTGGATCTCACTCCTCACTAGCTAAAATAACATTGAACATTTTGATGTTCAAAGAATAAACATGTTCAATATAATGTTCAAATTATAATAACCTAATAACTCATGAATAAAATAAAACTAAAGTATTATTCTGAAGTTGATTTCTTAATAATAGAAAGTCCCTTCTACACCATCAAAGACCAAAAGCTGCAAAAACAAGTTTTGAGTGAGAGATCATAACCATACAACATAATACAATTAACGCATCAAAGAGTTGCTGATACATTTTGTATTGTAACTTCTAAATAGCGTTGCTGGGGAACGGTTTTCACGAAGGAGAAGGACCCAGAGTTTTTCAATCTTCCTAATCTTGTGATATTAATGAGTAGTATAGTCATCAATTTTATACATTATGTACAGATAGTAAAAATATCACACATAAAAAAGAAACCATACAAGCATCATGTCGAAGTCTGTGGCGCTTTTTTTTAAATGTTCTTTGTCTAAGAAAAATCTTTTGGGCATTGTTGGAACATACACAATTGGGGAGAATCAATAATGAAGGTGGAATTGGAGAAGATGAAGTTTAGAGAAAAAATGTTAAAATTGAGAGAGAGAGAGAGAGAGAGAGAGAGAGAGAGAGAGAGAGAGTAATTGAGGAGAAAATGTTTGTTATTATTCAATAATGACATTCAACTTACTCATTACATAGAGAGGGAGAGCTATTTTTATAAGCATCTCAAAAACTAAAACAAAATAAAACCACAAAACAGAAAAATCAGAAAATTGCCAACTCAGAAAAATGTTTTTCGTGCCAGAAACCGGTTTCTCCAAAACTGGAAACCAGTTTCTTTTTCGTAAATCTGTTTTTCTACTTCTGTGCAGAACAAATTTTCTGCATAAGTTGTTTTCCAAAGACAGCTTTTGCACTTGACTTACACTATATTCAACACACCACCTTAAGTCAAGTGCTCCATATTCCTCAAGCTCAATTTCTTCACAAGCTTCTTGAACACTTTGTTTGTTACCGCCTTTGTCAACAAATCCGCAAGTTGTTTTTCGCTTCGACAATGAGCTAGCTTCATCTGTTCTTCACACACGATCTCACTCAAGTAATGGAACCTCATCTCTATATGCTTGCTTCTCCCATGTGCTATGGGATTCTTTGTAAGATTAATAGCCGAGAGGTTGTCAACAAAGAGTGTAACAACTTTTACCTCAGTGTTGTCCAACTCCTTAAGTAGATTCATTAGCCACACGACTTGACATGCACACATGGATGTTGCGATATACTCGGCCTCACAAGAAGAGAGTGTCACCACGAGTTCCTTTTTAGAGCACCAGGAGATTGGATCTCCTCCGAACATAAAGACATAATGGGCCGTAGACTTTCGATCATCTTTATCTCTGCACCAATTGGAATCCGTATAACCGAGTAACTCACGCATGCTACCCACATCAGCCGCAGGAAAGAGAATTTCGCAGCCAAGAGTACCTTTGATGTAAGGATCCTCTTGACCACTGCCAAATGAGACACCTTTGGTCTCTCCATGAATCTACTAACAATACCGACACTAAATGCCAAATTCGGTTGCATATTGCACAAGTAACGTAAAGATCCAATCAACCTTCTATATTGAGTTGGATTAACGTCACCCTCATCCTCATTCTTGGACAGTTGCAACCTTGGTTCCATAGGTGAATTCGAAGCATTGCAATGCTCCATATCACACTTCTTTAATATCTCACAAGCATACTTTCTTTGGTGCATGAGAAGTCCCAACTTTGACTTGTGAAACTCTATGCCAAGGAAGTATGTCATGATACCAAGATCTCTCATCTCAAATTCTTCCATGAGTTCACCTTTGAACTTGAAAATAAACTCCTCATTGTTTCCCGTAATCAAAAGACCGTTCACATATAAGCAAAGAGTAATCAAACCTTTGCTTGCATCCGAATTTACATAAACACCATGTTCGGACACACACTTCTTGAAGCCAACCTCAATGAGAAAAGTATCTATGCGTTTGTTCCAAGCTCTAGGTGCTTGTTTCAAACCATAGAGTGTTTTCCTTAACTTCTAGACTCTTCCCTCTTGGTTCTCTATCACAAAACCCGGGGGCTGCTCTACATAGACTTCCTCCTCAAGTGGACCATTCAAAAATGCGGATTTCACATCCATTTGGTACATCCGCCAATTTTTGCTATTGGCGATACCAACAACCAATCGTATGGTCTTAAATCTATCTACCGGAGAAAACACCTCATCATAGTCTATGTCTTCTCGCTCTAAGAACCCTTTTTCTACTAGTCGAGCCTTATGCTTGACAATCTCGCCTTTAGGATTTACTTTCACCTTATAGACCCAGTTTACTCCGATTTCCTTTTTGTTTTTGGTAAATCAACCAGCTCCCAAGTATTGTTTTTCTCAATGGATTCTAGTTCTTATTTCATCTCACACACCCACTTTGCATTGCTCAATGCCTCTTCCGTACTCACCGGTTCAGATTCGGCCATAAGCGCAAAATGAATGAGATCACCATCATTGTTGATCTCATTATCATGGAACACTTCACAATCTTGGAGCAGTTGAGGTAGACCTCTACGCCTTGTCGGTCTTCTACTGGACTCACCATTTCCATCTTCAATCGGAATCGGAACAGCCTCTGCATTCTGCTGCTGCTGCTGCTGATTTTCGTCATTTTCTGGTGGAAACCGGTTTCCAAGATCAGGGGAACCGGGTTCTGCTTCCAGAAACTCAATTCCATAACTTCCAGACTGCATTTTTTGCGATGGAAATCAGTTTCTTTCTGTTGAGAAACTGGTTTCTGCTAGTGATTTTTGGAAAATTCTGCTGTCATACAGCCTCAGTTCATCTAAAACCACATCTCGACTTATCACAATTTTCTTGCTATTTGCATCAAATAACTTGTAACCTCTAGTAGGGTGATATTTGACAATAATCATTACAATAATTGAGCGATTTCTCCTATCGGCAATTCCATTTTGTTAGGCGTATAGGGTGGAACAACCTCACATACTATACCTTCATCATCACAATAATTCCCAAATTCACTTAAAGTATATTCACCTCCACCATCTGTTTTGAGATTTTTCACCTTGTGACCGCTTTGTCGCTCCGCCGTGGACTTAAAAAGTTTGAACACATCAAACATCTCATCCTTCCTCTTTATGAGGTAAATCCACAACTTCCTACTAAAATCATCAAAGAAAGTGACAAAGTACCTATTTCCACCATACGAGTCGACTTGCATTGGGCCACACACATCAGAATACACCACCTCAAGATGTCCCTTGGTCCTATGACTAGGGTTGTTCAAAAAAATCATAGAACCAAACTGAATGGTTGAACCAAACTGAACTGAAGTTAAAATAACTGAACCATTATTAATGGTTAGTGAATTGAACTTATATTTTGGTAATGGTTCTAGAACCGAACTGTTAAGCAATTAACCAATTTCAAAGTAATTCTGAACCGAACCGTTAATACTATAGTATCTAAATTGAATTTTATTTTAGAAAATAAAAAAAATTGATTTTTTCAAAAAAAACATTGAAAATAATAAAATAAGTTTTTTCTGGAAAATAAAAAAATATTCGATTTTTTTTTACAATAAAACATCATTTTTTTCGAAAATAAAAAATAATTATTTTTTTAAAAATAAAAAATCGATTTTTCTCAAAAAAGAAAAGTCGATTTTTTTTTAAAATTAAAAAATTGACTTTTTCAAAATAAAAAAGTCAGTTTTTATGGAAAAAAAATTCAGAAAAAAATCAATTTATTCTGAATATAAAAAAAAAACATTTTTTTGGAAATTAAAAAAAAATCCATTAGTTTTAAAAAATAACAAGTCAGTTTTTTCTGATAATATAAAAAGTTGTCTTTTTTCAAAAATATAAAAAAAAATGATTTTTTTTAAATAAAAAAGTTAATTTTTCTGGAAAAAAAAAGTTAGTTTTTTCTGAAAATAAAAAATTTGATTTTTTTTTTTTCGGAAAAAAAATTTGATTTTTTCTAAAAACTTTAAAAATTGACTTTTTCTAAAAAAAAATCAATTTTTTCAGAAAAAAAAAGTCAATTTTTTCTCAATAAAAAAATCTTTTTTTTTTTTGAAAAAAACTCAATTTTTTATGAAAATTAAAAAAATTGACTTTTTTCAAAAATTAAAAAAAAATGTTTTTTTTTTAAATTAAAAAGTCAGTTTTTCTGAAAATAAAAATAAATTTTTTTTAGAAAAAATCTATTTTTTTCTAAAATAAAAAAAACGATTTTTTTGAAAATAAAAAAAAATCAATTTTTTCCAAAAAAAAGATCCAGTTTTCAGAACAAAAACAATTTTATCGAAAATAAAAAAGTTATTATTTTTCGAAAATAAAAATAATATTGATTTTTTTTAACAAATGGTTTGGTTTTGAAAAAAATTGTCTTATAATGGTTTGGTACAGTTAGGAATTTCGAACCGTTGTACCAAACCAAAATTTGTGGTTCAGTTCGGTTCTATAAAAAATGAAACGGTTTCGGTATGGTTCGGATAATCTTATGTAATGGTTCGGTTTGGTTCAATTCAGTTTTCTAACAAAACTATACCATGAGCAACCCTACCTATGACCAACATCCTTGCTGAAATTTTTCTTGTGCTGCTTCCCTTGCACACACTCTTCACACAACTCAGCTGTAAAATTTATCTTGGGCAGCTCGGTCACTAAACCATGCTTTTGCAATGCTTCGAGGTCTCTAAAATTTAGGTGTCCAAGACGGTAGTGCCACAACCACTCATCATGACTTGCCGGTGTAGCAAGACATTTATGTTCCACTACTTTCAACTCTATTTTGAAAGTACAATTTGCAGCCATGGGTGCTCTCAAGATTAAAGCGCCTTTTTGGTCAAAAACGCGCAAAATCTTATTTTCCATCCGAATTGTGTAATTCTTCTCGAGTAATTGGCTAATACTCAAGAGATTACATCTAATTTAGGAATGTACAACACCTCTTTGATCAAGAAATGACCTCCATATTTCTTCTTGATCAAGATATCACCCACATCGTCGGTAGATAAAGTGGTGTCACCCGCGAATCTCACTCTATTCTTCGTGGCTTGACTGATCTTCAAAAACCAATCCTTTCTACCCGTCATATGAGATGAACAACCTGAATCCAAGTACCACTCATCACTACTTTGGACTCCTTCTCGAACGGTAACCATTGGGTTTCGCTTCGAACGCGTTTGTGCATTATATTATGCACTATTAAAGTTGTTGTCCAGCCATCGACACAGTGCTGAGTTGCTGTCCAGACCCTCTTTGTAGCCATTATTCTTGTAACACCCCAAAATCTACCCGAAAAATATATCAAAAATCAAAGTATTTTAAATTTTTAACAAAACATGGGATGTCACATTTCAACATATACAATACGAACAAATCAGATGCATAACACTTTCATTATCAGGGGATCCCATATCACTTGCAACAACTGTTAAAACAAAACGTTCTTTTTATTACTAGGCTGCGGAATTCATAGTTATACAACTTAAAATAACTTATCATCTTTATTCACTTAAACAACTTGAAACGTCATGTTCAATGATCGCGACTTTATCGTCTATTTTAATCGGGAGATTGCAAGTATACAGCCCTATCGCGTAGTTTTAAAAGATATCGAACCTAAGGGACTATAAATCGAACTAACGTAACCTAAACTACTGTGTAAAGCTATAGCTATCGAATGAATAAATTGGGGGAATTTTTGGGCAATTAAACTTAGTTCTAATTGAAATAATAATAGGCGAATATCGGTATGTACTTCGTTAATCCTAGAGAATCTGGCTTTCCACTGGCTTATTTTCTCAAAATGATAATAGTCCTTTTTCAGCAAAAAGTATTTATTTAAAAATCTTATCTCAAACTTTCGCTCTGTTGAATCGGATCATAATTTTAAGCTCTAATGTATGCTCTCGCTATCCCATTGATTTTAAAATTACTTTTTGAAAATAAATAAAGTTTAATTGGTTTTAAAACGCTTTCGCAGTCTTTAAAAACAATACCTAGTATCCACTATCTGATTTTAAACCTCAAACTTTCGCTCTGTTGGTTTCTAATCTTAGTCCAGTTTATTAACCTCAAACTTTCGCTCTGTTGGTTTCTAAGCCTTTTTTAACAAATTAATTTGGATAACTAAATCAGAAAAAGTGTTTATTTTATAAAATATAATTAAGCCTGTTTGTTCCGGGTCCTTTCAGTTTAACTTGTTACATACCGATATCTAATAAATTTAGCCAGTCATATTTATAAAAACGGACATGAATAAATTAAAGATTTTAACATGCATAAATAACTCCATAGCAATATAAATTAATCTCATGCAAATAGTTAATTAATTAAATTAAAGCAATTACATAAGAAACCTGAAATAATAAAATGCTGAAAATAATTCTTTATTCTTCAAAATAACTGGTACAGCGTCTTGATTCTTCAATGGAAATTAATACAAATGCTTGGAAGGAAAATAGAAACAAAACTAAGAACAATACTGGAAAAGAACAATGCTTGAATTTGAATTACAAGAGAATAAAAATGCTAGAAAATAATTTGGAAACTGTAAAAAGAAGCTAAGAACGGAGGAACCCTTCAGAAGTCTCGTTGATCTCTTTTTATAGTAGTCAAAAGTAACTGCCTCTTTCCTATATTTTCGTCCCAATTAAACGAGAAAATCTCAACAACAAGAGACGTGTGTCTCCATAATTTTCTCCATCCAACTGCCAAATATTGAGACGGTCGTCTCATTAAATTCTTTGAGGGCTACGTGGCAAGGAGGCGGGCGCCTCAAGTGTAATGGGGGGTGAGACGTGCGTCTCACTCTTGTTCTGGGCTTGGGCTTGGTTGCTTCGCTTGCTTGGGCTTGGCTGAAGATTATAGTAGTCTCTTAGTCCATCATTTTGCTTGCACACCCCTTTTCTTCATTTCTTGCACATTTAATTAAATAATTCTTTCAAAATATCTTCTCTTTGCTCAATTTGCCTGATTTAAACAAAATGCCTGAAACAATAAAAATACCAACGTAATATAGAAATAAAATGAAATAATTAAATAAAAACACTAACATTATTTATGAAAATTAAATCGAATATACTATATAAAAATGCGTTATCAAACTCCCCTATACTTGAACCATTGCTTGTCCTCAAGCAGAAAGTAAAATGAAAATTTCTGAAGCACAGTCAAACGCAAATATAAGAACACACATCACTTTGTACTAGGTTGCAAGTTGATTCGTTGTTGGAGAATTTAAGTCGAACTTAAACACCAAAATTACCGTAGAAACACTAGACAACCCTATTTATGCAGACCAATTTAAGTCATGTCATTATAGCTCGACCTAATACTTTCGTTTTGTTTCACCCGTTTTCATTCTAGTGCAATCACATTAAGCCCTTTACCTTACACGTACGTAGTGGAGTGACCGGTTAGTGAATTTGATCTTTGTAAGCCAGCTAGGAGTTCTGGTAATTAAATATTTGGTACTCCTTTTTCCAATTACAAATTGCAGGGGATCGAACCGTAGTTCGCCCTACCAAGTTCAGCACCAGGGACCACTGAACCAATTCATAATGGATTGTTTTGCATAAAGTTTATAGCTTCCGCAACTGTTGGATTAAATGATCTGGTAAGGATCATCTAACTTAATAAGTGCATTTTCAGATAAAAGCAATTTCTCTTAAAAATATTTGATCAATCACTTATATTCATCGGTCCTCTACGTAGTTTGTGTTTAAGGCGGTGCCGACTGCTTAATAAACTACTCGGGGCTAATTTAAAACTAAGTTTAAAGGTGTTGGTATAATAAGTACTTAAATCAATCTAACACATTGGGGATTTTAAAGTGTTAGGACGATAACAATTTTGCTAAGTCACGCTCGAATTCTTATTTAAAATAGGCAACCTTAATACTAGTTGAATATGTTTATAAATGCGTTTTAATGTTTTTCGTTATGGCTCAAGAAAAAGGAAGAATTCGAATAAGCACTAAATTTTGCATATAAGATTAAAATTTATATAAACATGTATTTTATTGAATTGAAATTTGCAATACAGGAAAAGAAATAAAAGGAAAATACTACAAAGAGCAAAGGAAATAGAAATGAACAAAGAAATGTTCCGACTCCCCTATACTTAAAAGGAGCAATGTCCTCAATGCGATAAAAATGAAGGAGAATCAGACTGAAAGATGGTGATCACTCGTTGCTTGGAGAATTTGGACCTCTTGTTCTTCTACCTCTAGTACGAGGTCTTTGACGCCTGTCGGAATCAGAATCATTGAGATGAAGAGCATCCGCGATGCGAGCAGTTAAAGCTTCGAAATTACGATCATTGCGGAAAGCATACTCCTGTTGTTCACGTCGTAAATCTTGTACGAGACGTAAAGTCTCAGCTTGGTTTTGTTGCATGGCGTGGAACAGCTGATCTTGACGATTCATATGAGCTTGCATAGCCGCGAAATTAGCAGCTGGATTTTCTTATTGTTGTGCTGGAGGTGCATCAAGAGCAAATCGCCAATTAGTGCGGACGCAGACGTCGATTTGATTAGGACAAGGTAATACGACACCGGGTATTAGACGACGGTTTATCATTAAGGTGTACCGGCCATCTTGTCTTGGAGAGATTATATGGGAATCACGACAATAAATTACATCAAGCAAATTTGCCGGCATCATAAATTGTGTCAAAGACAATAACTCGGCGGAAAGGCCTAAAGCATATGCTAAAGATGTGATGATTCCGCCAAAGACAAATGGATTTGTACCTGCTGCGTTGACCAATGTATGAATGTGGTTGAGCAAGAAAGGTGCAGCGTTGACAGCTTGCCCGTTGAGAGCACAGAAAATGATAAACAACTCATTTTGGTTGACCTTGTGATTATTGGTCCGACCAAAAATGGTGTTAGCAAGGATGCGGTGAAAGTACCTCAATGCAGGATTATGGATGTGGGAAGCATAGAGATCGCGCCAACTTTCCGTGGTTTGACCGGTTAGATCATTCCATAGAGAGAAGCCGACTTGATCCCAAGAAAAATCGCTGTCATCGTCGAACGGTTTGTAATGGACATTCTCACCACGAGTGAAATGTAAAAGCTCGGCGACTCTTTCTTGATCAATAGACTATTCCTGGTTGAACATGCGGAAGTTAGCAGTGCCGGTGGTGTAAGGATCGTCGGTAGGTGTGGTGTAGGAGAAAGAACTAAGGAATTCAAGCATAAGTGGTTCAAAGGTTGGATATGGGTTTGTGCAGAGACTGAGTAAACCGGTGTTTGTAAGCATGAAAGTGATGCTATCCGCCATTCCTAAAGTATCCAAACAATCGGAGTCTACATATTTTGTAGGAACGACTGAACGGGTATAGAATTTTAGGTACTTTGTGTGTTGTTGGCCATCGTCGCTATCTCGGAATATGATTGTGGATAGATCGGGTGGTGGTCGGTCTGGTTTAACTTGGCGTTGGTTGTTTCGTGGAGCCATAGAAAAGTATGGATTGAAGAAGAAATATGGTAGAAATATGGGTTGATGAGAGAAAATATATGAGAAGTGGATAGAAGGGATGTGGAATGAGAGGGAATGAGGATGGATATTTATAGTGAAGTGAAATTGTGATAAATTATAATAATTTGATGTTGGGAAATGAGGAGGGAAAGTTTGAATTGAATTGATGGTGGGAAATGAGAAGAATATTTGGATTAATGGGAGAGTAAGGAATATTTGAATGGGATATAATGGTGGGAGAGGAAAAGGTGAAACGGACGAAACAGTTAAAGACAAGGAGACCAGAAAAACACTGTACGAGACAGGCATAGGGAGACGCGCGTTCTGACCAAGGAGACCACGCGTGAGGCGTGCGTCTCAAAACAAGTATGTTGGCTGAGGCGACCGTCTCGAATAATGAGAAGCAAGGGAGGTGGGCGTCTCCAAATTTTTGCATGGCAGGTGGATAGCAGAGGCGTGCGTCTCGGTTCTTGTGTGATGGACTGAGGCATGCGTCTCATGTTTTTGAAACATGCTAGACAGCACGCATGGGAAGGTGATCAGAGCACGTAGGGAATCTTTGTTGAATGCAGACGGACAAAATCACTAATGCAGATTATAAATGCAGTACACAGAGTACACAGGGATATCAATAGTAGCAATTATAGCAGCAATAAGAATAATGCAATTAAAGAAGAAAATGAAACAGTAATTTTATATAATAGAATAAACAGAACTGCAACATTATAATAATAAAGAAACATGAATTGCATTATATTAAAAAAATGAAAGTGCTTACAATTTAAGGATCAAATATTCGGAAATAAAACAGAATAAAATAACACAACGGAAACATTGCAAATCCTAACTAAATTAAACTAAAGTAAATAAATAAAATAACCACTTAAAACTCTAGCCACTAGAAGGTCCTGCTTTAGGAGCAGAGGAAGAATGAAAAGATGCAGAAACTTCTTGAAATTGTGCTGAAACAGTGTCCATAAAACCAAAGAAGTCAGCTCGCAGACTAGTCAAATCATCCCTCAAAGCCTGATGTTCCACCTGGAGAGCGTGGATGGCTGTAGCATAATCTAGAGGAGGAGCCTGATGCATGACGGTGTCTGGTGCAACAGACTGAGCGGTGGAAGCATGCTGAGGAGGGTCTACGTCATAATAACCGGAAGGAGCAGTAGGATCTTCCTCGGAATCCTCTAAAATCTCATAATCTTGCGGAGTCTCAGGAGTGTTGGGTTGAGCAGGGGGCTGATCAAGACCATATAGCCAATTAACTCTGTTATGCACACTTGTAGCAGGATTAGGCAAGGTAAACAAATTCATAACTTGATTATTAATCAACAGGGTAAACTGAGTAGGGCCAAGGTCGCCAGTCATACCAGTGTTGAAACAAAACTCGATGGTCATGCAAGTAACACCACTAAAAGCATTCAGATTCCTAAAAGGCTGTCTGAGGCCAACCACATTTGCTATCATAGTAACAAGTCCTCCCATCCGAATGGGTGCATGGTCAGTATCAACAAGATCCACAAAAGTACGCAGCATATAAGTGACCGCATTAACCGGGCGGTTCTACGAAGCACAAAACATGATAAAGAGCTCATCTCTAGATACAGTAGTGACATTCTGGGGCTTTCCAAAAATGGTGTGGGCCAGAATCTTGTGGAAATACCTGAAAGCTGGGTTATGGATGTTTTCTGATACAAAGTCTTCAGGCTCAGGGTTAAGAATTCCAGAAATAGATCCCCAAAAATTATCAAGTTCTCTAAAGCCAAGATGATCCTCCTGAGTTTCATGGTAAACTCCTATGCCATTAGGAAATCCTAGAGGCTCACCCAATTCCTTATGATTAAACTTGAAATTAATACCAAAAAGCTTGAAAAGGATAAGTCCACGGCGTTGAGCTAACCCATGAGTAGGAATGTAAGTCAGAGAGCTGAGGAACTCCAAAGTGAGGTTTCGATAAGTAGCATAGCAAGTCATAAGGCGCGAATTGTCCCATCCGATTTGATTCAGCAGAAAAAGCACACTATCACGAATACCAAGAGTAGCCATAGTACCATGATGAGGGTAGATAGTCGGAAACATGTCACGCCCGGATAAAACTCCATATTTTGTAGCCTGATTTCTTCCTCTGAATGAGACTGGCATGTTATCAATTCGAGACATAGTGGAAAGAGAATAAGCAGCTAGAAAAATCCTGAAGAGAAGAAAAATAAAGAAGATCAGCATTGGCCAAATGCCGATAAGAAGAAAAACATAGAATAGAAAGAAATAAGACAGAGAATAGAAAAATAATGAAAAGAAAATAGATAAAGAAAAGAAATATATATATATATATATATATATATATTTTTAAAATAGAAATAAGAAGAAATGAAATAAAATAAAGAGAAAGAAAAATAAAAACGGTGGGTTGTCTCCCACAAAGCGCTTTGTTTTATGTCGTAAGCTCGACAAATAAAACTAAAGATTAGTCTTTTAATCGAGCGTGTGGCTCGTCTAGATTTATCGTTTGAGAATTTTCCTCGATTTCGGTAAGATGGTAATGTTTTAGACGCTGCCCGTTCACTACAAACGGTTCAATCGATGGTCCCTTAATTTCTATTGCACCACTTGGATAAACTCGAGTAATTTCAAAAGGTCCTGACCACCTAGATCGTAATTTTCCAGGAAATAATTTTAATCTTGAGTTAAATAGTAAGACAATATCACCTATGTTAAAATTCTTCCTAGATATACGCTTGTCATGCCATTTCTTCGTGCGTTCTTTGTAAATCCTAGCATTTTCGTACGCATCCTGTCTAAGTTCGTCTAATTCATTAATATCAAGGATACGTTTCTCACCAGCGGCTGTATAACTTAAGTTCAAATTCTTAATGGCCCAATAAGCCTTGTGTTCTAATTCAACCGGAAGGTGGCACGACTTACCATAAATAAGCTTGAAAGGAGTAGTACCGATGGGAGTCTTATAGGCAGTTCTATATGCCCATAAAGCTTCATGAAGTTTAAAGGACCAATCCTTTTCGGATGTAGCGACAGTTTTTTCAAGGATTTGTTTTATCTCGCGATTTGAAACTTCAACTTGTCCGCTAGTTTGAGGATGGTAAGGTGTAGCTACGCGGTGTCGAACTCCATATTTCCCTAATAATTTTTCGAAGATTTTGGAAATGAAATGAGAGCCGCCGTCGCTTATAATGAGTCTAGGTACACCGAACCTTGGGAAGATTATGTTCTTGAAAAGCTTAAGTACTACTCGGGTGTCATTTGTTGGAGAAGCTATAGCTTCGATCCATTTTGAAACATAATCCACAGCCACGAGTAGATACTTGTTACCAGAAGAGGATGGAAAGGGTCCCATAAAGTCTATTCCCCACACATCAAAGATTTCGACTTCTAAAATGCCTTTTTGTGGCATTTCGTCACGTCTAGATATATTACCGGTGCGTTGACACCTGTCGCATTTTAAGATGGTGGCATGTACGTCTTTCCATAAATTAGGCCAATAGAGGCCGGATTGTAATATCTTCGCACATGTTTTGGATGTACTAGCATGTCCTCCGTAAGGTGCAGAATGACAGTGTGTTATAATGTTTTCAATTTCTTCTTCTGGCACACATCGGCGGAAAATTCCATCGGGACCTCTCTTGAAAAGCAAAGGTTCATCCCAATGATACTGTTTAAGATCATGGAAGAATTTCTTCTTCTGTTGATAAGTGAGTTCAGGTGGTAGAACGCATGCAGCAAGGTAATTCACGAAATCAGCATTGTAGGCACAGAGGAAATAACGAAGGTGGTTTCTATGAGATTATCAGTTTCTGTGTCTTCCAATTGGGCAGTGAGTCTATCATATTGGAATTCATCATCGATCGGCACTTGTTCATGTTTGAGATTTTCTAGTCTAGAGAGATGATCTGCTACTACATTTTCAGTTCCTTTCTTATCTTTGATTTCTAAATCAAACTCTTGCAGCAGCAATATCCATCTCAGGAGTCTAGGTTTAGCGTCCTTCTTGGTTAAGAGATATCTGATAGCAGCATGATCAGTGTAGATGATTATTTTGGGTCCTACTAAATAGGAACGGAACTTATCTAGCGCGAAACTTATCTAGCGCGAAGATCACTGCTAAGAATTCTTTCTCGGTTGTAGCATAATTCATTTGCGCTTCATCTAAAGTTCTGCTTGCATAATATATGACGTGGAGTCTTTTATCCTTTCGTTGTCCTAAAACAGCTCATACGGCGTAGTCACTCGCGTCACACATTATTTCGAATGGTTCATTCCAATCAGGAGTTTGCATGATGCGCGCAGAAATTAATGCTTTTTTTAGTGTTTGAAACGCTTCTAAACATTTTTCGTCGAAGATGAATTCAGCGTCTTTCATTAATAATTCGGTTAGAGGTTTAGTTATCTTAGAGAAATCTTTAATGAAGCATCGATAAAAACCGGCGTGTCGTAAAAAACTTCGAATTTCTCTAACAGTTTTTGGAGGTTGAAGGTTCTCAATAACTTCGATTTTAGCAGAATCGACTTCAATTCCTCTTTTGGATATAATGTGTCCTAATACAATTCCTTCTTGTACCATAAAATGGCATTTCTCCCAATTAAGCACTAGATTAACCTTCACACAACGTTCTAATACCCTTGCTAGATTTTCCAAACATTCTTCAAAACTTTGTCCACAAACAGAAAAATCGTCCATGAAGACTTCCATAATATTGTCCAGAAAATCAGCAAATATTGCCATCATCCATCTTTGAAAGGTCGCAGGAGCATTGCATAAACCAAATGGCATTCGTCTATAAGCAAAGGTACCAAAGGGGCATGTGAAAGTTGTTTTCTCTTGGTCATCAGGATGAATAGGTATTTGAAAGAAACCTGAGTAACGGTCCAAGAAACAGAAATGAGAATGTCTAGCTAAACGTTCTAACATCTGATCTATAAATGGTAAAGGGAAATGATCTTTTTTGGTGGCTTTGTTAAGTTTTCGATAATCAATGCACATTCTCCATCCAGATTCAACTCTTTTGGTTATAATTTCTCCATTCTCATTTTCAACCACTGTGACACCTCCTTTCTTAGGTACAACATGCACAGGGCTAACCCATTTGCTATCAGATATAAGATATATAATTCCTGCTTCTAACAATTTCATCACTTCCTTTTTCACTACCTCGCTCATAATCGGGTTTAGTCTCCTCTGGTGTTCTCTTGAAGTTTTACAATCTTCTTCTAGCATAATGCGATGCATACAGATAGAGGGACTTATTCCTTTTAGATCAGTGATATTATACCCTAAGGCTGTTGGATATTTTCTTAGAATTTGTAAAAGTTTTTCAATTTCGATTTCTCCAAGTTCTGCGTTGACTATCACTGGTCGTTCGAGTTCGGAATCTAGGAATTCATACCTTAGATTTTTAGGAAGTGTTTTAAGTTCTAGGGTTGGTTTCCTTAAACATTGTGTAGGATCTGGCGCTATAGCTAAGCATTCACTTAAATTACTATTCAGACTTTCATCGAGATTGTCTTTATTTTCAAGTTCAGCTTCTTTTCTACATTCATCGATGATATCCATAAAGTAACAAGTGTCTTCAATTCCAGGTGCTTTCAGGAATTGAGAGAGGATAAATTCGATTTTCTCTTTTTACGTCTATAATTGCACCGGCTGTGGCTAAGAAAGGCCTGCCTAGGATGATTGGAGTAACTTCGTCCTCCCTTATGTCCATGATGATGAAATCAGTTGGTATATAGAATTGACCAATGCGTACAAGAACATTCTCAAGAACTCCTGCAGGATATTTAACTGACCTATCTGCTAGTTGAACGGACATTTTGGTTGGTCTTAGTTCTCCCATGTCAAGTTTCTTGCATATGGATAGCGGCATCACACTTATACTGGCTCCTAGATCACATAAAGCTTTATCTATGACAAATTTACCAATTACACATGGAATACAGAAACTTCCAGGATCTTTGAGCTTAGGAGGCATCGTGTCTTGAATTATCGCGCTACACTCAGCAGTAAGCATGACAGTTTCATTATCCTCTAGCTTTTTCTTATTGGATAAAATTTCTTTAAGGAATTTAGCATAGGAGGGCATTTGAGTTATAGCTTCGGTAAAAGGAATTGTAACATTATGTTGCTTTAGAAGATCCACGAATTTCTTAAATTGACCCACATTCTTAGTTTTAGCTAACCTTTGAGGGTAAGGAATATGAGGTTTATAAGGTGGTGGGGGTACATAAGGTTCGTCCTTTTGTGTGGCATCTTCATTATTATCTTTCTGAATTTCCTTTTCTGGTTTATCTTTAGTTTCAGATTGTTTAACAGAATTTTGTTGCACAGCTGGGCTATTGTTTCTGGGATCTACAGGTCCATCATACTCTGTTCCGCTTCTTAAGATAACAGCATTTGCATGTCCTTTAGGATTAGGTTGAGGCTGTCCAGGAAATGAGCCAGCAGGAGCAGCAGAAGCTGCTTGTTGTTGAGCTACTTGAGAGATTTGTGTTTCTAACATTTTATTATGTGTAGCTAAAGTGTCAATCTTGTTAGATAATTGTTTAATCTGCTCATTAGTGTGTAAATTCTGATTTTGAACATCTTTATTAGTTTGGGATTGGGTAGTAATGAAGTGTTCTATCATAATTTCAAGATTAGACTTCCTGGGAGCATTAGATGAATTAGGTCCATTATTAGGGTGAGTTGGAATAGCTTTAGGATAACCAGGTGGTGTAGCAGGAGCTTGTCCAGGTGCGTATAACGCGTTGTTATTCTTGTATGAAAAGTTAGGATGATTCTTCCAGCCAGGGTTATATATGTGTTGCTGTAAGGATTTCCCTGTACGTAATTCGCTTGTTCAACTGGAACTCCTGTTAGAAGTGGGCATTCTAGAGCAGGATGTGATTGAAGATCACATAAATCGAAAGTTTGAGCAACTGCAGCTACAGTAGCTGCGGGAGCGGTAGTAAGATTCTCAAGCTTTTGAGTGAGAGCTTCCACTTTAGCGTTGACTTGATCCAGACTATTCACTTCAACCATGGCACCTTTCGTTTGAGATTTTTCTACGTTAACTCTCTCCATTCCCCATTGATAATGGTTCTGAGCCATGCTTTCAATAAGTTGTTTTGCTTCAGTATATGGTTTATTCATCAGTGCGCCACCACCAGCAGCGTCTATAGTCAATCTTGTGTTGTACAAGAGACCATTATAGAACGTGTGAATGATCAGCCATTCTTCTAAACCATGATGAAGACAAAGTCTAAGCATGTCTTTATAGCGTTCCCAAGCTTCGAAGAGTGATTCATTGTCCTTTTGTCTGAAACCATTGATATTGGCTCTGAGCATATCAATTTTACTTGGAGGAAAATATCTAGCCAAGAAGACTTTCTTCAACTCATCCCATGTGGTGATTGAGTTGGAAGGAAGAGATTGGAGCCATGCGCGAGCTCTGTCTCTTAGAGAAAAAGGAAATAGGCGCAATCGTATCGCCTCGGGTTTTACACCATTCGCTTTCACAGTGTCTGCGTACTGCACAAACACTAACTGATGAAGGTTCGGGTCGTCAGTAGGAGCTCCGAGCGGTTCTGTGAGCAGCGGAAAAGCGAAGGTTTCAAAATCGTTTCGAGCGATAGCAGGAGTAGCAATACTATTATGAGGCTCCGCTTGAGAAGGAACTGCGTAATCCTTAAGAGGACGAGGCGGAGGAGGTGGATCAGCCATCTTCTTCAGTTCTTCAATATCTGGAAGTTTGGTCGAAGGAAGATTGTTGAGTTTACAATACTCTTGAATTCGTCTTCTTAATCTAAGATAACGCTCGATATCGTATATAGGTATATGCAAAGGACCGCCTTGAGAGCGAGTATTTGGCAAACACAGAGGGAAAAGAAATAGTTGCTATAGTCTATACTTCGTAATAAAATTACAATATCAACTTAAATAGTCCCCGACAACGGCGCCAAAAACTTGATCGCGACTTTATCGTCTATTTTAATCGGGAGACTGAAAGTATACAGCCCTATCGCGTAGTTTTAAAAGATATCGAACCTAAGGGACTATAAATCGAACTAACGTAACCTAAACTACTGTGTAAAGCTATAGCTATCGAATGAATAAATTGGGGGAATTTTTGGGTAATTAAACTTAATTCTAATTGAAATAATAATAGGCGAATATCGGTATGTACTTCGTTAATCCTAGAGAATCCGGTTTTCCACTGGCTTATTTTCTCAAAATGATAATAGTCCTTTTTCAGCAAAAAGTATTTATTTAAAAATCTTATCTCAAACTTTCGCTCTATTGAATCGGATCATAATTTTAAACTCTAATGTATGCTCTCGCTATCCCATTGATTTTAAAATTACTTTTTGAAAATGAATAAAGTTTAATCGGTTTTAAAACGCTTTCGCAGTCTTTAAAAACAATACCTAGTATCCACTATTTGATTTTAAACCTCAAACTTTTGCTCTGTTGGTTTCTAATCTTAGTCCAGTTTATTAACCTCAAACTTTCACTCTGTTGGTTTCTAAGCCTTTTTTAACAAATTAATTTGGATAACTAAATCAGAAAAAGTGTTTATTTTATAAAATATAATTAAGCCTGTTTGTTCCGGGTCCTTTCAGTTTAACTTGTTACATACCGATATCTAATAAATTTAGCCAGTCATATTTATAAAAACGGACATGAATAAATTAAAGATTTTAACATGCATAAATAACTCCATAGCAATATAAATTAATCTCATGCAAATAGTTAATTAATTAAATTAAAGCAATTTAAATAAGAAACCTGAAATAATAAAATGCTGAAAATAATTCTTTATTCTTCAAAATAACTGGTACAGCGTCTTGATTCTTCAATGGAAATTAATACAAATGCTTGGAAGGAAAATAGAAACAAAACTAAGAACAATAATGGAAAAGAACAATGCTTGAATTTGAATTACAAGAGAATAAAAATGCTAGAAAATAATTTGGAAACTGTAAAAAGAAGCTAAGAACGGAGGAACCCTTCAGAAGTCTCGTTGATCTCTTTTTATAGTAGTCAAAAGTAACTGCCTCTTTCCTATATTTTCGTCCCAATTAAACGAGAAAATCTCAACAACAAGAGACGTGCGTCTCCATAATTTTCTCCATCCAACTGCCAAATATTGAGACGGTCATCTCATTAAATTCTTTGAGGGCTACGTGGCAAGGAGGCTGGCGCCTCCCACAAAAGTAGGAAGTTGCCCGCCTCAAGTGTAATAGGGGGTGAGACGTGCGTCTCACTCTTGTTTTGGGCTTGGTTGCTTCGCTTGCTTGGGCTTGGCTGACGATTATAGTAGTCTCTTAGTCCATCTTTTTGCTTGCACACCCCTTTTCTTCATTTCTTGCACATTTAATTAAATAATTCTTTCAAAATATCTTCTCTTTGCTCAATTTGCCTGATTTAAACAAAATGCCTGAAACAATAAAAATACCAACGTAATATAGAAATAAAATGAAATAATTAAATAAAAACACTGACATTATTTATGAAAATTAAATCGAATATACTTATATAAAAATGCGTTATCATTCAACTTCCAAAACACTTAACAACTTTCGTTTCACAACATCACTTAAGATTCAACAATTATACTAATAACAACAAGAGTCAATAATATAAACAACATAGTATCATACCCCAAAATTTGCCCTCCATCTTCTCAAGGTATTTCATACATCCATACTCAAGGATTCCTCAAGGGTTGATCAGACAAACCCTCTCCTAGACAATCAACCCAAACTAGGGTTTGTTGATTCTCAGATCAAGATGGACTTCCAACATCTCCAATGGTCTTCATGCCTCCTCATATACTTCAAAGATTCTCCATGTCAAGTTTCAAGCCTTACAAGTCAAGATTGCTCAGACAATCGCTCAGATGATTGAAAATCAATTGTATTGGACAAAAAGTCAACTGTGGTCAACATACAGTCAAACTTCATAATTGTTGGTCAACATCCTCATTTTGAAGTTACATTCATCATTTGATCAAGGGTTGATCATGATTCATCAAGAAAACTCAAGATTTGCTCAAAAGTCAAACTTTCTAAATTAGGGTTTCTAGATGAAAAGTCAACTAAACTTTGACTGATCATAACTTTCTCATACTTTCTCAGAAATTTTCCCACCACCTCTTGTTTTGAAGGAAATTCAATTCTCTACAACTTCATGTCTCACAAGAATGTCCAAAAAATGCTTCATTTGAGAGGTATGGCTCAAAACATTACAGGTCATTTTCAAAGTCAACAAAAAATCAACTTTTTGTTTTGAAGATATATTGAGCATGGAAACTCCAATTGAGATGAGACCAAAAAGGTTGGTTAGAGGACTCTTAGAGCTTTCCAAAAAGTCCAAGAACACCCAAAAATGTGGAAAATTGAGAAAGATACATTATTCAGAAGTTGGGCAATTTTGGACAATTGCACAAAAGGACATTTTGGTCAAAATGCAAAATTTTCCAAATGGGCCTATAATCTTTTGATCCAAACTTGTTCATGACATGATTTTTGACCCATAAATGCTTGGCCTTGGTAATTTCCTATTTTTATGATTTATATTTGAATTTTAAAACATTTAATTCAAAATTAAATCATATAAAATATGAAAATAAGTTATTTTTTCAAAAGAGTTGGATTTATATCTTCCTTGAAGTCCAAGAAAGCCCATAATTCATACCAAATTCGTGCTAGCCTTTGCATTCATGAGAAAATCAATTTTTTCAAAGATTTGATTTATTTTAAATGAAAAAATATTGCACATTGATGGATGAATCTTTTTTCACTCTTATTTCTCTCCAAATCCTCTCTATAAATACCAAGCATCACAACCAGTAAGTAAGGAAACCCTAGCTCAAGCCAAACCCTTGTTCTTACAAAATTTTTCCAAGAAACTTGAAAATTCAAGTTTTGTCTTCCAGCCCTTTCCAGCCTCTCTCAAGCACTCAATCGTGTTCTAAGGGTAAGTGTGAGTAAGTTTACATCAAAAGCAATGGTTGAGACAACCTGAATCGTGCCCTACATGATCATACATATGCATATATTTCTTGAATTCGTTTTTTAATTTCCATCGTGTTTTGACTGAATCTAATCATCATTATGAGTTCCTGGGTTGATATAGGACAGGTCTGGGCGGTTACATGAGGCTCATGCTAACCGGAATCCAAATTGCCATTGTTAGGGCAGTTTATGTTCTTCTCTTCAAAACTCATGATACAGCCGTTTTCAATCAAAACTAAGGCCACCAATGGATTCAGGAGGATCGATTTAGGGGGATAGGGTCTTTCTTTTCTGTTTATTTCGCGTGTTTTGCAGGATCCAAGAACCTCCTCGCCGGAGAAGACGACCGGAGCTAGGGCTCCGGCGTCGTGGACCTTCTTTGACCGGCAGCGAGCATGTGTGGCGATTCCGCGTGTTCTGATTCGTCAGTGTATTCCAACTGGGGCCCGCGCGCTGACTGTGTTTGATTTTCAAATATCAGTGACACGTTTACATTGATATTCATTTAATTCCAGCTTTCAAAACACCAGATGCAACGTGGCCTGGTGGTTAAGGCATTCACTGTTCCAGGATACTCTCCAAGGTCTCCAGTTCGAGCCAGCTTGGGACCGGTTTTGCATTTTCTTTTCACAAACTCAACTTTTCTCTATTTTTCATATTTTTCTAATTATTTAATATTTGCATGTTATTTTAATTAATTTCATATTTTTATTTCTGCATTTAAAAATCATCAAAAATTAATTCTCTTTTTGCATTATTTTCATAAAATATTTATTTAATTTATAAAATTAAAAAATATAATTTTGCATGCATATTTATTTTTATTCATAATTTTGCATTTAAATTATTAAACTGCATCCAAAAAATCCCAAAAATTTATTTTAGCATATTTATATTATTTCCAGCATGTAATAATTTTCTCATATAAAAATTTGCATTTTTCTAACATTTTTTCCCTTGTTCGATTCATATCGTATTTTTCGATTTCTCATTCCTTTACAGGTTGATCCGATTCAGACGATTCTTTCTTTATCATTTTATTTTTCAATAATGTAACTGTCTATGGGATGTAGTAGTTTAAATTAGGACTTTATTTTCCGCATTTTAAAATTATGTATCTGCCCCAAAGCCATGTAATAGCGTAGGACATTTACCTTTCCGCACCTTTACATTCCGCATTTTAATTTCTGCACCCTATAAACTGCTAGTAACTAGGCGTGCATGGCAAGATAATAACGAACATAGCCCACTAATTTGCAAGATAAAATACCTGAAATCAACACACTTCTTTCACACACGCACCCCTTAGGGTAATTCTCTCCCGTTGCCTTTACGAATTCAAATGGTCATGTCCCTCGAACGTAGAGGTATTCTAGCACCGTTGCCTTCCAAACAAATCATCATAGTCCCTTCGATACAAAGATCATAAGACCCACGATGTCGCCTACGAATACATGATCTTGACCTCAATTGTCGCCTCGAAAATGATGATAGTCCTTCGAATGTGCTAGGATACTTCCTACAAGTTGCCTTCTATGACCATCCGATGTCCCTTCGAATGTCCCGATTACATCCAACGAATGGAGCTACCTACTAACTAATGGCGGCTAGCGCTATTCTAAAGGAACGTAAAGTACGAAACGACCAATTCGAGTGGGTAATAAGTCTTTTAGTTGCTTGCTCTAAACCAAATACTTTTCACACCACACACTCTTTTTCAAAGTTCAAACTCTTTTCAAAATGAAACATTTCCGAACACTTTGTATACACTCCTACATGAGTCATTACAAAGTCAAAGCGAAATGCCTTTTTCAAAACATTTTTTGTCAAACACACAGAAAGCAATTTTAAAAGGTGATCTAGAGCAACTAAGAGCCCGTAGAATAACTCACGGATGGAAAGGGTGCTAATACCTTCCCTTTTCATAACCTTCTCCCTACTCGAATCTAAACGAAGGTCTTTTTCTGTACTTTTACCTTCCCTTAATTGGATAAAAATAAAATTCGGTGGCGACTCTTGCTATCCGCACATTTGCGATACAAATCCTACAAAGTCAGTTCACCGTGTTACAGAACTGGCGACTCTGCTGGGGAGACACCCTAAAGAGAGAATTGCCTTAGGGATTTCTAGATCATTTTTACCGCTTTCTGATTGACTTGCTTGCTTTATCTTTAAGGGTTGCTTGGGTATTATATTGTTGGGGGATCCTACACCCGGATCCGGGTTTCCTTTTAGGTAAGTAGCAATAAATCGTCGCGACCGCTAGACGTATAATTAAACGGTCAACATGATGGCTACGTTAGCGTGACACTTTGGTTGTCCCGATACTCTTCATTCCCAAGTTGAAGATAGTATTTGGCTTCTGCGTGGTGTCATCAAGCGCTAACTAAAGTTTTAGAACCTTAATTGACCCATCTTGGCCATTAGAAGGTAGTGAGATTGTCGGCTTTGGTGTAGACCGAGGTTGGTTGATACTCGATGCTACGCTTATTGAGATCAGACTTTTGGGACATTTTCGGACGACCACTTGGTAGTCGTATTGAAATAAACGCCTACGAGAAAGATCAATGATATGAGATTCCTAGAACCCGGTTACTATTATAGGACAGGATGAACCAACTCAAACTTTTGGTAGGGTAATCACCTATACCTCTTGCAAGCCTTAAACCTAGGCTCATTGTGTGAATTGTTTGTGTGTGCTAAATATGACATCATGACATCATTTGCATTGCATATCATTTCTAACTATTTCAAGGACCTAGGGATGTATCTTTGCTCTGTTTTGTAGGGATTATGGCTTCTAGAAAGACTATCCGAATCAACTTCATGGGTATACCTTCTCAACTCAAAGAATTGGTTTCAGAAATTCCCGACCATGCTCAGTTCACCAAAAGAAATGGTTATCTACTTGACTTGGTTATCTCCGGTTTTGAAGAAGATATGATGCATGTCCTATTCCAGTTCTTTGATCCAAAGCACCAATGCTTTACATTCCCAGATTATCAATTGGTTCCTACCTTGGAAGAGTTCTCTAAGCTACTTGGGATACCTATTCTTGATCAAATGCCATTCACCGGTCTAGAAAAGGTTCCTAAGTACGAAGACATCGCATCCGCTTTACACTAAAAGCCGGACATTGAAGCCAATTGGGAAACCAGAAGTGGAGTTAAGGGTTTACTTTCCAAGTTCCTAATTAAGAAAGCCCGAGAATTCCTCAAGGTTATGAGTTTCCATGCATTCGAAGACATTGTGGCCTTGCTAATCTATGGTTTGGTTCTATTCCCTAACTCGGATCAATTCATAGACATCAATGCCATCAAGTTGTTTCTTACCCGCAATCCTGTGCCTACTTTACTTGGAGACATCCTACATTCTCTCCACACTCGTACTACTAAGAGACAAGGAACTCTCATGTGTTGTATACCGTTACTTTCCAGGTGGTTTATTTCGCACCTTCCTCCATCAATTTTGAAGAATGAACAAAGGATGAAGTGGTCTCAAAGGTTAATGTCACTCTCTCATTCAGATATCTGTTGGAGCCTTTTCTCTCAAAAGGACTTCACTTTCATCGAGCGCTGTGGAGAATTCCCTAACGTACCACTACTTGGTATAAGGGGAGGTATTACTTACAACCCTTCTCTAGCTCTACGTCAGTTTGGTTTTGCCTGAAGAGATGGTCCACATGATATGCTTCTCCAAGATATTGTGTTCGATTACAACCACGATCTCCGCGACGAAGGTTCATACACGCTTGGGGCATGGTAAAGAAGGCGATACCAAGACTTTGGGGCACAAAACTCCATTCCTTGGGAACCTTACCTCAAATGGGTGCGAGCTCGAGCTCAAAACCTCATGATGCCATTCACGCTTTTACCGGTAATTATGGAACTGTTGCTATAGGTGGCGTACCTATACCGTTCTCTATCCTGACATGCCTACTGATTTTGAAGACTTGAAGAGATCCTGGATTCAGCTCAAGGAAGAAAGGGATACCTTTGAAGCTCAGTGTTATGCAAGTGAGAAGAAAGTGCTAGAGTTGACCAAGTTACTTCACGAGGAGCGAAACATCAACACCTACATCGGCACCAAGAGGAAGCGCCCATGGGAGACTTAGAGCTTTAGGATTTTCTTTTATTGTTTTGAACTATCTCTTGTACTTAAAAAAGAAGAAGAATAAGAAGAGAGCTAATAAATGTTTGTTCATTGCTTGTTTAACAAATTTAAATCTCTAAGGTCCTTGAAAACATTGCATTGCATTCGCATAAACATTGCATATCATAGCATAACATTGCATCACAGGTACATTGGAGATTGGTTTTCTCATTTGCTCGCTATTTATTTTAGCAGAAATGGCTCTTGAACAGTGTGTCAAAGATCTTCAAGCTCGAATGCTCGGTTTAAGAGATGTTTACCTTGGTCCAAGGCCAAGAAGATCTGAAGAAGCTCATCAACAGAAAGAAGAAGGTTGTTGGTCTCCTCAACATGGGTAGACGCTACAAAGGTGGTCCTAAGAGGGTCAGTCGGATAGAGCTCTCAGAAGGAAGTGTCAAGACTGAACAAAGTAACAAAGGTGGTGGTGAAGGCAGTCAGCCTGAACTTGAGAAGAACTATGATAATGGAAAATACTCTGATGAAGATGACAAGTACAAGCAACTTGAAGACCGTCTGAATGCTGTGGAAAACCTGAAGATGTCCGGGCTGAATTTTGATGATTTGAGTCTCGTCCCTGGTGTTGTGATTCCTCCTAAGTTCAAGGTCCCTACTTTTGCCAAATATGATGGCATGCCTTGCCCTAAGTTGCATTTGAAGTCTTATGTTCAGAAGATCAACCCCCACACTGAGGACAGAAAGTTGTGGATGCATTATTTTCAAGAGAGTTTGTCCGGAACCCAATTGGAATGGTACTATCATCTAGAGAATGACTGTATCCGTACTTGGAGTGACTTGGCAGATGCTTTCTAGAGACAATATGAGTACAATGTTGAACTGACACCCACTCGCATGCAACTACAAAGCATGTCTATGGGTCGTGATGAGAAGTTCAAGGAGTATGCTCAGAAGTGGAGAGATCTAGCAGGCAGAGTTCAGCCACCCTTGTCCAATAGGGAGTTGGTTGATATGTTCATGGGAACACTGACAGGCCCATTCTTCAATCATCTGATTGGAAACTCTTCAGCCGGATTCACCGAGTTGATACTTACAGGCGAGCGTATTGAAGCTGGTATCAAGAGTGGGAAGATTCAAGTAGAGACATCTTCAAATGCTGCGAAAAGATCTTTGGTGGTAAGAAAGAAGTTAATGTGTGTATGGTCGAAAAGCCGAGCCAAGACCGACCGCTCAATGGGGCAGTTGTGATCTCCAATCCTACATCAAGACAACCTCGGCGAGACACGCGTAGCCGAGCGCGCCACGAAGACAGTTTACAAAGATCAACATGCCATTGTCGCAAGCCTTGCAACACATGTTGAAAGCGAGTGATTCCTTGAGGGATCCTCCTCGAATGTCAATACCTCCTCTCGAGATACAATCCTAATGCTAAGTGTGCTTACCATTCCAATAGCCTGGACATAATCTTGATGATTGTTGGGCTCAAGAACAAGATTCAAGATATGATTGAAGCTAAGCATTGAATTTGATCCTCCGCTGAGACTCGAATGTGATCAACGCGCCTATGCCTAACCATGACAAGAGTTCTAATCTGTTGGTGACGATACTTATGTTTTCAACATAGATGACTTGACCATTCCTCGATGATTAAGAAGAATTTGTTGCAAGCGGTGTCAACCAGATGCCCAGACTGTCGTTGGTGCCCATCCGCGCGATGGTTGTGCTTGGTTGAGAAGACGTGTTCAAGGCATGATGGATAACCGTGAGATACTATTTCGAAACCACCGTGCGGTGTGTGAAGAAATGTCTAAGTTGAAGATTGACAATGCAAAGAAACTGTACCATCGTGTGAGACACCTTGGGAAGCCAAGTGGAAAGTATGATTGCATGGTGAAGTACACTTCCGAGAGTTACAAGATTCCTATTGAAGATGTTAAGGCGACCGGATGGGGTGACGATTTCCGAAGACTATGCTGATGTTAACACAATAAGGATTTCCTCTGCGATCCTATGCCTAGAGTGGCACCTCTCATCATTACTTCTCCAAGACCGTTCCATATTCCTCCGACAAGGCTATCCCTTGGAATTATGGAGTCGATGTTTACTATCATGGCGTCAAGCAAGACCCTCGACCATTGAGATCTTTATTGAAGCTACCATTCCTAACGCCGACAACATCACCGGATCAAGTAAGGTGACTCGAACCGAAGGGTATTCTCTCGGATATCTCTCCTCCAAAAGACACCGCGACTCAACTCGCATTCCAAACTATTCAATCCATTCCCCAAGCTAGAGGAAAGAACCGATTACTCATCACCTTTCAACGAAGTACCAAAGGAAGTTATCAAGACGCCTCAAACAAGAAATGGAGGAAATTCTGAAGATCATCAAGAAGAGTGACTACAATGTTGTGGAACAGTTGGGACAGACTCCGTCCAAGATATCCATGCTTGCTCTGCTCTTGTGCTCTGAGGCTCATGCTAAAGCCTTGGTAAAGTTTCTGAAGAATGCTCATGTACCGCAAGACACTACCACTGACCAATTTGAAGTTTGTATTGCTAGCCTGGCTGCCAACAACGGCCTAGGCTTCTCTGATGCTGATTTGACTCCTGCCGGAAAGAAACACAACAAAGCCTTGCACGTCTCTGTTGAATGCAAGGGCACTACACTATCTCATGTTTTGGTGGATACCGGTTCTGCTCTGAATATCCTTCCGAAGACTGCTTTTGATCGACTTGATGTCGAAGGGTTGGTTCTGAGACCCAGTGACATTATTGTGAGAGCTTTTGATGGTTCTAAGCGAACGGTACTTGGAGAGCTCACTCTGCTTGTTAAAGTCGGTTCCCAGACTTTTGACTCCACTTTCTTTGTCATGGACATCCGTCCAGCCTACTCTTGCCTACTTGGACGCCCTTGGATACATGGGGGGTGTACCTCTACCTTACATCAGAAGCTGGAGTACCCGGTAAAAGGGAAGGTTGTCATAGTATGTGGTGAAGAGGAATATATGGTCAGTCATCTACAATCATTCCGTTACCTTGAGATGGAAGGAGAATTCTTCGAGACTCCCTGTCAAGCTTTTGAAACAATACCCAGTCATGCCTGACTCTCTGTCACTCCGGTTACACAAGCTCCGCCTAGGATGGCCTCAACGAAAGATGCTCAGTCGGTTGAAGAAGGTAGCTATTTGGGGTCACTCGATCTTCCTTTCAAGTCCAACAAGACGGTTTAGGCTTCACTATCAAGGGTCATAAGATGATACGCCACACGCGTCGCCAACTTCCTTTCGCATCGGCCAAAGTGGAATCCATGCTATAGAAGACAACGACTTCGACATCGCAAGTGGATCTTCCCAACTCCGGATCATGGGCTCAAGAATTGGAAGGCGAAGACGTCATACCAATCTCCTTTAGTCGAGTAATTGCTCTTATTTTTGTTTTGCTTTTCGATTTCTTTATGTTTTGAACAATAAACTTTGAAAGCCTAGTGCCTTGCCGGGCACCATGGCTCGTTCAGAGGTTATTATCCGTCGTTTGCGTATTTTCATTCAATAAATCGTTGGACTTTTGCATTCAATTGTTTGTTTTCTTTCTTTTACTTTATCACCCTTCAAAAGCTATGTGTTTTTACACACTCACGTGATACAACGCGAATCACTCCGAATCTCGTTAATAACTATGCTATTGCTAAATATGACTTCGATAATCCGATCTACCAAGCCAAGACGAAGGTGAGGAAGATTGTGAAGTGCCGGAGAACTTGTCGATCACTGACCAAGATCGAGTTATACTGACCACCGAAGAGCAAGTTGAGGTTGTGAATTTGGGTCGACGAAGAGAAAAGAGATCAAGATAGGAGGGTCTTGAGAATAGTGTCAAAGAAAGGTTGATTCGGATGCTACGAGACTACTTTGAGGTTTTGCTTGGTCATACGAAGACATGCAGTTTAGACATTGATATTGTGGTGCACCGATTGCCGACAAAGGGGTTTTCTCCGGTGAAATGTAGGTTAAATCGATGCGTCCCGAGATGTCGAGAAAATCAAAGGGTTATGAAACTTCACGCCGGTTTCTTACACCTCTTATCCCTGGGTTGCAAATGTGGTACCCGTACCTAAGAAGGATGGCAAGGTACGAATGTGTGTGGATTACAGAGATCTGAACAAAGCAAGTCCGAAAGATGACTTTCCACTTCCTCATATTGATGTTCGTTGACAACACCGCCATCACAAGGTTTCTCCTTCATGGATGGTTTCTCGGTTACAATCGATCAAAATGGCTCAAGACATGGAGAAGACTACTTTTGTTACACAGTGGGGTACTTTCTGCTACAAGGTTATGCCGTTTGGACTGAAGAACGCAGGCGCCACTTATCAGCGTGCTATGGTGACATTGTTTCATGACATGATTCATCACGAGATAGAGGTCTCGGCGACATGATAGCTCGATCACGCATCAAGAAGAACATCTTGGTCATCCGAAACTATTTGTGAGTTGAAGAAGTACAGATGAGACTGAATCCTAACAAGTGCACCTTTGGAGTCAGATCCGGAAAACTCTTAGGATTTGTTGTCAGTAATAAAGGTATTGAGGTTGACCCCGCTAAGGTCAAAGCTATTCAAGAGATGCCAGCGCCCCGAGAAAGAGGTCAGAGGTTTCTTGGGTCGACTAAACTACATTGCGATTCATTGCACACCGATCGCTACTTGTGAGCCAATCTTCAAGTTACTAAAGAAAGATCAAGTAGTGGAATGGAGCACGATTGCCGATCGCTTTTGATAAGATCAAGGAGTACCTCTAATCCTCCTATCCGATGCCACCAAGGAAGACCTCTTATCATGTACTTATGTGTTAGAGAATTCAATGGGTGTGTGTTGGGCAACATGACGAGTCCGGTCGAAAAGAGCATGCAATATACTACCTTAGCAAAAGTTTACCGATTGTGAAACAAGATACTCACACTTGAGAAAACTTGCAACGCTTTGGCTTGGGCTGCTCACGACTAAGGCAAGATATGTTGACTCACACTACCTTGTTGATTTCAAGATGGATCTGATAAAATACATATTTGAAAAGCTAGCTCTCTCGGGAAGAATAGCAAGATGGCAAATGATCTTGACTGAATATGACATCCAGTACACTTCTCAGAAAGCGATCAAAGGAAGTGTAGTAGCCGATCATTTGGCTCATCAAGCCGTAGATGACTATCGATCTATGCGAATTTCCGATGAAGATGTTTTACTAGTCACTGATTGCGAAGAACCAGGACCGGACGAAGGACCTGAACAAGGATCTCGATGGACCATGGTCTTTGATGGAGCCTCAAACTCACTTGGCAATAGCATTGGCGCCATCATTACATCTCCCACAGGCGGACATACTCCTTTCACCGCCAGATTATGTTTCAGTTGCACTAACAACATAGCCGAGTGAGCGTGCATCATGGGTCTTAAAGCTGCTATTGACTTAAGAATCAAGTTCTTACAAGTGTATGGAGACTCAGCTTTAGTGATCAGTCAAATTAAAGGCAAGTGGGATACGAAGCATCCGAATCTCATTCCGTATCGAGAGCATGTTCTGAGTTTGATCCCCTACTTCGAAGAGATTACTTTTGATCACATTCCACGAGAAGAGAATCGGTGGCGCATTAGCTACTATGTCATCTATGTTCAAGGTCGATGGGACAACGAGGCTCCCGGATCATCATTGAGAAGTTTGACGAACAGATTGTTATGAGCTTGATACGTAAGAGAAACCTTGGTACTACGTGAAGAGGTATCTCGAGACTCGGGAATATCCAGCAGGGCATCATCAATGATAAGAAGTTCATGAGAAGATTTGCATCCAAATTTTTCCTCGAACGACATCTTATACAAACGCAACCATGACTTGTGTTTACTCATTGTGACCGAGAAAAGCAATGCGTATCATGGAAGAGTTACACGGCGCATTTGGTACCCACTCCGGTGGACACACCATGGCTAAGAAGATTTTGAGAACAAAGTTACTATTGGTCCACCATGGAAGCGATTGTCACCGCTATGCTCGATCTTGTCACAAGTGCGATTTATGCCGACAAAGTACACGTACCTCCCCTCAATGTTTTAACTTCTCCTTGGCCTTTGCAATGTGGGGCATTGACATGATTGGAGAGATTAAGCCCACTTCCAATGGACATCGTTTCATCCTTGTGGCAATTGATTACTTTACCAAATGGGTAGAAGCGACCTCGTCGCATGTTACCAAGAACGTTGTGGCTCAATTCATCAAGCATAATCTTATCGTCGGTATGGCACCCCGAAAGGATTATCACGGATAACGGTTCCAATCTCAACAACAAGATGATCACCGAACTCGCATGCGTTCAAGATCAAGCATCACAATTCTTCTCCATATCGGCCTAAGATGAATGGCGCGTGGAAGCCGCCAACAAAACATTAAGAAGATTATCTGAAGATGGTGACTTACAAGGATTGGCATGAGATGTTACCATTTGCTCTTCATGGTTATCGCACAAAGACCGACATCCAGCAACTCCTTCTCTCTCGTGATACGGTATGGAAGCCGCCTTACCCATCGAGGTTCGGATACCCTCAACCGTAGTCCTCCAGAGGCGAGTTAGGCGAAGACGATTGGGTCAGACTCGCCTTGACCATTAACTTGATTGATGAGAACGACGCATCCATCCGCCATGGATGATTTATCAAAACGAATGATCGAGCATTTAACAAGAAGGTCAAGCACCGAGTCTACCAAGTCGGTGATCTAGTAGTCAAGCGCATCATTCTTCCACAAGGTGATCCGTGGGCAAATGGACTCCACCTATGAAGGACCATTTGTAGTCAAAACAAGATTTTCGTGAGCTATGATACTTAGCACCATGGATGGAGAGGACTTCCCACACCCCGTGAACGCAGACATAGTCAAAAATACTACGCATAAAGAGACCCGCTAGGTCGACTGACCTAGGCAAAAATAAGGGCATCCTGGCGAACCAAAAGGGTTCGGGCAAAAGTTAAGGATATATACAAAACATGTACACCCGGCAAGTCGAAAACCTGAAAAGGCGGCTTGGGCAAAAAAGGGTATCGGTAGACCGAAAACCGAAGGGTGGTCTAGGCAAAAGTTAGGGATTTAAGCGTACGACTATGCCTCCTCCAGATCACCTGCTTCCAGACTACTATCAGCATTCAAGATTCAAATGGCGAAGATCAGTCTACTCACTTTCTACTAACAGCAAGGAGATGAGATAGTTGAAATATATGAGTACTACCATAGTTGAGACTTAACGAGATTGCTTCCGCATAGCTTTTTACTTTTCTTGTGTACCAAACTACTTGGCCATACGCCACATTTCAAATAAATGCAAGTTCTTTCTCTTTACAATATTGTTGTTTGCATAAAGTCCAACGTTTGCTCTGAATGATTATATGCACTTGACAATAAGAATCTAATCACAAACATACGAAAAGTGAACATACAAAAGTACTTACTACAGGCTCCAGGAATTGGGACGACGACGAAAGTCACCAAAAAACATTCCCCCACAGAGCATGATCCCCACAAAGGTGTCACTCACAACACAACTTCCCCAGCAGAGCAAAAGGGAATCCACGAGCGGGTATCTCTCGGTCCTTTCCTTTTTCCCCAGCGGCAGTATCCAGACTCGAAACTTGGTCAGATAGTGCATCGGAAGAAACTACATCTTCATCCCCCAGCCTGGGATTACAACGGGTTCCTGACTCTTCCAACTCGATCTCCCGGCAACTATCAAATGCTCTCCAGCGAGATCTACACCCAGAATCCCCAGTAGAGCGCCTCCTAAATTTCCTCGGCAGGATCTACATACAAGGTCCCCAACGGATCACCTCCCAGATTCTCCTCAGCAGGGTCTATATATGAGATCTCCAACAACGAGCCTCTCAAATCCCTACCTTCCTCAACAATATCTAGGCCCAAGACTTGGTCAGATAGTGCATCGGAGGAATCCAGGATATCTTCAAAAGCGGGGTTCTCACCTACTCGAATCCCCAAGCAGAAATCAGAAATCCTCAAACAGAATATCCGCATCTTCTTCAAGATGGATATGCTTTGAAATACCACAACATCTATCATTCATACATTACTCATAAAGTCATAATTCATGCATATGTCATTCATATACATTGTCATGCATCATACTTTGCATAAAACTAACAAATATTCTATCAAAGTTTCTCTTGTTTTTTCCAAAAAACAGGTGAAAGTCACCTCCGACGACTGGTCCAGGATTAAGCCCCGAACCGACGGGAAAACTATCTGAAAGACCACCCCTAGTTGTCCTCCGACAGCTGGTCCAAGATCAAGCCCCGAACCGATGGGAAAACTATCTGAAAGACCACCCCTAGTTGTCCTCCGACAGCTGGTCCAGGATTAAGCCCCGAATCGACGAGAAAACTATCCGAAAGACCGCCTCCGGTTATCCTCCGATGACAGGCAATGGATCAACACCCGATGCACAACAGGGAAGCTATACACATTTTTGCCAACTACTATTCCCCTCAGAGTAATCAGCACGAAGATCTATTCTGAATCCCTTCTTATTATCAATAGCAACTACAGAGTCTAGCGTACGACTCAGTTGCCTTGGATGGCATCTTAAGCCCATCTCTGACTACTTGTCAACATTTCTTCGCCTTCAGAATGCTGCATATTTGGTTAAAAAAACAATACAAACCAATAACTTCATTCAAAGATGAGCACAAAGTCTAACGTACGACTCCCTCCAGATGGCATCTTAAGCCCATCTCCATGCTCCTTCCAGAAACGACTACAGAGCCTAGCGTACGGCTCACTCCCCAGCATCGATCTTTCCAGATGGCATCTTAAGCCCATCCCTGTCAATCCTCCTATCAATAATCTCGAGACTAACGTACGACTCATTCCCCAGCTTCTCCAAATGGCATCTGTAAGCCCATTCCCGCATCATCCACCAACAGCGAGTGCAAATTTTCAGGTGTATTCGAGTGTTCAATCATCTTCTACCTTCAGGTCACGAAAGACAGGCGTGTCAATCTAACCCTCCAGTACAAGAAGATTGAACAGGGGCAGCTGTCATACCCCAAAATTTGCCCTCCATCTTCTCAAGGTATTTCATACATCCATACTCAAGGATTCCTCAAGGGTTGATCAGACAAACCCTCTCCTAGACAATCAACCCAAACTAGGGTTTGTTGATTCTCAGATCAAGATGGACTTCCAACATCTCCAATGGTCTTCATGCCTCCTCATATACTTCAAAGATTCTCCATGTCAAGTTTCAAGCCTTACAAGTCAAGATTGCTCAGACAATCGCTCAGATGGTTGAAAATCAATTGTATTGGACAAAAAGTCAATTGTGGTCAACATACAGTCAAACTTCATAATTGTTGGTCAACATCCTCATTTTGAAGTTACATTCATCATTTGATCAAGGGTTGATCATGATTCATTAAGAAAACTCAAGATTTGCTCAAAAGTCAAACTTTCTAAATTAGGGTTTCTAGATGAAAAGTCAACTGAACTTTGACTGATCATAACTTTCTCATACTTTCTCAAAAATTTTCCCACCACCTCTTGTTTTGAAGGAAATTCAATTCTCTACAGCTTCATGTCTCACAAGAATGTCCAAAAAATGCTTCATTTGAGAGGTATGGCTCAAAACATTACAGGTCATTTTCAAAGTCAACAAAAAATCAACTTTTTGTTTTGAAGATATATTGAGCATGGAAACTCCAATTGAGATGAGACCAAAAAGGTTGGTTAGAGGACTCTTAGAGCTTTCCAAAAAGTCCAAGAACACCCAAAAATGTGGAAAATTGAGAAAGATACATTATTCAGAAGTTGGGCAATTTTGGACAATTGCACAAAAGGACATTTTGGTCAAAATGCAAAATTTTCCAAATGGGCCTATAATCTTTTGATCCAAACTTGTTCATGACATGATTTTTGACCCATAAATGCTTGGCCTTGGTAATTTCCTATTTTTATGATTTATATTTGAATTTTAAAACATTTAATTCAAAATTAAATCATATAAAATATGAAAATAAGTTATTTTTTCAAAAGAGTTGGATTTATATCTTCCTTGAAGTCCAAGAAAGCCCATAATTCATACCAAATTCGTGCTAGCCTTTGCATTCATGAGAAAATCAATTTTTTCAAAGATTTGATTTATTTTAAATGAAAAAATATTGCACATTGATGGATGAATCTTTTTTCACTCTTATTTCTCTCCAAATCCTCTCTATAAATACCAAGCATCACAGCCAGCAAGTAAGGAAACCCTAGCTCAAGCCAAACCCTTGTTCTTGCAAAAATTTTCCAAGAAACTTGAAAATTCGAGTTTTGTCTTCCAGCCCTTTCCAGCCTCTCTCAAGCACTCAATCGTGTTCTAAGGGTAAGTGTGAGTAAGTTTACATCAAAAGCAATGGTTGAGACAACCTGAATCGTGCCCTACATGATCATACATATGCATATATTTCTTGAATTCGTTTTTTAATTTCCATCGTGTTTTGACTGAATCTAATCATCATTATTGTAACGCCCTGTTTTAATTAATATTATATTATATTAATATTTTCGAATTACCGATTGATGTTTATTTTGCGACGAGATTAAATATATTAATCGATATATATGATAATATATTTGGCGACGTTTCTATTCGGTCCGGTAAAATATTATTCGGATCCGATATTTAATTCCCCATAATTATTTTAATTGAATGGAATTAATAATATTGGTAGATATTATTAGTGTGTTAATTTATAAGAATAGATGAGGGGTGTGAGGATTATTTGATGAGAATTGGGTTTCCACCCTTGTTGCTAGTAAGATTTGCATATAAACCATTTCTCCTCATTTTCCTTCCATCCAAAATACCAAAACCAAACATAGAAATTGGAAGCTAGTAAGTTATAAAACCATTTCCTTGTTTTTCTTTCCATTTTTCCAAACACACCAAAATAGAAACTAGAGAGGAAGAGAGGGTTTTGGAAAGAAGAAGAAGAAGGAGAGAAGAAGAACAAGAGAGCAAGAGAGGAAGCTTGAGGTTGGGCTTGGTAGCATCACCATGGATCATCCAAACTAGAGGTAAGGGGTTTGATTCTTCATCTCATATTGTTAGGTTTTGATAGATGTATTTTGGATTTGGGGGTGAAATTGATAGTTGATTTATAGGGTTTTGTTGGTTGATTGTTGGAATGGTTTAGAAGAGTTGGATTATGAGTATGTTTTGTGGATGTATTAGGTGCTAGCTTGTAGAATTAAGAGTATTGAAAGGGGAAAGAAAACCATGGTAGAAGTATGAGAAAATCTCAAAAAGATGAAGTTTTCACGCAGGTCCATTAACACGGGCCGTGTTGATTAACATGGCCATGTTTCCCTCTAAAAATGGAAATTTTAGTTGTGCAGAGCAATCCACACGGGCGTGTTGCTGCACAGGCGCCCGTGTTGATGCAACGCCTGGGTGAAAATTGCACGTTCGGTTGGCTTTTCAACACGGGCGTGTTGATGCACACGGGACCCGTGTTGATGCTCTGTAGCCTCCAAAATTTGAGCATTTCTTTTGGGACCCGATTGTGTTCGATTTTCCGATTTCGGTAAATTCGACGACGGAGCAAGTTGCTCCGAATTCAACGAAAATTGACGTGCTAGCTAAGTTTGAGGTGTAGAACTTAGTGGTGAGGTTAGTTGTTAGAAGTTGTGAGTTTTTGCGAGATGACCCGGAATGGGCTTAATTACGGTTCAATTGAATCGATTTTGTAGTGGGTTTAGGATACGTATGGACGATCCGATTGCGACGTTGATGATTATGATTAATGTCGGTTATTAGGAATGGCTTTCGACGATTATAGGGGTTTAACCATTTTCCGTTTTGGAATTTAGTGAGCGAATTGGTTATGATGTAGGGTGATTAAACATAATCTTTGCGACGTATTAATTAGCAAATACTTGTTGACTATGCGATGCGAAGTTATATGTCTTTGTACATGATAATGTGATGATTATATTAATATTGTTGATAAATGCTTCCGATTTGTGAATGCATGATTTTGATGATGATGAATTATATGTGACGATTTGCATAATAATGCGATGATATATTTATCTTGTTTTGGATGAATTATGGCGATGTGGGCTTTATGCCAATTTGAATGAGCGATGATGTTGTTTTGTGTTGTGTTGTTTTATTGTCGAGTCACATACATTGCATAAGCGAAGAGGGCTTTTATGCCAAGCGAAGAGGCTTTTATGCCAAGCGATGATGGCTTTTATGCCGAGCGAAGATCGGCTTTATGCCAAGTGTCCCTAATTACGGACAAAGCGATGGGTACCACATGCATAACATAGTCGTGTCTCATGGAGTCGGTTATGTTTATGTTTGAGTTGTTTGGCGTTGGGTTTTAATTGATGAATGATGTTGGATTGCGATGATATACGATGCTTTGTTTGGTGATGATCTTTGTGATAGACATGAAGTGAATATAACTTGATAGTTTCATGATAACTAGGTGATGAGTATAAATAATGAGTTTTGCGATGATTTAACTTTGATGAAATGCTAAATGCAAATATGATGTGATGATGTTGTGATGTATGGGCTTTATGCCAAAAGCGAAGATGGGCTTTATGCCAAAAGCGAAGATGGGCTTTAGCCAATTTTGTGATGATTTGTTTATGATGCTTATATTATTAGCATATTATTTAACGTTGTTGGTTGATGTTGTTGTTTAAGACGGTCGTGTTAATTAGTGATGTAAATAGGATGTTTGTGATGATGGGCTTTTATGCCAAGCGATGGGCTTTTATGCCAAGCGATGGGCTTTTATGCCAAGCGAAGATGGGCTTTAGCCAATTTGTGATGATTGTTCATGTTGTTAGCATTGTTTAATGTTGTCGGTTGATGTTGTTGTTTATGATTGTCGTGTTAACTAGCGATGTATTAGCTTGTGACGACCTCGTGGAGACGGAGGTGTATGTGTTGTTGAGATGAATTGTGCCGATGAGGCTTAGGTGATTAAGTGTAGATTAAACACTTTAGAATAGTGATAAAAGTAGGTGAGGTTTAGATATGTGGTGGAATGCACCTGCTAATTCATATCGCTTATATTCCAAACTATATATATATTTATCATGCCTTTAATAATATGTTTTGGAGTATCTCACCCTTTACTTGTTTCGCCGTTACCTATATATTGGTAACGTGCAGGTTATGAAGACGGAGTTTTAGCTGCTGTTAGTCGAGTCGGTGTCGCTCTGATACGTAGCACTCGGGGGGAATATTTGTGTTGTCTTGTTGTTGTTCTTTTGATGTTATTCTTTTATGTATAAGAATTATACTTTATGAAAAGATGATTTATTAAGGAAGTTTATTAAAGAAGATGTTTTGATGTCTTTGAATCAATTTATTTCTTCCAGACTTTTACTTTAAATCAAACTGTTTAAAGTGAGTTGTTTTGATGGTGTAACGCCTCAGTATTTAATTTATGAAATTTTAAATTACTCTGATTTTTGCATATAAAATTTTGGGTAGATTTGGGGTGTTACAATTATGAGTTCCTGGGTTGATATAGGACAGGTCTGGGCGGTTACATGAGGCTCATGCTAACCGGAATCCAAATTGCCATTGTTAGGGCAGTTTATGTTCTTCTCTTCGAAACTCATGATACAGCCGTTTTCAATCAAAACTAAGGCCACCAATGGATTCAGGAGGATCGATTTAGGGGGATAGGGTCTTTCTTTTCTGTTTATTTCGCGTGTTTTGCAGGATCCAAGAACCTCCTCGCCGGAGAAGACGACCGGAGCTAGGGCTCCGGCGTCGTGGACCTTCTTTGACCGGCAGCGAGCATGTGTGGCGATTCCGCGTGTTCTGATTCGTCAGTGTATTCCAACTGGGGCCCGCGCGCTGACTGTGTTTGATTTTCAAATATCAGTGACACGTTTACATTGATATTCATTTAATTCCAGCTTTTAAAACACCAGATGCAACGTGGCCTGGTGGTTAAGGCATTCACTGTTCCAGGATACTCTCCAAGGTCTCCAGTTCGAGCCAGCTTGGGACCGGTTTTGCATTTTCTTTTCACAAACTCAACTTTTCTCTATTTTTCATATTTTTCTAATTATTTAATATTTGCATGTTATTTTAATTAATTTCATATTTTTATTTCTGCATTTAAAAATCATCAAAAATTAATTCTCTTTTTGCATATCGGTTCTTATTTGATATTTCCCTTTTTGGGGAACCTCAAGCATTTAAAACGAGGTTTTATTTCTCATTTCAAATTATCTAGAGCTCGCATTTGTGTATTGATATACACACACTCTCTCTCTATGCTTTATTTTAACTTTCTCTCACTAGTTCTTATACTCGAATGCTTTTGTGAGGATAAAAAAGTAATTATGGAAGGGTAGAATTGCAAAATTCAACAAAGAAATGTTTTTTAATACACTTTGGTTGGATATAGTCCAATTAGGGATAAAATATGTGGTTCAGATATAAACCCAATAAAACCTTTGGTTAGGGATTGTGATTAGTTCCTATATTTATTTATAGGTTGAAGTTTATCTAGCTTTAATGATCTTACCTTGGTTATTTGTTATCTTGATTAAAACCATTATAGGATGAAGATTAGTCTTGTTCCAAAATCTCAGAGGTTATTTTGTTATCATGTTAAACCAAAAATGTAGCTCAATTTTTTTGGAACTTGAAGAATAACCACTACAAGGTCTGTGCTCATGGAGAGAAGACTAATCACTTTAATCTACAGTTTAGAAGGAAGCTTGACCACTTCACTCTCTGTAGTTTATGGGAAAGTATAAAAACGCCTATATCCACTGACTTTTATCATTTGATTGAATGTCAACAACCAGTTCCTTGTATAAGGGGGTTCATGAGTTATTCATACTAAAATCTCTCAAGTATTATTGGAAACTCTCCAGACCAAGTCCCGGGGAGAGGAGTAGTTCTTTTAGGTCTGACTGTATCTCTATAATTCTTTGTGTCCTCATTTCCCCTTATCTTTTACTTTATGCTTGTTAATACTTGTTGCTTATTATTTGAAAAAGTTTTTAAAACTATTATTTAAATTTAGTTTACCTAAAAAGTTTTTAAATCCTTGTTCTTACCTAACCACACAACTCACCCCCCTTGTGTGTGAAGTTTTAAGTCTAACATACTGAATTTCAAAATCCAAACCTATTAGTTTGGAAGTCCATTTGAATTGTTGTTCTCCTAAGATTCTTTGATAAGAGAGAAATTTGAGACTCTTTTGATCAGTGAGGATGATGAAATGTCCTACCACTAATTGAAACATTGTTAAAATAGCCATTAATTCTCGCTCACATACAAACTTAGCTTGCGCCTTTTTCAAAAAAGTTTGATTGAAAAAAGCCATGAGTCTCCCATCTTGCAATAAAATAACTTTTAATCCATGTTTTTGAAGCATATGTCTTTATTGTAAAGACCTTGGAAAAATATGGAATAGTAAATATTGGTAACTCCATTATCATCTTCTTCAGTCGCTCAAAATTATTTTGTGCCTTGTAACATCCTGGTCCCCTCGTAAGGCGCTCCTGGAACTTCTACCTCAAGATCTTGTCTACCCCCCACTAGTAAAGTTTTTCTTATCGTGGGAATTGAATCCTGTACCATGGGATTCAATTTCATGTTCAATTCATTCACACTACCAAGTAGCTTAGTTAATAGTGGGAATGAATTGAACATGTACTTGAACTCCAGAGTACAGGGTTCGATTCTCACGAAAGGAAAAAATGCTACTAAAGAGGAGGGTAAAGAAGATCGTGAGGTGGCAGTGCCGAGATTGCCTTGCAAGGGGCCCGGACTGTTACATGCCTCCTTGATCAAATGAAAACCAGAATGATCTTGATGCTCCTTCATAGATATACAATAAACCAGAATGTCATCAAAGAAACCTAGAACAAATTTTTTCAAATAGGGCCTTAGCATATCATTTAGGGATATTGAAAGGTAGAAGGTACATTAGTGATTCAGAAAGACATTACAACAAACTCATAATGACCTTCATAGGTTTAAAAGGTTGTTTTTGGAATGTCTACTTCTTTCATTCTTATGTGAGGATAACCTAAACTTAAATCCAATTTAGAAAAAAATGGTTGCTGCTTGAAAATATCTTCATACTCACACATGACAACAATAACCAATTTGGTTGTGAATTTTCATGGGTCTCTTCCTTTACTAAATTATGATACTCTAAGAAGAATCATTTTCCTTCATATTTAATGGCTTTAATGATGGATTTGAATGAAGTTGTTGTTCTTGCCAATTCTGGTTCTCCCTTGAGTATATGGTATTTATAACCGAGGGAAATTTTCAACATTAACTCATTGAAATTAGGTCATATTTAACCAAGGTTTGATGACCATTCCATCCCCAAAACTACATTCACTCCTCAAGGAATTTTTCTTCCTTCTCCAAACTCCACATAAGATGGTGGAGTTTGTAATACGGTGAACTGACTTTGATATTTTTGTATCGCAAATGTGCGGATAGCAAGAGTCGCCACCGACTTTTCTTTTATCCAATTAAGGGAAGGTAAAAAGTACAGAAAAAGACCTTCGTTAGATTCTGAGTATGGGAGAAGGTTATGAAAAGGGAAGGTATTAGCACCCCTTTCCATCCGTAGTTATCTACGGGCTCTTAGTTGCTCTTAGATCACTTTAAAAATTGTGCTTTCTGTGTTTGAAAAATGTTTTGAAAAGGAATTTCGCTTGGACTTTGTAATGATTCATGTAGGAATGTATACAAAGTGTTCGGAAATGTTTTGTTTTGAAAAGAGTTTGAACTTTGACAAAAGTGTGAGGTGTGAAAAGTATTTTGATAGAGCAAGCAACTAAAAGTCTTATTACCTACTCAGAATTGGTCGCTTTCGTGTTTATTTTACGTTCCTTTAGAATAGCGCTATCCGTACCATTAGTTGGTAGGTAACCTATTCGTTGGATGTAAGCGGGACATTCGTAGGGATATCGGATAGTCATAGAAAGCAACTTGTAGGAAGTATCCTAGCACATTCGAAGGGACTATCATCATTTTTCGTAGGCGACAATCGAGGGTCAAGATCATGTATTCGTAGGCGACATCGTGGGTCTATGATCTTTGTATCGAAGGGACTATGATGATTTGTTTTGAAGGTAACAGTGCTAGAATACCTCTACGTTCGAGGGACTTGACCATTTGTAATCGTAAGGCAACGAGAGAGAATTACCCTAAGGGTTGCATGTTTGAAAGAGTGTGTTGATTTCAGGTATTTTATCTTGGAATTATGAGTGATCTATGCCCAATTTTATCTTGCCATACACGCCTAATTACTAGCAGTTTATAGGGTGCAGAAAGTAAATTGCGGAAAGATAAAGTCCTACGCTATTACATGGCTTTGGGGCAGATACATAATTGAAAGTGCAGAAAATAAAAGTCCTAATTAAACTATTACATCCCATAGGCAATTACATAATTGGAAAAGAAAAGCAATAAAAATCGTCCGAAACGGTATAACCTGTGAACAGATGCAAAATCGGAAAACGGAAGAAAATTGCATAAGAGGAAAATGTTAGTAAAAATAAGTATTTTTGAATGAGAAAACGTTTTTGTGTTAATAATGACATTAATATGATAAAATAATTTAAACGATTAAAAGTCATTTTTGGATTTGATTTGATAGTTAAAAAACAATTAAAAGTCATTTAAACGATTAATTAACAATTCAATTAAATATGCATGCAAAAATAATAATTTTAATTTTAAAAATTAAATAAGCATTTTTCTGATGATTATGCAAAAAATAAATATTTTTGGTGTTTTTTAGATGCATGATAAAAAATATAGAAGATAAATTAAATGCATGGAAAAATATTAAAGAAAAATATAGAAAATATGAAAAAAGGAATGAGTTTTGCAAAGTTGTAAAAATAAATGGTCTTGCCAGGGATCGAACCGGTGACCTCTTGGATGAAAATACGCGCCCCTTGCCTTACCACTAGACCAAAGCGCATTTGGTGTTATGAAATTGAAACGGAGCGGTTTTATACAAACTTGGTTTCTGGGAATTCAAATCACGCGCGAAGAACATCATCTTCTTCGTTTGAATTTCTGGAAAGATAGCGTCGGCCTTGGTTCGACGCTACAGCCCCTGCAATTTCAAAAAACTCTATACAAGCAATATAAATGGATTGTGAGTACATGAATCGATTACAAATTGAATTCTAAACACGATGGTGGTGGTCTTTTTGTCCAATTTTTCCGTTTTAAGGAAGCCCTAATTTGGTTCAGAAAACCCTAGCAATGGCATATTTCGATTCAGGCCATGAAAATGCAATTCGATTGTCCAGATAGCTTGCAAACTTCAAACTAAACACAAATCAAACATCAAAACATGTTAAAAATGCATGATAAACAGAATTCGATTTTGAAAAATATAAGAACAAACCAAAATTGGATTTCGTGATTCTTGATGTTTTTGAATGATGTAAGGGTCTGGAATGCTTCAGGAGATGTCAAGGAATGCAAAGGGATGCTTAAAACCAATTCAATCAAGCTGGAACTAGGGCTGCCACTTGCTTGCAATACACGGTTTTTTTGAGTTTGGAATAGGGTTCTTGAGGCAATTTTTCTGTTTTTTCTTGTGTGATATGCATTGTATATTTATAGGGGATGGATTTAGGTCTGAATTCAAGAGCAAATAATGATCAATCAATGTGAAAAATATTTGATTTTGTATGAAATCAAATCTTCCTTTTTTGATCAAATTTCAATCAAATTCTTGTCAAATCTATGCAAATTTCGAAATTTGCCAGCTTGTGTGAGTTACTTGGATCTCAAGCATGAGAGAAAAATCAATTTTGCATTTAATTTTGATTTTATACCTTATTTTTTAATTTAATTTGTATTTAAATGAATAAAATCCAAATTAAATAGAAAAATAAAGCTAAAATTCGTGGCATTGGGCTTGGATGTTCCAAATTGTCTAAGGAACAAGTTTGAATGAAGAAAAACTAGGCCCATTTGCAAAATTTTGGATTTTCACAAGTATTTCTCTTTGTGCACTTCTTCAAAAATGCCCAATTTATACAAGGTGTATTTTGCTCAATATTCCACATTTTTTAGTGTTTCTTGGACTTTTTGGAAAGCTCTAAGTGTCCTCTAACAAACCTCTTTGGTTTCATCTCAATTGGAGTTTCCATGCTCAATAAATCTTCAAAACAAAAAGTTGACTTTTTGTTGACTTTGAAAGGGACCTGTAATGTTTTGATCCATACCTTCCAAATGAAGCATTTTTTGAACATTCTTGTGAGACATGAAGTTGTAGAGAATTGAATTTCCTTCAAAATGAGAGGTGGTGGAAAAATTTCTGAGAAAGTATGAAGAAGTTATGCTCAGTCAAAGTTCAGTTGACTTTTCACTAAAAAACCTTAATTTGGAAAGTTTGACTTTTGAGCAAATCTTGAGTTTTCTTGATGAATCATGATCAACCCTTGATCAAATGATGAATGTGACTTCAAAATAAGGATGTTGACCAAAAATCATGAAGGTTGACTGTATGTTGACCACAATTGACTTTTGTCCAATCTGTTGATTTTCAACCATCGAGCAATTGTCTGAGGAAACTTGACTTGTGAGGCTTGAAACTTGACATGGAGAATCTTTGAAGCATATGAGGAGGCATGATGACCATTGGAGATGTTGGAAGTCCATCTGGATCAGAGAATTGCCAAACCCTAGTTTGGGTTGATTGTCTAGGAGAGGTTTGTCTGATAAACCCTTGAGGAATCCTTGAGCATGGGTGTATGAAATGTCTTGAGAAGTAGGAGGGAAAATTTTGGGGTATGACAGCTGCCCCTGTTCAATCTTCTTGTACCAGAAGGGTTAGATTGGCATGTTCGCCTTTCGTGACCGGGAGGTAGAAGATGATTGAACACTCGAGTACACCTGAAAATTTGCACTCGCTGCTGGCTGATGACGCGGGAATGGGCTTACAGATGCCATTTGGAGAAGTTGGAGACTTCGATGGGGAATGAGTCGTATGCTAGACTCGAGATTGTTGTTTGAATAGGAGAACTGGTGGCGATGGCCTTAAGATGCCATCTGGAATGATCGATGCTGGGGAGTGAGCCGTACGCTAGGCTCTATAGACGTTTTTGAAATTCAGAGGGAGTCGTATGTTAGACCCTATGCTTGTCTTTGAATAAAGTTATTGGTTTGTATTGGTTTTTTAACCAAATATGCAGCATTCTGAAGGTGGAGAAATGTGTATAAGTAGTCGGAGATGGGCTTAAGATTCCATCCAAGGCAACTGAGTCGTACGCCAGACTCTGTAGTTGTTGTTGATAATAAGAGAGCGTCAGAACAAATCTTAGTCTTGATTTCTCTGAGGGGATAATTGTTGGCAAAATGTGGATATCTTCCCTGTTGTGCTTCGGGTATTGATCCAATGCCAGTTATTGGAGGATAACTTGTGATCGTTCAGATAGTTTTCCCGTCTGGCTTCGGGTATTAATCCTGGATCTGTTGTCGGAGGACAACTAGGGCGGTCGTTCAGATAGTTTTCCCGTCTGGCTTCGGGCATTAATCTTGGACCAGTTGTCGGAGGACAACTAGGGTGGTTGTTCAGATAGTTTTCCCGTCTGGCTTCGGGTATTAATCTTGGACCTATTTGTTTCAGAAATGATTTTCACCTGTTTTTGGGAAAAAACAAAAGAAACTTTGATAGCGTATTGTTAGTCCTATGCAAATTATGATGCATGACAATGTGTATGAATGACATATGCACAAATTATGACTTTCATGAATAATGTATGAATGATAGATGTTGTGGTATTTCAAAACATATCCATCTTGAGGAAGATGTGGATGTTCTGCTTGGAGATTTCTGACTTCTGTTTGGGGATGAAGTGGATTGAAAACCCTGAGAAGAAAGATAACCTTGATTCCTCTGATGTACTAACTGACCAAGTCTTGAGCCTAGATATCGTTGAGGATGGTGGAGATCGAGAGATGCGCTGCTAAGGATCTTGTGTATAGACCCTGCTGGGGAAAAATATTAGGAGGTGCTCTACTGGGGATCTTGCGCGTAGATCCTGCTGGAGAGCATTTGATAGTTGCTGGGAGACTGGGTTAGAAGGATCTGGAGCCCGTCGGAACCTCTGGATGGGGGAATAAGTGTGTATGTTTCCTCCGATGCACTATCTGACCAAGTTTTAAGTCTGGATACTACTGCTGTCGGGGGAACGATGATCGTTGAGAGATATTCTGCTAGGGATAAATACCTCAGCTGGGGATGAAACGTCATGCTTGAAGACTGATATAATCGGGTTAAGTTGAGTGGAATCACTGCTCGGGGACTAGCGTATACTCCGCTGGGGGAAGGTTTGTTGTAAGCGGAACCTCTGTGGGGATCATGCTTTGCGGGGAAAATGTTTTTGGTGACTTTCGTCGTCATCTCAATTCCTGGAGACTATAGTAACTACTTTTGTATGTTCACTTTTCGCATGCTTGTGAATAGATTTTTATTGTCAGATGCATATAATCATTCAAAGCAAACGTTGGACTTTATGCAAACAACAATAGTGAGAATTGTAAAGAGAAAGAATTTGTATTAATTTGAAATGCGGCGTATGGCCAAGTAGTTTGTACACAAGAAAAGTAAAACGCTACGTGGAAACAATCTCGTTAAGTTCCAACTATGCTAGTACTCATATATTTCAACTATCTCATCTCCTTGCTGTCAGTAGAAAGCGAGTGAATTGATTTTTTCCATTTGAACCTTGAATGCTGATGGTAGTCTGGAAGTAGGTGATCTGGACGAGACATAGTCATACGCTTAAATCCCTAACTTTTGCCTAGACCTCCCTTTCGGGTTTTCAGTCTACCGGGATACCCTTTTTTACCCAAGCCGCCTTTTCAGGTTTTCGACTTGTCGGGTGTACATTTTTTGTATATATCCTTAACTTTTGCCCGAACCCCTTTTTAGTTCGCCAGGATGCCCTTATTCTTGCCTAGGCCAGTCGACCTAGCGGGTCTCTTTTATGCGTAGTATTTTTTGACTATGTCTGCGTTCACAGGGTGTGGGAAGTCTTCACCGTCCATGGTGCTAAGTATCATAGCTCCGCCGGAAAATACTGTCTTGACTACAAATGGTCCCTCATAGGTGGGAGTCCATTTTCCCCTGGGATCACCTTGTGGAAGAATGATGCGCTTGACTACTAGATCACCGACTTGGTAGACTCGGTGCTTGACTTTCCTATTAAATGCTTTGATCATTCGCTTCTGATAGATCTGTCCATGGCAGTTGGATGCGAGTCGTTTCTCATCAATCAAATTAATTTGGTCAAGGCGAGTCTGGATCCAATCGTCCTCGCTTAGCTCTGTGTCTTGGAGGACTCTGGTTGAGGGTATCTGAACCTCGATGGGTAGGACTGCCTCCATACCGTATACAAGAGAGAAGGGGGTTGCCCCTGTTGATGTCCGTACTGTAGTGCGATAACCATGAAGACAAATGGTAACATCTCATGCCAATCTTTGTAGGTAACTGTCATCTTCTATATGATCTTCTTAATGTTCTTGTTGGCGGCTTCCACTGCGCCATTCATCTTAGGCCGATAAGGAGAAGAGTTGTGATGCTTGATCTTAAACTGCGTGCAGAGTTTGGTGATCATCTTATTGTTGAGATTAGAGCCGTTATCTGTGATAATTCTTTCGGGAGTGCCATACCGATAGATAAGATTATGCTTGATGAATCGAGCCACAACATTCTTGGTAACAGATGCGAACGAGGCTGCTTCTACCCACTTGGTGAAATAGTCAATTGCCACAAGGATGAAACGGTGTCCGTTGGAAGCGGTGGGCTTGATTTCTCCAATCATGTCAATGCCCCACATTGCAAAAGGCCAAGGAGCTGTTAGAACATTCAGAGGTACCGGAGGTACGTGCACTTTGTCTGCATAAATCTGGCATTTGTGACAAGATCAAGCATAACGGTGACAATCAACTTCCATGGTGGACCAATAGTATCCCGTTCTCAAAATCTTCTTAGCCATTGTATGACCACTGGAGTGGGTACCAAATGCGCCTTCGTGTAACTCTTCCATGATACGTTTCACTGTTTTCTGGTCTACACAGTGAAGTAAGCATAAATCGTGATTGCGCTTGTATAAGATGTCGTTGTTGAGAAAGAATTTGGATGCAAATCTTCTCAAGAACTTCTTATCATTGACAGATGCCTCTGCGGGATATTCCTGAGTCTCAACATACCTCTTCACGTCATAGTACCAAGGTTTCTCTTCTGCATCAAGTTCATAACAATATGCTGGTTCGTCAAACTTCTCAATGATGATCTGGGGAGCCTCGTTGTCCCATCTGACCTTGAACATAAACGACATAGTAGCTAACGCGTCTGCCAACTGATTCTCTTCTCGTGGAATGTGATCGAAAGTGATCTCTTCGAAGTAGGGGATCAAACTCAAAACATGCTCTTGATGTGGAATGAGATTTGGATGCTTCGTATCCCAATCGCCCTTAATCTGACTGATCACTAAAGCTGAGTCTCCGTACACTTGTAAGAACTTGATTCTTAGATCAATAGAAGCTTTGATACCTATGATGCACGCTTCGTATTCGTCCATGTTGTTGGTACAACTGAAGCATAATCTGGAGGTGAATGGCGTATGTCCGCCTATAGGGGATGTAATGATGGCGCCAATGCCATTGCCAAGTGTGTTTGGGGCTCCATCAAAGACCATGGTTCATCGGGATCCTTGTTCAGGTCCTTCGTCTGGGCCTGGTTCTTCACAATCTGTAACTAGTAAAACATCTTCGTCTGGAAATTCGAACTGCATAGACTGATAGTCATCTACGGCTTGATGAGCCAAATGATCGGCTACTACACTTTCTTTGATCGCTTTCTGAGAAGTGTCTTGGATGTCGTATTCGGTCAAGATCATTTGCCATCTTGCTATTCTTCGAGAGTGGTTTCTCAAATATGTATTTTATCGGATCCATCTTAGAAATCAACAAGGTAGTGTGAGTCAACATATCTGCCTTAGTCGTGAGCCCAAGTTAAAGTTGCAAGTTTTCTCGTGTGAGTATCTTGTTTCACATCGGTAAACTTTTGCTAAGGTAGTATATTGCATACTCTTTTCGACTGGACTCGCCATGTTGCCCCAACACACACCCCATTGAGTTCTCTAATCTTGTCAAGTACATGATAAGAGGTCTTCCTTCGGCAGGCGGCATCAGGATAGGAGGATTTTGTAGGTACTCCTTGATTTTGTCAAAAGCGATCTGGAAATCGTCGTTCCATTCTACCACTTGATCTTTCTTTAGTAACTTGGAGATTGGTTCACAAGTAGCAGTTAAATGTGCAATGAATCTGGCAATGTAGTTCAATCGGCCCAAGAAACCTCTGACTTCCTTCTCGGTGCGGGAAGCTGGCATTTCTTGAATAGCTTTAACCTTGGCGGGGTCAACATCAATACCTTTTCCACTGACAATAAACCCTAGGAGTTTACCGGATCTGACTCCAAAGGTGCACTTGCTAGGATTAAGCCTCAACCTATATTTCTTCAACCTGTCAAACAGTTTCCGCAAATGATCAAGATGTTCTTCTTCAGTCTGTGATCGAGCTATCATGTCGTCGATGTAGACCTCTATCTCGTGATGAATCATGTCATGAAATAACGTCACCATAGCACGCTGATAAGTGGCACTCGCATTCTTCAGTCCGAACGGCATAACCTTGTAGCAGAAAGTGCCCCACTGTGTAACGAAAGTAGTCTTCTCCATGTCTTCAGGAGCCATTTTGATCTGATTGTAACCGGAGAAACCATCCATGAAGGAGAAGACCTTATGCTGAGCGGTGTTGTCAACCAGAACATCAATATGAGGGAGTGGAAAATCGTCTTTCGGACTCGCTTTGTTCAGATCTCTGTAATCCACACACATCCGTACCTTGCCATCCTTCTTAGGTACGGGCACCATATTAGCTACCCACTGTGGATAGGAAGTAACAGCTAAGAAACCGGCGTTGAACTACTTCATAACTTCAGCTTTGATTTTCTCAGACATCTCAGGGCGCATGTGGCGAACCTTCTGTTTTATTGGGAGAAAACCTTCTTTTGTCGGTAACCGGTGTACCACAATATCAATGTCTAAACCCGGAATGTCTTCGTATGACCAAGCAAAAACCTCAATATAGTCTCGTAGCATCTGAACCAACCTTTCTTTGATACTGTTCTCAAGACCCGCCCCTATCTTGATCTCTTTTCTGTCTTCATCAGTACCCAAATTCACAACCTCAACTGGCTCTTCGTGTGGCTGTATAACTCGCTTCTTGTCCGATCGACAAGTTCCCCGGCACTTCACAATCTTCCTCACCTTCGTCTTCGGCTTGGTAGATCGGATTATCGAAGTCATATTTAGCAATAGCATAGCTATTATCAACGAGATTCGGAGTGGTTCTGCAGTGTATCACGTGGGTGTGTGTAAGAAACACATAGCTTTTTGAAGGGGTGACAAAGTAAAAGAAAGAAAACAACAATTGAATGCAAAAGTCCAACGATTTTATTGAATGAAAATATGCAAATGATGATGATAACCCTCACAACGAGCCATGATGCCCGGGCAAGGCACTAGGCTTTAGAGTTTATTGTTCAAAACATAGAAAATACGAAAAGCAAAACAAAAACAAGAGAAATTACTCCTGTCTAAAGGAGATTGGTATGACGTCTCCAGTCTTCCAATTGCTGAGTCCGTTGTCGGGAGTTGGGAAGATCCACTTGCTGATGTCGAAGTCGCTGTCGTCGTCTTCTATAGCATGGATTCCACTCTGGCTGATGCGGAAAGGAAGTTGGCCGACACGTTCACGGCGTATCATCTTCTGACCTTTGATGGTGAAGCCTAAACCAGTCTTGTTAGATTTGAAAGGAAGATCGGGGAGCTGACCCCAAATAGTACTACCTCCTTCTTCAACTGCAGCTTGAGCATCCTTCAACGAGGCCATCCTAGGCGGAACTTGTGTAACTTCAGGGGAGACGGGAGAGTCAACAGGCATGACTCTGGGAATTGTATCAAAAGCTTGACAGGGAGTTTCGAAGAATTCACCCTCCACCTCGAGGTATCGGAATGACTGTAGATGACTGACCATATATTCTTCTTCACCACATACTGTAACAACCTTCCCCTTCACCGGATACTTCCGATGCAAGGTAGAGGTAACAACGCTTGCCCCATGTATCCAAGGGCCCAGTAAGAGTAAGTCGGACGGATGTCCATAACAAAGAAGGTGGAATCAAAAGTGGGAACCGACTTTAATCGGCGAATGAGCTCTCCAATCTGTTCGCTTAGAACCATCAAAAGCTCTCACAATTATATCACGGGTTTGAACCAACCCTTCAACATCAAGTCGATCAAAAGCGGTCTTGGAAGGATATTCGAGCGTAACCGGTATCACCAAAACATGAGACAATGTAACGCCTTGCATTCAAGAGATGTGCAAGGCTTTGTTGTGTTTCTTTCCCAGAGTCAAATCAACACGAGAAGCCTAAGTCGTTGTTGCTAGCAATACAAACTTCAAACTGGTGGTAGTAGTGTCTTGCATGCGTGAGCATTCTTGAAACTTCACCAAGGTGTTAGCATGAGCCTCGAGCACAAGAGCGAGCAAGCATGGAGATCTTGGACGAGTCTGTCCCAACTGCTCCACAACATTGTAGTCACTCTTCTTGATGATCTTCAGAATTTCCTCCGTTTCTTGTTTGGAGGTGTCTTGAGAACTTCCTTTGGTACTGCGGCGGGATGAGTCAGTTCTTTCCCTCTAGTCTCAGGAACTGGTTGAATAGCTGGAATGCGAGCTGGAGTCGCAGTGTCTTTTGGAGGAGAGATTTCTGGAGAGAATACCCTTCCGGTTCTGGTCACCTTACTTGATCCGGTGATGTTGTCTATGTCAGGAATGATAGCTTCAATTGTAAGATCTTCAATAGTCAGAGGGTCTTGCTTGACGCCATGATAGTAAACATCAGATCTGTAATTCCAAGGAATAGCTTTGTCGGAGGAATATGGAATTGGTCTAGGAGAAGTAATGAGGAGAGGTGCCACTCGAGGCACAGAATCAGCAGAGGAAATCCTTATTGTGTTAACATCAGCATAATCTTCTGGGAAGTCGTCACCCCATCCGGTCGCCTTAACATCTTCAATAGGAATCTTGTAGCTCTCAGGTACAATGTACTTCACCATGTAATCATACTTTCCACTTGGCTGCCCCAAGGTATCCCACACAGACGGTGCTGTTTCATTCACATCTTCGATCTTCAATTTCTTAGACATGTCTTCACACAGGCTCTCCACAGGTGGTTTCAGGAATAGTATTTCGCGGTTATCCATCATACACTGAACACGTCTTCTCAACCAAGCACAACCATCAGGTGCAGATTGGCACCAAAGAAAATTCTCTGGGCATCCTGGGTTGACACCGGCCTGTAGCAAATTCTTTTTAACAGTCATCAGAGGAATGGTCAAGTCATCTATGTTGAAAACGTAAGAGTTCTCGCCAACAGCATTGGAACTTTTGTCATGGTTAGGCATAGGAGCGTTGATCACATTTGGAGTCTCAACAGGAGGGTCGAACTCAATCTGCTTAGCTTCAATCATATCCCGAATTTTGTTCTTGAGCCCAGGTTGTCGTTGTCGTGCCACAGGCTATTAGAGTGGTAAGCACACCTAGCATTAGGATTGTATCTCGAGAGGAAGTGTTGACACTCGAGGAGGATCCTTCAAAGTAATCACCGCTTTCAACATGTGTTGCAAGGCTTGCGACAACGACATGTTGATCCAGAACTGCCTCGCGCGCTCGCACGCGTTGTCTCACCGAGGTTGTCTTGATGGGTTGGAGATCACAACTGCCCCCACAGATTGAGCGCGGTCGGTCTTGGCTCGACTTTTTTGACCATACACAGCATTGGCTTCTTTCTTACCACCAAAAGATCTCTTCGCAGCATTCGAGGACGACTCTATCTGAATCTTTCCGCTCTTGATTCCAGCCTCAATGCGTTCTCCTATCAATATCAGCTCAGTGAATCCGGCTGAAGAGTTTCCAATCAGATGATTAAAGAATGGACCTGTCAGTGTTCCCATAAACATATCAACCAACTCCCTATTGGACAAGGGTGGTTGAACTCTGCCTGCTAGATCTCTCCACTTCTGAGCATACTCTTTAAACTTCTCATCACGACCCATAGACATGTTATGTAGTTGCATGCGAGTGGGTGTCAATTCAGCATTGGACTCATACTGTCTGTAGAAAGCATCTGCTAAGTCACTCCAAGTACGGATACGGTCATTCTCTAGCTGATAATACCACTCCAATTGAGTTCCGAACAAACTCTCTTGAAAGTAATGCATCCACAACTTTCTGTCATCAGTGTGGGGGTTGATCTTCTGAACATAGGACTTCAAATTCAGCTTCGGACAAGACATGCCATCATACTTGGTGAAAGTTGGAACTTTGAATTTGGGAGGAATCACCACACCAGGGACAAGACTCAGATCATTAAAATTTAGCCCGGACATCTTCAGGTTTTCCACAGCATTCAGACGGTCTTCAAGTTGCTTGTACTTGTCATCTTCATCAGAGTACTGGTTATTATCATAGTGATCCTCTCTTTCTTTCTCAGGCTCACGCTGGCTACCTTCTTCATTGCCCTTGACACTCCCCTCGTTCTTGACACTTCCTTCTGAGATCTCTATCTGGCTGACCACTTTAGGACCACCTTTGTAACGTCTGCCCATGTTGAGAACACCAACGACCCTCTTCTTTCTGTTGATGAGCTTCTTCAGATCCTCTTGACCTTGGACCAAGCTGGTGAACATCTCTGAACCGAGCATTCGAACACGAGATCTTTTGATCTGCTCAAGAGCCATCGCTAAAATAAATAGCGAGAAAATGAGAAAACCAATCTTCGATGTACCTGTTATGAGATGTTATGAATGATATGCGATGTTTATGCAGATGCAATGCAATGTTTTCAAGGACCTTAGAGATTTAAATTTGTTAAACAAGCACGAACAAACATTTATTAGTTCTCTTTTTATTCTTTTTTTTTAGTACAAAAGATAGTTCAAAACAATAAAAGAAAACATATAAATCTTAAAGCTCTAAGTCTCCCATGGGCGCTTCCTCTTGGTGCCAAGGTAGGCGTTGATGTTTCGCTCCTCGTGAAGTAGCTTTGTCAACTCTAGTACCTTCTTCTCGCCGTAGCCGAGCTTGAACGTATCCTTTCTTCTTTAAGTGAATCCGGGATCTCTTCAAGTCTTCACAATCGTGAGGCATGTCGGGATGGAGAACAAGATAGGTACGTCACCTATAGCAAGGTTCCATAATTCTTGGTAAAGCAGTGAATGACATCATGAGGTTTTGAGCTCGAGCTCTCACCCATTTGAGGTAAGGTTCCCAAGGAATGGAGTTTTGGTGCCCCAAAGTCTTGGTACCAGTCTTCTTTACCATGCCCCAAGCGTGTATGAACCTTCGTCGGTAATTCTGGAGATCGTGGTTGTAGTCGAACACAATATCTTGGAGAAGCATATCATGAGGACCATCTCTTCGAGCAAAACCAAACTGACGTAGAGCCAAAGAAGGGTTGTAAGTAATACCTCCCCTTATGCCAATGAGTGGTACATTAGGGAATTCTCCACAATGTTCAATGAAAGTGAAGTCCTTTTGAGAGAAAAGACTCCAACAGATATCTGAATGAGAGAGTGACATTAGTCTTTGAGACCACTTCAACCTTTGCTCGTTCTTCAAAACTGATGGAGGAAGGTGCGAAATAAACCACCTGGAAAGTAACGGTATATAACACATGAGAGTTCCTTGTCTTTTGATAGTACGAGTGTGGAGAGAATGTAGAATGTCTCCAAGTAAAGTAGGCATTGGATTGCGGGTGAGGAATAACTTGATGGCGTTGACATCTATGAATTGATCCGAGTTAGGGAATAGAACCAAACCATAGATTAGCAAGGCCACAATATCTTCAAATGCATAGAAACTCATAACTTTGAGGAACTCTCGCGCTTTCTTAATTAGGAACTTGGCAAGTAAACCCTTAACTCCACTTCTTGTTTCCCAATTGGCTTCAATGTCTGAGCGCTTAAGATGTAAGGCGGATGCGATGTCTTCGTACCTAGGAACCTTTTCTAAACCGGTGAATGGCATTTGGTCAAGAATAGGTATCCCACGTAGCTTAGAGAACTCTTCCAAGGTAGGAACTAACTGATAATCTGGGAATGTAAAGCAATGGTGTTTCGGATCAAAGAATTGGAATAGGACGTGCATCATATCTTCTTCATAACCGGAGATAACCAAGTCAAGTAGATAACCATGTCTTTTGATGAACTGAGCATGGTCGAGAATTTCTGAAACCAATTCTTTGAGCTGAGAAGGTATACCCATGAAGTTGATTCAGATAGTCTTTCTAGAAGCCATAATCCCTACAAAACAGAGCAAAGATAAATCCCTAGGTCCTTGAAATAGTTAGAAATGATATGCAATGCGATGATGTCATGATGTCATGTTTAGCACACACAAACAATTCACACAATGAGCCTAGGTTTAAGGCTTGCATGAGGTATATGTGTTTACCCCACCAAAAGTTTGAGTTGGTTCATCCTGTCCTATAATAGTAACCGGGTTCTAGGAATCTCATATCATTGATCTTTCTCGTAGGCGTTTATTTCAATGCGACTACCAAGTGGTCGACCGAAAATATCCCAAAAGTCGGATCTCAATGAGCGTAGCATCGAGTATCAGCCAACCTCGGTCTACACCAAAGCCGACCATCTCACTACCTTCTAATGGCCAAGATGGGTCAATTAAGGTTCTAAAAGTTTAGTTAGTGCTTGATGACACCACACAGAAGCCAAATACTATCCTCAACTTGGAAATGAAGAGTATCAGGACATCCAAAGTGTCACACTAACGTAGCCATCATGTTGACCGTTTCGATATACGTCTAACGGTCGCGACGATTTATTGCTACTTACCTAAAAGGAAACCCGGATCCGGGTGTAGGATCCCCCAACAAATATAATACCCAAGCAACCCTTAAAGATAAAGCAAGCAAGTCAAACAGAAAGCAATAAAGGTGATATAGAAATCCCTAAGGTATTCTCTCTTTAGGGTGTCTCCCCGGCAGAGTCGCCAGTTATGTAATACGGTGAACTGACTTTGAGATTTTTGTATCGCAAATGTGCGGATAGCAAGAGTCGCCACCGACTTTTCTTTTATCCAATTAAGGGAAGGTAAAAAGTACAGAAAAAGACCTTCGTTAGATTCTGAGTAAGGGAGAAGGTTATGAAAAGGGAAGGTATTAGCACCTCTTTCCATCCGTAGTTATCTACGGGCTCTTAGTTGCTCTTAGATCACTTTAAAAATTGTGCTTTCTGTGTGTTTGAAAAATGTTTTGAAAAGGCATTTCGCTTTGACTTTGTAATGATTCATGTAGGAATGTATACAAAGTGTTCGGAAATGTTTTGTTTTGAAAAGAGTTTGAACTTTGACAAAAGTGTGAGCTGTGAAAAGTATTTTGATAGAGCAAGCAACTAAAAGTCTTATTACCTACTCAGAATTGGTCGTTTTCGTGTTTATTTTACGTTCCTTTAGAATAGAGCTATCCGTACCATTAGTTGGTAGGTAACCCTATTCGTTGGATGTAAGCGGGACATTCGTAGGGACATTGGATGGTCATAGAAAGCAACTTGTAGGAAGTATCCTAGCACATTCGAAGGGACTATCATTATTTTTCGTAGGCGACAATCGAGGGTCAAGATCATGTATTCGTAGGCGACATCGTGGGTCTATGATCTTTGTATCGAAGGGACTATGATGATTTGTTTTGAAGGCAACAGTTGTAAAAATAAATGGTCTTGCCAGGGATCGAACCGGTGACCTCTTGGATGAAAACACGCGCCCCTTGCCTTACCACTAGACCATAGCGCATTTGGTGTTATGAAATCGAAACTGAGCGTTTTTATACAAACTTGGTTTCTGGGAATTCAAATCACGCGCGAAGAACATCATCTTCTTCGTTTGAATTTCTGGAAAGATAGCGTCGGCCTTGGTTCGGCGCTACAGCCCCTGCAATTTCAAAAAACTCTATACAAGCAATATAAATGGATTTTGAGTACATGAATCGATTACAAATTGAATTCTAAACACGATGGTGGTGGTCTTTTTGTCCAATTTTTCCGTTTTTAAGGAAGCCCTAATTTGGTTCAAAAAACCCTAGCAATGGCATATTTCGATTCAGGCCATGAAAATGCAATTCGATTGTCCAGATAGCTTGCAAACTTCGAACTAAACACAAATCAAACATCAAAACATGTTAAAAATGCATGATAAACAGAATTCGATTTTGAAAAATATAAGAACAAACCAAAACTGGATTCCGTGATTCTTGATGTTTTTGAATGATGTAAGGGTCTGGAATGCTTCAGGAGATGTCAAGGAATGCAAAGGGATGCTTAAAACCAATTGAATCAAGCTGGAACTAGGGCTGCCACTTACTTGCAATACACGGTTTTTTTGAGTTTGGAATAGGGTTCTTGAGGCAATTTTCCTGTTTTTTCTTGTGTGATATGCATTGTATATTTATAGGGGATGGATTTAGGTCTGAATTCAAGAGCAAATAATGATCAATCAATGTGAAAAATATTTGATTTTGTATGAAATCAAATCTTCCTTTTTTGATCAAATTTCAATCAAATTCTTGCCAAATCTATGCAAATTTCGAAATTTGCAAGCTTGTGTGAGTTACTTGGATCTCAAGCATGAGAGAAAAATCAATTTTGCATTTAATTTTGATTTTATACCTTATTTTTTAATTTAATTTGTATTTAAATGAATAAAATCCAAATTAAATAGAAAAATAAAGCTAAAATTCGTGGCATTGGGCTTGGATTTTCCAAATTGTCTAAGGAACAAGTTTGAATGAAGAAAAACTAGGCCCATTTGCAAAATTTTAGATTTTCACAAGTATTTCTCTTCGTGCAGTTCTTCAAAAATGCCCAACTTGTACAAGGTGTATTTTGCTCAATTTTCCACATTTTTGAGTGTTCTTGGACTTTTTGGAAAACTCTAAGTGTCCTCTAACCAACCTCTTTGGTTTAATCTCAATTGGAGTTTCCATGCTCAATAAAGCGTCAAAACAAAAAGTTGACTTTCTGTTGACTTTGAAAAGGACCTGTAATGTTTTGATCCATACCTTCCAAATGAAGCATTTTTTGAACATTCTTGTGAGACATGAAGTTGTAGAGAATTGAATTTCCTTCAAAATGAGAGGTGGTGGAAAAATTTCTTGAGAAAGTATGAAGAAGTTATGCTCAGTCAAAGTTCAGTTGACTTTTCACTGAAAAACCCTAATTTGGAAAGTTTGACTTTTGAGCAAATCTTGAGTGTTTTTGATGAATCATGATCAACCCTTGATAAAATGATGAATGTGACTTCAAAATAAGGATGTTGACCAAAAATCATGAAGTTTGACTGTATGTTGACCACAGTTGACTTTTTGTCCAATACAACTGATTTTCAACCATCTGAGCAATTGTCTGAGGAAACTTGACTTGTGAGGCTTGAAACTTGACATGGAGAATCTTTGAAGAATATGAGGAGGCATGATGACCATTGGAGATGTTGGAAGTCCATCTGGATCATAGAATTGCCAAACCCTAGTTTGGGTTGATTGTCTAGGAGAGGGTTTGTCTGATCAACCCTTGAGGAATCCTTGAGCATGGTGTATGAAATGTCTTGAGAAGTAGGAGGGAAAATTTTGGGGTATGACAGAGTTTCTCCCTCAATGAAATTCTTATCTCTAACTAGCAAGGAAGATATGAAATTATGTGATTTTCCATAATTGATCAAAACTACTACTTGTTTGTTACCCAAAGTTCCCCACAACATGATGGATTTTTTGTATTTAATGCTGAAATGATATACATTGAAAACTGTAATAATTTTATCTCGATTATGACATCTCCTTATTTGGTTTCTAGATTGTCAGGTACTTCATTAACACCATCCTCCAACAATAAGACTTGAAATTTTTTATTATGACAACTATGGCCCGAAATAAATTTTTCATCACATCTAAAAGATAGGCCTTTGTTTCTTTTTTCTTGCATTTCCGCATCTGTCGATCATTTGAATATTTTTCCTTTGAAAGAGCTTTTCATACTCTCCCCAATGGAATTGCTGGCCAGAGAATTTCCTTGTGATGCAATCTTACAATTTGGTCCCCAGGTCATTCTCTTATTTGTATTATAAATTTTGAAATTGGACCTACTTCCAAAACTAAAACTTCCATCCCCTTTGCTCATAAAATTTTTATGTTCATCTATTCTTTGAGAAAAATCCATCAACTATGGAAAGCTTTCGAGCTGGTGAAGTTTCAACTCTGCTCGTATCACATCTTTAAGTCCATTCAAGAATATATATTTTAAACATGATGGTTCTCTACATTTGAGAGTGTCCGCATACAATTAAAATTTATTCTTGCATGAAAAATCAAGATACAAATATTCTCTAACCTGGAAACTGGTGCAAAGGTTTTTGTATATTCAATTCCTTCTTGATGACTATAACTAGGTGCAATCACTCGAGCCTTTTTTGTTACCACCTCCATTTTTCGTTGAGCTTGTTTCTGAAGAACCATTGTTTCCAATCATATGAGTTTCTTTGGATCTAGGCATAAGATCCCACATATCATTGATGGATAATTTATTTAACACTTCTTGCATTTCCATAATTCATTATGTGCCTAGTGTGAAGGCATGGTTCGCGTTTTCATGATGTCAAAACCTCACAATGTCCACTTAAAATCCTTAAGAGCAATTAAATCAGCAAGAGTGACAAGAAGCTAGAAGAAACATTTGGGATTGGCAAGAAATTCTCACAGATGCGTTGACGCATCTTTTCCTCTGGTCGACACATATCAAAGTCTCCCTCCCTGGATGTTACGTGCTGACCCTATGGTCGAAGCACATATAAAAATCACCTAGGAGAAAAATTTGAGAATTATGCATTGACGCAACCTCCATGTTGCGGTATACGCATTCAAGATATGAAGCTCTTCTCACAGGCTCGGGTTGTTACATGTTGACCCTCCCTCCTGGAACGGTCGATGCATCCCTGCTATACTGCAACTTAATTCTAATTTTTCTTCCTTGTTTTTATTTTCATGTTAACTAACACATATAAATAGTGGGTTATTTCTTTTTGAGCATCAACAAGAATAGAGTGAAAGATACACATAGAGAGCACTTCATCTTCATCATTCCTTCTCAAAATTTAACTTCTCCATAAGTAAAGTTGTTGAATCAAGATTAAAGAATTGGTGATAACATCCAAACTGAAGATCAATTTTAGATTTGGGTTGTGTTTTGTGGGCTCTTTCTTGAATAAAACCATTAGGGTTTTATCCTCCAAGATCCAATTGATGAGGGGAGTTTTGGTACAAATCTTCGCTTTGACGGATTCATCCCAATGAAACGATCGAGGAACGGTGGGTTCGCTTGATCAAGTAACGATAACCGGAGGATCGTGAAGGAAGATTTGGGGTCAATCTTGCTCGTTTGAAATCAGCCGAAAGAATGAAATTCTGCAGGAAATTGGTTGGAGTTTATAGTATCATTAGTCAGAGGTTTGCTCGGAGAGATCGAAGCTTGGTTTGGATCGAACCAAGGAACTTGAAGAAGATAAATTCATCACCATCAATTGATTTATGTGAATTGGGAACTATTTATTCACTTGTTACATTTTGCAATTTTATACAAATTTTCTCAATTATAGATTCTAGAATTAGGGGCAGACGTACTCTCTGCGAGGACGATAAGAGGAACTGCCTTAACAAATTCCCATGTTCTTCTTCGCATTTTACTTTCTATACTTGATTGCCTTAATTTGATCAATTTGAATTGTCAAGCGTGCGTGTACTAAATTTGTGGAGTTTCAAGCTCAAACATTCATTTTTCTAAAAATTATTTTTGGTTGTTACTTGATAAAATTCTACATCACAATTTAGTAGATTCTAACCTTGTGAATTTCGCTCTCAAGGTGTTTGATAAATTGTCTCTTCCATAAATTATTCATTGTGATTGATTTTATTCTTAAACAAACTCATTGGAAGTATTCACTACTCATTGAGATTGTTTAAGCGATTAACCACATGAGTATTAATTGTATTGATTCACACGATTTCCTCATACTATCCAATACGGTTCGCATATCCGATCTTTTCAATACTTGATCGTTTAGACAATTGAAAATTCAGGGAGCTTTCACAATAAATTTTCAAAAGCGTTAAATTTAAAATAACCGATCTATTAAACCCCTTCTAGATCGATCACATCGTCTAACAAGTGGTATCATGAGCGCCGGTTTATCTAGTGCTTCACTATATTACTTAGTAGAATATGGAGAACAGTCCAAAAGGGGCTTACATGAGAGCTCCGATTTTCACCGGTGAAAACTATAACTATTGGAAAGATTGTATGTGTGTGCATATCAACTCCGTTGATAGAAAAATATGGAAAGTTATCGAAAATGGTCCTATGGAAATAACCATGACCAAGAAAGATAACGTAACCTTACCTAAACCGGAAGCACTATAGGATGAGAATGATGAGAAAAAGTATGGTTATGATCAGAAGGGTAAAAATATGCTCATAGCAACTTTAGGTGTTGATGAGTATTTTACAGTCTTACATTATGCTACCGCTAAGGCAATATGGGATGTCCTACAAGTTACCCATGAAGGGACAAATAAAGTTAAACTTGCTAAAATCAATACATTGACTTAAGAGTTCGACCTCTTTCACATGAAGCATGGTGAAAACATTGTCGACATGCAAAATATATTTTCTCATATAATTAATCGCTTACACACTCTTGGTAATGTTACTTCTGTTGATGTTGCCACTAATAAAATTTTAAGATGTCTTAATAGGTAATGGCAACCAAAGGTCATAGCTATTAAGGAAGCCAACGATCTTGCTACACTTAACATAACAACATTGTTTGGCAAGCTCCAAGAGCATGAGCAAGAACTCATAAATCTCAACAAACATGAAAAGAAAGAAAGAAAGGAAAAGCTAAAGGATACAGAAAGGAAGTCCATCTCATTGAAGGCTTCAAGCTCAAAGTCCTCCACCAATAAATCATGTGTGAGTGATTCTAGTGATGATGATGAAAGTTCGAGTGAAGACATGGGACTGTTTGTGAGGAAATATCACAAATATCTTCGAAAGAATGAAATACAACACTCGGACAAAATCTCGTCAACTATAGGCAAAAATCAAAACCATTAAAGCAAAAAGATGGCAAGAAGTCTAAGTCAAGAGGGTCATGCTTCAACTGTGGAAAACTCGGTCACTACAAACTGGATTGTCTGTTACTCAAAGGAGATAAAGGAAAAGAAAAGTTCCAAAGGAGACCAAATAAAGCTAGAAGAGATTACATCGCTTGGGAAAACAATAGTGAAGCTTCAAGCAAGAGTGATTCTAGTGATGAGGAAGAAACGATCAACTTTTTCCTTATGGCTCATCAAGGAAAGAAGAAGAAGGTGGAATGTCTTGAGACTACCGAGAGAAGATGGTTCCTCGATAGTGGGTGCTTAAGACACATGACGGGAGGCATATCCTTATTCTTTGACTTTGTGGCTGAGAAGAAATAATTTGTTACCTTTGGTGACAATAACAAGGGTAAAATACTCGGTAAAGGTAGTGTAGGTAATCCTTCTTCACTACTATATCTGACATACTTTTAGTTGATGGTCTTAAACACAATATAATTAGCATTAGTCAATTGTGCAACAAATGATATAATGTCTCTTTTATCAAAAGATTGTTGCACTATTGAACACAATGCAAATAAAGAGGATGTGTTCAAAGGCTTGAGGGTTAATAATGTATACATGCTAGACTTGAATGAAGTATCTGTGAAAGGTGCCAAATTACTAATCTCCTTAAATGAAAAGTCTTGGCTTTGGCATAGGCGTCTTGCTCACTTAAATTTTGATTTGTTAAATAAAGTTGTCTCAAAAGACCTAGTAGTCGGATTACCTAAGATAAAATTCTCCAAAGATCACTTGTGTGATGCGTGCCAAATGGTAAAGCAAACAAGAATCTCGTTTAAATATAAAAACGTAGTGAAAAGTGCCTTATTTCCTACATCTGTCACCACTGGTGCCCTAGGGCCTCTTGACAAAATTCTATACTGGCTTGTTGGCCACATTATCAGGCCTAAGAAAGGAGGTCTTTCCAGAATTGATCAAGCTGAAGTGAAACTCATGTACTGTATCAAAAATAAGATCAAGGTTAATTGGCCATACTACTTTGCTAATCGTATGTTTGATCTCCATGATTTTCCTCATGCCAGTGCTCTATGTTATGCCTCATTCATCCAAAGGATCCTTAACAGAGAGAGCATTAAAGTGGGGGTATACCTTACATGTCTTTGGATATGGATCAAGAGGTCACTAGTAAATCTCTCAAGCTAATGGGATTTATATGGAACCCTTAGACCCAAAGTTTCCGACACATTGTGAGGTCAAATGTTGTTCAACTTGGTAATTTAGATGATGAAACAAATTATGAGATTGAGGCTATGTTTGATGAAGAAGGAAATGAAGGTAATGCTGAAGAAATGGAGGAAGATGCTCCTGATGATCAGAGTGACTTGACACGGGTGCTTGCTCAGTTGGAACGGATGAAGCTTCATCGCCGTGAAGACTTGGCCCTCCAAAATGAAAGAATCACAAACCTATCCGAAATTGTCAATCTTCAAGGTCAATGATTCTCTACGTACGAATCCACTCAAACTCATCGGTATAAAAGATTGCACAACATGCTTCAGACACATGCTGACAACTTTGCCGCCTTTCAAACTCAATTCATTCAACATTACCCCTTCCCTCCAGATCAACAACCTCCTAACCCTAATGATGAAAACAAAATTGTTGGCCACTTAAATCTGCCTATATTTGGTGTTGCTTATCTTGCTTATGTATTTCATATCTTATTTTCATTAACGTACTTTGTGTGTGTTTATGCCTTTCATTCTATATGTAATGCACTTCATCATGGATGCTTAATTATTATTTCGATTTGTGTTACGAATGACCATTTGCTTCTCTCTTTTTAATGTTGTCAAAGGGGGAGATGTATCTGATTAAGGCTAGAGAAAAACTAAAGATATAAACAATCTCAGGGGGAGCATAACATCGCTACTATTCTGTTTTGCCCTCATATATTGTTGTGTCTATTATGTAGGTTTTTTGTGTGAATTCCGCAAGTTTTGCCATCATAAAAGGGGGTTAAATGCCTTTTACCCCCTGCAATAGTAGCGAGATTTGATTTACCGCTTTTTAAAAAAAAAATCTTTTCGTCCCTTATAAAATAAAGATTACTTTTGCTGACTGTGTAAGGAATCTTCCTACGTGGAGAATTTTTTTTTTGTTTTTTAAATTTCATTATTATTATATTTGTTTTACGTTTTTATTAATAATTAATATTTTTATTTTTAAAATTTTATTATTATTATATTTGTTTTACATTTTTATTAGTAATTAATATTTTTTATTATAAAATATTATTTTAAATTTACCAAAAATTGTAATTGGGTTTATAGCCAATTTTGAGTTTCAAGAGCCTATTTCCTCATGACCATGTTTTTTAATTTATGAAGGACAATGTGTGTTAGGTTTATAAACTCTTATGTTATCTGTACTACAGCCGCCTATGTAGTACTAAATTTAACTTAACATGTACAAAATATGAGAAAAGAAAGTTGAGTGAAAACAAAATGATACACACTAAAATCTCAAAAACTACTTTAGCAAATGATAGCTACGGAGGATAGATAACTGAGGACATGCACACATAAAGCTAAAAAGTGCATTAACTTTAGAAGATATATTTTCTATTATTGGCAATCTCATTCTTGAGATTGCACTTTATTCACATAACTACAAAAAATCAAAACAACAAAATATTGAAATTTTTCAGTGACAACTTCTTAAGATTAATATATTACTAAACTTCTGGAACAAAAAAACACACTGTCTTCAAAGTATGGAATTACGAAACACTTTTTGTTGGTGTTGCATACCCTTCATGCTTGGCACGATCAAGAGAGTGAGAAACACCATTTTATGTTCACTTTGTAATCAAAGTATGATGAGTAAAGCCTCTAAAGTTTAATCTATTTACATAATGAATGTTCACTCTGTTAACTCTTAAAACATATTTTATTCATTATCTCTTGGTCATATTTACAATCAAAATAAGTAACATAGAGAAAAACTCAAATAATATCACTGTTGAATTAGCTGCATCAACAGTATGTACATGAAAAGTTCAATTACTAAAACCAGAGTTGTCAATCAAGACTCAATCGACGACTGAAACTTTGCTACATGCTAGAATGTATCCTCATATTTGCATTCCCCTTCTTGATTTGGACATGCAAATGGTAAGCACACCATGAAACAGCTAGCAGAGTGTTCCATTTGGGGCATATTCAAAAGCCACCATTCTTGTGAAATATTTGAATTTGAATCTACTGTCAAACTGAAATGTAGTGTGAAATTGGTGAATGTTAATTTGAAGTTTATGTTGTCACTGTCAAAACAAAACAAATCGTGAATATTAATATGTAAGTGTGGATTAAGCTAGCAGTGATAATTATATAGCAGTCATAGTTCGGCTTTTATGGGAAGTTATTTTGGCTTTTAGTTTTGGTGCTTAATTACCACAGTTTGGAAGTTATTTATTTTCAGTTGATAAGTCTTAATCCACACAAAACATCGATTTTTTAGTAAAGAACATTAATGTTTATAAAGCAAAAATACATGAGGGCTACTGACTTGATAACAGACTGAGATTAAATGGGCTATCATTATAGGCCCGATTTCTAAATTTTTAATAATTAATAACTTATATATAAATAAAATACATACTATATAATCTATAAAATAATTAAATAATAATTAATATATGTTCTACAAATAAATTACATAAATAGTTAATTTATAAAAATAGAGCAAAAACAAAAAATAAAAGGCTTAAAAATAAATAAATTATAATTAAAAAAATATCATGTGGATTAAAAAATGTCACATTTGCAACAATTATCCAGTCAGCAAATATATTCTGCCCACATAATCAAATCAAAGGGAATCTGGGACTAAAATGTTTTTTATTTTGAAATCTATAATTTTTGAGGGGTGAAAATAATTTTTTTTAAAAGGGGGATAAACCAAATTTCGCTACTATTGCAGTGGGGTAAAAGGTATTTAACCCTAAAAAGGGGGAGTATGTGAAGGCATGGTTCGCGTTTTCACGATGTCAAAACCTCACAATGTCCCTTTGGAAGCCTTAAGAGCAATTAAATTAGCAAGAGTGACAAAAAGCTAGAAGAAACATTTGTGATTGGCAAGAATTCTCACAGATGTGTTGACGCATCTTTTCCTCTGGTCGACGCATACCAAAGTCTCCATCCCTAGATGTTACGTGCTGAACCTATGGTCGACGCACGTATAAAAATCACCTGGGAGCAAAATCTGAGAATTAGGCGTCGACGGAACCTCTCTGTTGCGGTCGACGCATTCAAGATATGCAGCTCTTCTCACAGGCTCGGGTTGTTACGCGCCGACCCTCCCTCCTGGAGCGGTCGGTGCATCCCAGCTATATTGCAACTTAATTCTAATTTTTATGCCTTGTTTTTTTTTTCATTTTAACTAACACATATAAATAGTGAGTTATTTCTTTTTGAGCATCAACAAGAATAGAGTGAAAGATACACATAATGAGTTATTTCTTTTTGTTGAATCAAGATTAAAGCATTGGTGATAACGTCCAAACTGAAGATCAATTTTAGATTTGGGTTGTGTTTTGTGTGCTCTTTCTTGAATAAAACCATTAGGGTTTTATCCTCAAAGATCCAATTGGTGAGGGGTTTTTGGTACGGATCTTCGCTTTGACAGATTCATCCGAGTGAAATGATCGAGGAATGATGGGTTTGCTTGATCAAGTAACGGTAACCGAAGGATCGTGAAGGAAGATTTGGGGTCGATCTTGTTCGTTCGAAATCAGCCGAGAGAAAGAAATTCTGCTGCAAATAGGTTGGAATTTCTAGTATCGTTAGTCGGAGGTTTGCTCGGAGAGATCGAAGCTTGGTTTGGCTCGAACCAAGGAACGTGAAGAACATAAATTTGTCACCATCAATTGATTTTTATGTTTTGGGAAATATTTCTTTACTTGTTACATTTTGCAATTTTATACAAATTTACTCAATTCTAGATTCTAGAATTGGGGGAAGACGTACTCTCTACGAGGACGATAAGAGGAATTGCCTTAACAAATTCCCGTGTTCTTCTTCTTATTATACTTTCTATACTTGATTGCTTTAATTTGTGCGATTCAAATTGTCAAACGTGCGTGTACTAAATTTGTGGAGTGTCGAGCTCAAACGTTCATTTTGTTAACAATCATTTTTTGTTGTTAGTTAATAAAATTTGATATCACAATATAGTAGATTCTAACCTTGTGAATTTCGCTCTCAAGGTGTTTGATAAATTTTCGCTTCCACAAATTATTCATTGTGATTGATTTTATTCTTAAACAAACTCATTGGAAGTATTCACCAGTCATTGAGATTGTTTAAGCGATTAACCACTTGAGTAGTATTAATTATATTGATTCGCACGATTTTCTCATACTATCCTATATAGTTCGTGTAACGCCCGAATTTAATTAATTGGTTAATTAAATTATTTAAGGATTTGATTATTGGATTTACTCAAAGTTCAAGAAATCGATCGGATTTGGGTATTATTTATGACACGTATTTGGATTATTAAGTTGAAGTCATATTTTATTCGGTTAGTCAGAGGATTAATTAAATTGATACGTTGAAGAAATAATATTCGAAATAATATTATTATTAATAATGGACTATTTTATTAACCGAGTTGGGCTTTAATTGTGGTATCGCAAAGTAATGAGGAGGTGTTATTTGTTAGGCCCATTATGATAAGTAGTAAGATAATATTATTATTATTATTACTAATAGTGGGGTTATAAAAGAAAAAGAGAAGAGAAGGAAAGGAAAGAAGAGAAATAGAAAGGAGAAGAGAATGAGGGCTAGGGTTTTGAAGAAGAGCCAAAAACAAGGAAAAGAGCTAGAGCCAAGGTTTGGAGCTTCCATCAAAGAGGTAAGGACGGGGTTCAAACTCTATAACGGGATGCATGATGGATGATATGTGGGATGGGGTTATAGATTTGCCTTGTTTGGTGTTTTGTTGTTGTTGTTGTTGGAATTTCAAATTGAAGCTTGAAAATCCATGAAGCTTGTTGAATGTTGTGATAAATAATGTTTTTGCTTGATTACCAATGTTGCTAGTACCTTAGGATGGTTTGTTTTGGGTTGTGTGGGGGTTGGGTACCAAAACTTTGGAGAAATTGGCAAGAGGAAGATGTTGGCAGCGCCAAAAACCCATTATGTCACGCTCAGTTCGCGGTGCCAATGGGTTGACGCGGTGCGAACTGAATCCTGCTAAAGTCGCGACGCGAAGGAGTGTTCGCGGCGCGTACTGAGTTGTTTTGAACACATTTTTTGATTTGTGAATTCTGCCCAATTTAAACACTTTACTTATGGAACCTTTTGTAGGCTTTTATGGGTAAAATATTACTAGTAATTAGTAAGGAATGACATAGGAATCGATTAGAAATAGTTCCAGATTAATATGTCGGTAAATGTAAGCGGTTTGGATGATTAATCAAAATTAGAAGAATTGAGGGTATGACTTGTATATGTTTGTAAGTTGTCGTAGTATGTTTGTTTTGTTGAATCCATGTTGAATATAATTGTTGTTGTTGAACGTTGTTATATTGTCGAACATTGTTGTTATTAAAGGCGAACGTTGATGGTTGATTTGTGTGTTGTCGTTGTGTCATTGGAATCAACTAAGATAAGTGATTAGATTGGTAGGAAGTTTATTAATGAGGTGACCCTTAATCGAATTGAGGTTTTATGGATTATGTAGATTAGAACTAATACCAACTAATAGTGGGATTAGAATGATTATTGATGTTAGAATAGTACTAGCTATGACTACTAGAATTGTTACTATGTCGTATTTAGCTAATCTAGTAGTATATGTTGATATTAACTAGGATTTTTAGCTAGTGTTGAGTTGATTGTCTATTGTCGTATTTAGCTAGTGTTGAGTTGTGGATTAGTAGTATATGTTGATATTATGTATTATAGAACTAGATGGATTTCCGTTGATATGTTGTTTACGTTGTAGGCCTATGGCCAGTGTTAAATTGGGATTACGTTGTTGTTGTGCGTTGTCATTGTGTTTCTGTCATTGATTCAGTTGATGTTGTGGTTGTGGTCGCATACATATATTGCATTATTAAGTTGGCCTTGATGGAAAATATGTTGGCCGTTGGGGGAAAAGTTGATTATGTTGAAGGTTTATGCCTTGGCCTTGATGGCAAACACATTGGCCGTTGGGGGAAAAGTTAATTACATTGAAGGCTTTATGCCTTGTGCTTCGGAATTACTGGAAAATTATTACGTTGGGAGTTTTATTCCAGTGGTACCACATGCGTATGCACAGTTGAGTCGCATTTCAAAGTCGCATAATTATAGTTGTTATGTTAATGTCTCGGTTGATATAAGTTGTTGATGTTGTTCACAAGTTGTGAAATAGTTGTTATGTTGCGTTGAAAATGCTGTAGTGATATAATTGTTATAATTGTTGTCGTTGCTAATTGTTAGTATATATGTTGTTGTAATCGTTATTGGTATTGTCGATATAAATGTTGTTTGGATTATGTGAAGCGGTCAATTATATAATCTACATTCTAATATATTATTTATAATGAACTCAATTATATTGGTAGATATCTCACCCTTTCATTTGTTTCTCCGTTGCCTTTATACTGGTAACGTACAGGTATTCGAGAATGAAAAATTAAGTTGTTGTTAGTCCAAGTCGGTTTAGTTACTCTGATACGTAGCACTCGGGGGATAAACAATTATTTGTTTAATTGTTGTTATTGTTTTAGTAGTTGAATTTTAAGTTGTCATTATTAAATAATTGTTTTAATAAAAGTTGTTTTACATTCAAAAGAATAAAGCAGGTTGTTATCAGTTTACCCGAACTAGTGTTATTATCGAAATTAATTATGGTTATATGAAGTTGTTCTAAGTTGAAAATGTGGCATCTCATTTGTTTTTTGAAAATTTTATACTCTGCTTTCCCTTATAATTACCAGGTAGGAATGGGGTGTTACATTTCACATATCCGATATTTTCAATAGTGGATCGTTTAGACGATTGGAAATTCAGGGAGCTTTTGCAATAAGTTTTCAAAATCGTTAAATTTAAAATAATCGATCTATTCAACCCCTTCTAGATCAATCACATCGTGTAACACCTAGAACTTCTTCATCGATAAATATGGGCTCTATAAGGGATACCAAACCCAGAAGCATATTTTTAGATGGTTTGAGTGAGGATCTGGTTATGACTAGTTCAAATTTGTCTCCCATAATCATTTCTTTAGAATGTGAAGATCTTTGCATGTGCTTCCTTAGAGAAGTTTGAGCTTCAACAACTTCTGGTAGAAATTCTTCATAGCCCATTTTATTTGGTTCCTTTGTAGCAACATCATTACCTTATGAGTCTGAAAAGGTACTCACCTGCTATGCAAACTTTTCAACTAGCTTTGACTTTTCAGAGTCAAGCTTATCATCAAATCTAACATGAATATATTCCTCAACAATAAGTGTTTCAGTGTTATACACTCTGTAGCCTTTTGAGTGTCTAAAGTATCCTAACATGATATATTTTTGTGCTTTAGAATCAAACTTGTTAAGATTCTCCGTAGTGTTAAAAATAAAATAATCACATCCAAAAGGATGAAAGTATGAAATATTGGGTTTTCTGTTCTTCCACAATTCATAAGGAGTCTTGCCTATAATAGGTCTTATGGAGGCTCTATTTTGAATGTAACTGGATGTGTTAACTTCCTTTGCCCATAAGTGTTTTGCCATGTTATACTCATTGATCATGGTTATCATGGTTATGGACATTTCTTGCAAATTTCTATTCTTCATCTCTACAAATCCATTTTGTTGTGGAGTTCTAGGGAAGGAGAAATCACGGGAGATTCCAGTTTTATCAAAAAGCTTTTCAAAGTTTTTTATTTTCAAACTCGTCACCATGATCACTTTTGACTTTAATAATTCTGATATCCTTCTCATTTTTCACTGGAGAACAGAAGGTAGTAAACAAAATCTAAATCATGCTCGTGTTGAAGAAACTCAACTCATGTCCATTAACTATAGTCATCATCAATGAATAATCCATACTTCTTACCATTAAATGAAGAATTTTTCACTGGTCTAAACATGTCAATAAGTGGAAGCTCTGAAGACCTGGAGGTAGAAACAACATTCTTTTCTTTAAAATAATTTTTTGAAACCTTACCTTTTTGAAATATTTCACAAAGAGCTTATCAAGAGAACTTCATATTTGGAAGTCCTCTGACTAAATCAAGCTTATTTAGATAAGAAATCTATTTCATGCTAACATGGCCTAAACTTCTATGAAAAATTCATTACTCTTCATTAACATACATAAGACATTTTACATTTTACTCTTTAAGATCAGAATGTATAATCTTATAAATGATGTTCTTCCCTTTGCCATTGAAAAGGATTGAGTCATCCTTATGATTAACATCTTTACATGAGTTTTGATTAAATATTATATCATAACCATTGTGACTTAATTTTCTTATAGGCAATAAATTATGCATTAATCCATATACAAGCAAAACATTAATAGAATGGACAGAACCATTACCAATAGTTCTGGAGTGTATAATCTTCACTTTATGATCACCATTGAAACCCACAAAGCCTACAGGCTTAAGTTCCATGCTTTGGAACATATGTCTTATTTTCGTTATGTGTCATGAGCAACTAGAGTCTAGGTACCATGATTGGTGTCTTAACATCATTGCTAAAGATTTCTATAACATATATTTGCTCGAAGTAGTGGGAAGTTATTGAAGAATTATGTGAAGCGAATTTTGGGCCAAGCCTTAGTTTATGTTCGCATAAAAAGAAAGCTAACCCTACTTGCAGAGTTAGCTACACTGAAGGAAGCTGAACGTAATATGTTTTGTTCCTTGTGAGCCACTCATGTATTCTTTAATACTTGATCTGGATGTTTAGTTGAGTTGTAATTTATTAATCATCCATAAGCTTTGAAGCAATGATGGTTATGTGTCTCTGAAGTGTGTCTTCAAGTTTTTGTTATTGTTTTTATCACGGTGTGTGATTGAGGAGGACTGAGTGGGGTTTCTCATATCTAAGAGGTTCTTAGGTAGAAGTGTCATTAGGTAGTGATTAAGTGAAAGGTTGTAAACGGGGGAGTTTAACTCTAAATTAATACTACTAATAGTGGACTTCATCCATGGCTTAGTAGCCTTCAGACGTAGGTATGATTGCACTGATCTGGGTGAACAATTTGCTCGTGTCTATTGTATTTTATTGCATTTAGTATTCTGCTATTCTTTGTTCGGCATACATATATTAGTGTCGTGACATCACCTTCGATATCTCATATCTGATACCAGAATTTCAATTGGTATCAGAGCAGGCATGTTGCTCTTTCTCTCGGTGAGATCTATGGAATATGCTTTTTGGTACTATGGACAAGGAAGGAGGATTTGTGAACAGACCACCCATTCTGGATGGAACTAACTATGATCTCTAGAAACCACATATGGTGGCATTTTTAAAGTCCTTGGACAGTCGGGCTTGGAAAGCTATTTTGAAAGGATGGACACATTCTGTCATCATGGGGGAAAATAATCAACCTACCACTGTGTCAAAGCCTGTAGATAATTGGTCTAAGGAAGAAGATGAATTTGCTCTTGGAAACTCTAAAGCCTTGAATTCCATCTTGAATGGTATTGATATGAACATCTTCAGATTGGTGAATACCTGTGAAATTGCTAAAGATGCTTGGAGAATTCTCAAAACTACTCATGAAGGCACTTCCAAGGTAAAGATGTCAAGACTGCAACTGCTAACCACTAAGTTTGAAAACTTGAGGATGAAGGAATAAAATTTTGGTGCAACATCAGACTCAAATGTCACATAAGGATGTATAGACATCTGATCTGACATTAAAACTAACATATACAAGGTAGAATACAGTAGTGTAGGAAAGCAATAAAAACACAACAAAATTGTTAACCTAGTTCGATTCAACCAACCTACACCTGGGGGCTACCAAGCCAGGAAGAAGACTCCACTATCAGTAGTATTATTTTATGTAAACAACCTCCAGTTTATAGATAAACAACCTCAAGTTTACCTAATCACTACCCAATGAAACCTTTTTCTTAGAAACCCATCTAAGATAAGAGAACCTCTGCTCACTCCCTAGTGGTACCTAACTGTTGCAAACCCCTGCAACAAAAACAACCAGTTTGAAGAACATCACTTTAAACACACAAAACAGTCAAACTCGTGACTCACATAAACTTGGAATTTCTTATCAGCTTCTTCCAAGGACACAATTACACTCATTTCTTCACAACTTCTAAGTGAGTAAAATAATCCTCTTGCCTCAGGCTTCGAGGTACAAATCAGTGACCATCCCACAACCCGGGTGATTCACTTACATGGCTAGCCCTAATGATTACATCTTTTTATATTTGGCTATATTACTAAAACTAGGTTACAAACTGCTTATTTATAACCTTCTACCCAACTGGATTTGGGCCTTCAAACAACAACATAAAGCTGTAACAAACTGCAGTAACAAATTCTGCAGAAAACAAACAAGCAGATAACTTCTGCTACAATCAAGGGCCTTAATAATTTTTCTCCTTAGCTTCTAGACCTCCACAAATGCGTTCACTTAGACGCCACATATGATGCATAATATTCCCAGAATATTTTGCACAACTTAAAATAGAACTGTAAAAAAGTTTGATCGTTCAGTAGCGTGATGTCTGATGTCACAACATCCTCTTTGACATGTTGTTCCAGATGTTGAAAATCTTCAACACAACATGTTCAGGCATTACAATAGGATTACATCAAGTTAAATATCCTATTTTTCAATACATTGTTATTGCTATTATTTGTTTTATTAAAATTTTGCCAATTCATAAAAACCAGGAACTTATAAGGAAGATGAAAGTATCCCAGAGTTTCACATGAATATTCTGGAGATAGCCAACGCATGCAGTGCCTTAGGAGAGAAGATACCAGAGGAGAAGGTGGTAAGAAAGATTCCCAGGTTTCTTCCCAAGAGATTTGACATGAAAGTGACTGCTACAAAAGAAGCTCAAGAAATCAACAACATGGGAGTGGATGAGCTCATTGGATCTCTCCAAACATTTGAGTTAGGAATCAATGACATAGTTGAGAAGAAGAACAAAAGTATAACTTTTGTGTCTAATACTGAAGGCAGAGAAGAGGAATGCGATCTGGACACCGAGGAAGGATTATCCAATACTATAGTGTTTCTTGGAAGACATTTCAACAAAGTAGTGAAGAAGATGGAAGGAAATTCTAGACCAAATGTCAAGAACATCTCATATGACATCAGGAGAATAAATGACTTTGGGAGAAAAGCACGAGCAGAAGAAAGATTCACTCAAGGAAGAGGAGTACGATGTCACAAATGTGAAGGATTTGGTCATATTAAAGCCGAGTGTCCAATATTCCTCAAGAGACAAAAGAAAATCACGGTTGTATCTTGGTCTGGTGAGTATTCTGAAATTTCTGTGGAAGATGAATCTGCCAAATATGTAACGACTCTGACTAGTCCATATATATCTGATGAAGATTCAAGTGAAGATGAGCTATCATTTGAAGAGTTGGATACTTCCTACAATAAGATGTGTATTAGAAGTGATGAAGTATGTCAGGATGGGGAGAAACAAAAGAAGCTCTTAGTTCAACTAAAAGCTGAGAAGAAAGAGCATCTGGAAACTATCTCCAAGCTGGAAAATAAAGTAACTTTGTTGAAATCTGATCTTGACAAAATGTCCAAATTTGTTAGAATGATAAACAGTGGATCTGACACACTGGATCAAATTCTTCAAGCAGGGAGAGTGGTAGGGGATATAAGTGGTCTAGGATTCAATGAAACAAAGGAACCACTTTCATACCTCACTCAAATTCAGACCAAACCAAAGATGTTGAACCAAAAGTCTCAACATCATGGAAGAGGAAATTATAAGCAATCCAAAAGAAGATTTCAGCGTTGGAGATGTCATTACTGTGGATGCTATGGACACATAAATCCCTTATGCTTCAAGCTGTATGGTTATCCTAATCCTACACCTCAACCTGAGTTAAGTCAAGCTAGCACTAATGACAAGAAACAATGGATTCCCAAAGATGATGTTTCCTGCTTTATAGCACATACATCTCTCACAGTTCCAACCAAAGAGGATTGGTACTTTAATAGTGGATGCTCAAGACATATGACAGGGGTCAAGAATCTGCTGGTGAATATGATATCACATTCAACTGGTTATGTTACTTTTGGAGATGGAGTCAAAGGTGAAATCGAGTGGGTTGGGAAGATAAATTGTCATGGGATTCCAAGTATTGAAGATGTGCTACTTGTTAAAGGTTTGACAACTAATCTAATTTGTATCAGTCAACTATGTGATCAAGGATTCAAGGTAAACTTCACTAAGGCTGAATGCATTATTACAAATAAGAAAAATGAAGTTGTTATGAAAGGAGTGAGATCTAAAGACAACAGCTATATGTGGGTACCTTAAGACACAAGCTAATCCACATGTGATGAACACATAAATGCGGAAAGCAGCTGTTCTCAGGAGGATTGGATGGAGCATATAGTGACTGAACCTAATGTTACACAAAATGTTATGACATCATACAACATTGCTAAAAACATTAATGTTCAGTTTGTTGAAGACAAGAATGTTGACTTGGAACACGTAACCATTGAGACGCAATTAGCTCACACTCACTCAAGGGGATGAAATGCTAATCAATTTGGAAGTTCAAGAGAAAAAAATAGGGGTCTGCATGCTTGAGGAGTTATATAAATTAAAAGCACGTGGGAATGTCATTAAAGGGCTTAGTTTTTCAAAGTGTCACTTAATATTGTGTGAACATGCTATTCAATATATAAAGAGTCCATACCAAGTGTAATCATTTCAAATCCCTCCCATACTCTATATAAAATTTGTGCCCTACAGTACCCTCATCTCCCACCTCCGAAAAGGTAACTCTCATCTCTCTATTTTCACAAACTTCGACATGTCTCAACATGGTGAATCTGCTCATAACGAGGTCAATATACCCTCATCAAGCTATGAAGTCCACCATGAAAACATCTCTCCTAATGAAGTTCTAGACGTGGCTCCCTTGGCCATGATTCAGTGCCTGAAGACAAGACCAAAGAAGCTTCGCACATTCCATGCAAGGCGATCAAGGGAAGCTTTCGTCCCTAATGTAGGTAATGTTACTAATCCTTCTAACGTTGAGTTAGAAGAAGACATCGTTGATGTTGATATGAGTATTAGGAGGATAGTTGCTAGGTTTTTAAATGAAGGTCTTCCTGTACGTGGAATTTTGATTCTTGTCTGCCATGTACCTGTTGAGGCTGCTCCTCAAGCTCCTACTGAACTATCTGCAAATACTGAAGAAAACACTGAAGGTAATCTTGGAAAGTTGGCTGAGTCTGTTCTTGGAGAAGCTACATCTGATGTTGAGACATCACCTGTGTGGGAAGCATCTCCTTCAAATAAAGATGATACAAGCCCAAAAGAAGCAAAGGACAAGATGGTTGAAGAAGTTGTAAATATGGATGAGTTGTCTGATAATGAATTGATTGTTAATGTGAGTCTTGGCATAGCAAAAAGATTGAAAACAAGAAAAGGTAAGGTTGTGGAAACCAACACTCCTCCCAGGAGCGGCAAGAAGAAGGTCATGTATGGACCTCCAAAATCTTGGAGCAAGTTTGTTCCCTCCTCCAGCAAGAGGAAGGTTTGGTTTGAGTCAGACTCATATTATGATGTTGAAGATGATGTCCAGAACATCGTGTTGCACCCTAAAATTTTCCATCTTCATTTTTCGATAAAATAATTGGCTTAAACTTAATCTATAGGTGCATTTCATACATATCATTGACCATACGGTGATGAGATTCAGAGCATCTCAATTTGTGGAAGAAACTATGCGTTTCAGCCATTTAGACTATTTTTGAGCCAGAAATCGACATTTTTTGCTTCGTATGCTTGAGACAAGATTTTCTGGTCAGAAGGTCATCCCGGGTTGGTTTTACAGGCATTGGGATCTTTTCAATCTATTCTCCAATTCATTTGTTCATATCGAGAGTCGTTTCTTCAAAGAAGAACTTTGATAGTTCATTTTCTTAATAAAGTGAATTTCTGGTTTATTGTGCGTTTTGGGCATAACTCTTAGCTCATTGGATATTTTTGGACGATTTTTGACTGGAAAGTCCCTCTCAATATTACCTACAACTTTCATTCACAGGTCAGAGGCTAATTGCATGTAGAAAGTCTCCAGAAAAATTGATCTTTCAAGTGGGATAAATTGAATTTTATTGCTGAACCGTGTTCACGACACGCTAAAAAATTCATAAGTCTTGACTGGAATATCGAAACCGAGCGGGGCCGGTGTCCAAAATTCTATCTCGAAGTCCTCTACAACTTTCATTCACAAGCCGAGAGCTTATTTCTTACCAATCAATACCAGAATTTTATTCTTTAATGGTGAATTTGAGACGAACCGAGCAATTTTCATCCGACGCACAATATTCAAAAAATCATATCTCGCTTGATTCTTATCGCAACAAGGTGAGATTAGTGTCAAAGGTTTACAAATTCCGTTGGCTTCGATGTTGATTTACATACCGATTTCGGATTTTGATCAGAAGGTCCTCGTTCGAGGCAATCTTCCCGAGTGACGCAATAAGTTTTTTGCATGTGTCAGATGCCCGAAAAGTGTGCTAAAACTTTAAAAATTCATATCTTATCAACCGTTCATCCAATTGAGCCGAAATTCATTTTTCGTGACGAGTTTGATTTCAAATTTCGCACGGTTCTAAATGTTGAGTTGTGGACGAAAATTATTCGGATAAACGTGATTTGGGCCTAATCTTGGATCTAAGGCACTCCAAAGCCCAAAATTACCCACCTTTAAATAAAATTTGTCTCTCACAAATTGAGGAGGAAGAATCATTTGTTAGAATTCACAGTCCAAACTATCTTTTTCTCTCTCTTTTTGCTCTCAAAAATCAAAATAACAAAAAGAAGAAAAATTGAATTTTCTTTTCCCTCCCCTAAGCCTTGCCACGCTTGACCCTCTCTCCCTCCTTGCTCCAATGCGCGCCATCCTACTCCAGCAGCCTTGCCACCTCCGACCACCACTGCTCCTCGCTGGAAAACCGGCCGGTCACCTCCCTCGGCCGATCGCTCTCCTCTTCTCTTCTGCGGCTGCGTGCTCCACCTCTCCCTCCGTCCAACTGTTCGCGCATCTCCCTTTCAGGTCAACTTGCCTTCCCGCGTTGAGCATCCTTCACGTGAGCGAAGCCCTTCCTTGCTCAGTCGGTCGCCCTTCCGACCTTCTTCCATTCAACCGGCCATCAACTCGGTTTCTTCTCCCTCTGATCAACTCCCTTGCTCGGACCGGTCCTTCTGTTACCTTGCCTTGCTCGGATCAAGCATTATCTTCTCCTTCCTAGCTCATATTTCTATTCCTTTCATAAATCAAAATCTTCCTCTCCATCAATTCACCAAATCTTCTTCAATTCGACTTTAAGCTTCGATTCAAGTAAGTGATTATTTCAATAAACATTTATTTTAAGTGATTTTCGAAATTTCTTATTCTTGAATTTTGATTTGAGAAATTACTTGTAATTGTTCCGATTAATTGAAATCTTGATTGATTGTTTGGAATTTCTTTGAATAAGGCTTGATTTGTGAACGTTATTGTGTCGAGATGTAGACTTTTTGAATATACACTTTCTTGAAGCAATTTCTTTGTACATAGTGCATTTGTATTTGAATTTGGCTTATGATTTGCATGTTCATGCATTAGTTTACAGTTGCATTGAATAATTGAATCAAATTCATGTGTTGTGGATTGATTTTAGGAACTCGAAAGTGTGTTGAGGCCTAATTTTTATGCATATTTTCATGTGTTGATTGGTGTATTCTTGAGAAATCAAATTGATGCATTATAACATGTGGAATTCTAGATTCTTGATTGAATTTAATTCATACATTGCATCATGACTAGATGTGGCCAGGTTGATCATCTCTTTGCTTGCATATTGTCATATGTTCATGCATTTCATCTGTAAAAAATGCATTAAATACATGAATAAACATGCATACTTTTGTATTCATTTCAATTCTAACTTTTCCGATTTTTGCATATTACTTGCATATTCAACCATGTAGAATTGTATGCATCATGTGTGGATTTAATATTCAATTCTTTCTCATTTCAAAATGCAAAACAAATGAGAATTGGAAATTAAATCGACACATGAAATTTCACTTTCCATAAGCTTTTTTATGTGTTTTTGTTCATCGAAACTCATTTTTCCTCAAAGGTTCAAGGTAGAAATACTTGTCTCCAACGTTTTGGGATGTGTTAAAACCGTTTCTGATGGTTTTGGAACCAAATTTCAAATACAACATGCCTAAAACACACTTGCTGCCCCGTTCCTTTAAGGTCCGAAAAATGTCGCTTCCACTCGGAATTAATTAAAATTGATCATATTTTTGAATCCGTTGGCGCGTTTGCAAGCAACCATACAATTTTTAATTAATTTCATCAAGTTGACTTTTTCTCTCCGATTTCAAATAAGCGCTTTCCCAAGCCGATTTTTGTGATCTTATTTCACTTCTTGTATGCTTATACTAGTATATCATCATGTAAATATTCGCTTTTGAGCTTTGTGCTTTCTTTAAAGCCCTTGTCTTGTTATTTCTAACAATTTGTTTCATGTGCGAGGTTCTTTGAGCATTATTCTTGAGATTTGGATGTGTACGAACACACATCTCGATCTTGCACACACATGTGTGCATTCTTTTGTTTGCATTGCTTGGTCTTCACCTTCTTGCAGGTTATCTTATTTGATTTGGATGTGTACGAACGCATATTCTGATCTCTTGCACACATGTGTGTGCGCTCTTTGTCTGCATTGTTTGGTCTTCACCTTCTTGCAGGTTATTCGATTTGATTTGGATGTGTACGAACGCATATTCTGATCTCTTGCACATGTGTGTGTGCGCTCTTTATTTGCATTGCTTGGTTTTTACCTTCTTGCAGGTTATCTTATTCGATTTGGATGTGTACGAATTCAAATCCCAATCTTGCACACATATGTGTATATTCTTTGTCTGCATTATCTGGATCGTAATCTCTTGCAGGTTTATTGGATTGTTTTAGATGTGTACAAACGCACATTCTAATATTGCATACGATATGCATGCACTTTGTTTGTATTGATTGGTTTTCACCTTCTTGCAGGTTTATTGGTTCAACTCAGATGTGTACGAATGCACATTCTATTTGTGTATATGCTATGCGCATCCTTTTTCTGTATTGTTTGGATTGTGATCTCTTGCAGGATTATTTGTTTCGGATGTGTACGACACACACATTTCGATCATGCTTTCGATGCCTCCGTGCATTACTCACCAATTTTCCTTATTTCTTGTCAGCAATACGAGAAGTTTTCCAGAGTATTTTTGGTTTGCATTTGCTTATACGGATTGTTATCCGTTTGGTATTTTCTATACCTTTTTACCACATTGCTTTTCTAGAGAGCTTGAGAAGTAGGGTTTTACCGTTTTATTTTTCCATGAGAAGTAGGATTAGAGATGCATGATGAGGTTTTCGTAGTTGGATCATGTTCAAGAACCCCTCTGGTTTATTTAAAGACCCGTTTAGGGAGATTCCGCAAACTGTGTGCTAACTGTATGTGGTTTGGTTAAAATCCTTCTGTGCAAAGGAGGTAACTTTCAGTTTGTTTAAATTTGTGCTCGCGTAGGTCATGAGTGGTTAGGCAACCTGATATGGCACCACCAAGAAAAGTCTTGTTGATGATACTAATAATATTGATATATGATGATATGACAGGCACGTGGAAAGGATTCATAATCCACCCCCGTATAGTTTAGTCCGTGTCAGCTCAGCTCACGCGAATCATGATGCTTCCTTTATCGAGTCAATAATAAAAGTGGCAAGAGTCCCCTATTTTGACTCGTCACGCTTTGTCATGGATTTAGCACTCATATGCTCCTCACACTTGTTAATTCATATCAAGATGTGATACCTTTCTCCCATAGGAAACTCCTAGTTGACGCGGGTAATTCCATCAGTGGCTATGGTTTTCCTCCAAAAGAAGGCTCCTTGTTGACTCTGGTGACACGCTACCGTTGAGGTTATGGGACTTGTTTCTTCTTCCCTGCGCATGTGTGTATCATTTGATTGTGCATTGCATTGTTTGTGTGCTTCTGCCAAAGCACTTGCTTGCTTCATCCCTTTGCATCCCTTGGTTATTCAACCAAGTCGGATATTAGGATAGCTTCCTTTAGGACCGCTCGGTTAGGATAGCTCTCGAGCCTAGACATTAAAACTTTCATCCTTTGCATGTCAACATAGGTAGAGATTCCCTTCATCCTCATCCTTCAGGCCATATTTGTATGATAACATTAGGGTAGAACTAGTTAGTTTCCCTTGCATGTTTTCTTCTTTCTTTTTCATCTTTGCATGTAATAAAACTAAAACTTGTTTTATTTTCTTTTGAAAATCTAAACACTTAATAATGGTTCAAACTCCTTTCGCAAAGGTAAAAACCACTAACCTTAGTTCAAACCTTTTTGTCTTCGGACTTTTTTCTTTTCTTTGAAAACCTTTTCAAGTCCAAGCAAATTGCTAAGTGTGCGAGCGACCGAGCATAAAACTTACTATAAGCTGCAACGCCAATCACGAGTTGCAATTGTGAGGATGCGGAATCAAATTTCTCATAAAAAACATTACAACCCACCAAAACATATGAGCCGAACTACAACGCTCTGACTTTCCATTGCACGAAGGAATACATAGGCATCTTGTCACGGGGCTTGATCGAGAAAACTTCGTAAATACTTCCTTCTTTTCCCCGTGTTTATTTATTTTCTTTCTTTTAGATTCATTTCCCTTAGCACTTTGCATATAACATAGACATACCAATTAAGCAATAGATACCCACACCCATTAGATAGATAATAGAAGTGGATACCATAGAGTACTACGAGCATGCGGGGTGCTAATACCTTCCCCTCGCGTAACAGATTCCATTAACTAATATCTCTGTGAAGAATTCTGTGATCAAAAGGCCATTTGATAATGTGCATGATGCCCTACATATAAACTCTTATTCCACTCCATCAACTATGTCATGAGATGGAAGTATATCTATCAAAGGAGAATTGCTCTTGAGAGAAAAATTAGAAAAAGATGCCTTGGAGTGCAAGGAAATTATGGAAATTGTATTTGCTTCTGGATTAATGAAGGCAGTTACCAAGCTTACTAAGTGTTATGAGGTGCTGGTCAAGGAGTTTATTACCAACATCCCTGACGACTGTGCTGACAAGAAGAGCAAGGATTTTAGGAAACTTTTTGTGAGAGGAAATTGTGTTGAATTCTCCCCTACTATTATTAATAGGTACCTTGGAAGAAGTGAGGATGAGCAATGTTAGTTGGAAGTGACTAACAATCAAGTTTGCAAGGTCATCAATGCAAACCAAGTGAGTGCATGGTCTATAAAGGAAAAGTTATCTGCTGGAAAATTAAGTGTCAAGTATGCCATATTGCACAGGATTGGAGTTGCAAACTAGGTTCCCACAAACCACACTTCAACTACTTCAGTTGGGTTGGGAAAGTTTATTTATGGTGTTGGTATAAAGAATCCATTTGACTATGGGACATATATATTTGATCAAACCATTAAGAACGTTGAAACATTTACTATGAAGATGCCCATTGTCTTCCCTTCCTTGATTTAGGATATCATTATCAATCAGCATCCCAGAACTTTGTCTACTCTTGATACTGCTTGCTAAAGAGGATTTGTACTGTCTCTTTACCATAAATTGTTTGTAGAGGGACATGTCCCAGACATTGTTTCGACATCTACTTCTGACAATAAGACATCAAGCAAAGCTGATGTGATTTCTGAATTGATGGAGGCATGTAAAGAGCTTGATGATGTGATTAGTATCAGCACAATAAGAAAACTAAAATTTGAAGAAACTATCAGAGTGCTGAAAAAGGCTGCTGTTGCAAGTGTTGGTGAGGAAGTACATAAGGAAGATGGCAGTTCAGAAGATAAAAGAGGAAGTTCCTCTGGTGGTGAAGCAGAAAGTAATGGAAGTGGTGGGTTTGATGATTCTGCAGACAATTGAGTGTGTTGCCTCTGAAGTTGTTCTGGTTTTGATTCCTGGTGTTTTGTTTTGGATTCCTTTTTGATTAATTTTAGCACATGTGTGCTCAACAATGGATAATATGGTATGTAATACTTTAAAATGTAGCTCTAGATAACAATGAATGCTAGTATGCACTAATGTTCAATCTTGTTATTTCTCATGAGTTTACTCTAGAGATTTCTGACTTTGGCATATTGTGGCTAAAAAGGGGGAGTAATATGTGCATGTGTGAGCCTAACTGTGTGACTAACTGCTGGACTGATGATGTTGAGGGGGAGTAGCTAAACAACTGATTGTGCCTGTGATTATATGCATGTTTGTGTAGCAAGTGTGTATGTGTGTGATGTTTTAATTGATGTTTAAACATTTTTTCCCGCTGTTGTATCTCTGGTAGATTGTATTTGTGATGTTGCCCTCTGTTTTAAGAAAATGTGTCAACAGTTATTAAGAAGATGTCAAAGCAAATGTCTTGACATGTGTTACAAAACTGAACTGGCTTTTCTGTTTAGAAATTCTAGGCGTTAGTGTGTTTAAGTTGTTTGCTCGAAGTTAGCAAGATTATGTAAAGCTTTGTTACAATATTCTTGGAGAGCTTTTATCCTACTTTCATGGAGAAAGTAGTGGGAAGTTATTGAAGACTTGTGAGAAGTGAATTCTGGGCCAAGCCCTAGTTGTTGTTCGTATAAAAAGAAAGTTAACCCTACTTGTAGAGTTAGCTACACTGTAGGAAGATGAACATACTGTGTTTAGAATTTAAGTTTTAGTTTGTGTTAATTGTTCCATGTGAGCCACTCCTATATTCGTTAATACTTGAGTTGGACGATTAGTTGAGTTGTAATTTGTTAATCATCCATAAGCTTTGAAGCAAGGATGGTTATGTGTCTTTGAAGTGTGTCTTTAAATCTTTATTATTGCTTTTATCATGGTGTGTGATTGAGGGGGGGGGGTGAGAGGGGTTTCTTGTAACGCCCCGAATTTAATTAATTAGTTAATTAAATTATTAAAAGATTTAATTATTAAAATTAGACGAAGTTTGAGAATTAATCGGAGTAATTGGATTTATTGGCATTATTTAAGAGACATATTTGGATTATTAAGTTTAAGCCGGATTATTTGGTTGGTGTAATTGGAGGATTAATATTAAGAATAATAGTATTTATTTATTGGACTAGTTTATTTAAGTGAAATAATCAGTTTAGTCGGAGAATTATTATTATTATGAGTAGAGAGTAATTAACTAGAATAATTAGTGATGAATTAATTTTGTGGTAGAATATTATTGAAAATAATATTAGAAATAAGTGTGAAATTAATAGAGTTATTTATTTGGAAGAGAAGTATAGAAAAGATATGTGAAAATTAAGTTAAGTAGAAATAATAGAAATATTATTATTATTATTACTATTTTATTATTATTATAATAATATTATTAGTTGGATTTATTTATAAGAGAAGGAATTAGGTTTAAATAAATAAGAGATATAAAAGGAGAAATATAAGGCTAATAGTTAGAACAAAAATAATACTAGAATTATTCTATTATTTGGAATTAATAAATTAAATGTAGAATATTAATTATAGGAGAAAAATAGTATTTTTGGAGAATATTAATTAATAAACCAATTTTTATTAGAACTACTAAATATATGGAGTAACCTAGAAAAATAAGGATTTTTATGTTGTTGCTTGCAAACCAAAAGAAAACCCTAGCCGTGGAGAAAGACCAGAAGAGAGAAAGGAAGAAGGTTGGAAACAAGGGTGCTAGGAGAGATCGTGCTGTCCGTGAAGTCGTTATTTCCGATCAAATTTCCGAGTTCCCGTTAATCCACAGGTAAGGGGTGGGATTCGGGTTCTATAATCGATTGTAGGATGGTTCGTATGTAGGGTTTAGGGCTACGATATTACACTGCTAATCGAAATTCCGGTGATAATTTTATATGTTGAATTGAATTAAAATAATTTGTGTTGAAATCATGTGATAATTGTGTTGATTGCCATTCGTGTAATGATGTGTTGTCTTGGTCGGAACCGTTACGCGTGGCAAGGAGGAGGGGAGGCGTCCGCCTCCTGGAGAGAGGAAAAGTGAGGCGTCCGCCTTGGTGAAGGAGACGTCCGTCTCCACTGGGTGAATGGGGGGTGAGGCGTCCGCCTCTGGGTTGGGGGTGGGGGTCTCGATGACATTCTTGTTCACGTGGCTTGCTGAAGGATTAGTTAAATTGGGTTATGTTTTGGGAATTAAAATAGTGCAATATACAAGGATCTAATAATAACTTAATGAAAATAATAATAGTAGCAGTAGCAAATATTTGTATCAGGAAGCAGAATAACTCTAGCAGCAATAGAAAAATGCATCGGAGGAGTAGTATTTAGCAAAGAATATGTAACAAAGGTGGATTAAATGTGGGAAGATCATTCAACTATGCAGAATTAATAATGGAGCTGTCAGAATTAATTAGTAGGATGATTAGAATTAATTAGTAATGTTGCAGGAAACTAAAAATAATGTGGAAAATAATACTGTCAGTTGAATTAAGCGGAGAAAATAGTTTATCGGAATTGGACGAAATTTTATGGGATAGTTCGGGTATACGGGTAGTTAATTAAAATAGTGTCATTTTGTTGAATTTCGCATTAGTTGCTTGATTGTCTATACAGCCGGAACGTGTGGTTTATGTACGAATTGGTTGATCTAAGAACCGTATAATTATGTGATAAAAACTGAAAATAAAGTTGTTGAATAAAATTACCGTTGATCGTGTTGAAGTGAAGTTGATGATGTTAATTATAATTGCATTGTGTTGAAGTTGTTGAATTATTGTGAAGTTGAAGTTGGTTGCTGAGTTGATGCAAATCATGCATATTATTATTGTTGTTGATTTTAGTCGTTGTTGATGTTGTGGTCGTTGTATCATACATAGCATGTGCATTATTAAGTTGGCCTGGATTGGCACCACGTTGTAAGTTGGCCTGGATTGGCACCACGTTGTACGTTGAAGGCTTATGCCTTGTTGAATGCCTCGATAACCTGGCATAGTTTTACGTTGGGAGTTTTGCTCCAAATGGATCCACATGCATTTGCATTTGTCGAGTCGCATTGAGTCGCATATAAGTTGTTGTTGATTCTATGTTGTTTGGTGGATATTATATGTTGTTGATTCTATGTTGTTTGGTGGATATTATATGTTGTTGACTTTATGTTGGTTGGTAGATATTATGTGTTATCGATTAAAGTAGTAATTATTGTATGTTTCTTTACTTAAGCATATGAATTATCGTACTTTCGCTTATATTATTCGATATCTCACCCTTTCTATTTTGTTGGCCGTTACCTTTATATTGGTAACGTGCAGGTATTCAGGAATGGAAGAATTAGTTGATGTCGGTTCAAGTCGGTGTCTTTGCTCTGATACGTAACACTCGGGGGGAACGTTTGGTCTATGTTGTTTATATTGTTGACTCTGTTGTTATTAGTATAATTTGTTGAATCCTAAGTGTTGTTGTGAAATAAAAAGTTGTTAAGTATGTTGAAAGTCGAACAAGATGTTTAAATTTGCTATTAGTATAATATATTCAGTTGTATAACTATGAATTCCGCTGCGTAGTAATAAAAAGTATTTTTGTTTGAAAGTTATTGCAAGTTGTTATGAGATCCTCCGAATTAAAAAGTGTTATGTATCTTATCTGTTTGTGTTGTTAACGTTGAAATGTGGCATCCCATGTTTTTAGTTTAAAATTTCCGCACTCTGATTTTATAATAAACGTTGGGTAGAAATGGGGTGTTACATTAGTGGTATCAGAGCAGGTCGGTCTGTCCGGCCAGTGTCGTCTAATGTTGTTTACTTCCTTTGTACGCGACAAGTGTGTGGAACACTATCGGTACTTGTATTTTTTTATTTTCTTTTGATTGTTGTTGCAGGAGTTAGTTGAAGCTAAGTGGGGGAGAAGCTTTGCTTCTCGGATGTGTTTAGTTGAGAGATATCAAATTAGTATGTTACTAACGGATACGGTGCAAACGTTGTAGGAGCCTTGCCGTTTCTCGAATTCGAAGGTGGTAAGAATTTAAGATTTGGTTGTTTGACAAGTTGGGATGTATTGGAAAAGAATAGTTGCTATGAGATAGAATTTAGTAAGTTGATTGTTTAAGTAGGCTATGTTGTGGAATTATTGGGATTGATTTAAAAGTTGTAGAAGTTGTTGGAGTGGTTGGGATCCTTGAATCATGGATGCAAGTTGGAAAAAGAATACTATTAATGTTAGTAACGACGGTTTAATCTCTATTATGGTTGTCGGCTATCTATTGACAAATTGAGGAACTGATCACCCTTAATCTCTTGTTGATAGTAGACGGGATCATGTTGGATGATATAAAATTGTTTTGCTACCTTAATGGTAAGTAAGTGGTGGATGCTACGACAAGAATGTTGTTAAGGTGAGGATACCATGGTGTACAAGAAAGTAAGTGAGTAGTAGTTGTTACTATGTTGTAAGGTGATTGTCTCAAAGTAGTTGCTTTTGAGTTGATGAGAATTAAGAGAGTTGTTGGTGTTTTGTGAATGAATGACCTAAGAGTATGAGAATAAGGATTTTGTATAAGTAGTTCAGTGTTGAAGATGTTGCTAGGATAATGATGCAATGATGTATAAGTTGAGTATGAGCAAGTGAAGGTTGTTGCTATATTATAAGACGTTATTTCAAGATATTGCCAAAATGGTTGGCGAGTTAGTAAGGATTATGTTGCAAGAGCATTGGAAGATTGAGGTATAAGTTTTGGATTTAAGCCATGGATGGGTTATTGTTGGATCGAAAGATTGGGTGTGAACGTAGTGTTAAGGATGGTTGTGTCGGATAGATTTTCGAGGACGAAAATATTCTAAGTGGGGGAGAGTTGTAACGCCCCGAATTTAATTAATTAGTTAATTAAATTATTAAAAGATTTAATTATTAGAATTAGACGAAGTTTGAGAATTAATCGGAGTAATTGGATTTATTGGCATTATTTAAGAGACATATTTGGATTATTAAGTTTAAGCCGGATTATTTGGTTGGTGTAATTGGAGGATTAATATTAAGAATAATAGTATTTATTTATTGGACTAGTTTATTTAAGTGAAATAATCAGTTTAGTCGGAGAATTATTATTATTATGAGTAGAGAGTAATTAACTAGAATAATTAGTGATGAATTAATTTTGTGGTAGAATATTATTGAAAATAATATTAGAAATAAGTGTGAAATTAATAGAGTTATTTATTTGGAAGAGAAGTATAGAAAAGATATGTGAAAATTAAGTTAAGTAGAAATAATAGAAATATTATTATTATTATTACTATTTTATTATTATTATAATAATATTATTAGTTGGATTTATTTATAAGAGAAGGAATTAGGTTTAAATAAATAAGAGATATAAAAGGAGAAATATAAGGCTAATAGTTAGAACAAAAATAATACTAGAATTATTCTATTATTTGGAATTAATAAATTAAATGTAGAATATTAATTATAGGAGAAAAATAGTATTTTTGGAGAATATTAATTAATAAACCAATTTTTATTAGAACTACTAAATATATGGAGTAACCTAGAAAAATAAGGATTTTTATGTTGTTGCTTGCAAACCAAAAGAAAACCCTAGCCGTGGAGAAAGACCAGAAGAGAGAAAGGAAGAAGGTTGGAAACAAGGGTGCTAGGAGAGATCGTGCTGTCCGTGAAGTCGTTATTTCCGATCAAATTTCCGAGTTCCCGTTAATCCACAGGTAAGGGGTGGGATTCGGGTTCTATAATCGATTGTAGGATGGTTCGTATGTAGGGTTTAGGGCTACGATATTAATCGCTAATCGAAATTCGTGATAATTTTATATGTTGAATTGAATTAAAATAATTTGTGTTGAAATCATGTGATAATTGTGTTGATTGCCATTCGTAATGATGTGTTGTCTTGGTCGGAACTGCTACGCGTGGCAGGAGGAGGAGGCCCGCCTCGGAGAGAGGAAAAGTGAGGCGTCCGCTTGGTGAAGGAGACGTCCGTCTCCACCGGTGAATGGGGTGAGGCGTCCGCCTGGGTGGGGGTCTCGATGACATTCTTGTTCACGTGGCTTTGAAGGATTAGTTAAATTGGGTTATGTTTTGGGAATTAAAATAGTGCAATATACAAGGATCTAATAATAACTTAATGAAAATAATAATAGTAGCAGAGCAAATATTTGTATCGAAGCGAATAACTCTAGCAGAATAGAAAATGCATCGGAGGAGTAGTATTTAGCAACAGAAATATGTAATGGCGTGGATTAAATTGGGAAGATCATTCAACTATGCAGAATTAATAATGGAGCTCTCAGAATTAATTAGTAGGATGATTAGAATTAATTAGTAATGTTGCAGGAAACTAAAAATAATGTGGAAAATAATACTGTCAGTTGAATTAAGCGGAGAAAATAGTTTATCGGAATTGGACGAAATTTTATGGGATAGTTCGGGTATACGGGTAGTTAATTAAAATAGTGTCATTTTGTTGAATTTCGCATTAGTTGCTTGATTGTCTATACAGCCGGAACGTGTGGTTTATGTACGAATTGGTTGATCTAAGAACCGTATAATTATGTGATAAAAACTGAAAATAAAGTTGTTGAATAAAATTACCGTTGATCGTGTTGAAGTGAAGTTGATGATGTTAATTATAATTGCATTGTGTTGAAGTTGTTGAATTATTGTGAAGTTGAAGTTGGTTGCTGAGTTGATGCAAATCATGCATATTATTATTGTTGTTGATTTTAGTCGTTGTTGATGTTGTGGTCGTTGTATCATACATAGCATGTGCATTATTAAGTTGGCCTGGATTGGCACCACGTTGTAAGTTGGCCTGGATTGGCACCACGTTGTACGTTGAAGGCTTATGCCTTGTTGAATGCCTCGATAACCTGGCATAGTTTTACGTTGGGAGTTTTGCTCCAAATGGATCCACATGCATTTGCATTTGTCGAGTCGCATTGAGTCGCATATAAGTTGTTGTTGATTCTATGTTGTTTGGTGGATATTATATGTTGTTGATTCTATGTTGTTTGGTGGATATTATATGTTGTTGACTTTATGTTGGTTGGTAGATATTATGTGTTATCGATTAAAGTAGTAATTATTGTATGTTTCTTTACTTAAGCATATGAATTATCGTACTTTCGCTTATATTATTCGATATCTCACCCTTTCTATTTTGTTGGCCGTTACCTTTATATTGGTAACGTGTAGGTATTCAGGAATGGAAGAATTAGTTGATGTCGGTTCAAGTCGGTGTCTTTGCTCTGATACGTAACACTCGGGGGGAACGTTTGGTCTATGTTGTTTATATTGTTGACTCTGTTGTTATTAGTATAATTTGTTGAATCCTAAGTGTTGTTGTGAAATAAAAAGTTGTTAAGTATGTTGAAAGTCGAACAAGATGTTTAAATTTGCTATTAGTATAATATATTCAGTTGTATAACTATGAATTCCGCTGCGTAGTAATAAAAAGTATTTTTGTTTGAAAGTTATTGCAAGTTGTTATGAGATCCTCCGAATTAAAAAGTGTTATGTATCTTATCTGTTTGTGTTGTTAACGTTGAAATGTGGCATCCCATGTTTTTAGTTTAAAATTTCCGCACTCTGATTTTATAATAAACGTTGGGTAGAAATGGGGTGTTACATTTCTCATATCTAAGAGGTTCTTAGGTAGAAGTATCATTGGTTAGTGATTAAGTGAAGGGTTGTAAACGAGGGAGTTTAACTCTAAATTAATACTGCTAATAGTGGACTTCATCCCTGGCTTAGTAGCCTCTAGACGTAGGTGTGATTGCACCGAACTGGGTGAACAATTTGTTTGTGTCTATTTTATTTTATTGCATGTAGTATTCTGCTATTCTTTGTTCAGCATACAAATATTGGTGTCGAGACATCACCTTCGACATCTCATATCTAATACCAGAATTTTAAGGGGTTTCTTTTATTTTTCTTTTTCTTTAGGCACAAAACTAACTTAGGCAAAATGAGAATGAAGAGTATTTGGTTTATCTTCTTTTTAACAATCAAATTCTTCATAAGAATGATAAAAAATACATATTATACTTTTTTGATAATGCCATAGATCATTGAAGCCATGTCACTTCAACCTAGGCTTCTAGCAATAAATTTTTGGAAATATTTGTCATATTTCTTTATGACATCATTAGTGCTCACAAAATCTTATAAAATATTTTTCTTCCCAAGATTTGAACTCTTTCTTATGAGAAAAAAGTTATCAATCTTAAGAATATAACTTTCTTCTTTTAAAGATAAAAATTCATCCTTAAGTTCAAAGTTTTCTTTAGAAACAAATTCGTGGACCTTTTTAAGTTCATTGAATTCATTCTTAAGTTATTTTTCCATAATTTAAAGTAATGAACATGCTAATTTAGAATGATAAAGGTCAGAAAACGCCTCTTTTATGTCTGAATCATAATCCACATAAGCTTCTGGATAGATCATCTTATGATACTAGTCATCAGCACTACATTAATTTGTTCTTCTTTGGAATCATCTTTTGAAGAATTAGAATCTTCTCAAATTTCCATAAGCCATTTATTCTCTCCTATGAAAGCTTTCTTCTCAGGTGTCATACCCCAATTTTTGACTTAAGATACCATCTCACATCATCCACATATGCATTATTACATCACTAACAAATTACAAAAGATGGTAGCTTGTGTGTTTGCTTCTTGTGCTAAACCAGGGTTTTGAATCAAGAATCAAGAATCAGTGAAAGATGTAACCAATTAGGGTTTAGATCTTCATTCATCTCAATTGATCTATCTTCATCAACAATCAACATTTGATCCTCAATTTATAATCACTTCATCAAGATCAACTTTGAATTGACCAAATTAGGGTTTTGATCGAGGATGGTGTATCATTGACTTTTGGCTCAGTGAATGACCTAATAGCTTGGAACATGATCTCAAGATCACAAATACAATATCTTGACATAATTTCTTGGCTCAAGACATCTCTAATGCCATGGGTGATTGATAGTGGAAGATTTGAATCATTAGATAAAAAGTTAACTGTCTAGACAAGTCAAAAATATAAAAAAAAGTCAACAAAAAGTCAAGACTTGAAATTTTCCTAAACACTTAAAAATTTCAAGTGTTTTTACAACTTTTTTCATCATTTTCATGGACATTTTTCACCAAGATCCAAATTGATTCAAGAAACACTTTCAACATTAAAGTTGAAGATCTTGTTACAAGTTTTCCAAAATATCCAAGAACATGAAAAATATTGTGTGGAGCTAGGGTTTTGGAATTTGACATTATAGGTCCTTAAACTTGCATTTTAGGCAATTTTGCAAAGTTTTTTTTCAAGCAATTGAGATAAGATCTTATCTTATTCTCTTCCAAAAGCCAAGTTGTATCCAAAATATCTCAAAAATCATAATTGAAAAAGGGATAAGAACACTTGAGTGATTTAACCATGGTTAAACATTTTTAACCTTATGCATTAATGGTGAAGATTCATTTCTTATCTCTTAAGGCCAAGCTGCAAAACTATCTCATTTGGTTGCCTTAATCTCAAAATTCTTGGCCTATAAATAGAGGTCATTGCTTAATTCAAAATCACACCAAAACAACTACAACACTTGTTTTCTCACTTCTTTCTTAAGTCGCAAGTTTATAAGTTTCAAAGAAGTTCGAATTCCAACTTCCAATCCTTGCAAGTGGTAACCAAGCCAATGCTTCAAACACTTTTTAAACATCATTTGTAAGATGTTTGAACTATTCATACATCACAAAACCATCCAAAACTCATAATCACTTTCCAACTTCAATTAGTGCACATATTTATCCTTAACAAGCAAACTCTCAATCCACTCATGCGTTTTCAATTATAATCATTCAAAAAGCTTCTATAACTCATATAGAACTCATCCAAATCCTAAAATCAGAACTGATATCGTGCCATTCACACCTCCTTATTCAAAAACCAAAAACCTGCAACTTGAGTTGGTGGAGGAGATTCAACAAGTTTTAAAGCGAGTTAGGGATTAGAATACACTCACGAAGGTTCAAGGAAGCTACCAGAATCATCACTTTACACCTGGAACACTTCTAGATCAGAATTCAATTCTCACTTGAAGAGGTATGTGTCCAAACTTTGAACTCCTATATTCATGCATCATAGATGAAAAGTAGGATTGCTATCATGTTTTTGCACATGTGAGGATCATTAACCCTCAATCAATTGTCATCAATTATGCATATATGCGGTTTCATGAGGTTTAGATTATAGGTGTTTACTGTGGAAAATGGTAAACAAGCGTTGGTCATCCCTAGGTCCTAAAACTAAGGGTTTTTACTTTTGATCAAATCTTGACTTTTCTTGAGGAATCATGATCAACCCTTGATAAAATGATGAATATTACTTCAAAATATTGATGTTGACCAAAAATTATGAAGTTTGACTTTATGTTGACCACATTTGACTTTTTGTCCAATACATCTGATTTTCAATCATTTGAGCCATTGGATGAAATTTTTTGACTTGTAAGGCTTGAAACTTGACATGGTGATCCCTTGAAGCATATGATGAGGCATGATGAACACTTGAAGCATTGGAAATCCATTTTGACTTGAGAGGAGCAAAACCCTAGTTTGGATTGATTGCTTAGGAGATGGTTTGTCTGGTCAACCCCTGTGAATTCCTTGAGTATGGAGTTGTGAATTGTCTTGAGAAGTAGGAGGGAAAATTTTCGGGTATGACGGTTTCCCCTATTCAATCTTTTTGTACTGGAAGGGTTAGATTGATATGCTTTCCTTTTGTGACCTGAAGGTAGAAGATGATTGAACACTCGAGTACACCTGAAAATTTGCACTCGCTGTTGTAGGGGATGGTATCATAAGTTAACGATGCGCTGGAATGGGCTTATAGTTGCCATTTGGAGAAGCTGATGATGGAGAGTGAGTCGTACAATAGACTATGTGTTCTTCTTTTGAATGAGAGAAATATCGGAGATGGGCTTCAAGATGCCATCCGGTGCGATAAAGATGTGTAGTCGAAGACGGGCTTAAGGATGCCATCCGGGGAGGTTGATAATAAGAGAGAGTTAGACTAAACCTTTATCTTGGCTATTTTTGAGATGAATAGTTGTCATCATCTGGATAGTTTTCCCGTCTTGTTTCGGGTGTTAATCCATGATCTGTTGTCTGGAAATAATTTGTATGGTCGCTCAGATAGTTCTCCCTTCTTGTTTCGGGTATTAATCTTTGACCTTTCATTTGGAAAATAGATTTTACCTATTGGTGAAGTAGATCTTGACAGGATATGGTTAGTCCTATGCAGATTACGATGCATGCGAGTGTATGACAATGTTATGAATGATATATGCACCCATTATGATTTTTTATGAATAATGTATGAATGTAGATGTTGTGGTATATCAAAACATATCCATCCTGAGGAAGATAGGAATGTTCTATTGGAGATCTTTGATTTCTTCTTGGGGATGAAGTTGTTGAAAACCCTGACTGGGGAATAATAGAGATATGAATTTCTCTGATGCACTAACTGACCAAGTTTCGAGTCGGGATATTGCTGCTGTTGGGGAATGATAATCATTGAGTGATACTCAGCTGAGGATGAATATCTTGTGTATAGGCCGTGCTAGGGGATGATGTGATATGGAATAACCTGTTACTGCTGGGAGACTGATGTAATTGGTTGACGTGTTACTGCTCGGGGACCAATGTAACTTGATAACTTGAGAATGTAGATAAGCTTGATAGGATCACTACTCAGGGACCGATGTGACGAAGTTGATAGGATCACTTAATGTGACGAAGTTGACAGGATCACTTAACGTGATGAAGTTGATAGGATCACTGCTCGGGGACTAACATGATGAAGTTGAAGCTGATAGAATCACTGCTCGGGGACTAACGTGATGAAGTTGAAGCTGATAGGATCGCTGCTCGGGGACTAATGTGATGAATGTAAAGGATCGTTGCTCGGAGACTAATGTGATGAATGTAAAGGATCACTGCTCGGGGACTAATGTGATGAAGTTGAAGCTGGTGAAGTTGATAGGATCATTGCTCGGGGACTAACGTGATGAAGTTGAAGTTGATAGGATCACTGCTTGGGGACTAACGTGATAAAGTTGAAGCTGATAGGATCACTACTCGGGGACTAATGTGATGAATGTAGAGGATCACTGCTCGGGAACTAACGTGATGAAGTTGAAGTTGATGAAGTTGATAGGATCATTGCTCGGGGACTAACATGATGAAGTTAAAGCTGATGAAGCTGAAAGGACCACTGCTCAGGGACTAACATGATGAAGTTGAAGCTGATAGGATCACTACTCTGTACTAACGTGATGAAGTTGAAGTTGATGAAGCTGATAGGATCACTGCTCGGGGACTAACATGATGAAGATGAAGTTGATAAAGCTGAAAGGATCAATGCTCGGGGACCAATGTGATGAAGATGATAGGATCACTGCTCGGGGATCAACGTGATGAAGTTTGAGGTGTTTAAACACTATTTGGAGGAGATGATAATGTAATACTTCGTTGGAGAAGATTTGTCTTTGTAGGGGGTGAAGGAAAATTGCGACATTAAATTTGCAGTGGAAAAACAACTTTCCTTTGTGATCCTTACGAATGATCATGGTCAGTGATAGAATATTTTACCTCTTGTGGCGATTTGGATTTCTGATGCTGTGATCACGAACATTGATGAAGAACAGCATCTCTACTTAGTCCACACGAACAGGTCGCTTCCAATCACAATGCTAGCTGCTCACGAACGAAAGCTTTGAGTGAGAGAGTGGGAAAAATCACGGCAGGGATTCAGGACCGAATTTGCATCAAGTGAAAAGCTTCATCACAAGGGTTCTATTTATAAGACCACAAGTGTGGGCTGCAAGCTAAAAGCCCAATAAAGGTTGTAAACTAAAAGCCCAATAAAGCACACGAATATCATACATTATGATGTATCGTATATCACTTAAGCATGTGGTACTTTACCACATTCCGTATTCCACTTAAGTACACCGTACCCTACGATGTTCCTAATTTACACTATCTCTCATTAATCAGTCCTTATGTGTGTGACCCTGTAGGTTTCCGCGATGTTGGCAATTATATTAAATCATATTTAACATAATAAAAAGTGAGCGGTATCTAGCAAGACATCACTGCTACCCAAGTCACGAAAATGTCATGTGATCTGACAAAACCTTTCTGTGATAATACTTGTATGTATAATTACCCTTTTGCCCTTGTGTCTATATTAAACACAAGGCATAGACCGTGTCATCCTTGTCCAGTTCAATAGTGGGCCCTTAGACATTTATCTTGTTACGCAGGATGGGCAAATTCCATCTAGGTCACTCATGTCCCTGATGATTAAGTCACACTTAACATTGCATTAAACAGACTAACTATTCTATGGAATTTATTATTTTTCAAAAAGCAAACATAATAAAGAAAAGTCTTTTATTATTAATAAATAATTCGATACAAGTACCAAAAGGTATTGGCATCTAGGGCTTACACCAACAATCTCCCACTAGCACTAGATCCAATCAAGCATAACCCTAGTACCCATCGATCTAGTATGGCCATCATGCTTCTGGTGTGCAAGAGACTTCGTTAATGGGTCAGCGACATTGTCAAGTGTTGGTACTCTGCATATCTTCATATCTCCCCGATCGATTATCTCTCGAATGAGGTGATAATGCCTAAGTATGTGTTTGTATCTTTGGTGAGATCTAGGCTCTTTAGCTTGTGCGATAGCACCATTGTTATCACAATAGAGATCAATGGGATCCACAATGCTAGGGACTATGCCAAGTTCACTAATGAACTTCTTGATCCAAACAGCTCCTTTTGCTGTATTTGAGGCAACAATATACTCGGCCTCGGTTGTAGAATCTGTAACTGTTTCTTGCTTTGAGCTCTTCCAGCTCACAACGCCGCTATTTAAGCAAAACACATAACCAGATTGCGATCTAAAGTCATCCTTATCGAACTGGAAGCTAGAATCAGTGTATCCAACTATAGCAAGCTCTTCCTGACCTCCATATATCAAGAATGATTCCTTAGTCCTTCTCAAGTACTTAAGAATATTCTTGACAGCCACCCAATGAGCATCACCAGGATCAGATTTGTACCTACTCGTTGCACTTAAAGTATACGAGACATTTGGTCGAGTACATAGCATGGAATACATGATAGATCTTATTGCAGATGCATATGGAATCTTATTCATGCGATCCTTTTCTTCCTTCATTGAAGGGGATTGTGTTTTTGATAGACACAAGCCATGTTGTATAAGAATGAATCCCTTCTTGGAATCATGCATATTAAAGTGTCTCAACACTTTATCTATGGACGTACTCTGACTTAGGCCAAGCAGTTTTTATGATCTATCTCTATAGATCCTGATCCTAATATATAGGCTGCTTCACCAAGGTCCTTCATAGAAAAGAATTTCCCTAGCCAAGTTTTTACTTGTTGCAAGGTAGGGACATTGTTTCCAATGAGTAATATGTCATCTACATATAATACTAGGAAGATGATCATGCTCCCACTAACCTTCTTGTAGACACAAGGCTCATCTTCATTCTTGATGAATCCATATTGTTTTACTGTTTCATCAAAACTAAGATTCCAACTTCTTGGAGCTTGTTTCAATCCATAGATTGATCGTTGTAACTTGCATATCTTTTGGGATTCTTTTGGAATGTCAAATCCTTCAGGTTGTGTCATGTACACAACCTCTTGAAGGTTCCCATTTAGGAAAGCAATTTTGACATCCATCTGCCATATTTCATAATCATGATATGCAGCGATTGCAAGTAAAATCCAAACAGATTTAAGAATTGCAACTGGAGAAAAGGTTTCATCATAGTCAACCCCATGAATTTGTTTATAACCTTTTGCAACAAGTCTTGCCTTATAGGTATGTACCTTACCATCCATGTCAGTCTTCTTTTTAAAGACCCACTTGCATCCTATAGGATTAACTCCTATAGGTGGCTCTACCAAGTTCCAAACTTGGTTAGTGTACATGGAATCCATTTCAGATTTCATGGCTTCTAGCCACTTCTCAGACTCTGGACCAGTAATGGCCTCTTGTAGGTCACAGGCTCATCTTGATCCATGAGCAATACATCGCCTTGACCATTTATGAGATATCCATATCTATCAGGTTGGTGACGTATCCTGTTTGACCTACGTTGGTCTTGTTCTACTGGAGCAGGTTGTTCTTCCACAACTACTTGTGTTTCCTGCTCCAATTCCTCCATAGGTGTATCAATGCTTTGTGATTCTTGAATTTCATCAATCTCTACTTTCCTCCCACTTATTCCTTTGGAAATAAAATCCTTTTCCAAGAAAACTCCAGTTCGGGCGACAAACACTTTACCCTCAGAAGAATTATAGAAGTAATATCCTCTTGTTTCTTTAGGATACCCCACAAATAAGCATTTGTCAGATTTGGGTTCAAGCTTAGTTGAGATCTGTCATTTCACATAAACTTCGCAACCCCAAAACTTCATGTAAGGCATATGTGGTCTCTTACCACTCCATATCTCATATGGTGTCTTTTCAACCTTTTTGGTAGGAACACGGTTAAGTGTATAAGCTATTGTCAATAGAGCATGTCCCCAAAAGGAGTTCGGAAGATCGGTGTGACTCATCATGGATCGGACCATGTCCAACAAGGTTCGATTTCTCCTCTCAGATACACCATTCCATTGTGGTGTTCCAGAAGGAGTAAGTTGGGATACAATCCCACACTCTTTTAGATGGTCATCAAATTCTAGGCTTAAACATTCACCGCCTCGATCTGATCGAAGAACTTTGATATTCTTACCTAGCTGGTTTTGTACTTCATTCTTAAATTCCTTGAAATTTTCAAATGCTTCAGATTTGTGTTTCATTAAATACACATAACCATATCTACTGAAATCGTCAGTAAATGTGATGAAGTATTGAAAACCTCCTCTGGAAGGTATGTTCAGTGGTCCACATACATCAGTATGTATGAGTGCTAAAAGACATTAGCCCTTTCACCTTTTCCTGTGAATGGGGATTTTGTCATTTTTCCAATAAAACAAGACCTGCATGTCTCATATGATTCATAATCAAAAAAGTCCAAAAATCCATCTTTATGGAGTTTTGAAATGCGCTTCTCATTTATGTGGCCTAAGCGACAATTCCAAAGGTAACTTGGATTTAACTCATTAGGTTTAATCCTTTTAGTATTAATGTTATAAATTGGCATTTCAAGATCAAGGATATACATTCCATTGTTCATTTGTGCAGTAGCATAGAATATATCATTCAAATAAATAGAGCAACAATTGTTCTATATTATGAATGAAAAACCAAACTTGTCCAAACAAGAAATGGAAATAATATTCCTGCTAATTGCAGGTACATAATAGCAGTTCTCTAACAGAATTATTAAACCACTAGGTAAAGTTAATACATAAGTTCCAACAGATAAAGTAGCAACCTTTGCTCCATTGCCAACTCGTAGATCAACTTCACCTTTTGCCAATTCTCTACTTCTTTTTAGCCCCTGCACATTGGTACAAATGTGAGAACCGCATCCAATATCTAATACCCATGATGCAGAAGTAGATAAATTAATTTCGATAACAAAAATACCTAAATTTGAAGTCTCTACTCCATTTTCATAACCTTCCAGGTACTTTAGGCAGTTTCTTTTCCAGTGTCCGGTCTTACCGCAATGGAAGAAAGTGCCCTCTTTTGTTATCCCTCCACTAGGCTTCAAAGCAGGAGCGGTAGGTTTGGATTTGGCAACAACCTTGCCTTTCCCTTTACCAACCTTCTTGGTAGGCCTTTTGTTCAGCTTCTTTCCATTATTGATCATCAAAATGGACTTCCCTTTTGACTTCATATTTTGCTCAGTAGTTATCAACATACTTAGCAGTTCTGGAAGACTTTTGTCCAAGTCATTCATATTGCAGTTCATAACAAATTGATTGAAGCTATCTGGAAATGATTGCAAGATCAGATCATTCACAAGTTCCTTTCCAAGTGGAAACCCTAATCTTTCAAGGTTCTCCACATACCCAATCATTTTGAGTACATGGGGACCTACAGGGGTTCCCTCAGCCAACTTGCTATTAAAAAGGGCCTTTGAAACGTGAAACCTCTCATTTCTTGCCTCCTCTTGATAGAGCATTTTTAGATGTCCGATCATATCGAACGCTGTCATGTTCTCATGTTGCTTTCGCAACTCTGAGTTCATGGTGGCAAGCATGAGACAAGCGGTTTCATTGGCATCATCGACATGCTTCTTATAAGCATCTCTTTCAGCCTTAGGTGCAGAACTGGGAGGTTCCTCAGGAACAAGTGTCTCTAAGACATACAACCTTTTGTCATGCTTGAGGACAATCCTCAGATTTCGGTTCCAATCCATAAAATTTGTCCCAGACAATTTTTCCTTATCAAGGATTGATCGCAAAATATTGTTAGATGATGTGTTTTGAGTCATGGTAATCTACATAAAAGATATGAAAATGTTAGTATCATTAAAACAACATATTCAATTAGGCCTTTAATCAAATATGCTCCCACTATTTTACTCAAACCAAATGACCCTCATCATTTGATTCGGAAAATCACGTTGGAAGATTTTCTAGTGGGTCGAGATCCATATTTTACTTCGTTTTAAGTCAGCATTAGGATGATTACACAAAACTCAGTTATTTAGGTAGGAAATCCTTCCAATTGTATCCAATACAATTCTCGAATATCTCAGTTCGGTGAATAACTCTTTATTCTAACCCATCATATGGATCATTCCCAACTCATGCTTCTAAACGCATATAATCTCATTAAATTGTTTAGTTAAGTTTGACCCAAAGTTTTAGCAATTGGATATTACACTTATCCCATCGCACCTTACCAATATAGAACATGCACCTCGCGTTAGGTGAAACCTACATTGTTCGATACTAGTCTTGATGAGTGCTAAAACTTGGAAAGCATAAACTTAATATTTACTTTGAGGGAATTTTTTATTAGTTTGATCTCACCGGCTTAACATGCAAATCGTCTCTCACATGCATCAACATACAAACACATGCATCAACATACATATAAAAAGATACAGTTATGGCCCCTAGCGCAATTGTTCTCTCAAGCCAATGAGAGAACCTAAGCTAAACCTAATGACGATCTAAACTTCTCCAAGCAAGATCTCCAAGGTTATCCTCCTTTGATATTGTATTCTTCTCTTTCTTCATAACATTACAAACATAAAAGAATACTCGTTTTACATACGAGGGATTGAGATGAGAAAAGAAGTTACATCAAGAGATTAAGAGGAAGGCATGACACGCAGGTCGTATTTTAAAATACCAAAAACAAAATAAAAGAATCTAAGGCCATAACCGATCACCACAAGAAAAATAATAAAACACATTTTATTATTATTATTATTTTAAATTCTGTTAATTAAGAAAATCAAATTAAATTTTGGCGATTGATCACACTACGCAGAGTTAGCCAGGGGTTCCGCTACCCGGTTAGTGGACGGTGGTTCCCTACCCGTATAACTCTCTAACAACACCACCCTTGTGCCTTCATGAACCCTAATGCAAAGAATTTCATGTCGTCAAACACAACTCGATTGATAATTCACTATGATCGATCAACATGCCATTGCTTCACCATACTAAAGTCGGATTCCGAAGCAAATGAACGATGATCTCTCAAAAGAATAACAATCATCATGTGATTGAATGGAAGAAATCGAAACAGTATATCCAATATACCATCTTTGCACCAGAATTTTTTATATCATATATAAAGTAGATCGATCATATTAGTGTAACTCATGGATGACCGATGTATCGCTGCTTCACCATACTAAAGTCGGATTCCGAATCATAGTCAACATCGATTCATCCAAATCATACACACAATGATGCCAAATTTTAATTTAATTTAATCGATTAAAGTTTAATTCATTCTGAGTTTTAACCATATAAAACAGAATGTACAAAAATTAAACAGATATCAAATCCATGGTTTGGTAACCAGGCTTTGATACCACTGAAGGAAAATTGCGACATTAAAATTGTAGCGTAAAAACAATTTTCCTTTGTGATCCTTGCGAATGATCATGGTCAGTGATAGAATATTTTACCTCTTGTGGCGATTTGGATTTCTGATGCTGTGATCACGAACGTTGATGAAGAACAACGTCTCTACTCAGTCCATACGAACAGGTCGCTTCCGATCATAGTGCTAGCTGCTCACGAACGAAAGCTTTGAGTGAGAGAGTGAGCGAAATCACGACAGGGATTCAGGACCGAATTTGTATCAAGTGAAAAGCTTCATCACAAAGGATCTATTTATAAGACTACAAGTGTGGGCTGCAAGCTAAAAGCCCAATAAAGGCTGTAAACTAAAAGCCCAATAAAGCACACGAATATCATACATTATGATGTATCGTATATCACTTAAGCATGTGGTACCTTACCACATTCCGTATTCCAGTTAAGTACACCGTACCCTACGATGTTCCTTATTTACACTATCTCTCATTAATATGTCCTTATGTGTGTGACCCTGTAGGTCTCCGCGACGTTGGCAATTACATTAAATCACATTAAATCACATTTAACATAATAAACAATGAGTGGTATCTAGCAACACATCACTGCTACCCAAGTCACGAAAATATCATGTGATCTGACAAAACCTTTCCGTGATAATACTTGTGTGTATAATTACCCTTTTGCCCTTATGTCTATATTGAACAAAAGGCATAGACCGTGTCATCCTTGTCCAGTTCAATATTGGGCCCTTAGACATTTATCCCGTTACGCAGGATGGGCAAATTCCATCTAGGTCACTCATGTCCTTCAGTATGCTTTTTGAAGTACCCATCAACTGTCTTTATGATCATCCAGTTACGGATAATGTTTGATCAGCAATAAAGCACTTGACTCTACATCTAGGGTCCATAGTGGTTTCAGGTCGTAGGGTGGTATGCACCACTTATCACCATGAGAATAACTTATGACACTTGGCATAACATTCAATGTAGTATTCTCATAGCGGGTCAATCTAGTATAAATTTTACTCCTAATATTTATACCTATGTCAAGACTTGATAACTCCTTATCCATGATCCATGAGATGTGATCATCAGTCTATCTTCATAATAATCTCAATGCTTTAATGTTATCCCACTTCACAATAAAGCTCGATTATAGATACTTTAAGAATAGTGTCCTTGTGTTTAATGGATCTCATGATTAAGTCACACTTAACATTGCATTAAACAGACTAACTATTCTATGGACTTTATTATTTTTCAAAAAGCAAACATAATAAAGAAAAGCCTTTTATTATTAATAAATAATTTGATACAAGTACCAAAAGGTATTGGCCTCTAGGGCTTACACCAACAGGGGGAGTGTAACGCCCGTTTTTAATTAACATTGTATTATATTAATATTTTTGAATTACCGATTGATATTTATTTTGCGACGAGAATATTTATATTAATCGATATATATATATATATATATATATATATATATATATATATATATATATATATATATATATATATATATATATATTTAGCGATGTTCCGTTCGGTTCGGTAAAATGTTATTCGGGTTTGATATTTAATTCCCCGGAATTATTTGAATTAATTGAATTGATGATATAATTAGTAAGTTAAGGGTGTGGGGAGCAATTGTTAAGGATTGGGTTTTCACCCTTGGCTTACTAGTAGAAATACCATAATAAACCATTTCTCCTCATTTTCCTTCCATCCAAAATACCAAAACCAAACATAGAACTTGGAAGCTAGTAAGTTATAAAACCAATTTCTTTCTCTTTTCCTTCCATTTCCTACACCAAGCAAACTTAGAGGCATGGAGAGAAAAGAAAGGGTTTGGAGAAGAAGAGCAAGAGGGGAAGAAGAGGAAGATCTTGATGCAAGCTTGTGGATTGAGCTTTGTAGAATCATCATGGATCATCCAAGCTAGAGGTAAGGGGTTTGATCCTCCATCTCATATTGTTAGGTTTTGATAGATATATTTTGGATTTGGGGGTGAAATTGATAGTTGATTTATAGGGTTTTGTTGGTTGATTGTTGGAATGGTTTAGAAGAGTTGGATTAGGAGTATGGTTTGTGGATGTATTAGGTGCTAGCTTGTAGAATTAAGAGTATTGAAATGGGAAAGAAAACCATGGTAGAAGTATGAGAAAAACTCAAAAAGATGAAGTTTTCACGCAGGCCCATCAACACGGGCCGTGTTGATTAACACGGCCGTGTTTCCCTCTTGTACAAGAATTTTGGTTAGTGCAGGCCAATCAAGACGGGCCGTGTTGATCAACACGGGTGCCCGTGTTGATTCACTATCTTGGGTGATTTTTAAACGTTCTGATGGCTTTTCAACACGGGCCGTGTTGATGCACACGGGGGCCGATGTTGATGCTTCTGTAGCCTCCAAAATTCTGATTTTTCGCATTTCCTTTGGAACCCGATTGTGTTTTGATTTTCCGATTTCGATAAATTCGACGATGGAGCAAGTTGCTCCGAATTCAATGAAAATTGACGTGCTAGCTACATTTGACATGTAGAACGTAGTGATGAGGTTAGTTTCTAGAAGTTGCGAGTTTTTGCGAGATGACCCGAAATAGGCTTCATTACGTTTCAATTGAATCGAATTTCGTTGTAGTGGGTTTTAGGACACATATGGACACATATGGACAATACGGTTACGACGTTGACGATTATGATTAATGCCGGTTATTAGGAAGGGCTTTCGCGACGATTATAGGGGTTTGACCATTTTTCTGTTTTTGGAATTTAGTGAGTGAATTGGTTATGATGTAGTGATTAAACATAATGTTTGCGATGATGTAGTAGTTAGTGAATACTTGTTGATTATGCGATGCGAGGTTATATGTCTTTGTACATGATAGTGTGATGATTATATTGACGTTATTGATAAATGCTTCCGATTTGTGAATGCATGATTTTGGCGATGATGAATTATATGTGACGTTTTGCATAATGCAATTATAATGCGATGATATATTTATTCTTGATTTGGATAAATTATGGCGATGTGGGCTTTATGCCAATTTTGATAAGCGACGATGATGTTTTTGTGTGGTGTTGTTTATTATCGAGTCACATACATTGCATTGGCGACGGTGGGCTTTTATGCCAAGCGACGAGGCTTTTATGCCAAGCGATGAGGCTTTTATGCCAAGCGACGAGGCTTTTATGCCAAGTGTTCCTATTTATGGACAAAGCGACGGGTACCACATGCATAACATAGTCGTGTCTCATGGAGTCAGTTATGTTTATGTTTGAGTTGTTTGGCGTTGAGTTTTAAATTGATGAATGATGTTGGATTACAATGATATGTGATGTTTTTTTTGGTGATGATCTTTATGATGAACATGAAATGAATATGAATTGATAATTTCATGATAATTATGCGATGAATATAAATGATGAGTTTTGTGATGATTTAACTTGATGAAATGCTTAATGCAAATAGGATGTGATGACGTTTGCGATGATGTTTGGGATGATGGGCTTTATGCCAAAAGTGATGATGGGCTTTATGCCAAAAGCGACGATGAGCTTTATGCCAAATGCGACGATGGGCTTTAGCCAATTTACGACGATTATTTATGTTGCTCATGTTGTTAGCATTGTTTAATGTTGTTGGTTGATGTTGTTGTTTATGATTGCCGTGTTAACTAGTGATGTATTAACTTTGACGATCTCGTGGTGACGGAGGTGTATGTGTTGTTGTGATGAATTGTGCCGATGAGGCTTAGGCGATTAAGTGTAGATTAAACACTTTAGAATATCGATAAAAGTAGGTGAGATTTAGATACGTGGTGGAATGCACCTGCTAATCTATATCGTTTATAATTCCAAACTATATATATATATATATATATATATATATATATATATATATATATATTTATCATGCCTTTAATTATATGTTTTGGAGTATCTCACCTTTACTTGTTTCGCGTTACCTTTATATTGGTAACGTGGGTTATGAAGACGGATATAGGCGCTATTAGTCGAGTCGGTGTCGCTCTGATACGTAGCACTCGGGGGGAATTATTATGTTGTCTTGTTGTTGTTCTGTTGTTGTTTTCCTTTGTAAATAATAATCATAATTTATAAAAACATGATTTTGTTGAGGAAGTTTAATAAAGGAGATGCTTCATTTTTATGAATCAATTTATGATTTGCGACGAGGCTATGTATCTGAGATTTATACTTTAAATTGAATTGTTTAAAGTGATTTGGTTTTGAAGGTGTGACGCCTCAGTATTTAATTTATGAAATTTTAAATTACTCTGATTTGTGCATATTAGATTTTGGGTAATATTGGGGTGTTACAGGGAGCGATGGCTCTATGGGGGTTGTAGAGATGATCATGTGGAGGTATTTCTTATGAAATTGACTCTGTGGGGATGTATTGGTGACTTTATTCGTCATCTCAATTCCTAGAGCCTGTAGTAATTATTGTTTTTGTTCGCTTTTCATATGTTTGTGAATAAATGTTTATTGTCAGATGCATATAATCATTCAAAGCAATCATTGGACTTTATGCAAACAAAACAATTAAAATTGGAACTGGAAAAGAGGAATTTGCATTAAATTTGAAAAGTGGCCTATAGTCAGGCAGTTTGTATACAAGAGACAAATATCCTAGTAAGAAGAAATTCTCATAATAGTAAAATGTTATGTGGAAACAATCTTGTCGAGTTTCAACTATGTTATTGCTCATATATTTTCGACTATCTTATCTCTTCGCTGTCAGAAGAAAGTGATTGAGCTTATTTGCGCCATTCGAATCATGAAGCTGATAGTAGTGTAGTATGTGAGTAGGTGATCTAGACGAGACATAGTCGTACGCTTAAATCCCTAACTTTTTCCTAAACGTCCCTTTCGGGTTTTCAGTCTAACCAGGATACCCTTTTTTGCCCAAGCCGCCTTTGCAGGTTTTCGACTTGCCGGGTGTACATTTTTGTATATATCCTTAAATTTTTCCCGAACCTTTTTGGTTCACCAGGATGCCCTTATTTTTGCCTAGGCCAGTAAACCTAGCAGGTCTCGTTTATGCGTAGTATTTTTTGACTATGTCTGCGTTCACAGGGTGTGGGAAGTCTTCTCCATCCATAGTGCTTAGTATCATAGCTCCGTTGGAGAATATTGCTTTGACTACAAATGGTCCCTCATAGGTGGGAGTCAATTTCCCCTGGGGTCACCTTGTGGAAGAATGATGCGCTTGACTACTAGATCACCGACTTGGTAAACTCGGTGCTTGACTTTTTTATTGAATGCTCTGATCATTCGCTTCTGGTATATTTGTCCATGGTAGATGGCTGTGAGCCATTTTTCGTCGATCAAATTGATCTAGTCAAGGCGAGTTTGGACCCATTCGTCTTTGTCTAACTCTGTGTCTTGGAGTACTCTTGTTGAGGGTATCTGAACCTCAATGGGTAGGACTGCTTCCATACTATATACGATAGAGAAGGGGGTTGCCAATCCTTATAGGTCACTATCATCTTCTATATGATCTTCTTGAGATTTTTGTTGGCGGCTTCCACTACGCCGTTCATTTTTGGCCGATATGGAGAAGAGTTGTGATGCTTAATCTTGAACTGTGTGAACAGTTCTGTGATCATTTTGTTATTGAGATTGGTACCATTGTCCGTGATAATCCTTTCGGGGATGCGATACCAACAAATGAGATTATGCTTAATCAATCGAGCCACAACATTCTTGGTAACAAATGCGAACGAGGCTGCTTCTACCCATTTGGTAAAGTAATCAATAGCAACAAGGATGAAACGATGTCCATTGGAAGCGGTGGATTTGATTTCTCCAATCATGTCAATGCCCCACATTGCGAAAGGCCACAGAGCAGTCAGAACATTCAATGGAACTGGAGGTATGTGCACTTTGTTTGCGTATATCTGGAATTTGTGACAAGATCGAACATAGCGGTAACAATTAGCTTCCATGGTGGACCAATAGTAACCTGCTCTTAGAATCTTCTTATCCATTATATGTCCACTTGAGTGGGTACCGAATGCACCTTCATGTAACTCTTCCATGATTCGTCCTGCTATTTTCTAATCTACACAGCGGAGTAAGCATAAGTCGTGATTGCGCTTGTATAAGATGCCATTATTGAGAAAGAATTTGGAAGATAATCTTCTTAAGAACTTCTTGTCATTTACAGATGCCCCTGCGGGATATTCCTGAGCCTAGAGATACCTCTTCACTTCGTAGAACCAAGGTCTCTCTTCTGTTCCTTCAGTATTAAGTTCACAACAGTATGTTGGTTCGTCTAGTCTTTCAATGGTAATTTGGGGAGCTTCTTTGTCCCATATAACCTTGAACATAGATGACATGGTAGCTAAAGCGTCTGCCAACTGATTCTCTTCTCGTGGGATGTGATCAAAAGTGATTTTTTCAAAGTAAGGGATCAGATTCAACACATGCTCTTGATATAGAATGAGATTTGAATGCTTCATATCCCAATCGCCTTTAATATGACTGATCACCAAAGCTGAGTCTCTATACACTTGCAAGAATTTCATTCTTAAGTCAATAGCATCTTTGATACCCATGATGCACGCTTCGTATTCGGCCATGTTGTTGGTGTAGTTGAAGCATAGTCTGGCGGTGAAAGGCGTGTGTCCGCCTATACCATTGCCAAGTGCGTTTGAGGCTACATCAAAGACCATGGTCCATCGGGATCCTGGTTCAGATACTTCATCTGGTCCAGGTTCTTCATAATCAGTGACTAACATAATATCCTCGTATGGAAACTCGAAATGCATAGACTGGTAGTCATCTACGGCTTGATGATCCAAATGATCGGCTACTATACTTCCTTTGATCGCCTTCTGAGTAGTATATTGGATGTCGTATTCGGTCAAGATCATTTGCCATCTTGCTATTCTTCTGGAGAGAGCAAGTTTCTCGAATATGTATTTTATTGGATCCATCTTAGAGATCAACAAGGTAGTGTGAGTCAACATATACTGTCTTAGTCGGCGAGCAGCCCAAGCCAAAGCGCTGCAAGTTTTCTCAAGCTGTGAGTATCTTGTTTCACAGTAGGTAAACTTTTTGCTAAGGTAGTATGTTGCATACTCTTTTCGACCAGACTCGTCATGTTTCCCCAACACACACCCTATTGAGTTCTCTAATACTGTTAAGTACATGATAAGAGGTCTTCCTTTGACATGTGGTATCAGGATAGGACAATTTTGTAGGTACTCCTTGATTTTGTCAAAAGTTGTCTGGAAATCATCGTTCCATTTCACTACTTGATCTTTCTTCAGTAACTTGAAGATTGGCTCACAAGTAGCAGTTAGATGTGCAATGAATTTGGAAATGTAGTTTAGTCGTCCTAAGAAACCTCTTACCTCCTTCTCAGTACAGGGAGCTGGCATTTCTTGAATAGCTTTAACATTGGCAAGGTCAACTTCAATACCTTTACCACTGACAACGTATCCCAGGAGTTTATCGGATCTGACTCCAAAGGTGCACTTGTTAGGATTAAGTCTTAGTTTGTATTTCTTTAGTCTATCAAAGAGCTTTCGCAAATGATCGAGATGTTCTTCTTTAGTTTGTGATCGAGCTATCATGTCATCGATGTAGACCTCTATCTTGTGATGAATCATGTCATGGAATAAAGCTACCATGGCACGTTGATATGTGGCGCCAACGTTCTTCAGTCTGAACGACATGACTTTGTAACAGAATATGCCCCACCGTGTAACGAAAGTAGTCTTTTCCATGTCTTCGAGAGCCATTTTGATCTGATTGTAACTGGAGAAACCATCCATGAAGGAGAAAACCTTGTGTTGAGCGGTGTTATCAACCAGGACATCAATATGTGGAAGTGGGAAATCATCTTTTGGACTTGCTTTGTTCAGATCTCGATAGTCCACACACATACGTACTTTCCCATCCTTCTTAGGTACAGGCACCACGTTCGCAACCCACTTTCGGACATCTCATGACGCATACGATGAACCTTCTGCTTCACAGGGAGAAAACCTTCTTTCGTCGGTAGTCGGTGTACCACAATGTCAATGTCTAAACCTGGCATGTCTTTGTAGGACCAAGCAAAAATCTCGATCTAATCTCGTAGCATCTGAACTAATCTCTCTTAGACATTGCTCTCAAGACCTGCTCCTATCTTGATTTCTTTTTTGTCTTTGTCAGTACCTTGATTCACAACCTCGACTAGATCCTCATGTGGATGTATAACCTGTTCTTCCTATTGTAGTAGCCTGGCAAGTTCTCCTGGCACTTCACAATCTTCCTCACCTTTGTCTTCAGCTTGGTAGATCGGATTATCTAAGTCATATTTAGCAATAGCAGAGTCGTTATCAACGAGATTCGGAGTGAATCTGCAGTGTATCATGTGGGTGTGTGTAAGAACACATAGCTTTTTGAAAAGGGGATAAAGTAAAAAGAAAGAAAAGAGCAAAGTATTTGAATGCAAAAGTCCAATAATTTATTGAATGAAGATATGCAAATGATAAATAATAACCCTCACAAACGAACTGTGGTGCCCCGTGTCATACCCCAAAATTTACCCTCCTACTTCTCAAGATATTTCTCATATCCATACTTAAGGATTTCACAAGGTTGACCAGACAAACCCTCTCCTAAGGAATCAACCCAAACTAGGGTTTGGCTATCCTCAAGTCCAGATGAGCCTCCAACATTTCCAATGGTCATCATGCCTCATCATATGCTTCAAAGAATCTCCATGTCAAGTTTCAAGCCTTACAAGTCAAGTTTCCTCAAACAATTGCTCAGATGGTTAAAAATCAATTGTATTGGACAAAAAGTCAAATGTGTTCAACATACAGTCAAACTTCATAATTTTTGGTCAACATCCATATTTTGAAGTAACATTCATCATTTGGTCAAGGGCTGATCATGATTCATCAAGAAAAGTCAAGAATTGATCAAAAGTCAAAGTTTCTAAATTGGGCTTTCTCAGACAAAAGTCAACAGAACTTTGACCAGGCATAACTTTCACATACTTTATCAGAAATTTTTCCACAACCTCTCATTATGAAGAAAATTCAATTCTCTACAACTTCATGTCTCACAAGCTTGGTCAGAAAATGCTTCATTTGAAAGATATGGATCAAAACATTATAGGTCCTTTTCAAAGTCAACAAAAAGTCAACTTTTTGTAAAGAAGTGTTATTGAGCATGGAAACTTCAATTGAGATGAAACCAAAGAGGTTGCTTAGAGGACATCTAGAGCTTTCTAAAAAGTCCAAGAACACCCAAAAATGTTAAATATTGAGCAAGATACACCTTGCACAAGTTGAGCATTTTTGAAGAGGTGCACAAAGAGAAATACTTGATAAAATTCAAAATTTTGCAAATGGGCCTAACTTTTCTTGTTTCAAACTTGTTCCTCAGCTGAATTGGAACCTCCAAGCCCAAGGCCACGAATTTTATCTTTTATTTTATATTTATTTTGGATTTTAATCATTTAAAAGCCAATTAAATTAAAATAAAAGGTAGAAAATCAAAATTAAATGCAAATTGGATTTTTCTCTCATTCTTGAGGTCCAAGCAAACCACACAAGCTAGAAAATTCGAAATTGGCATTGATTGGCAAGAGAATTGATTGGAATTTGATCAAAAAGGTAATATTTGGTTTTATACCAAATCAAATATTTTCTCATTGATTGGTACATTATTTCCTCATAATTCTTGACCTAAATTCATCCACTATATATACACGATGTTATTACATGAACAAGAGACGAAAATTATTCCTCTAAGAACCCTTGCCAACTTCAAAAAAACGGTGTCTCTCAAGCAACTTGCAGCCCTAGTTCTAGATCAATTCAAAGCATTCTAAGGATTCCAACACATTCCTGGAGGTCCCTTAAATCGATCCAGATATTCACAAGCCATCCAATCATCCAGAAACGTGAAATCACGATTTCGGTTTGCTTCAAAACTTTTAAAATCGATTTTGATTATTCATGCATATTTAACATGTTTTAATTGTTTGTTTGTGTTTAGAATGATGTTTGCAAGCTATCTGGATGGTTTGATTTGAGTTTTGATGCATAAACCGAATTCCACCATTGTTAGGGTTCTTGAGCTCGAATTAGGGACTCTTAGAATAGGAAAAATTGGACCAATCTAAGGACATATTCATGTTCAAGGGACAATTTGCAATTGATCCATGGTCTTACATTTGATTTATATTACGTATTGCTTGAGTTATGAATTGCAGGGATTTAGCAACGGAGAAGCAAAAACCGTAGCCAAAAGTCTGAAATTTGAATTGGGGAAGATGATTCTGCGCGCGCTTTTTGATCTGGAGGGTTCCCAAAAACCCTTTATATTATTTTTGTTTTATACTGTTAACAGATAATCCACATGGCTCAGATGGCAAGACAACGCGTGATCATCCAGAAGGTCCTGGGTTCGAACCCTCCTTTTTTACTTACCATTTTGAAATTTGCAGATATTCCAGAAGGCTTGTCCAGAAATCTCAAGTTCTGGCTCTCCATGTCGCGCTCTGCTCCAGAAATCCCAGCTTCTGGGTGTATTCTCCCCAGAAACCCCCTAGAAGTGCGCACTTCTGGGCATTTCCAGGCTAGAAAGCCCCAGAAATCCCAATTTCTAGGCACCTCCAGCCAGAGTCTCCCCAGAAATTCCAGCTTCTGGGAGATTTCTATCAGAAGCCCTCTGATTCTCCTCTCTAACCTTATTTTTCATATTTTCATATTTTCATATTTTTATTTAATTTCTTTTCAAACAATTTTCTCATGCATTAAAAAATCACCAAAAAAATTTTCTTTTTGCATTTTAATCAGAAAAATGTTTATTTAGTTTTTGACATAAAAATTAATATTTTTGCATGCATATTTTAATTAATTGTTAATTAACCATTAAATTGACTTTTAATTACTTTTTCCCATTAAAACCAATCCAGAAAATTCCAAAAAAATTACTCTATCATCTAATTATCATTACTAACCTAAAAACCTTTTTTCTACTAATTTCCAAAACATTTTGCTAACATTTTCTTATTATTTTGATTATCTATTTCTTATTTCGCATTTATAATTCTAGAAAGGATGTATAGGTCGCAAAGTTTTTATCGTGTAATAGCGTAGATTTATATTTTCTGCCTTTACTTTCCGCACTCCTACATTATGTAACTGCCCCAAAGCCATGTAATAGCGTAGGACATTTACTTTTCCGCACTTTACTTTCCGCAATTTACTTTCTGCACCCTATAAACTGCTAGTAATTAGGCGTGTATGGCAAGATAAAAACGAACATAGATCACTTCTAATTCCAGGATAAAATATCTGAATATTGACACACTCTTTTCACACATGCACCCCTTAGGGTAATTCTCTCTCGTTGCCTTTCGAATAAATGGTCAAGTCCCTCGAACATAGAGGTATCCTAGCACCGTTGCCTACGAAACATATCATCATAGTCCCTTCGAATCAAATATCATGAGTCCCTCGATGTGGCCTACAAAAACATGATCTCGTCCCTCGATTGTTGCCTACGAAAAGTGATGATCGTCCCTTCGAATGTGCTAGGATACTCCTACAACTTGCCTTCTATGACCATCCGATGTCCCTTCGAATGTCCCTTTTACATCCAACGAATAGGGTTACCTACCAACTAATGGTAGGGATAGCACTATTCTAAAGGAACGTAAAACAACATGAAAACGACCATTTTGAGTAGGTAATAAGACTTTTAGTTGCTTGCTCTATCAAAATACTTTTCACACCTCACACTTTTGTCAAAGTTCAAACTCTTTTCAAAACGAAACATTTCCAAACACTTCGTATACATTCCAGCATGAATCATTACGAAGTCAAAGCGAAATGCCTTTTCAAAAACATTTTTTCAAACACACACACAGAAAGCAATTTTTAAAGATGAGCTAGAAGCAACTAAGAGCCCGTAGATAACTACGGATGAAAAGGGGTGCTAATACCTTCCCTTTTCATAACCTTCTCCCTTACTCAGAATCTAACGAAGGTCTTTTTCTGTTCTTTTCACCTTCCCTTAATTGGTGACTGTTGCTATCCGCAACATTTGCGATAAAAAGCAAAACAAATCTCAAAGTCAGTTCTCCCACCGTATTACACCCCGGGAAAGGCACTAGGCTTAAAGTTTATTGTTCAAAGTGTAAAAAGCATAACAGAAAAAGAAATTACTCCTGTCTAAAGGAGATTGGTATAACATCTTCAGTCTTCCAATTGCTGAGTCTGTCGTCTAGAGTTGGGAAGATCCAATTGTTGATGTCGAAGTCGCCGTCGTTGTCTTCTATAGCATGGACTCCGCTTTTGTTGATGTGGAAAGGAATTTTGCCGGCACGTTCGTAGCATATCATCTTATAACCTTTGGTAGTGAAGCTTAAACTAGTCTTGTCAAATTTGAATGGGAAATCGGGGAGCTGACCCTAACTAGTACAGCCTCCTTCTTCAACCGCAGCTTTGGCGTCTCTCAACGAGGCCATCTTCGGTGGAACTCTAGTAACTTCAAGAGTGACAGGAGAGTCAACATGCATGACTCGTGGAATTGCTTCGAAAGCTTGACAGGGGGTTTCAATGAATTTGCCTTCCATTTTGATGTATCAGAATGACTGTAGATGGCTTACCATATATTCTTCTTCACCGCATACTGTAACAATCTTCCCCTTCATTGGGTACTTCAGCTTCTGATGTAGGGTAGAGGTGACAGCGCCTACCCCATGTATCCAAGGGCGTCCGAGTAGGCAAGAATAAGCTGGATGAATGTCCATGACAAAGAAAGTAGAGTCAAAAGTCTGGGAACCGACTCTAATTGGCAGGTTGAGCTCTCCAAGTACTTTTCTTTTCAAACCATCAAAAGCTCTTATGATTATGTCACTGGGCTTCATGACCACTTCTTCAGCATTAAGTCGGTCGAGAGCGCTGTTCGGGAGAACATTCAAAGTAGAACCAGTATCCACCAATACGGGAGACAATGTAGTGCCATTGCATTCAATGGAGATGTGCAAGGCCTTGTTGTGTTTCCTTCCGGCAGGAGTTAAATTAGCATCAGAGAAACCTACACCATTGTTGACGGTCAGGCTAGCAATACATCCTTCGAATTGATCACCGGTAGTATCTTGCGGTATGTGAGCATTCTTCAGAAACTTTACTAAGGCTTTAGCATGAGCCTCAGAGCACAATAGCAGAGCTAGCATGGATATCTTGGATGGAGTTTATCCCAACTGTTCCACAACATTGTAATCGCTCTTCTTGATGATCCTCAGAATTTCCTCCATTTTGTGCTTGGAGGTACCCTCAGCAACTTCCTTTAGTACTTCTGTCTGAGCAGGATGAGTTACTGGTTCTTCCCCTCTCGTTTCGGGAATTGGTTCGATAGCAGGAATGTCAATTGGTGTAGTAGTGTCTTTCAGAGGATAGATCTCTAGGGATAATACTCTTCTGGTTCTGGTTACCTTGCTTGATCCGGTGATGTTGCCTATGTCAGGATTGGTAGCTTCAACTACATTGTCTTCAATGGTCAAAGGTTCTTGCTTGACGCCATGATAGTAAACTTCAGCTCCATAATTCTAAGGTATAGCTTTGTTAGAGGAATATGGAATTGGTCTGGGCGAGGTAATAATGAGAGGTGCCACTCTAGGCGCAGGATCGGCATAGGTGATCCTTATTGTGTTCACATCAGCATACTCTTCTAGGTAATCGTCTCCCCATCCGGTTGCCTTGATGTCTTCGATTGGAATCTTGTAACTTTCAGGAGCAGTATATTTAACCATGAAATCAAACTTTCCACTTGGCTGCCCCAAGGTATCCCAGACTTCTAGTATGGCTTCGCTTACGTCTGCGATCTTCAGATTCTTAGAAATGTCTTCGCACAGATTCTCCATATATGGAGGTTTTAGATATAGCACTTCTCAGTTTTCCATCATGCGTTGAACACGCCTCTTCAACCAAGCACATCAATCAGATTCAGATGCACACCAACAACAGTCATCAGGGCATCCTAGAAATACATCAGCTTGTAGTAAATCTTTCTTAACAGACATCAGAGGAATTGTCAGCTCGTTCATATTATAAACATAGGAGTCATTATCAATAGCATTGGCACTTTTACCATGGTCAGGCATTGGTGCGTTGATCACATTTGGAGTTTTGACAGGAGGGTCGAATTCAATTTCCCTTGCTTCAATCATGTCTTGAATCTTGTTCTTTAGAGCCCAACAGTTTTTGGTGTTGTGCCCTGGGCTGTTGGAGTAGTATGCACACCTTGCATTAGGATTGTACTTTAGAGAGGAAGTGTTGACGCGGTAAGGAGGATCCCTCAAAGTAATCAGCTCTGTTTTCAACATGTGTTGTAGTGCTTGAGATAACGGCATGTTGATATTCGTAAACTATCCTCGTGGCGCGTTTTGCATACGTGCGTTGTGTCATTGAGGTTGCGCTGGTGTGGGATTAGAGATCACGACTTCCCCCATAAATTGAGTGCGATTAGCTTTGTCACGGCTCTTCAGACCATACACAGCATTGGCTTCTTTCTTACCACCAAAAGATCTTTTTGCAGTATTTGAAGATGTTTTTACTTGAATCTTTCCGTTTTTAATTCCAGCTTCGATACGCTCGCCTGTCAATATCAACTCGATGAATCCGACTGACGAGTTTCCAATCAGATGATTGAAGAATGGGCATGTGAGTGTTCCCATAAACATGGACAAGGGTGGTTGAACTCTGCCTGCTAGATCTCTCTATTTATGAGCATATTCTTTGAACTTCTCATCACGACCCATAGACATGATCTGTAGTTGCATGCGGATAGGTGCCAATTCAGCATTGTACTGGTACTGCTTGTAGAAAGCATCTTCTAAGTCATTCCAGGTATGAATGTGGGTACTCTCTAGCTGATAATACCACTCCAACTGAGTTCTAGATAAACTCTCTTGAAAGAAATGGATCCACAATTTCCTGTCTTCAGTATGAGGATGGATCTTCTGAACATAGAACTTCAGATGCAGCTTCGGGCAAGAGATGCCATCGTATTTGGAAAAGGTAGGGACCTTGAACTTGCGGGTAATTACAACACCAGGAACAAGAATCAGATCACCAAAGTTAAGCCCTGACATTTTTAGATTTTCCACAGCATTCAGACGGTCTTCAAGTTACTTGTATTTCCCGTTGTCAGGAGGATACTGCTCGCTCACATAGTCTTCCTCTTTGTTTTCAGACTCATGATGGCTTATTTCATTGTTTTTGATGTTTCCTTCAGTTTCACCGCTCTTGTCTGAGAATTCGAATTGTCTGACCATCCTAGCTGGACCCTTGTGATTTCTTCCCGTGTTGAGAATACCAATGGTCTTCTTCTTTCTAGTGATGAGCTTCTTCAGATCTTTCTGACCTTGGGCCAAATTGCTGAACATCTCCTGGAATTGGGCGTTCTGAGCCTGAAGATCTTTGACAGTCTGTTCAAGAGCCATTTTTGCTGAAATAAAACAGTGAGAGAATAATAAAAACCGGTCTTCAATGTAGCTGTTATGAAATGTTATGCCATGATATGCGATGTTTATGCAATGCAATGTTTTCAAGGACCTTAGGAATTTAAATTTGTTAAACAAGCATGAACAAACTTTTTATTATTTTATCTTTAGCAAGTACAAAAGAAAGTTTAAACAAAGAAAAAGAAATTTCTAGAGCTTAGGTCTCCGATGGGCGCTTCCTCTTTGCGTTGAAGTAGGTATTGATGCTTCGCTCCTCGTGAAGTAGCATTGTCAACTCTAATACCTTCTTCTCGCTTGCATGGTATTGAGCTTCGAATTTATCCCTTTCATCTCTAAACTGAATCCAGGATCTCTTCAAGTCTTAGAAATTAGTATGCATGTCTGGATGGAGAATGGTATAGGGTTCGTCACCTATAGCAACAGGTTCCATAAGCACTAGTAGAAAAAATGTAAACGGCATCATAAGGTTTTGAGCTCGAGCTCGCACCCATTTGAGGAAAGGTTCCCAAGGAATGGAATTTTTGTGCCCCAAGGTCTTGGTATCAGTCTTCGTTACCATGCCCCAAGCGTGCACAAATCTTCGATGGTAGTTCTGGAGATCGTTTTCGTAGTCAAACACAATGTCCTGGAGAAGCATATCAGGAGGACCATCTCTTCGAGCATAACCAAACTTACGTAGAGCTAGAGAAGGGTTATAAGTGATACCTCCCCTTATGCCAAGGAGTGGTACATTAGGGAATTCCCCACAATGCTCAATGAAAGTGAAGTCCTTTTGAGAAAAAAGACACCAACGAATATTTGAATGAGTGACATCAGCCTTTGAGACCACTTCAATCTTTGCTCGTTCTTCATTACTAATTGAGGAAGGTGCGAAATAAACCACCTGGAAAGTAACGGTAGGAAACACATGAGAGTTCCTTGTCTTTTGATGGTACGAGTGTGGAGAGAATGTAGAATGTCTCCAAGTAAGGTAGGCACAGGATTACGAATGAGGAATATCTTGATGACGCTTATGTCTATGAACTGATATGGGTTAGGAAATAGCACCAAGCCATAGATTAGCAAGGCCAAAATTTCTTCGAATGCATGGAAACTCATAGCCTTTAGGAATTCTCGAGCTTTCTTTATCAAAAACTTAGCAAGCAAACCTTTAACTCTGCTTCTTGTTTCCCAATTAGCTTCAATGTCTGAACGCTTTAGATGTAACGCTGATGCGATGTCTTCGTATTTCAGAGCTTTTTTTGAACCGGTGAGTGGTATCTGATCAAGGATAGGTATCCCAAGTAGCTTAGAGAAATATTCCAATGTAGGCACCAACTAATAATCTAGGAATGTAAAGCAGTGATGTTTCAGATCGTAGAAATGGAACACGACGTGCATCATATCTTCTTCAAAACTGGAGATAACCAAGTCAAGTAGATAACCACGTCTTTGATAAACTGAGCATGATCGGGAACTTCTGAAACTAATTCTTTGAGTGGAGAAGGTATACCCATGAAGTTGATTCAGATAGTCTTCCTGGAAGCCATATCTCTTACAAAACAGAGCAAAGATAAATCCCTAGGTCCTTGAAATAGTTAAAAATGATATGATGTTATAATGTCATGATGTCATTTTTAAAACAAGTAGAAAGCACAAGCAATTCACACAATAGCCCTAGGTTTAAGGCTTGCATGAGGTATAGGTGTCTACCCTACCAGAGTTTAAGTGGGTTCAACATGTCCTATAATAGTAACCGGGTTCTAGGAATCTCATATCATTGATCTTTCTGTAGGCTTTATTTCAATACGACTACCAAGTGGTCAACCGAAACATCCCGAAAGTCGAATCTTAATGAGCGTAGCATCGAGTATTAACCAACCTCCCAAGACCGCCGCCATCTCACTACCTTCTAATGGCCAAGATGGGTCAATTAGGGTTCTAAAAGTTGAGTTAGTACTTATGACACCACGCAAACGCCAAATACTTTCCTCAACTCAACATGAGGAGCATCGGGACATCCAAAGTGTCACACTAACGTAGCCATCATTTTGACCGTTTCGATATACGCCTAACGATCGCGATGATTTATTGCTACCTACCTAAGGAAACTTGGATCCGGGTGTAGTCCCCTACAAATATAATACCCAAGCAACCCTTGAAAGTAAAGTAGACAAGTCAAACGAAAAGCAGTAATGTGATCTAAAAACCCTAAGGTAGCCTCTTTTTAGGGTGTTTCCCCAGCAGAGTCGCCAGTTCTGTAATACGGTGGGAGAACTGACTTGTTTGTTTTGCGTTTGATCGCAAATGTTGTGGATAACAAGAGTCGCCACCGACTTTTCTTTTATCCAATTAAGGAAAGGGGAAAAGAACAGGAAAAGACCTTTGTTAGATTTTGAGTACAGGAGACAGTTATGAAAAGGAAAGGTATTAGAACCCTTTCCACCCGTAGTTATCTACGGGCTCTTAATTGCTTAACTCACTTTATAAATTGCTTTTTGTGTGTGTGTTTGAAAAGATGTTTTTGAAAAGGCATTTCGCTTTGACTTTGTAATGATTCTCACTAGAATGTATACGAAGTGTTTGGAAATGTTTTGTTTTGGAAAGACTTTGTAATGATTCATGCTGGAATGTATACAAAGTATTTTGAAAAGTTTTTGAAAAGTGTGAGGTGTAAAAAGTATTTTGATATATTTGAGCAAGCAAAAGAGTCTTATTTACCTACTCAGAATGGTCATTTCCATGTTATTTTGCTTTCCTTTAGAATAAGGCTATCCATACCATTAGTTGGTAGGTAATCTTATTCGTTGGATGTAAAGGGGCATTCGAAGGGACATCGGATGGTCATAGAAGGCAACATGTAGGGATACATTAGCATATTCGTAGGGACTATGATCTTATATGGCTTTGGGGAAGATACATAATAGAGGAGTGCAGAAAGTAAATCCTAATTAAGCTATTACATCCCATGAGCAGATACATAAAATTGAAAAAAATGCGAGAAATTAAAGTCCTAACTATTACAACCTGTGAACAGTTACAATATTAAAAATAATTTTGCGAGAAGAATCGAATTGTAAATAATAGAAAATAATGTTAGTAAAAAGAAAGTTTTTGAGTTAGGAAAAAAATTTTAGGGTTAGTAAACCTAATTAAGTGAGAAAAATATTTTTTGGGAATTTTCTGGATTATTTTGATATGGAAAAAGTGATTTAAAAGTCAATTTTGATTAATTAACAATTAAATAAAACATGAGGGAAAAATAATATTTTTTTATGAAAAAAATTAAATTAAAGTTTTTCTAACCTAATTATGAAAATTAATATTTTTTTAGTGTATTAAAAAAATGTTTGAAAGAAAATTAAATAGAATAAGAAAATATGAAGAAAAATAAGAAAATAAGTTAGTTTTGCCAAGGGATAAAAAATAATGGATAGAGCCAGGGATCGAATCCCTGACCCTGCCTTCACACGCGTGTTGTCTTACCACTGGGCCATCCTGCAATTTTTGTTAGTAACATAGAACTAATAGATTATAAGCGAAATGATTTCCTGAATATGAAACAAAACACGCGCCAAGAACATCATCGTCCCATTTGAATTTCCCAGGCTTTTTACCTACAGTCGCTTCCGTTGCTAAAGCCTATAGTGATGGCTCTGTCCGTCACTATAACACCTGCAAATTTCTAGAATCCAGAAAACACAATATAAATTAAAGTTAAGCCATGGCTCTGTCCGTCACTATAACACCTGCAAATTTCTCAAGTATTTCTCTTCATGCACCTCCTCAAAAATGCTCAACTTGTACAATTTCTATCTTGCTCAACTTTCAACATTTTTAGGTGTTATTGGAAGTTTTAGAAAGCTCAAGATGTCCTTTAAACACTACTTTTGGTTTCATCTTCATTGAAGTTTCCATGTTCATGAACACTTCTTTGCAAAAAGATGACTTTTTGTTGACTTTTAAAAGGACCTGTAATGTTTTGATCCATAACTTCCAAATGAAGCATTTTTAGTCAAAGCTTGTGAGGCATGAATGTGTAGAGAACTGAATTCCCTTCAAAATGAAATTTGGTGGAAAAATTTCTGATAAAGTATGTGAAAGTTATGTCTGGTCAAAGTTCTGTTGACTTTTGGCTAAAAACCCCTAATTTAGAAACTTTGACTTTTGACCAAATCTTGACTTTTCTTGAGGAATCATGATCAAACCTTGATCAAATGATGAATATTACTTCAAAATATTGATGTTGACCAAAAATTATGAAGTTTGACTGTATGTTGACCACAATTGACTTTTTGTCCTATACAGCTGATTTTCAATCATCTGAGCCATTGGATGAACAAATTTGACTTGTAAGGCTTGAAACTTGACATGGTGATCCCTTGAAGCATATGATGACGCATGATGACCACTTGAAGCATTGGAAATCCATTTTAACTTGAGAGGAGCAAAACCCTAGTTTGGATTAATTGCTTAGGAGAGGGTTTGTCTGGCAACCCCTGTGAAATCCTTGAGTATGGAGTTATGCATTGTCTTGAGAAGTAGGAGGGAAAATTTTGGGGTATGACAACTTTTCACTGATATTTTAAGTGACCGGCCTTGGGAGTTTATTAAAGAAGATGTTGACATCCTCTGGGCTCACGGAGCCAAACTTACTTTTACTTCGTTTAGACCAGCGTATTATTACACCAAGGAGTTTGAAGCTTGGTGGCAGTCATATTTTGTTACTTTTGTTAATGATCCTGCCTGAAAAATGGTTGAATTGACTGTTGCTCTTAACACTTTTCAGGGTAAGACAATGAAATGTAAGGCTACCAACATCAAAGAGATTCAAGCTTTTCAGAAAATTTTTAGGGTGGTGTACTTACCGAACAATCTTCGTCGAACCATCCATGACATCACCCAAGAACTAAAGGAGAAGGTAACCGAGAGGATTCCACAACTTAAAATCCCTGGTTATGCGAAAGACAAGTATCTTTACGCACTTCATTTTGGAAAAATTAAATTTCCTCCTTTTCCAACTAGCCCATTAGCATTGGCTTTTCGACCACCTATCCCAGATCGGTGGTATAGCTCTTGGTCGAATATCCAAAACGCTTACAAAAATAAAACCGACTGGGTGGTTCCGACAAAGCATTGGTTACACGACAACCCAGGCTTTTTACATATTGACCTTAAATATGTAAGACACTCGTCGTAGTGCCCAATGGTAACCACTTCTAGAAAGTTCAATTTCCTTTTAAAATTAGACTCATAGCCTTATTTGACTTAGCCTCTTTTATAGTTGTACCCTTGCAGCAAGTAATCGTTCCCAGGAAGGACCTCGCTGTTGAGGATCGGGAAGGGACACTAGAGCCACGGAAGGCCCTTCACGCTCAAAGGCATGTTTTACGCTCACCTCTATTCATATTTCTTCTGTTCAATGTTTCTTATATGCTCGACATTCTGCAGTTCAACCCCATTCACACTGTATCTGACGACGAACCAATTTCATCTTCCCTTAAGAAAACTGATTCCTCTGCAAGTGTATATGTTTGTGTTTTGACACTCCGTGTTTTATAGACTACTAATATTCCCTTCATGTAACAGAGTAAAAAACATTCGGCGTATTCGGCTGCTCCCTCCAAAACATCCAAAGAGTCCAAGAGGGACAAAAAATCTCGTCGTAGTGAGAAATCTGAGGTAAGCATTACTTAAATCGTAATGCCTCGACCAAAGTCATGCTCTCGACTAATATTTTTCTTATATTTATAGCCATCACCTGATGATCAGTCTCCTCATTCCCGAAAATCCAAAGATCATAAGAGGAAATACGCTTCCTCTTCTAAAGACAAGGTGGCTAAGAAGAAAAAGAAAGCCCACCTGGACGGAGATCTTGGAATAAAGGTCGATAACAAAGAGGAGGCAACAATGGACACCGAAGATCAGCCGCTCGTTACGAGACGGAGAGGTAAACTGCTCTTGGCTACTTGTCGCGATGCTGCCTTATTTTCGAGTGTTGACAATATCATCGTAAATACAACCATTGTCACTCCAACCCCAACTCCTACGCTTGATGATGTCAAGGAGCCAGAGGGGGACATTGTTGCCGCCTCAATCGGGAGGGATGAAAAAATAATCCAAAGTGGGCCGCCACAGGTGTTTACTATATTTTCCACCCTGTTTATTTCATCTGCCAAGTTTGTCTGGCTAATACCTGTTTTTCTTTCAGGCCGAGGCTTCTGATCTATAACACAGTGTGCCAGATTACACTCCACTATCATAAGTTTCTTCGCCTCATCATCAACAAACCTTCGACATGGTCGTTGGTGAGTTTGTTGACCTCACTGTTTTGGCTACTCTTAGTGACTCTGATTCGGTCACTAGTCCTGCCAAGCATAAGGGTTATAGTTCGACTAGCTCTGACTCTAGTCTTTCAGGTTCCCTGCAGGGTTCAAAGACTCCTAAAAATGTCACTAGCCCACCACACTCCCCTTCTAGAGGTACCTTCAATATTCCTCCTGAAAGGGACACTACATCCCCTTCTCCTCGACCCAAAGCTTAGGATCTTCCTGAGAAGACAAAGGGTGACTCAGCTAGCCCTTCTAGGGAAAAGGTTACTTCAATAGACATGGATATCGACGCTGCTCTGGCGAGATTGGATAGTTTTTTAAGTCGGTACACTTTCTCTTCGAACTCTGACCGCTCTCAGGCTTATGGTGACAAGCTAGGGCTTGAGGCAGCAAAGATCAAGAAGCTGGCAGATAAAATTCGAACATACGCTTTAAGTCCCGACTTGCCTCATCTGCTACATGAGGATTCAGCTCTTGGACAAGAGATTTTAGATGATATTGCTTAACTGAAAGGTCTCGAGATTTTTGAATTCTCTAAACTCATGGTGGAAGCATTTGAGGACATTCTACCTTCATTGCTAAAAAAACATCACTCAGGTGAAAGAGAATGAGCAGTTGGTCGAAACAAAGCAGACAACGGTGAGGAGGAATATGGATATGGCGAGGAAGACCAAAATGGTGATCGAAGGGCTGAAGACACACATTAATTAGAAAAGGCAAGAGCAAGATCCTAAAAGGAAAAGAGTTGCTGAAATACGCAGTCGAATTGCCGCTTTATCGAAAGAAATAGAAATTTTGAATGTAGAGTTGGAGCTTATCGTTAAGCAAGACGAAGAGCTCGATCAAGCTATCGCTCGTACTCAAGCTGAAATGCTCCAGCTAACCAAAGATGCCATCATTGTCAGCACTTCCACTGCTCAAGTCGAAGAGGAGTTATTAGCGCTCAAGACAAGAGCAGATGGGCTAAGCACTAATGGTGTACACATTCATGGTGATCTGGCAGCGTTCCAAAATAAATTCGGCAATTTCTGATTAATGTAACTATTTTGGTAATGTAAATATTTTGGTGGTCTTATTTTCATACCACTTGTAAAATTTGCACAATAGTTTTAACCACTTTATGTAATGCTCTATTTCTCGCTTTAAATTGTCTTTTCATACATATAATACATAATTGGTATGCTAGATTTGATATTATTTCTTCCAGCTCAGTACACTTCATGTCGTCGAAATTGTGATTTCTTGAAGAATGAGTTTGTACTTTTTCAAGTACTTATCATTTACCCTCAAAATTCGTCGATCTGGGGCTAATTCTTCAAGTTCGTATGCGTTGTTGGAAAAAATTTGAATTACCTTAAACGGTCCCTCCCAATTAGGCGACCATTTTCCTAAGACTATCATTTCTGTCCTTAGGTAATATCACTTTCCAAACTAAATCATCAATGTGAAATACTTTATCTTTTACCTTCTTGTTATAGTCTTTGGCCACTTTGTCCTTTTGTCTCCTTAGTGAATCAAGAGCCAACATCCTCTCTTCATCTAAGTCGACTAACTCAACTGCCATCATATTCCAATAATCTTCCGATGGTATTTCATGTTGTCGTTGAATCCTTACGGATTGAACATGTATTTCCGCTGGAAATACAACGTAATGTCCATATGCCAATCAAAATGGTGTTGCCCCCGTTGCTTCTTTAGGAGACGTTCTACATGCCCATAGGGCTTGGTCTAGTGTCTGATGCCAATTTCTTGGCTTTTTGACTACATGTTTCTTAATCAGGCTAATTATTACTTTGTTGGCCGCTTCGACCTGGCCATTTGCCTGAGCATAATAAGGGGTGGACGTTAAAAGTTTTATTCCAACTTCTTTTGTGAATTCTTGCATTTTTCGCCCCGTGAATATTGTTCCTTGGTCAGTTGTGATTGTTTCAGGAATTCCAAACCGACACATAATATGATTTTGTATAAAATCAATCACAGCCTCTTGCTCGACATTTTTCAAAGCTACAGCCTCAACCCACTTTGTGAAATAATCAGTGCCGACTAAAATGTATTTCTGCTGTTTTGGTGATGCTGGCCTTATTTCCCCAATCACATCTAAAGCCCATCCTCTAAACGGCCAAGGTTTTATAATGGCATGCAATTCGCTTGCAGGCACGTGTTGGATGCCCCCATGCATTTGGCATTCATGGCAGCCTCTAGCAAATTCAATACAATCTTTCAACATTGAAGGCCAGTAGACACCTGATCGCATTAACATCTATTTCATCTTGTGTCTGGCTTGGTGTGCACCGCATGCCCCACTATGTACACTCGACACTGCTACGTATGCCTCACTTTCTCCTAGGAATTTGAGTAGCACTCCTTCAACAGTTTTCTTAAAAAATTCATTCACAATTAAAACAAAACTTAGGGCATGCTATTTTATTTTATGATCTGTCGAACCCGTAGGAGAACGTAAGTAGTCAACCGGGGGTTTACGCCAGTCATTATCTTGCCCATTATCAATAGTTAAAATTTCAAAATTCTCGGCATCTATTGCACCTAATTTTATAATTGACAGATCTGAAGGAGATAACAAAGTAGCTCAAACCTTTTTCCTTACTTGAATAGGTTTTTCATCTTCATTCTTCTTGTATCCTGAAGCTTCTTGCGATAAGTCGTTACCTTTTTGGTTTTCCCGTCGAGGTATATGTCGAATGCTTGCTTGCTCGAAACGTTTTAGTAATCTTATGGAAATAACAAAGTACATGATTAGGTTCTGTTTAACGCACCTATACTCTTTTGACACTTGTTTGATTACTAATTCTGAATCTCCCATAATTTCGACATTTCCTGCCCCTAATTCTAGCAGTAGTTCAAGTCCAGTTATTAGAGACTCATATTCCACCTTGTTATTGGTGCAAATACCATCAATTGCATAATTGAACTCTGTTGGAATTCCATTGGGAGAAATTATTATTCCTCCTATCCCTGTACTGTTTTTGTGACTAGAACCATCGAAATATAATTTCCAAGGCACTAACTCGACAAACTTTTGTGGCATAGCAACCATAGAATGATCGACCAGAAAGTCTGCCACTATTTTCCCTTTCATTGCCTTTAAAGGCAGATATGTTAGGGAATATTCAGTTAACGCTAATGCCCATTTACCAATTCGACTGTGCCAAATTGGTTTAGACAACATATGTTTAATAATATCGAAATGGGAAGAAACATACACATCAACTGGATTTATATATTGCTTTAGTTTGATACAAGAAAAATACAGACACAGCCATAGCTTTTCTATATCACTATACCTAGTTTCGGGACAATTTAACATTCGACTAAGATAATACACAGGTCTTTCGACACTACTTGCATCTTCTTGAACTAACATACTTCCTATAGTCGATTTTGAGGTTGCTATATACAACCTCATAGGCCTATTTCTAAGTGGAGGTGCCAATATAGGAGCCTTCACTAAATATTCTTTGATTTTGTCGAAAGCCTCTTGATGCTCCTTTTTCCAGATGAACTCTTCATTCTTCAGTCGAAGCAGTGGTGAAAATGCTTTAGTTCTGCCACTTAGGTTGGATATGAATCTCCATAGAAAGTTTATTTTGCCCAACAGAGACTGAAGTTCCTTTTTGGTCGATGGTGGTTTGACGTCCATGATAGCTTTGGTCTTGCTTTGATTGACTTCTATGCCCTATTTATGTACTACAAAACCAAGGAAATCTCCTACCTGCACACAAAAAGCATACTTTAATTGATTCATTTTCAATCCATATTCTCTCATCCTTTCGAAATATTTTCGAAGATGTTCCAAGTGTGTCGATTTACTGCTCGACTTAATTACAATATTGTCGATGTAAATCTACATATAATCTTCAATAAAGTCATGGAACATAGAATTCATTACCCTTTGGTATGTTGCTCTGGCATTCTTCAAGACGAATGGCATGACCACCCATTCATAGGTGCCTAATACCCCTGGGCAATGAAACACCGTCTTCGGCACATCATCATCTTTAATAAAAATTTGGTTATAACTAGCATAACCATCAAGCATACTTAAATATTCAAAAACCAGCGGCCGAATCGACTAGAATTTCAGCCACTGGCATGGCATATTCATCTTTAGGAGTAGCAGCATTTAAGTCTCTAAAATTAATGCACACTCTTAATTTTCCGTTTTTCTTGATGAACGGCACAATATTGGCCAACCATTCGACATACCTTGCAGTTCTGATGAACTTGCTTTTGAGGAGTCTTTCTATTTCCTCCTTGATATTCGACATAATTGCTACTGAAAAACGTTGGGTTGTTTATTTCACTGGCTTTCTCACAACTTTTATGGGTAACCTCAGCTCGACCAATTCCCTATTCAAACTTGGCATTTCGTTATAGTCCCAAGAAAAACAATCTTTAAACTCTTTCAATAAAGATATTACATCAGATCTGAGTTTTTGGTCGATGTTGGCGCTAATATAAGTTGGTATTTTATCACCCTCTGCGCCAAGGTCGATTTCTTCTAAAGGATCTTGTGGATGCATCTTTTCTGGTGCCATGGAATCCTTTTCAAAACCTAAAGGTTCATCATCGTATACGCAATCCAATCGCTTCTCATCGACGTCTTCTTTGACAAGTTTGCTTTTGTCTGGTGGTTTTGGATCGACAGCCAAAATGACTTCTTCTGGAACTGGAAGTTTATTGGCTTATATAGCCATGTTCTTTTTAGTTTCTAGGGCCGAATTTACCTTGTTTTCGGCAATGTACGCCGAAATCCTTTTTAGTGCCTCTAGCTCAGACATCACTGTCGTGGTCGTTTCCCTAGCCTGTCAGCGCGGGTTCCTCTACGTATGGATCCTCTAGAGGCTCCATATCTCATACAAAACCATGGGTTTCATGTAGTTTTAGGGAAACAAATGCCTCGTTTAAGTTGGCATATACTTCCCCAGCTGGCTAACAAGGAGCAATATTAGCCAGTTTCCTGTCAAACTAATTCTGGTCAACATTATTAATATATACCATGAAGTAACCTTGGTCGGCCTCGATGTTTTTCACTATGCCGTCTTCTCTCCAAATTATTAGGCGTTGATGCATGAAAAATGACACAACACCAATTCCATGTAGCCATTCTCTACCTACCAGCAGATTGTAACTTGGATTTCCTTGGATAACCATAAATATTGTCGGTCTAGTGACTGAGTCGACCGTGATGTCTACCTGGATCATTCCCATGGTAGTTTTAGTTCTGCCTTCGTAGTCCGATAGGACCACATTGTGAGATCTTTTGTCGGTGTCAAATTTACCGATTTTCTTCAGTATGTGATGTGACATTATATTGACTGTAGCGCCACAATCCACTGTAAATGGCAGTTTCTCTAACTTTTTCCCTAATCAGTAAAGGCTTCAAATGGCTCCTCATAGCCATGTCAGGCCTCTCAAAAAAGGCCTCTTGGCTCTCAATGGAGCCATTGTTCATTACAAAGTAACAAGTTGGCTTGTGCAAATCCATTTCAGCAGCATCGACATCATCAGTGTTTTCCACTTCCATCGGGATATTGTACTCCTCATTGAGTATGGACACCATATTGACAAGAATGTCAAGGATTTCTTCTGAGTCGGAGGAAAAATCGTCAGTCGCCTCATCGCCTCCATTGTTGACAAGCCCTTTAATCTGTTGCTTGACGGCAGAGTCAACCTTTTCCTTGTACTATCGTTGATTCTTATCTTTGTCGATAACAGTTTTCTTAGCAGCAACAGCGGCTTGTCTTTCATCCTGCTTCTTCCTTTGGAATTGCCTCCATTGAGTTCGACTCATAGGATTTTTGCCCATGTAGTTTTCAGATACATGGCTTTTTTTATCAGAGTACACTTCGAGTCGGTAGCTCATAAGATCTTTTCCTTTGACATCTTTCACAGCACCAGCAACATTCGATGGCCCCACGGCCATTTGGGGCTTAATCCAAGTCCCTTTTGGTGCAGCACCCAACGGAACAAAGGTCTTTGGCTTGGTTTGAGATGTTTTCCTAGGATCCCTTTTGTTCCACTGGACCCTCCCTCTCTCCAGCTACAACCTCTGGAAATTCTCAACAGCAACCCTATTCGTTAAGGCGCTGCATCTGGGGAACAAGTCGACTTGGGCACCCTTATTCTTGCAATGATAAAGAAATCCCAACAAATCTTCATCGTCTCTTGGATAAACATTCGCTAGCTTGACGTTTGGGCTTTTGTTGGTGCTTTCCTCAAGCATGTTATTGTTGGTGTAAGCCATAGAGGCCAATACCTTTTGGTACTTGTATCGAATTATTTATTAATAATAAAAGGCTTTTCTTTATTATGTTTTCTTTTTTGAAATAATAAAGTCCCTAGAATAGTTAGTCTGTTTAATGCAATGTTAAGTGTGACTTAATCATGAGATCCATTAAACACAAGGACATTATTCTTAAAGTATCCATAATCGAGCTTTATTGTGAAGTGGGATAACATTAAAGCATTGAGATTATTATGAAGATAGACTGATGATCACATCTCATGGATCATGGATAAGGAATTATCAAGTCTTGACATAGATATAAATATTAGGAGTAATATTTATACTGGATTGACCCGCTTTGAGAATACTACATAGAATGTTATGCAAAGTGTCATAAGTTATTCTCAAGGTGATAAGTGGTGCATACCACCCTTCGACCTAAAACCACTATGGACCCTAGATGTAGAGTCAAGTGCTTTATTGCTGATCAAACATTATCCGTAACTGGATGATTATAAAGACAGTTGATGGGTACTTCACAAAGCATGATGAGGGACATGAGTGACCTAGATGGAATTTGCCCATCCTGCGTAACGGGATAAACGTCTGAGGGCCCAATATTGAACTGGACAAGGATGACACAATCTATGCCTTGTGTTCAATATAGACATAAGGGCAAAAGGGTAATTATACACACAAGTATTATCACGGAAAGGTTTTGTCAGATCACATGACATTTTCGTGATTGGTAGCGTGATGTTGCTAGATACCGCCATCGCTTATTATGTTAAATGTGATTTAATATAATTGCCAACGTCGCGAAACCTGTGGTCACACACATAAGGACCGATTAATGAGAGATAGTGTAAATAAGGAACATCGTAGGGTACGATGTACTTAAGTGGAATACGGAATCGAATACGGAATGTGGTACCACATGTTATGATACACGATACATCATAATGTATGATTTTCGTGTGCTTTATTGGGCTTTTAGTTTACAACCTTTATTGGGATTTTAGCTTGTAGTCCACACTTGTGGTCTTATAAATAGAACCCTTGTGATGAAGCTTTTCACTTGATGTAAATTCGGTCCTGAATCTCTGCCGAGATTCCGCTCACTCTCTCACTCAAAGCTTTCGTTCGTGAGCAGCTAGCACTGTGATCGGAAGCAAACTGTTCGTGTGGACTGAGTAGGGACGTTGTTCTTCATCAACGTTCGTGATCACAACGTCAAAAATCCAAATCGCCACAAGAGGTAAAAATACTCTATCACTGACCATGAACATTCATAAGGATCACAAAGGAAAATCGTTTTCCGCTGCAATTTTTAAGTCGCAATTTTCCTTTAGTTATTGTCAAGAACTTCAGTGATATCTACAATGTTGATGTCGACAGGCTCAGCAAACAGAGCCTCTTCTTGTCTTAAAGGGTCTGTGTCGATCTTCTGCCTCCTCGCAGGGAACTTCAGGCGACCCTCTTGGAGTGATTTTTGAACCAAATCCCTGAAAAGATAACATTAAGAGGTTGTGTGACCAAGATAATTATGATTTTTGCAAAAAACTCTTTTCTGTCTTTGTTCTAATGGTGGTAACTTAGCATTTGGGGGTACTAGAATTTGGCCATCTTTAACTAATAAATAAAAAATCTCCTTGCATTTACTAACATCAACAGTATAAGTTTTTGCAGGGACTTTCGAACTAGTTTCGACAACAGGGCTTTTTCCTTTGGCGGGAAACAATGACTTGCATTCATATACATCGATTTTAATTCACCATGTCACATCTCACGGTAAATGTAATCGACTTCATATATGGGATCTGTGTCATCATAGTCGACATAGGCTACCTTCTCTTTCTTAGCCTTAGCTTTAGTATGTCTAACTTTTTCTAGTCGAAGACGCTCAAGGTGTCGAACCCTGTCATCCAGTTGTGACATACTTTTGGCAAAGGTTGAGCCTATTTTCTTCCTAATGGAGTAGTCTAGACCTCCAACAATCATTTGAACAAGTTCGTGTTCAGGTACTTGGGTAAAGCACCTTGCTTTTAACGACCTAAACCTATTCAGGTAGTCATCTATTGTTTTAAAAAAATTTCTCTTAATGTTTGACAACTCGACCAAACTAATTTTTGAATGCCCCTCATAAAATTGTTCATGGGAAAGTTTCTCTAACTTTGACCATGAATCAATAGAATCAGGGGACAAGGTAGTAAACCATGTAAAGGCAGCTTTAGTGAGGGAAGAAGGGAAATGTTTTACCCTCATGCCTTCATTATTCGCCATGTCCCCCGACTCAGTCAAGTATCTAGCGATGTGCTCGACTGTCGATTCACCCGTTTCTCCCCCAAACTTAGTATATTTAGGAATTTTTCACCCTCTAGGGTTTTCAGTTTGCAAAATATACTCAGATAATGGGGAGGAATACGTTGGCCTTTGCAGTGTGGTATTCATACCATTTATGGCCATAATTCTCTCGACAATATTGGTCAAGTTATTTTCGACAACTAATTCCTCCTGTCGAATTTGGTCGAGAACCTAGTCAGCCTCTGTTGTCTATGAACCAATACCCTAGGTGGATCAACAACAACGTTTCTTTGAGGCATTGCAGCTTGACCTTGGTATACAGTATCTTCTTCTACTTCTCCCATATCCCCATGAACAGGTATGACTTGTCGAACCGGTGGCCCATATCGGGCAGCCGCTTGGGGAGCACCTAAGAAGTTACACAAACGTGTTAATTGTGCAATTACCACTCGGTTTGTTTCGGCGGACTTCCTATTAGTCTCAACCGATTGTTATACTATAGAATTAAACACGTTACCCATTTGGTTAGTTAACATATTAACCAACTCATGGTTTCTATCATCCATTTGTTGCCTTAACACTGCCACAGACGTACTATTTAGGTGTTGTACATGCATTGCCCTATTTCCCCCCGTTGCAGATCCTTGCAAAGGGACATTCATGTTTTGCGCATTATCAGACATCATCACTGCACTTAAGGTCGACTGATATCCCGTCATTAAGGAATACGACATTCTATAAGGGGGATTTGTAGAAGTACCAAATCGAGGTATCGATGTGTTCTGAATAACGCTCGTGGCCACCACAGGCCCTGGATTCACCAGTGTGGTCTGGGGAATAGGGACTGATACTGATGCAGTTGACCCTGAGACAGTTGTGCTATTTAATGGGGGAAATGGTGCAATTTGCGTACCGACTGGGTCGGACATACCCAAAGATCGTGATGGAATCTCATCCACATTCGATGCAGAAGTAGTGTTTGTCATCTTAGGTGTGCGTTTTCTAATAGGTAGTTTCTTATTGGCTAAATTCCCACTTCTAAGTATGATACACTTATGACATCTAAAGACAAACCTCAAAGCTTAGCACTTGGTCCCACCAGGTGTGCCAATTTGTTTACTGTGGAAAATGGTAAACAAGCGCTGGTCCTCCCTAGGTCCTAAAACTAAGGGTTACTCGCAAGATCGACCAATTGATATTAAGACGCGTGCTAAGATTTTGTATGTTATACTGACTCTATCGAAATATACCTTGGCCAAGAAACGGTTTTCTAAGACCAAGGTAAGCAGTACAACGACTTTCCACACAGAAGTTTCGACCACCTGACTAACCGACAGTAGGTTCTGGACGAAACAAGACTCAACTAATTAACTGATTGGTGTCTCGTGACCAATAGGTGATGTTAAAAGGTTTATGTAAAGTTGTTTGAAACAAAACGAATATGAAAAGTAAAGACAATAAAGAGATAAAATTGAAAGATAAATTGATTGCATTAAAAGTAAAGATGGTGATTCACGTACATCAAAAGCTTAGTGACTCTTTCTTCCTTAAGCGCGGAATTGGGAAGAGTGTTGGTAAGCAATTTGAGAATACAAGTGAACACCCCTAAAAATTACACTGAAGTGACTTATTTACAGTACTTTACAAGATAACCGCTGAAAACAATCAACAGATGAAATGAAACTAAAATGTAACTGCTGCATAAGATTTCTCCATCCATTTAGCGCCTAATAGCCACGATCTTTTGAGATAACTGCCCACGATCTTCATATTTTGACTCTTTCCCGCTTGTGATTTCAAAAGAGTTAACCACTTCTAGTTTCGATGCATCTCAGGAAGAATAATATTTCTCTAAGTCCCCTAAACTACGCCTTCGACAACATCATTTGAACTTTGAGCAATTCTCTTGCTTAGCCCATATTATGGCAAATATACCAACAACAAATTGTTTGTTCCTTCAGTCAATGCGGTTCATTTTCGACACATTTGTCTTGTGTCTATTCCTTCTAACTACCAATCTCGCCCTTTTTAGGTTCATTTGACTCTTTGGTCGAATCGATCAATTTCCTAGTTCACTTTCTTGGTCGACACACTTCTTTCTGACATTTCTAACTTGGTTTTATGAATTCTCTTAAAGAAACTATATTCGTTCAGGATCGGCCCCTAACTTGTAGGGATGTTTGCCTTGGATACTTGCCCTTAAACGTATTTAGGAATTTCCAGTTAACAATAAGGTTTCTCTAGTTTTACACAAATTTAGTGGTCTTGCACTAAAAATAAATAAAATTCAATGGTACCAATCGATTCCTTGTGAAAAACCGAGCAACTTTCGTGTTTGGATCATTTCATTTGGTTGAGAAACGAAGAAGTTGTGAATCAAAGAATATGGAGGTTGAAGATGATGAAGATGGCGCCATTTTAAAATATTTGTTGGTTTCGTTTTTAAACATATACATTTGTTTGAGTTTAAATAAATGGATGTATCGCCATCCAGTGGTAGAACCCGCTCCTTTAAGTCTCTCAATACCCAGGTTTGGGGTTCGAATCCCCTTGCCCCAGACTTTTTGTTTTATTTTTTCAAAACATTTTCAAACCTTTGTTTTACTATTTTATTAATTGTACGCGTTTTATATTGCAAGCCACGCGCGTGGCTCAGTGGTATTGCTTTTGATTTGCAAGCTCAAGGGTGTGGGTTCAACGGTCACCAAGCCCAAAACAAAATTTTACCACTATTTTTCTTAAGTTTTTTTAACAAACTTCAACATTTTCAAAAACCAATCAAAACTTCTCATTTTGAGATTATTGTTTGCACTCTTATCATTTAGTATGTCTATTTTATGATTATGTCAAAAAATCCCAAAAAAATTTTTTGTTTGACATATTTTTATTAGGTTAAAAAAGTAGTACTTTTTAAGTGTTTTTATATGCTTTTAAAATGTTTCTTCTTCATTTTATTTAACCTAATATTTTTCAAACACTCATGTGAATAAACTTTCACCCTTTTAGTCTTTTCAAAATACTCACAAATATTTTAATTGACTTACGCACCTCTTATACCATGATCGATTTGATTTATTCCTTGAAAATACAAACCCGACCAGGTTTCTTTCTCGAAAGTCTTCTGAACTCCAAATCAAATTGATCATGGGTCTCCCTCAAGGTGTAAGTCCCAATCCCTTTTATATATTAAAGTATTAATAGCTTTGTTTTCTTGTCTTATCTACTTGTTTATATATTTCCATCAAAAATTCCACTAGTACTAAGAGGAGCATTATTCTCGGTGAAACTGCTCTTATTCTAGTGGGCCTCCCTTAAGGTGTAAGTCTCAATCCCTTTGTATATATTCAAGTATTTATAGATTTATTAGATTGACTTATTCACTTGTTTATATATTTCCTTCATAAACCCCTACAAATGCACACGCACGATATGCCTTCTAAACACACACACACTTTGTCGTATATATATTTGTTCATATATTTGTTCGTGTTTATTTATGTCATTACAACTTAGTATAACACTAGGTTCCCCATAGACTCCTCTTAGGATTTGTACAAAAGAAATCCCCTGTTGAGTTGGTCTCCTTTTGGGCCTCATACAAGAAATATATTTGGAAATATCAAACAGCCTTCTCTTGGGCTTCATAAAAAGAATCTCCTTAGATAGGATAGAACCAAAGAGTATGGTTTCCCGATGAAATCACTCTTAAAACTCAAGAAATCCATACCATGTCCTCCTCTTGGACTCATAATACAAGGACCCTCGATGTTCCTCGGATAACCTCCTCTTGGGATCACAATACAAGGACCCTCGATGTCCCTCGGATAACCTCCTCTTGGGCTTCTTAAAAGCATCCCCCCAAACAAAAAAAACACTTCCCCTCAAACATGAGACATGAATCATATCTATGTAATAAGTATCTCATTTATTGCATCATATTCAAATCAAACATTTTATCAAACAAACATCTTTCTCATTTTAAGAACTGTAAGTGGCACACTTGTACACTCAAGTTAACGCTCATTTCTTACAATGAAAGATTCAACATTTTCTCAACATAAACATCTTCTTATTTTAATAACTATAAGTGGTACACTTGTATACTCAAGTTAACGCCCATTTCTTACAATGAAAGATTCAACATTCGATCTTCAAATGTTTGTGATGAAATAAATTAGATTAAATTTTCATTAAGATGACATTTGTCGCTGTCTTTTAAAAACATTGCATCCACTAGCACATAAGTGGGAACTACGATTGCTTTAACTTTCTCAACCTCCTTTTGAGAATACGTAGGCACGAGGTCTTATCCTTGGCGAGCATACTTATTTCTCCCTCAAACCATACAAACCCTAGTTTCCCTTAGTCCCGAGCTACAATTGCTCGGATTACCTCTAAGGGATATGTATGCAGAAGATTGTGATAATCTTTGTGAGCATAATCATAACAATCCCACTTAGGTTCCTACCTAACTTACAAAGGAGAAACCTTCCCAATAACATAGCATAGCAAATAAAACACAAACACGAAAAAGGATCCTATAGAATACTATAGATACATAGGGTGCTTATACCTTCCCTTTGTATAACCTAACCCCCATACCCAAGATCTCTTTCCCCGTACTTTGCATTTAGTTTCATTACGTCTCGCATTGCATACTTTTTTAGGGCTGTGCAACTTTCCCCTTTTTCTTTTTTTGGAAACAATTAAGTTTGGTGGTGGTGACCTTTTAAATAAATTGTTTTTGAGCCAGAGAATTGAATCCCGATTTGGCTCCCTCGTTCTCCAATTTTCACTGTGACATCGGGCTTATCCTTTATGAGCTTAGGATACTCGTTCTTGTAGTGGTCTGGCTCTTTGCACTCGTAGCAAGTGACATCTTTGTTGCCACCATACTTTCTTTATCTAGAAGTAGACTCGAAGCGACCACCTATCCTTCTAGCTCCATTGAACTTGTTATCGTGCTTCCTCTTCTAGAGGTTGTTAACCCTTTTGGAAAGAAGTGACAACTCATCTTCGTATTTGTCAGAATATTCTTCATCCTTAACTTGAAGAGCTCTAGTCTTCTCATATCTACCACTTGATTTGAGTGCTACATATTTTCCTTTTCTCTGAGCCTCGTCCTCATTGAGGTCAACCTTGTAGCCTCTCAAAGAACTAACTAGTTCCTCAAGAGAAGTGTTGTTCAGATCTTTGATAAGTCCGAGTGCAGTTACCATATGCCACCACTTCTTTGGCAATCTTCTGATAATCTTATTCACATGATCTAAAGTCGAATAACCTTTGTCAAGAACCTTCAGTCTTGTGACAAGAGTTTAAAACCATGATAACATGTTCTCAAAAGTTTCATCATCCTCCATCTTGAACTCCTCATACTTCTGAATCAAGGCAACTGCCTTGGTTTCTTTAACTTGGGCATTTCCTTCATGAGTCATTCTCAAATATTCAAAAATAGATTTTGCAGTATCTCTATTAGTGATCTTTTCATACTCATTATAGGAGATAACATTCATCAAGGTATTTCTAGCCTTGTGATGATCTTTATAATATTTATTTTGTTCATGTTTATTTATGTCATTACAACTTAGTATAACACTAGATTTCTCATAGACTCCTCTTGGGCTTTGTACAAAAGAACTCCCCCGTTGAGTTGGTCTCCTCTTAGGCCTCATACAAGAAATAGATTTGGAAATCTCATACAGCCTTCTCTTGGGCCTTATACAACAACAAACTCACATCCAGCTGCTTCGGTTTCACCTTCCATTCAACACTCTTAGATCCGACATCATCTTCTCCGACCAACAACGCCATTCACCGACCACCATATGATTAAGACCATAGTATTAATAAACAAAACAAGGAGTTTTTTCTTATGAATTAAATTGTCATTTTGTTTGTAAATGAAATACCAAGACAAGATCTTCACATTCATAATAAAGTGGATCACCAATTTCTTATGTTTGTTTTAAAAGCACTAATGGTAACTACTTCACTATTTCAACCACATAAACATGACAAGCTGGTGGCAGCATCACCGAACCATACCGATGAAAGGAAAGAGCTAATGGATGCATTGGACTTTACTACCTGGCAGATTCCATCCACGATAAAGCTGGGGAGGGTAGTGATCCTGTTAATAGAATATTAAGTTAACCCCTAAGTGGCGTGTTGTCAGTGCTAAGGAATGAGATGCATCAAACATTAAAGATGAATTCATTATAACATAGATAATTGAACGGATTTTATTTACTTCTCATCGGCACCGTCGCATGCAATGGCAACTCATGAAAATGGATTCAGAATTTCTTGGGTTTCTTGGCTTTTTCCGTTTGTCCTTTGCTCATAAGTGGTTTATTGGCTTTTTCTGTCCTTTGCTCATAAGTGGAATACTGTAGTTATTTGCATTTGATTTTTTTTTTCTTCCATTATACATGTGAACCTTGAAACCATAAAACTCTAAATTATATGGCATACAGTACAGTTAGTGATAATAATATACATGATGTTATCTCTGTTAGAAAAATCAATTAAACCAAATAGAATCCGAGGCTTGAATAGTGTATGAAACACTTTCTTTATAGTATTTCAAGTATTCTCGATTTATCTTAAAGTTATGATCCATGGTTGTCAAGATCTCGATTTAGATCTTAAAATCTTAAGATTTTACGATATCATTCACCCTCAACGATCCGGATCTTAAGTAAAATCCTATTTTGTAGCCAAATTGTGAAAAAATCCTATAAAATCATTGATTTTTTGTGATCTTTGCCAACTTCGACCATGATTGACCGTTTTCCAACCACTGCCATAAAAAGGTGAGAAGGATGACAAGATGCGGTGGCACAATAATTATGGTTCAACAGGGATGGATTTACACCTTTTGAAATGAAGCTTTGGATTTAGGGTTTAGAGAAGAAACTTTTTTTGTAGGGTTTGTTTTAACTACTTGACTTATGCATTTTCTCACGAATACGCTTGCCTTCTAACATATATCATGTAAAAATACTTCAAATATATACTATTATTTTTTCATTTTAGTAGGATCTTATGATTTTTGTTGCGATCTTATGTTTTACGATTTTGTTAGCCCCTCTCGATCTTACAAAAATAATTGAGTAAGATCTTCCGATCTTAACTACGATTTTATATTTTACGATCTTGTTATTCTCTCTCGGTCCTAGGTAAGATCTCGATCTTGACAACCTGAATACCCAGGATAATTCAGCTTTCTTGAGTATGCACAAGACCGACGAAAACTCAAATGTAGCGAAGAGTGTTGGGAATTGTTTCTATAGGTTATACGATTTTGTTAGTGAATTTTTCTGAATCTAGAATGAATTACTTATAGGTCGCATTTGTATTTTTTCACAAGGTACACTACGCCAAACAAGCCTTTACACAACGCTTTTTATTACTTTAGGCAGCGCTTTAAAGCGCTGCATACGCCTGCGCTACTATAGGTTTAGGCAGCGCTTTAATTTAAATGTAAAAGCGCTGCCTAAAGTGGCCTTTAGGCAGTGCTTTTTTCATAAGAACAATCTCAGAAATAATTAAATATATAAATACACACGAATATTTAGAACAATCTTGAAGCAACTCGATTTTCAAAAACCATTTAATTTTCAATAAAACAGTGAAATCGCCACCTAATTTTATTTGTTATAAAAAGAACGGGAAAATATAGATAAAACCCCATAGATGCGGATAAGGCGGTCTACGACCAAAAATATGGAATCGGGAGTCGGTTATGTGAGAGGAAGGTATTAGCACCTCTTACATCCATCGTATTCGATGGGACCCGTTTAATTCTAAGTGTGTGTTTGGCACGGTTTATTATTATTTTGAGTTTGGCACGGTTTCGAAACCGTGTGCCTACGTATTCTCTTGTGCAATGGGAAAGTCAAAACTCCGTAGTTCCTCTTAAAAATGTTTAAATTGGTTGTGTTGATTTTATAAGAAAAATTGTGCATTAGACATTTCAAATGCTGGAACTTGGACTTGTTTAGTTTGTTTGAAAAGCTCAAGTCCTCGTTCGTGTTTGAAATGGCTATTGCACACTCTTTGTAAGAAAAGAGTTTGATGATCGCATATGAGCGATAAAAGAGTTTGAGTGAGTTGAGTTATTTTTATGTGAGAGACGAGTATTGTACCATAAGCGTTCAACGGCTAACGCCCCAATTGCTCGGATGAGTGGACAGAAACATCCTAATCATCTTTTTCTACCCAAAAAGTTTGTTAAGAAAAGGAGGGGTGGAACAAGGTTCACGTTAATTAGATTCAATTAAGAAACCAAACGTACAGATGAGGGTCGATACAAGACTGACTACCATACGTTTGGGAAGAGAGAGAAGTGGAGTACCCATTTATGAAAATGTTTTGAAAAGAAACTCCACGTTGGATCAAGATTTAGAAACTTAATTATGAAAGTGTTTTTTTAGGAGGTTTGGTGACGGACCAAGAGAAATTGAATCGGGTTATGATTAATTAAGTATGTGGACTTAATTAATCTCGTGAGGATAGGTGCTCCTATCCCCAACCATGAGACCCTGGTGCATGGAAGATTGGTATATGGACCAATGATATTTTCGGGTTATGATTAATTAAAGCAACAAGGGCTTTAATTAACCTCGTGAGGATGGCCATGCACATCCCCAACTATGAGACCCTTTAAGAAATTGGCTTATGAGCCAATCAAAATAAGATCGAAGTTATTTTTATATTAATTGTTCGTGACGTATAATGGTGAATAATCAGGTAAGCAGATAAATAAACAATTAACACACAATACAATCGGAAATTTAAATAATTATTATAATAGGTTTTTTCTATTTCATAAAAAATCAACTAATAGTTTAATCGATAAATTATCAAATAAAAACTATCGGAACTAATTTTTATTTAGTACATCGAATTAAATTGCAAAAATTAAATTAAAATAAATTTAAAAAGTTAAGAGTTAAGAAAATGGGCCTGGATTGAAGCTGAAGGAGGGGGTGTTGGAAGTAAAACAGAGCCCAAGCCCACCACCATCCACTGAGTCTTGTGTGGGAGATTCCATGAATGTCTTTGTGGACCATCAGTTTGGAGCGTTGGATCTGGACTTTCTGGGATCCGGCGGCTGAAAAAGAGGCAACACAAACACTACCATAGACCAATATACATGAGATGACAAAGAAACCAATCAGACAGTGACAAGTGTCACTGCCTAGGTTAGCCAAACAAAACAAAAAAAAACACCTTAATTTATCCTAATACACTACTTATTTTAAATAATATGTATTTTAATAAAAAAGGAAAAAGATTAGCAAAAACTTAACAACCAAAACCCAAGTCAGCTTCCACTTACGATCCTCTCTCTCTCTAAAAGAAAACGCTCTCTCTTCTCTCTTACTTTCTGATGGAACCTTGCCAAAAACCGTGTCGGAAATTGCCTCGCGGCAGGGACGGCGGCGGCGTGGCCCAAAAACGTGCTTTCTCTACATTATTTTGTTCGTCTTTTGCTTCTAACTACTTATACACTGTCTGTTTTCTCTAATTTTGCAAATTGGCCCTAGATCTAAAAAGGGAAACGAAAACCCTAGCTCTCTATTTCGCAGTGAAAACGGTGATTATGATGCAGCTGATGATGGTGATGGGAAAAACGTAAGAGAATAGAGCCTGAGTCTCCTTGAGGATTCGATTTGAGACCTTAACTCGGTGAGATCTTTCTTTTTCGAATGTCTTTCCTCTTCTTCTTTCTCTGTTCAGAACTTGGCTTTTCTAAAAAAGATGAATTCCTGAAGGGCTTCTTAGGTAGGAAAATGATGAAGAAAGAGGGTTAGAGTTTATGATGTTAGGGTTAGGGTTGATGGCTATCTTGGTTCTGGTATTTCCGTGACTCTAGTTTTCTGTTAGTTTGGAACAGTGTTGTTTTTTGGTTTTCTGTGATTTGAGAACAATGTTTCTGGTTGGCTTTTGGTTTCTGGCTTTTTTTAGAACTGAGAGCTGTTGGCTTTTGATTTCTGGTTTTTGAGAACTGAGAGTTGTTGGCTTTTTTTTTTCTGGTTATTGGCTTTTTAGAACAGATGTTGCCTTGGCTGCTTGCCTTGCCATTTTTAGCTATAACCTGCTGTGGTTTTTTAAAATGGATTTACTGTCTTAGCAATTTGGGTGTCTGCTGCTGGCTCACTGTTGTTCTCTGCTGCCCTCTGTTGTGCTGATAACCAAGATGCTTTTTTGGGTGAAAAATTTTTACTTTGCTGATAACCATGATGCTTTTGGGTTAAAAAACTTTTCTTTGCTTGTTGCATGCTGTCTAATATTGTGACTATGATGACAAAAACTGAGTTATAGCTTCTTTTGTGAACCAATTTGCTTTGTGATTTGAAAATGAAGCTCTTTTTTTCCAATGATTAATCTTGAACTTGGATTATGAGGCTTGATATGATTTAAAACTCATTAAACCTGATTCTTTCTAGAATTCCCTAATGATGAGCCATAATACAAATTGTTTGCACTAATTCTGTTTTGCTTGAATTAAATTGCTAATCATTGTTCCTTTCTTTTTGTGTTTCATGTAATGTTTACAAGGAAAAACAAGGGTTGAAGTAAATATGGAATCGAGGCAAATCATGGAGCTTGGAGTGTACGAAGAAAAATTCGAAACGTGGAGAGGCTTTATGTAGGAGAAAAAGTGTTCTTGGCCATTGGAAGTCTTGTTTTTCCTTTTAGTAATTAGTTGTGAATACTTTGTAATTGTCTAAGAAATTTGTAAATATACTGTATCTCTTGTAACCTTGAATACTTGCAACTTGAATTTAAAGATTTCCAAGATTTGAACATACTTGTAAACCTTAAAGAAGTTATAGGTTTGAAAGCACAAACTTCTTAGTGACATCTATAAATTTGTTGCATCATAACTTTAGAATTTGTAATTCAAATTTCTTTTTGCCAAAATTGCTTGTTAAAGAATTTCATTTTGGATGAATGAATTCTTCTACCACTTGACCTTGTGATTTTAATCACCTTGAAATATATTCAAAATGGATATTGCATCTCATCTTTAATCTTGACAAAGAAAATCAAAACAATCTAAAGGAACCGATTTTCCTCCAAATGCCTATTTTTCAAATTCAAATTCCTTTATGCTCTTCAAAAATTTAAGTCTCTTTAAATCTTGTTTAGGATGGCACACTTCAAGAAACTTAACCTTGTGTCAAAAGAAAGACCTCAATTATCTAAATAAATAGATCCATAGGCAAACTTGGGACCATAATCAAAAATCAAACATTAAAAATAGGTTTTTGGAATAATGTATGAGTTGACTCATATGATCTATGCATCAATACATATGGTCTATGCATCAATACAAGTGGCTATGCATCAATACATATGGTCTATGCATCAATACAAGTGGTTATGCATCAATACATATGGTCTATGCATCAATACAAGTGGTTATGCATCAATACATATGGTCTATGCATCAATACAAGTGGTTATGCATCAAGACATATGGTCTATGCATCAATACAAGTGGTTATGCATCAATACATAACATCTATGCATCGATGCATACTGAAAGAAAAATGGAAAAAAAATGAATTTGAACATGTATGCATCGACGCATACGATGCTTGTGTCGATGCAAGCTAGCTATGCATTGATGCATGAGCTTATGCATCGATGCATACTATACAGAAATAGAACATAACTTTTGAAAAACGGTTTCGGTCATATCTTTGCGACCGTAACTCCGATTTAGGCATAGTTGGTATCGTTGGAAAGCTTAGAGCATGTACTATCTATTAAAAACACTTTTAAGACCCAACAACTGAATTTTGAGGGATTGATATGGCTTTCCGTAGGAAGCATCCGTTGTAATGGTTTAGAAAAAAAGGATGTGAATAAACATAGGATAAATTTTAGGGTGCGACAAATCTCACTTATATATCAATCATTAAATTCATATCCAGATAATTTTTCCAATCACCATCTACTGAATTCAGATAATAGACCACTTCTTTTATAGGATCTATAGCAACCAACAACCAGTGACATCTATAAATTAAAACAAAAGTTTAGATGGAAATTTTCTACGCAAAAAATACAAAGATTAAAATGAACTTAGAATAAAAATCTAACCCTGTAGGAATAGTATTGTACGCCCAAAGATACAAGCTATTTGTACGATTGGCCATGAATATCTCGACTAAGTGCTCTCTTATTGAATCCAGATCGTTAACAATTGTCTGTCCATTGACACGGGAGAAAGACACAAAATGGAATCTGTTTGACAATTGATTCCCGCACATCAATTTGTCACACAAGAACCTTAAATAAAAACTTAATTAAGATTAGACTATTTTCATTAAAATGTGTAAATAAATTGTTCAGCTAATTAAATAATAGATTGATTGCATTACCGGATGTATGAGTGTACAACACCGATGCCTAATTCTGTATGCTGAAAAATCTGTAACATGTCCTCTTTTGCAATTTTTTTGGAGCAAGAAAAACCAAAGATACCTTCCTCCATATCCATTTGACGGATATCACCATTCATCAAATCTGGTGTTCCCACAAGTGTTTCAAGACACATCCAGAATCGAGGTACCAAAGCTCTTCTTGGCACGATTTTTGGAAGATCTTTTTTCTTGTTGGGTACGCTACTAATTTTCTAGATCACTTGTTGTGACTCTTGAGAAGGTACCTAAAATCATATAACTTAGGTAAATTATAAAATTATGCATTTTTTGATAAATTACATATCATATTGTCAATTAAATAAATTACACGAATTTAATTTCATAATTATATATATTACCTCAGGAAATTTCGTTTGAAAATCACAATTGATAATATCGTTCTTACTAGTATCCTTGATCCCTAAACCTTGCCCTTCTGTCTGACTTCTTTCTTTATTCTTTTCCAGCACATCAATTTTAGCCTTTAACTTTTCCATCTTCTCCATCACTTCTTTGTTGCTATAAACGTTACCCTTTTTCTTGATACCCAAAGATGTTGTAGTCACCCCAAATCCCCTACCCGTCACAATACCGAAGTACTCATGAACGTTTAACACTCGACTAAGTAAGCTCCTAGAATAATGGTCTTCGCCTATAGTTAAAGATTGAGATAGACTCTCATGAAACTCATATGCATATTGAAATTAGTGGTGATTAAGAAGCATGAATTACTTTTATTAATTCAAGGAATAACGATATACTTACACATTTCTGATAAATTTATTGCACATATTCCTTAGCAACTCCATGCTTGCCAACACGAGCAGCCCGACACAAAACATGTTCCGGTAGATATGTTTGTTGACTTTTTTCCTCATCCAACTACATGTCAAGAGAAATAAAGTAGTATTAAGATCAAGAATATAACACATGAGAAATAATAACATCAAGTGTATCATAGAATTTAACTAGTACTTACTATTCTTTGTTGTAAGCGTGCATATCCCATACACCCCTTTTTGTATGGATACAACGGACTTGATGCTCTTTCGCGAATTACGGCTCTCACAGCCTAAAATTTTTTGTCTCTTCTTTTGGATTTAAAACTATTCCATTCTTCATGTGAGACAAAGTCGGCATACCTTTCTTGATATTCTCTATCAACATAATTTCCATCGGCATCCTTAAGGTACTTTTTTGTTAAAAAAGTTTGAAACCCTCTATGTCTTTTTCTGGCCAATTGAAGACAATAGGTCTCACGATTATCTTCAATGTTAAAAGACCACTACAAAAAAACATACATTGAGTGCGTTAGTAATTTAAAGACATATTCATCAACAAAAACAAAAAAAAAACAACACTTATGGTACCTTTATCTCACTCCAAATTTTATCTTTAGCGGGTTTCAACTCTTTTTTAATCCAATGATCACAAGTTATTGGAACCTCTTTCCGTACAAGGGAACCAATATAAATTTTCAACTTTGAACCATTGGGCTCAATTAGTTGGTTTTCTTGATTCTAATGTACGTCATACTTGACCCCTCTATCTCTGTCATGAATTATTGACTTCATGATGGTTATTCCTCGTCTAATATCCTTCTCCACACATCGAACTGTTTCATTTCCATATTATCTTGAACTATGTCATTTAGAAAAAAAACAATATAAAAACTTAAACACATTTAGAAAATTCAAATAGTTTTGAATAAATAGACACAATATAATAACATAAACACAAGTACCATCATTATTAGAAGCTTCATATTGTGGGTTGTCCTCGTTACTAGCCATGTGACCTGTAATAAAGTGACCGTTAGAAAATTAATGTATAGTATTGAATGAAGAATCACAATATAAAAACATAAACACAATATAAGTACATAAATATAAAAACATACACACAATTACCTTTTCACTAACGTCTCTTTCTTTTCTTAGTTTGAGTATGAATTACTTGCCTCTTAACAACGTAGAATGATGGGTTGATCCAAATTCCCTCATTATGATCCTTCGTAATATATGATTCATCCTCTATAATATTATCATCTTGATCATTTCTTCTATATGACTCATTCTAAACATCAATATCACTTTGATCTACACTTTTATCGCCAATCACTTTGTTAGATAAAAGCACTATAGATAAAAGCACTATATCATTTCTTCTATAGAAAACTTGTTTAGCTTGAGAGGCTAGAATAAAGGGATCATCTTTGTACCCCCACCCTATTAAGATCTACTTGTAAAAATCCTGATTTATCCATTCGTATGCCACCATTATGTACCCAATTGCAACAATAGATAGGAATCTGAAACTTCTAATAATCAAACATCCAACTGTGTTGGATAACCCCCAAAATATGACAAATTTGCATATTCAGGGTTTAAGTCTTTTATACTTGAAATTTGCATTGCTTTAGCTACTAGGGTAACACCACTATTTCGCATAGTACTTGTATCATCCTGTTCTTTGGTATAAAATGTGTATCCGTTAATTGCATATGCAGTATAAGAAAAACAAGCAAACTCGGACCATATGCTAAACATCTCAACCTTTTTGTAACTGAAGCGGGATCTGACTCAATACTTGAATAAATATGATCCTTGAACCATTGTATAAAACTGTGATTGTTCTAGTACTATCCAACTTTCATTTCTATTCGAATTTAAACCCCGGAATTCATGCTTGTGCATTTCAACATACGGCTCAATCTCATTGTCATTGTGCAGAACATAAAAATGTACTTGATCCCGTTCAGCCCTTGACACTGTGACAATTTTATTTCCAATTAACTTTTTCCCTTCCTTTCTTTCAAAAATATGAGATTTGGGTAGTCCAACGGATTGAACATTGGACAAATATTCAGTACAAAAATCAACTGCTTCTTCAACAATAGATCGTTCAATAATACAACCCTCTGGCCTACTTCTATTTTTCACATACCCTTTTAATATTTTCATATAACGCTCAACAGAATACATCCATCTCATATATGCTGGTCCACACAGTTGTGTCTCTTTCACAAGATGAACAACAAGATGTACCATTATATCAAAAAATGAGGGAGGAAAATATATTTCAAGCTCACACAAAGTAATAACTATTTCTTTTTGCAATACTGGCAAGATCTCAGGATCGATCACCTTACTACAAATCGACCTGAAGAAAAAACACAATTTAGTTATGGCGCTTCTTACTTTATTTGGAAAAATACAACGTATACATGGCAATCATGTGTCTTTAAACTCTTTAGCTTCAAGTGTTTCGTAGACACAAGTCTTCTAATGTTTGAGGAGTAACCTTCTGGAACTTTAAATTCACTCAGAAACTTACACAATATTTTTTCTCCTTTCTAGATAGAGTATAAGCAGGAGGTGGTAAATATGTTCGTCTTCCTTTCTTCACGGGTCCTAATTCAGTTCTTATTCTCATCTCTACCATGTCCTCCCAAGCTTTAAGGTCATCCTTAAACTTTCCTTTTATATTGAGTAACGTACCAATAACACTTTCAAATACATTTTTTTTCAATATGCATAACATCAAGAAAATGTCTTAAGTACAAAGATTTCCAATATGGCAATTAAAAAAATCGACCTCTTCTTCCACCCACCTATGACAACTGTATGTAAAAAAGGCTTTCCAAACTGAATACTCACATCTTTCAACTTTTCAAAAATTTGATCACCTGTCAATCTAAGTGGAGCTCTATGTTGTTCGGTATCTCCATTGAACGCTTTTCTCCATCCACGATATTGATGTTTAGAATTTCAGAATCTACGGTGACTGAGAAAGAAATTCTTCTAACAAACTCGCAATCGCGTCGTATCGGTTCCATCTTTATAGACAGGACACACTTTTTCACCTTTAATGCTATACTCGGATAGATTTTCGTATGCTGGAAAATCGTTAATTGTGCCAAACAACATCGCCCTCAAATTGAAACTTTCTTTCCTATATCCATCATAAACCTTTACACTATTCTCCCAAAAAATCTTCAAATCTTCGATTAAAGGTTTCAAGTATACGTCTATGTCATTCCCTGGTTGTTTAGGCCCAAAAATTAACATAGATAACATCATGTACTTACGCTTCATACATAGACATGGAGGTAGGTTATAAATCATAAGAATCACAGGCTATGTGGAACGTGAGATACTTTGAAGATCATGCAGGTTCATTTTATCCATAGATAACGGCAAGTGAAGGTTTCTTGTTTCTCCTCCAAAATCAAGATAATCATTATCAATTTTCTACCATTGTGGTGCATCTGCTGGATGTCGAAATTTTCCATCGATAATTCTTTCATCTGCATGCCAAGTCAAGTGTCTTGCATCGATTTCACTATGAAACATGCGTCTAAATCTCGGAATAATAGGAAAATACCATAAGAATTTTGCTGGAGATGATTATTTCATATATCGAGATAAACCGTACTTAGGGTTCTCATTCAACGATGCATATTCGTTTCGAAACAAAACGCAATCATTTAGACAAGCATGTATCTTATCATAGCTCATGCCAATAGAGCACGACATATTTTGGCCTCGTAGGTTCAATTAGGAAGAACATTATCCTCAGGAAGCATATCTCTCAAAAGGGCTAATAACTATGTGAAACTTTTATCCGACCATCCATTGTGCGTCTTTAAGTTGTACAACTTTAATACCGCAGACAGTCTTGTGAATTTGGTGCAATCTGTAACACCCCTTCTAATTACCCGCGTTTTATAGAAATAATAATAATTAGAGTTTTATCCACAATTAAGAGGCGTCACAATTTAAATCGTAAAAATTGACCCAACAGTTGTCATGCTTTCACTGAAGAATAAATCATTAAATAAATCATACTTAAAGTTATGTTTAACAGCGGAAATGAAACATAACAAAATCCCGAATACATCATTCAATAGTTATTCCAAGATATGTAATCAAGACACAATTCAAAACTATTAAAAATATCCATTAAAGGATTCAAACAACCGTTTCCCCCAGTGTTACATCTACCAGAGCACGACACTGACACGCGGATTAACTAACTGACTCAACTCTAGAGCTATCCTCACCAATCCAAGCAGCTAATCACTTCGGATCTGAAATTGTTAAAGTAAGGGTGGGATTTCAATTCAATATAACATGCATTATACGTTTTTAAAATGCAACAGAATAATCGGATACGTTAATCCATTAACCAAACACCGATCATAATCAATTCACAAGGCAGTTCACACAATGAACATGTATATAACAAACAATGGAAATTGCAACACTGGAATCCATCCTAGCATGTTACAATCCCATATGCAATGCAGACTCTATGCATGTGGTACCAAAACGTGAACCGAGTTCACCCACTGCTCCGTTTACATGTGGAAAGACAGTGTAAATCCATGATTCTCCCAGAACACTGAGTCAAGAATCCAATCCATGATTCGCCCATAACCACCGGGTCAAGAATCTAGCCTCACTACCTCTGAACCAAGTAAGTCTATTGGCTCTGCCAGTTCACTTCCGCACAATGGGAATGAACCAATTTAACAAATGCTCATGCATGCATTATAAAAGCATGCAACATCAATTCAACGGAATATGATAACAACATAATTCCACATAAATGCCAATACCAATCTATCACATGATAACAACATAATCATGAATTAAATTATCACAAAGCATAAACATGCCAAATGCTTACTCTTCAATCAGTAAGACTATCACCAGTATATAATAACAATAACACATGATACCAATACCATCATGGATAAACCACAAGGAAAAGAAAACATCACATGAACGTCAATCTCCATTCAACTTGTCAAACAATCTAAACCAATTCACAGATTATGATCTCAACATAATTCACTTATTGCCAATCACCAATGTATCGCATTCAATCATAATGAATAATCAACACAACATTGTAAGCATTAGTACTCATCCGATAACTCAGGCCATTCATATTAATTTTCCATTATCCTTAATTAATCCATACTTTTCAAAATCGGGAGCTCGACTCTTTTTAAAATAATTTCAACAAAATAATATTTTTCCCTTTTTAAAAGATAGTATTTTTAATTTAAGAAATACTGCCGAAAACGGCACTCGAATCGGAGTTACGGTTTAGAAAATATGAATTTTTGAAGTTTAAGTATTTTTGAAAAATTGCACATGGAACCCGGTTCCTACCTATACAGGAACCGGTTCCTGCGAAGTTTAAAAATGAGCTCCCTGGTTTTTGTATGGGAACCCGGTTCCGACATAGACAGGAACCGGTTCCTGAGCCTAATTTTCCCCAGTTTTGCAATTTAACACTGGGAACTCGGTTCCTCCCCACAGGGAACCGGTTCCCACGACTTATAACAGCATTTTCTGCTACTTTTGACAGCATTTTGCATCCTTTATCATTTCCACACTTTCTAATACGAATTGTGACATTAGGAACACCAAATCATGATCATTTCACACCATTATAACATCAAACAACATGGTTTACTCATCCCTATCAATTATTTGACATACTAATGATCCTAATTCCAAACACCGACACAAAATAGGGTTTTATTCTATAACTTATAAACATCAAAATTCAAACTTCCTAACATACCTAATTACCCATTTGATTCCCAAAACCCATAAGGCATATTAATCGAAAGAAATCACCCCTTACCTCGCGATGATCTTCGATTTCTCTCGGCGTCGGCTTTCCTCTCTTCTCTTCTCTTCTCCAATTCTACGTGAAATAGTTTTCTCCAAAAAAAACTCATCTTTTCCTTCTTTTCCTTTTTATATTCCTTTTAATATTCCTTTTAATATTCCAAATGAAATAAATAATTAATACTTAGTAAAAGTAGAGTGATTTACTCCTCACACCCACTGTTTACTCTGCACACCTCTAACCTTCTTCCTTCAATTAATCCAATTAATTCCAAAAATATAAATACTTAAGACTTTAATTAAATAAATAATTAATTTCCCATTTATTTAATATTCAAATTAAATCGGGGTGTCACAACTCTCCCCCACTAAAAGAGTTTTCGTCCTCGAAAACATACCTTAGACGAAAAGTTCGGGATACGAGTCCTTCATCTGACTCTCTAGTTCCCAAGTGACATTTCCTTCAGCTGGTCCTCCCCAATCTACTCTTAACAGTGCTATCTCTTTACCACGTAGTTGCTTCACTTTCCGATCCTCAATTCTCGCAAGTACTGCTTCAACAGTCAAATTTTCCCGCACCTGCACATCATCTACCTGAATCTCATGAGACGGATCCGCAATGTACCTTCTCAACCGAGATACATGGAAAACATCATGCAAATTCGCAAGCGACGGCGGTAAAGCAATCTGATAAGCAACTTTCCCAACTCTCTTGGTAATCTGAAACGGACCAATAAAACGCGGAGTCAACTTCTTGACTTCAAAGCTCGACCAATACCAGTCATCGGAGTAACTCGCATGAACACGTGGTCTCCTTCATATCCTTCCTCCTCTTATCATGATAACTTTTCTGACGACTCTGAGAAGCTTTCATCTTCTCCTGAATCACCTTGACCTTTTCTAAAGTTTGTTGGACAATCTCTGGTCCATTCACCGCACTTTCTTCAGATTCGTACCAACACAACGGCGTCCGACACCTCCTACCATACAATGCTTCAAACGGAGTCATACCGATGCTCGAATGAAAACTATTGTTGTAGGTAAACTCTATCAACGACGAATAACTATCCCAAGCTCCACCTTTCTCTAACACACAAGCCCTCAACAAATCTTCTAACGACTGAATCGTCCGCTCCGTCTGACCATCTGTCTGCGGATGATACGCGGAACTCAATCGTAACTTAGTACCCAGAGCTTCTTGTAATCCTGTCCAAAACTTAGAAGTGAACCTTGGATCTCTATTCGACACAATGCTGGACGGAATACCATGCAAACTTACAATCTTCTCAACATACAATTCTGCCAACCTCTCCATCGGATAATCCATTCTTATCGGAATCAAGTGAGAAGACTTCGTCAATCGGTCGACTATAACCCAAATAGAATCATAGTTCTTCGCTGTCCGCGGCAAACCAGACACAAAATCCATAGAAATGCCATCCTATTTCCACTCCAGTACAAACAACGGCTCCATCAATCCCGACGGCTTCTGATGTTCAATCTTTGATTTCTGACAAACCAAACATGCGTACACAAACTCGGCAATTCCTTTTTCATTCCAGGCCACCAAAATAATTTCTTCAAATCATGATACATCTTAGTAGTACCGGGATGAATACTCAACCCACTACGGTGTCCTTCTTCCAAGATACTCTTTCTAATCTCAGCAACATCCAGAACACACACTCTATCACCAAATCTCATAACGTCATTCTCATCAATTCAGAACTCACCTCCTTGACCTTGGTTAATCAATGTCATCTTATCCACCAAACCAACATCAGATTTTTGTCCATTTCGAATCTCTTCCAAAATACTACTAGTCAGCTTTAACATGCCCAATTTCACACTATTCGAAGTAGTCTCACATACCAAACTCAAGTCTCCGAATTGTTCCACTAAATCCAATTCACGAACCATTAACATCGACATATGCAAGGACTTCCTGCTCAATGCATCTGCCACAATGTTTGCCTTACCAGGATGGTAATTCAACCCGAAATCATAATCCTTAAGAAATTCTAACCATCTTCTCTGCCTCATATTCAACTCCTTCTGATCAAAGAGATACTTCAGGCTCTTATGATCACTAAACACTTCAAATCGTGAACCATACAGATAATGCCTCCATAATTTCAAAACAAACACAACAGCTGCCAACTCTAAATCATGAGTCGGATAATTCCCTTCATGAATCTTCAACTGTCTTGAAGCATAAGCCACAACCTGCCTATCCTGCATCAACACACCACCTAAACCCATCAATGACACATCACAATACACAACAAGGGACCCTTCCGGATTCGGCAAAATTAAAATCGGAGCACTAGTCAACCTCTTCTTCCACTCTTGGAATCCTTCCTCACAATCAGAATCCCAAAACAATACACTTGGTTTTACAAATCTATTTCTCTGAGCACCTTCCAATAGCTTCTTCAATTTTCTATATCTAAAGTTGACGTCTTGTACGGTGTCATAGAAATAAGTTTTGTACCCAGAACGACATTAACAACGACTCCGACTCTCCTCAACCATCACTACACGATAAATAAATTACTTACAGGTGCTGGAACCATTTTAAAACAAAGTTCATCACATTATCTTTCCAACACTTCAAACGAAACTCAAATCAGACATCCAAAACTCAAATTATGGATTTTACAAGTTTTCGAAAAATGCTGTCAGCTTCAGGAAGTCAATTCCCTGTGATAGGTAATCGATTTCTCACCTTGTGAGAGTGAAAAATCCCAAAACATCATAGAATGCAAAATTTGAGATTCTAACTTCAACATACCGCAACACACATCATTCACCATGATTAATTGCGTCAAGTTACAATTCCAATAACCAATTCACATCATTGCATACTTTATATCAACCATTGACACTGACACAATTAATCTTTTCAAGAGCACAAAGAGGTAACTCACACTGACAACTTCACGATCAACCGGAAGTGTTGCAACATTCCAACCACACCAGCTTCATCTTCTAAGAGTCATCCTTTTTAATTACCAAATATTTTCTAGGCCAAGAATATGCATCGACTCTTCAAAATGATTCATAATCACTTGGTTTAACTTCAAACATTCAACCCAAGGGTAGCCTCAAGCTAATCCAACATCTTGCTCAAATGATGAGTCGCTATTATTCCCAGGGAACATTAGAACTCGCACCTAACTGGGACACCATTATCCATACCACCGTCCTAAATGCAGTCTCCTGAATATCCTCCGCCTTAACACGAATTTGATGATATCCAGACCTCAGATCAATTTTACTAAATACACAAGCTCCAACTAACTGATCCATCAAATCATCAATCCTCGACAATGGATACCGATTCTTGATCGTCACTTTATTCAATTTCCTGTAGTCAACACACAATCTCATCGTACCTTCCTTCTTCTTAACTAACAACACCGGCGCACCCCACGGAGAAACACTAGGACGAATAAACTTCTCTAGTAACTCTTCCAATTGTTCCTTCAACTCAGACAACTCAGATGCCGACATGCGATACGGAGCCATCGACACCGGACTAGTTCCAGGAATTAAATCTATGGCGAACTCCACTTCTCTCTCAGGTGGTAGCTCACTAACATCTTCCGGAAACACCTCTGGAAATTCATCCACCATCGGCAATCCAACTTACTCGAACAATCTCAAAACAATTCTTCACTACCTAATTCATCGCTCTTAGATTTTCCTTTCACTTCCGTCAAGAATACAACATAAACACCACACCATCATTAACAACTACGTAACTCTGATCATCCATCTTAATTCATTGTCCTTATTAGAGTCTCCGTCTACTCATATGGTTCACAAACTTCTACCATACTTCATTCATATTCATCACTTTATGCCCCATTTAGATAGTAAGACAATTGTATACCATCCAATACGATTCCGTCTACTATCAACAAGAGATTAAGGGTGATCAAGTCCTCAATTTGTCGATAGACATCCGATAATCACACCGAGTATAAACCATAATTACCAACACTCTTCTCGAATCGTACTTGCCTCTTTGCACTTCCAACTATGACTCACGTCCAAACGATTCCAACAACTCGAACCACTCTTGCATTGTCTTCTCAAGCAGTACCTCGTACCAATGACGTACAATCGAAACATATCCGGGAAGCATCCCTTCTCCCCCACTTAGTTTCACACTACCCCGCAATAATCGATCGAAGGCGACCGGTTGCACACACTTGTCGCGTACAAAGGAATAATGGCATTAAGACACTGGTCACAACGACCGACTATGCTCTGATACCACTATTGTAACACCCCTTCTAATTACCCGCGTTTTATAGAAATAATAATAATCAGAGTTTTATCCACAATTAAGAGGCGTCACAATTTAAATCATAAAAATTGACCCAACAGTTGTCATGCTTTCACTGAAGAATAAATCATTAAATAAATCATACTTAAAGTTATGTTTAACAGCGGAAATGAAACATAACAAAATCCCGAATACATCATTCAATAGTTATTCCAAGATATGTAATCGAGACACAATTCAAAACTATTAAAAATATCCATTAAAGGATTCAAACAACCGTTTCCCCCAGTGTTACATCTACCAGAGTACGACACTGACACGCAGATTAACTAACTGACTCAACTCTAGAGCTATCCTCACCAATCCAAGCAGCTAATCACTTCGGATCTGAAATTGTTAAAGTAAGGGTGGGATTTCAATTCAATATAACATGCATTATACGTTTTTAAAATGCAACAGAATAATCGGATACGTTAATCCATTAACCAAACACCGATCATAATCAATTCACAAGGCAGTTCACACAATGAACATGTATATAACAAACAATGGAAATTGCAACACTGGAATCCATCCTAGCATGTTACAATCCCATATGCAATGCAGACTCTATGCATGTGGTACCAAAACGTGAACCGAGTTCACCCACTGCTCCGTTTACATGTGGAAAGACAGTGTAAATCCATGATTCTCCCAGAACACTGAGTCAAGAATCCAATCCATGATTCGCCCATAACCACCGGGTCAAGAATCTAGCCTCACTACCTCTGAACCAAGTAAGTCTATTGGCTCTGCCAGTTCACTTCCGCACAATGGGAATGAACCAATTTAACAAATGCTCATGCATGCATTATAAAAGCATGCAACATCAATTCAACGGAATATGATAACAACATAATTCCACATAAATGCCAATACCAATCTATCACATGATAACAACATAATCATGAATTAAATTATCACAAAGCATAAACATGCCAAATGCTTACTCTTCAATCAGTAAGACTATCACCAGTATATAATAACAATAACACATGATACCAATACCATCATGGATAAACCACAAGGAAAAGAAAACATCACATGAACGTCAATCTCCATTCAACTTGTCAAACAATCTAAACCAATTCACAGATTATGATCTCAACATAATTCACTTATTGCCAATCACCAATGTATCGCATTCAATCATAATGAATAATCAACACAACATTGTAAGCATTAGTACTCATCCGATAACTCAGGCCATTCATATTAATTTTCCATTATCCTTAATTAATCCATACTTTTCAAAATCGGGAGCTCGACTCTTTTTAAAATAATTTCAACAAAATAATATTTTTCCCTTTTTAAAAGATAGTATTTTTAATTTAAGAAATACTGCCGAAAACGGCACTCGAATCGGAGTTACGGTTTAGAAAATATGAATTTTTGAAGTTTAAGTATTTTTGAAAAATTGCACATGGAACCCGGTTCCTACCTATACAGGAACCGGTTCCTGCGAAGTTTAAAAATGAGCTCCCTGGTTTTTGTATGGGAACCCGGTTCCGACATAGACAGGAACCGGTTCCTGAGCCTAATTTTCCCCAGTTTTGCAATTTAACACTGGGAACTCGGTTCCTCCCCACAGGGAACCGGTTCCCACGACTTATAACATCATTTTCTGCTACTTTTGACAGCATTTTGCATCCTTTATCATTTCCACACTTTCTAATACGAATTGTGACATTAGGAACACCAAATCATGATCATTTCACACCATTATAACATCAAACAACATGGTTTACTCATCCCTATCAATTATTTGACATACTAATGATCCTAATTCCAAACACCGACACAAAATAGGGTTTTATTCTATAACTTATAAACATCAAAATTCAAACTTCCTAACATACCCAATTACCCATTTGATTCCCAAAACCCATAAGGCATATTAATCCAAAGAAATCACCCCTTACCTCGCGATGATCTTCGATTTCTCTCGTCGTTGGCTTTCCTCTCTTCTCTTCTCTTCTCCAATTCTACGTGAAATAGTTTTCTCCAAAAAAAACACCTCTTTTCCTTCTTTTCCTTTTTATATTCCTTTTAATATTCCTTTTAATATTCCAAATGAAATAAATAATTAATACTTAGTAAAAGTAGAGTGATTTACTCCTCACACCCAATTTACTCGCACACCTCTAACCTTCTTCCTTCAATTAATCCAATTAATTCCAAAAATATAAATACTTAAGACTTTAATTAAATAAATAATTAATTTCCCATTTATTTAATATTCGAATTAAATCGGGGTGTCACACAATCTTTATACAACGGTTTCTCTGCATCGCTTACCAACCTCTCAAACATTTTGGAACAATCCTGAAGATCTTATTCAAGTGCTTCTGCAATCTCTTCGACTCGATCACAATCATATGTATCCGTGACATTGTCGTATGAAGCATAGGTCGCATTACTTTTCACCCCCAGTTCAACATTCTCGCTGCTTTTCTCACCATGAAATATCCAACACGTATAACTTCGATCAGTTCCACACCTCACTAAATACGATTTAAATCCATCTGCCTCAACCCGACCCACATAACAATAACCCAAGCAAGCATATTTCAATCTAATGGGGTCTTTAGGGTGTCCAAAAGAAAACTTAACGAACTCTAATACCCCATTCTCGTACTCTTTTGACAATCGATCGACATACATCCATTTTTTATCCATGGTTTTTCTACTTAGTAATCTAAACAAAAAAACTAATTAGGGCACAGAACAGTATAATGTGTTTCTGTCAAAACACAAAGTATACACAAAATGAATTCGTAGTACACATTAGGCTAGGCAAGTACAAATATATTCACGCAATTTCAGACAAATTCATCATAATACCAGTAATTTGAGGAAGAAATTTACATCGGATTTATCGAACAACAACATCGAGAAGTTGAAACGAGAAGGTCGAACTCAAGGAAACATAGGGAATGAGCGTTGTACGTCGAACTCGGCCAGGAAATGTTTCTAATTCAGAGGAAAGAAAACTTCTATTTTAAAAAAATTTCAAATCATAAGTCATAACATATAAAATAACATCCGGGATAAGTCATAACCTCTAAAACAATATTCGGGCAACCACTTATCTTACATGAAAGATCTTAATAATTTCGACTAAAAAAAACTTAAAGCAAATGGAAACCGAAAAAAATGTCACGAATTCGAATGTCACAAATTCGAAACCTCAATCGGTATACAAGCAACATAACATGTTATACAAGCCTTTTCTTTCATAGAAATTCATTGTCATATAAATTAGTTTTACAAAAATATGTAATATAAAAAGTAAGAAAGAAAAGTGTACATGATTCACCTACCTAATTAATATACAAACTACATTCATGTTAGGTTGAGAAGTCATGAAATAAACGAAATCAAAGACTAACGATAGAAATAAACAACTCATGAAGACTTGGTCAAACATATGTCGCAATAGGTTGGAAAAAAGCATGCAAAAGACCTTATAAATACAACATGTAGAATTCATATATTAATGTTGCTCATTATTCAGTAAGCTGGACCTCCTTGACAAAAAAAAACTCCCTTGAATTCATCTTTTGAATTCAAAAATGGGAGACAATCAAACAAATACGAAAACTTTTTCTCAATTTTGTAGAGTCTTTTTATAAACTATGCATTAAGTAAATACCGAGCTCATTAATTCGAAAATTGATTTGAGAAGTAAGAAATTTAGCCCAAATATAAAGAATAAATAGTTCAATTTAGGGGGTATAATCTTATGTCCCAATGCTTTATGGACATGATATTTGTGAAGCTCCAATTTGTCAAAGTGACCAAACACACAATGACACCACAAATATAAGGATTAACTTATCAGGATGCAAATAAAACAATCAAAATCATAGACATTTCAAACTCCAATTCACCTTACAGTTGATGATTCCAATCCATAATTGACAAGTTAAAAACAAGCTTTGTAATTTCTCACCTAATTAAATGAAGAATCATTTTTTCAACTTTATCTTTGGTTAATAATATTTGCAAGAAAGAAACTAAAAATTGAGAAAAATACAGTTGCAAGGAAGAAACTCAAGATTTCATATTTTATCAAATAATTCAACTGAAGCTAAATACTACAAATTAAAATTGCTAGCTTATCTGATATCCACTATAAATGCATAACTCATTATCTAACTTATCAACAATTTTCCATTGGCTATGTGATAAGTGCTAAAATTTAGTTATTTTGTATATATATTTTGTGGCACTTATCGGTTATTTTCTATATATTCTTCGAATAAATCCCCCGCTTTTTGTATAAATATGTACATAATAGAATAATCATGGTTTTGTGTAAATATTATATATTTTAAAGCTTTCTATTCATTTTGTAGGTATTGATGTAATTTGGTGCATAAGCAATAAAGTGTCGAAGACACGGCTTCAAACGCGCGATTTGAGCAACTCATCAACAAATAAAACTCTAATTAAAGAAGATAAAATTCATGAATTTGGGTGGTATTTAGTCATGGTTAGATAGGACATTGAATAACCTTTCCAACGCTTCAAATCGGACGCAAATCCGAGTTACGATTCTCAAGTTATGGCGAAAACAAGTGATGAAATGTTTTCGGAACAACACAGACCGTGCTAAGCGCGCCCTGCGATTTCAGAACTCTTTAAAAGGGGAAAACAACACATTTTTAGGTTATGTTTTAGGTATTTTTGAACCCCAATCCATCATACATCATTTTTTGGTCTAGAGAGGCTAGAAAACAACATTAGAGCATGCATTTGGATGATTCAGAGTCGAATCTACCGTCGATTGGTGTTGACAAACCAAGAAATATTTGGTTCCTCTTCTTCTATTCTCTTTGTAATCTCTTTTGTTGGGTTTGTTTGTGTATTGACTTTGAACATATGTATATTTGTTGATCATGGTGTTGTATAAAGTTTGTTTTACAAATCATTGTTGATGTCTTCCTTAATCTTTTTGCTTTATGTTTGGATTTGGGTTATGATAGACATATACCTCACAAATCTTGAGTAGGGATGAATATCTATTAGTTTCTATATTCTAGAGATAGATATAGAGCTAATATTCACTTTGGGTTCTAAAGCTTAATGCCTTCGTATTGTTGTAGCGGGCAAGACATTGCCGATAAAGTAATACGGTTGGTCTCGCGACTTAGGGTTAGACATAATCTTCATTGTGGGTACATCTTGTGGTGTCCTTGATGATTTTGAAGAGTATATTAGGTTAAGCGAAACTGGTCAATAGGTTTAATTTTGTTACGAGTAGTGTACATTCGTACCGGATAAGTTTGTCTATCCTTTTTATACATTTATTTTATGTTGATACTTTTTCCTTACAACAACCCATTCAAACCCCAAACTCATTAACGGACGATTTATCAAATGGCGAATCAATAACTAATCTCTGTGGACACGATACGATATAACCTAAATATCACCAGGTAAAAATAAAACTTTACTTTTTCCTTGCCGCTATACCGTCGCAACAAAATGGCGCATTGTCGGGGATTGGTTTTATTATTTTTGTATTGCGATAATTTCATTTTTTTTTTAGTTTTTAATTAATGTATATGTTGTATGGACTTTGTATATGAATTTTTATTTTGTTACTTGTACATGTTGTATGTTTACTTTCCATACTTGTGCATATTTCTGTTTTCTTCATTCTTAAGTATTGTTGTGATTTGTACGGTGTCGTAACGTTTGTTGTGTGAATGATAGGACACTTTATTTAGGTTTGCGCAGTGTGGCAATACAATGGCTTGACGAGGGGAGGTTACTAGCTCGCATAATAAAGGCGTCGAGCTTACAACATAAAATAATCATGTTTTATTGTGTTTGTTAATGTGTGTGGTGAGTTGTGTTTTAACAAGTTGAAACAAGGAAATGTTCTAAATTTTCAAATCTTCACTTTTCAACTTGTTAATTCACTTTCACCCATTTGTTTTGTTGTGTCAAATTGTGATTTTCGCAAGCTTGTCGTGTTTAGCTTGAGGAGTTTTGTTGGTTGTAAATATTGTAAATTTTATTTTTCTAATTCTTTTACTGTTGTTTGGACTCGAATTTTGGTTAGGTAGCTTGAGGTTGCATTTTGTGATTTTCCGAGTTTGATTGTTTCAACTCGCGGATGTATGGTAATCATAGTTTCAAAATTAGTACACGTCAGGTACTCGTTTATCGCTTTCTATAGCATAACATGTTTTAGGAAATTTATCATATGTATAATTTACCATGCCATTCATTGTTTTTGCATTACTTGCTCATGAATTGAATCACTTTAGTTCCCTTTTTAACCATAAATGTGAGGAAGCTTTCCATTGTTTACATATGTTGGAGGCCACATTCTTGTTTTAACTGGATTTTATCAAGTTTAGTCTTTTGTTTTGTGTTGATTGTTGTTGACGTCATCGATTTTTTTTAATAATTCGATATATACAATGAAGTCGCCACCTAATTTTATTTGTTCCAAAAGAACAGGGAAATATAGATAAAACCCACGAATAAAGAATAAGACGGTCTATGAGACCAAGAGATACAGGTTCAGGAGTCGGTTATGCAAGGGGAAGTTATTAGCACCCCTCACATCCATCGTACTCGATGGTACCCATTTAGTTCAAAGTGTGTTTGTGTTTTAATGTGAAAATTCGTTATCTTCTATGTTTTGAAAGGAGAAAGAACGAGAGAATAAAATGATTTTATTATTTTTGCTCGCCTATAGTCATAAGACTTAGTGCCCACGTACTCCCTCGTGCAATGGGAAAGTCAGAGCGCTGTAGTTTGGCTAGAAAATGATTGTTTGTTGATTTATTTTTAAATGAAGAGACAAGTCAGTATTTTTAAAGGAGAAGACTCGTCTAAACGCCCAAAAGGTATGATAAAGAATAAAGGACTACACACCAACATGAGGGAGGGTTTGAGAACGCCTCTAGTACTCAACTAGAGAAGTCGAAAACCATGGGGATAGAGAAAGAACATCTCAATGAATCATGTATAATCTTGAAAAAGGTTTTAAATGTAAAAGGTGCTCGAACGCACAAAAAGATTGAATGAGTTACAATTGATTTTAAGCGTGGATGAAAAGTACCGAACAATAGAACTAACATCATACGATTCAAATACTAGAAACCAGAGGAGCTCAATACTCAACGAGTCTTCTATCATCCCAAAATGTTTTCTTATGAAAAAGTGAAGTGAAATAAAGTTCACGTTATTAAGAGTCTTTAAACAATTGGTCTAACGTCCAACGATTTAAAGACTTAGAGTTCATTTGGCACAAGTGTTTAAACAATTGGTCTTGCGACCAACAGCTTAAATACTCAGGATTTATGATGAAAAGGTTTTTGAAAAGTTACTCATAGTCGAATCGAGGTTTGAAAAGAAGACTCGACGTTGATCGAATTTAAAAAGAATACTCGACATTGGATTGAGTTTAAAAGTTTATTGAAAGTGTTTAAATGCTTGGTGAATGGAGAAAGAATGAATCGGGTAATGATTAATGTAAGCCATGAAACTTGATCGATCTCGAGAGAATAGACAAGTCTACTCTCTACTATGAAACTCTAATGGAAATGAGAAACTTGGTATGTGGACCAAGGAGCGAGAGTGGAAGAGAAACGAGTAATTGCGAATAACAATAATATAGCAAATAAAATCGATAAAGCCCATACAAGGTGGCTAACACAAGCAATTAAATTACAAGTGTACTAGCAAAGTGGGTTAGTATACTAAGACGACCAATTGGTACAATTAATCGAAATAGGCTCACTGTAGGAAGGCCCAGGATCAAGCGTACATGTGTGTATGTGTTGTCATTGTGACGCTTCTAAGTTTTGTCGACTTATAAGTTTAAAATGATTCACAATTGAATATTAGTTAGAAAATGATATATATATTTTTGGTTTGTGTAACTGACAATTAAATAAATAAAAAAGTAAATGCAAGCTAAATAATTATTACAAGTTTTTGGGGAGAGGGATACATCAATTACAAATGGGGATTAAGAAATAAAAAGAAAATAGAAAGTGATAAATTAATTACAACGCAACAAGAGAGTGGGATACAATTTTTGAATGGGGATGAAAATAAATTAAAGAGAATAACCTATTAGTTAAACATCAATTAAATTAATTAATCAATTTAAGAAAAATAAATTAGTAAACTAATCTATTTTAATTAACAACGTCAACTAATTAAAACGACATGTAACTAATAAATTAAATGGAAAATAGAAAATAGAATTTAGATGTGAAATAGAATTGGAAAGTTGAATCGCAATAGCTTACACAATAACAAACAAGTTAGTAATTAAAACATAATAAAATCGAAATGAATTGCCATGATACGATGCACAAATAAAGAACTAAACAATGGGTTATTCGAATATTTCAATACACAAATGAACTAAAATCAAAGAACTCATATTATCATTCATTCTAAAATTCAAGACATGACGAATTGATTTCAAAACAAAATATATTCAATTCCACTAAATCCGAGCAGCCATGAACATAAATAAATAACACTAAAGAATTCCACTTAAATCAAATAAACTACCGGAACACCATCACAATTGCAACCAAGATTCCATCATTCGAATTCAAATTGAAATGCAATCAAAACAACATTAACCATTCATTCGAATTGATTCAAATCAACATGTCATGAAATTAAATTCAACAATCAAGTTTTAACAAATAAACTGAATTCGAGAAGTAACTATACCAACCTATTAATGCTCGAACGGAAAGCCTAACAATGCTGCAAACAAGTCTTCTCATTCAAAAACAACACATTAGGAAATATACAAAAACAAAGTTGTAACCATATTTTCTATTCCTATCAGACCCATATTGTTATTCAAAATGAAATCGAAGCGCATAAATAAAACTCAACCAGAATTTCATCATCTTATCCTCAATCAGATACAAACAATCAAAAACATAATGATGCTTCAACACAATTTGTTATTAAAAAATCAACTTCAACGAAACAACAAACACAATGATATTCAATAATTCTCTCAAAGAATAATGTTTAACACAGGGGCCTAAATTCAATGGCAACCTCAATGTTCCTTGATTAAACTTAACCTAAAACTCGTAATAACTAAGCACAAGCAAAATGATACAAAGATGTCGTCACATCCTGACACCATCAGAAATGGCATTATCATCAGAAAATCAACCAACCGGATTTAACATCTATTATCCAACGATGCAACATTTCAAATCAAATCTTAGGACAGTGTCATATTTATACACAATATCAGGATTTATAACTAGAGCTGTCAAATAAGCCCTATATTCAAAAGCCCCAAATATTAAGCCCTATTAAAGCCCTAATATATTAAGCCCTCTTCTATTAATATTTATTTTAGGCCCCAAAATTTTAGGCCCTTTACATAATCTATTTTTTTTTGGCCCCATTGAAGGCCCTTGTTTTATTTCAAAAACATTATCTCCACAGTTTTCACACAGCTTTCACACAGCTTTCTAGTTGAATCGTTGCTGCCGCCATTCATCTCTCTTGAGCAAAGCTTCACCGCCACCGCTGCTGCCGCCGTCAACTCCATTGTGCCACCGTTGAATTTTCTCCATCCTAGAACAAAGGTGCTCTTCTCTCTCCATTTCTCTTTAATATCTATTCTTCTCCATGTCTGGACTGTGCTAGGTTTCACTGGATTTCAGATGGGTTCCTTCAATGTTGAAGTAATACCAACACCTACAAGCTTTCTTATTGCATGCAATTGTGTCCATAGTTGATTAAGTACTAACCGGCATACATTGTTGTTAAGTAGTTGTTATGGTAGATTGGTAGGATGAGGAATTAACTATTTTCTGGGATTTGGGCATAGGAAAACCAAAACTTGTTTTAGATAATCAGCTGAAGACTATATGTAGTGAAACATTATAGGTGACAGTCATTAATTCTAGGCTCTAATGTTATCGAAGGGTATCGACAAACTTAGTACTCGTTTCCTACGGATGTTCTTATCTTTACGTAATAAAGATGAATGTATTATCAACATAAACAGTGTGATATGCAGGACATTTTTCATCTTTGCCTAGAAATTAATTAGCTTAAAGGACATTTGTCATTACTGGTTTATTGTACTGGTTCATATGATTTTCCTTTTGAGTACTGTTAGTTTGGTGGTTAACCATATGTAGATCATTGGTTCAACAAGCTTGATAGTTGGCTAAACAAAGTGAACTATGAGTATCATTATCCACCTGTAAGAAAATCGCCAATGCTCAACAAGTATGTGATAGCCATCAAATACAAACATGCATTTTTTTCCTTTGATGATTCACAGATTCAGAGTATATAAAAGTTGACATCTTACTAAGCATTAACAGTGCAAATATGCACAGAAAATCAATTCAATAGAGACACCATATGTTATACTACTGTGTCAAATCTAAGTTTTCATGCACTTGAAAAACAATATGAATATGAAATAATGAGAGGTTTCTTTTGAGTGGAAGTTACTTTTCTCTTCAGATTACTTCTTCCATGGTTTCAAATAAGTGACAGTTTTTGTTCTTCAATTAGTAGTTTGTGTCACAAATTGGTGTCAAGTACACCAGTGCAAATTATTTCAGCAAAGGACTCCAACATTATCAGACCCTTTGCCATTAGTTCCAGAAATTCTAGTAACCTATTAGCAATTGTGACTCCTTTCTAGTCATGTGGCAGACATGACAGTGTTGTTTGAAATCCCTTTGAGTAGGCTTTATTTTCACATGAAATGGACAAATAGTTTTGGAGCACAAAAGTTCTACTAGTTGAAAAGCAAGCGGCACATGCTATAATTATATAAGTCCATCAAACCAAAATGATTGATTTCAAGGAAAGTGTGAAAGAAAGTATTACATTAAAGTACTAGACCAGTTTCAATGGTATACTGGTAAGGCCTTTTTATGAACCTTTAACTTGATGATTGTCTCTTGGTTGCCCTTTAATTTCAAATCACGGTTTCATCTAGTTGTTAACAAACTAAATATTTCAACTGTTGCAAATTCTTTTAATGCTACTGATGGTCACAAATCATAGACTGTTGAATTGATACTGGAGTCTAAGATCAAATTAATAATAGTCATTATATAGAATTGAGACTATTTACCATTTTATTATTATCATGTAATCTATAAATCAATCCTTAAATTTTCATTGCAATTGTTCAATTAATTGATGTATTCCTTTAAATTGAATCAAGTTCTCTAGGAATAATGGTGTTATTATAATTTAAGTCATTTTGTTTGACACATTATATGGTTACATTTGATTATAATTGCTTTATCAAGTTTCCTTACATTTGTTCCCTTGTATAATCAGGCTCTTGATGTCACAAAGGGAGAGGCCGTAGCTGTTTTAAGAGCATTGATACGTAAGCAAATTGTTGACTTTTATAGTATCTGATTCAAAAATTTTGAGTGAATTGGTTGAATGTTGGATAGTTTCCTAGTTTGTTCATTGGCATATGGCTGATTAAGTAATCTCGCTACAAGTTCACAAATCAATTTTAGTTTACTTTTTCAACTATTCTGCATGATATTTTGTTTATCTATCTACTTCAAACATGGAACCATGACATAACACATGTTTCTTTTTGTTATAGTATAGAGTCTATGGATATGAGTGAGTATGCACAAGATCATGATGAAACTCGTAAGGAAACATTGTCAACACTTTGGATTATTTTCACTAAAATCGGCAAAGGAAAGGATGGAGTTGAAAGAGTTGCATGCAATTTTTGTAGTACTGATTTTGCCATCGGAAAAAACCCCAAGTCTGGTCAAAGTTATGGAACTTCGCATCTAAGTCGTCATGTGTTTATTTGTAAAGTTACAGATTCACCCTTCTTAGTCTAGAGGAACCGTCAAGTCTAACCCAATCAACCAAAACACTCATCGTGGATTACTTGAGAAGCCATTATTGCACATGATCTTCCTTTTAGCTTTGTTGAGTATGAAAAATTCGAGTTTGGGTGAAATATTTGAATCCATATCTTTGAAATGGTCTCTAGAAACACAATGGTGTCAGATATTGAAAAAATATATGATAAAGAAAGGATCAAGCTTAAGGAAATCATGGGTAGGATTCCAAATAAAATTTGTCTAACATCGGATGCTTGGACAGCATCTACTAGTGAAGGTTATATTTGTTTGACTGCTCATTTTGTTGATGAAAATTGGAAATTAGTTAGTTGTCTTCTTAACTTTCTTCGAATGAAGCCCCCCCACACAGGTATTGCAATGGAAGCTACTTTATTTGATTGCTTAAAACAATGGGGAATAGATAAGAAAATATTTACTATTACGTTGGATAACGCCTCTGCCAATGATAACATGCAAAACCATTTGAAAACTCATCTTCGAGTGCAAGGCAATTTGATGTGTGATGGTGAATTTTTTCATATCCGATGTTCGGCCCATGTACTCAACTTAATTGTCCAAGAGGGTTTACAAATAGCTAGTGAAGCCCTCCATAAAATTAGAGAGTGTCAAGTATATTAAAGGATCCGATGGAAGGATGCTTAAGTTTAAAGATTGTGTCAAGGATGCGGATAAATGTTAGCGGTGGTTTAAGATTTGATGTATCAACGGATGGAATAGCACTTATTTGATGCTTGAAAGTGCCTTACAAGATAGGAAAGCTTTTGAATTTTATAAGGTGGCGATAGAAGCTATAAATATTGTCCATCGATGAGGAATGGGAAAAAGGGGAAAGGATTTGTGATTTTTTAGAACCGTTTTATGATATTACTAATTTGATTTCTGGGTTCAACTTATCCAACTGCCAATCTGTATTTCATGCAAGTGTGGAAAGTCCAATGTATTTTAGAGAAACATCAAAAAAGTGTTGAGAAGGTGATAAGGGATATGTCTGATAAGATGAAAGCGAAATTTGACAAATACTGGAAAAACTATAGTGTTGTACTAGCTTTTGGAGCAATTCTCGATCCACGTTTGAAGGATAAATTTTTAAAGTTTTGCTACACTACACTTGATTCCTCAACCTCTAAAGAGAAGCTTGATAATGTGGTGGATAAATTCAAAGAGCTTTATGCAGAGTATGTGAGTAATTCTACCAATCAAGGTGTTTCTCTTTCTCAATCATCTTATGAGCTCAACTCATCGCTAAGTTATCTAGAGAGGGGAAAGCAAAAAAATCAAAGATTATCCGTGTAAGTTTTTTATATTTTATCCCAACTCCTCTTGTTTTTATATTTACTTGTTTGAAAACTATAGGTTGTTATTGTATTAACTGTTAGATAAGATATTATCATGTGTTTGGAGTATTTGTTTGGCCATGTTGTGTGAAGAGACAACTATGGTTATTGTAGTTAGATATTAACATTAGTTACAAATTGTAGTTGTAAATTAGTTGTAAATTATCAATATAAATTGGTAGCTGTGTTGCATATACACTACCAAGGGTTTTGTATAAAGGTTGACATGAGATCTGTATATATATATCTTGCAGGATTTTAAATCATGGAACTCGATTGAGAGTAGGTTTTGTCCTGGAAAGAGTGAGTTAGATATATACTTTGAAGATGAATTAATGGAGCTAGATGAAGAACAATCTGAAGATTTTGATGTACTTCTTTATTGGAAGTTTAATGAGAAGAAATTTCCGATATTCTCCATAATGGCACGTGATGTGCTTAGCATTCCTATCACATTGTAGCATCCGAGTCTTCTTTTAGTATCGGTGAACGTGTTCTTACCAAATATAAGTTCTACTCTTAGAACACATCCAAATGTTGATTTGTACTCGGAGCTGGTTGCATGGATTTTTTGAAAATATGGATGGTAATAATATTGTATTTTATTTATTTTTATTTGTTCATTAATTTGTTGCATCTGCACCTAAGTATGATTTATTGTGTTTTTAAGATGAGGAAGATATCAACACTAAGGATGAATGCGGTACTGAGGTGACATTGACTCAACATACATTTGGATTGCAAGATTGAAGTGGACAACTAATTTTAGTGTCATATACTTTATTGTGATTATTGAATTGATCTTTTCATGCCTTTTTGGATGGCGTCATGTCTTTGTTTATGTGATATTTGACTTTTGTTTGTATTGATTTTCTTCAATTTCGAATGTTGAGTGTTAGAAGTATTGACATATGAATCATCTGATTCAAAGCAAAATATTGTTGCTTGTATTTAAAGAAAGAATATAAAGTCATACTCAAATATATAATGTCGAATGTTTATTGTAGGATTAATTCCATTATTTCTTTCGTAAACATATGTTTTAAAGGGTATTTTTCCTATATTGAAATGCATAATATTGTTGCTTGCATTTGCATTTGCATAATATTGAAATGCATATATATATATTCTTCTATAAATTTGTTTTACTTTTTAAAAAAAAATATGTAACAAATTTTTTTTACTTTTTTAAAAAAATATTTAACAGATTTTTTCTACTTTTTTAAAAAAATATGTAACAGATTTTTTTTACTTTTATTTTAATTTTCACAATTTTTTTTACTTTTTAAAAAAAATATTTAACAGATTTTTTTTATTTTTTAAAAAATATGTAACAGATTTGTTTTACTTTTTAAAAAAAATATTTAACAGATTTTTTTTTATTTTATATTTTAAAAATCAATTTTTTTAATTTTATTTGGGGCCTTAAAGCCCTCTTTTTAATTTTGGGGTCTAATAACTTTGGAGTCTAAGTATTTAAGGGCTTACTATTTTTAAATATTTTTAGGCCCTAAATTTTTAAGCCCCACCAATTGACAGCTCTATTTATAACACTCAGGCAAATGAAACAACATTTCAATCAAACATAAATAATCAGACAACATTATTTGCATCAAGAACATCCAAACCTGTCAAACAGCAATAGAGGAGGGAAGATGCGGCAGATGGATCGAGAGAATCGGGAATGGAGAAATTGAGGTTGTGTAGTGATAATGTTGACTCTACTATTCGGTGGTGACGCAAATTGACGAAGTGATAAGCTATTGGATATTGCTACTTGAGTGTGTGCCGAAATGAACAGAGGAAGTTATTGTTTACGGCGAGATTGAGGATTGAAGGAATGACAGTAATAGTGAAGAGGAAAGTGAAGGTCGTGAGGAAACGGTGATGGTCCGATGGAAGTAGAGAGGAAGAGGTAGGCGGAAGGATTATAGGTTGTTCCGGTGACTTGATAGCAGATCGCGATTCAGAACGGATGGAGGCTGGAGTATGTCAAGATCAGAAGCTGTAGGTTTGTATGGAGAAGGGAATACTAGTCGTAACAAATTATTGAAGGTGTTCATGAACGTGAAGGAGCAGTGATTCATGATGAAGATGACGTTTTTTTGCATTTTTGTTTTTTTCGATCCGCCTCTTCCGTTTTTGAGGCCTCCTGAATTTGTGTTCTTTATAACAACCACTCAAAACCTTATCTCAATACCATTAGGTCTTAGCCAATGACCATAAGACCCTTCTTAAAGATATTTTACTATAATTAAAGTAATTTTAAGATATAAATAAAATAAGCAATAATTTTTTATAGTAATAATTTTATAAATTAAAAATTAAATTTAAATTAAACTAAAACTTAATAAAGATACAATTTTTATATATATTTTTTAAACGACAATAATAAAATAAACCAACAAAAGCATTACTTAAATTTAAAAAAAAAATTATAAATAGATAAGAAAATTGAGACCAAAAATGCGAAATACGCAATAAAATATAAAGATGCGAATAAAAATCAAATATGATATACATAAAACGAATGTGAAAATTCATGGTAAAATTTGGGGTACAACAGTTGCCCCTATTTAAATATCTTCAACCAGATGATATGAAGATGATCAGGCTTCATATAATCGTAGTAGAAGATAGTTAAATATTAAAGAACCTGAAATTTTACCCTGAGATGCAATGGGTATGTCATGAATGAAATGTAATACGAAAGCGTTGAATGCAAGTCTATTTTTTTATATACATTTTTTTGAATGATGTATGATATGAGATAGATTCTACGGAAAGTATTGGAAGGACTCGAAATCGAAAAAATTGTGGTAGTTTAATGATATGATGTGGGAACACATGTTGGCGAAAACAAATACATTCTGGATATCAGTCAGTGTGACAGGAGTAACCCGAAATATCTACGAAGAGGGAGATAAACTTTGAAAAGGTAACTGGCGACATCCAAGAATAACATTGAATGAGGCGATAAACTCTCTGGAAAATACATCAAAACATTTGAAGATACATCAGAGTCATCCAGGAATGGCACTGGATGGAAAAGAAACCACGACATCAAATAACCTACTTTGTACGAAGGAAAAATCTCTCTAGAAAATACAATTAGATGCATCTAGAAAAGCGTTAGATGTGGAATGAGACCAAATCTAAAGTTACATCAGAGTCACCCAGGAATGGCACTGGACGAAAAAGATAACATGACATCTAATAATTTGCTTTGGATGAAAAAGGACTCGACATCTAATAATGGCTTTATATGGAGACATATCACAATATCCAATAATGGCTTTGGATTAAGTGAGAAGACATAACACCCAATAATGGCTTAGGATGAAAAAAGACTCAACATCTAATAATGGCTTTAGATGGAGAAAGATCATAATATCCAATAATGGTTTTGGATAAAGTGAGAAGGACATAACATTCAATAATGGCTTTGGATGAAAAAAGACTCAACATCTAATAATAACTTTAGATGGAGAAAGATCACAATATCCAATAATAGCTTTGGATAAAGTTAGAAGGACATAACATCCAATAATGGCTTTGGATGAAAAAAGATTCAGCATCTAATAATGGCTTTAGATGGAGAAAGATCACAATATCCAATTATGGCTTTGGATAAAATGATAAGGACATAACATCCAATAATAGTTTGGATGAAAAAAAGACTCGACATCTAATAATGGCTTTAGATGGAGAAGGACTCGTCATCTAGTAATGGCTTTAGATGGAGAAATATCACAATATCCAATAATGGCTTTGGATAAAGTGAGAAACAGAGCTTTCAGAAGTGACACTGAAAGATATCCAAGAAAAATTTGTTGGGAATAATAAGACTTCCAAGAATAATACTGGTAAGAAACAGAGACAAACATCCAGTAATGGCGCTGGAGTGAAAAGACAAGTATTTGTTTTGGTAGGTGCCAAGTAAGTTGGACTTTGACCTCAAGGTAAGATGTTGGTAACAACAGGACCTTGAAAAATGCAAATGAGGATGAAACACTCTTGCTATGCATGGCACATGAATTTTGCTATGCATGTGATGCAGACGTTTATGACAACTGAGCTTGACTCTTTTGTAAGATGGAACTCTTATTCCTCAACAAGGAGAACACTGCCAACTCTGCTTAGAGAGAAAAATTTCTTGAGAAACATTTCTACCATGCTTGTAAGTTGTGTTAAACGGATGATCCTTTTGAGGAAGGACATAGAGAGATGCTTGGGGATTTCCCCAATTTAGCTAATTGTTGAGAATAAACCGATCATGGTTGTAATACGGTGGGAGAACTGACTTTGGATTATTTTGCATTTGATTGCAAATGTTGCGGATAGCAAGAGTCGCCACCGAATTTTATTTTATCCAATTAAGGGAAGGTGAAAAGAACAGAAAAAGACCTTCGTTAGATTTTGAGTAAGGGAGTTGGTTATGAAAAGGGAAGGTATTAGCACCATTTCCATCTGTAGTTGTCTACGGGTTCTTAATTGCTTTAGATCACTTGATGACTTGCTTTTTGTGTGTGTTTTGAAAAGATTTTGAAAAAAATTCATGTCGCTTTGACTTCGTAATAATTCACGCTGGAATGTATACGAAGTGTTTGGAAATGTTTCGTTTTGGAAAAGTGTTTTAACTTTGTAAAAGTGTGAGGTGTGAAAAGATGTTTTGATAGAGCAAGCAATTAAGAGTCTTATTACCTACTCAGAATGGTCGTTTCCGTGTTATTTTACTTTTTTTAGAATAGCACTATCCATACCATTAGTTGGTAGGTAACCCTATTCGTGGGATGTAAGAGGGACATTCGAAGGGACATCGGATGGTCATAGAAGGCAACTTGTAGGAGTATCCTAGCACATTCGTAGGGACGATCATCATTTTTTCGTAGGCAACAATCGAGGGACTAGATCATGTGTTCGTAGGAAACATCGAGGGACAATGATCTTTATATCGAAGGGACTATGATGATATGTTTGTAGACAATGGTGCTAGGATACCTCTACGTTCGAGGGACTTGACCATTTATTCAAAAGGCAACGAGAGAGAATACTCTAGAGGGTGCATGTGTGAAGAGAGTGTGTTGAATTCAGATAATTTATCTTGAAATTAGAAGTGATCTACGTTCATTTTTATCTTTCCATACACGCCTAGTTACTAGCAGTTTATATGTGCAGAAAGTAGATTGCGGAAAGTAAAGTGCAGAAAGTAAACCCTACGCTATTACATGACTTTGGGGCAGTTACATAATATAAGAGTGCGGAAAGTAAATCCTAATTAAGCTATTACATCCCATGAGCAGTTACATAGTATTGAAAAAGGATGCGAGAAAATTAAACTAAAACTATTACAACCTGGAAGTAGACACATAATAATCGGAAAAAGAAAACGAATTGCAAATAATAGCAAATATGTTAGTGAAGAAGATTTTTGTAGGAAAATTTTTTTTAGGATTAGTAATCCTAACTAGATGAGAAAATAATTTTTGGGAATTTTCTGGATTGATTTTAGTAAGGAAAAATAATTAAAAGTCAATTTTCTGATTAATTAACAATTAATTAAAATATGCATGCAAAAATATAATTTTTTATGCTAAAATTTAAATAAGTATTTTTCTGACCTAAATGCAAAAAGAAATTTTTTTTGTGATTTTTAATGTGTTAGAAAAGTATTTGAAAAGAAATTAAATTAAATGAAGAAAAATGGAAAAAAAAAATAAGGGAAAAGGGTCAGAGTGCTTCTGGATGAAACTCTCCCTTGGAGCTTGGAAGCCTCTTGTGACCGTGTGATAAGCACTGGGGATTCTTCTTGTTGGAGGTGCCCAAAATTGGAATTTGGGGCTTTTCGGAGGCGCCAGTAAGCACTTAGGGATTTCTCACGAAGATGCCTGAGCTTGGGCGTGGCGTGTAATGAGGGCCGGTTGGAGCTTCTGGGCATGTTTCCTCTAAAGGGGTCCAGAAGTTGGAGCTTCTGGATGTTGAGTCTTAACACGAAATATCAAAATGTTAAGTAAAAAGCAGGTTCGAACCCATGTCCTCTTGAACAAACACGCTTCCTTGCCATCTAAGAGTGGACTATCTGTTAACAACATGAAACAAAAGAATACAAAGGAAAGAGTTTACGGAACCATTGGACCGAAAGCGAAGGTCATCTTCTCCATTCAAATATTCAAACCTATAGCCACGGTTTCTGCTTCTGTAGCTATAGGACCTGCAAATTCATAACTCAAGCAATATGCAATATAAATTAAATGTAAAGTCATGGATCGATTGCAAATTGTCCCCTGAACATGAATATGTCCTTAGATTGGTCCAGTTTTTCTTATTCTGGGAATCCCTAATTCGAGCTTAGGAACCCTAACAATGGTGAAACTCGGTTCTTGCATCAAAACTCAAATCAAACCATCCAGATAGCTTGCAAATATCATTCTAAACACAAACAAACAATCAAAACATGTTAAATATGCATGAAAAACAGAAATCGATTTTGAGTTAGAAGTGAGTAAACCGTGACTTGGGTGTTGTGATTCTGCATGCTTTGCTTACTTGTGAGTATCTGGAAACGATCAGAGGGCCTCCAGGAATTGATTGCAAGGCTTGGAACGTTTTGAATTGGACTAAAACTATGGCTGCTAGGTTGCTTGAATACCACGGTTTTTGAAGCTTTTTTAGGGTTCTTTTTGGTCAGAATTTTTGTCCTTTGTGCATGTAGTATCATCATGTATTTATATTGTAATGAATTAGGTCAAGTATTGTAAGAAAAAATCAAGCCAATCAATGAGAAATTATTTGATTTGGAATCAAACCAAATATTTCCTTTTTGAGCCAATTTCAATCAAATCAAATTACCAATCATGATTATTTCGAAATAATCAGATTAAATGGCTTGCTTGGACCTCAAGGATGAGAGAAAATCCATCTTGCAATTAATTTTTGATTTTCTATCTTTTATTTTAATTAAATTGGTTTTAAATGATTAAAAATCCAAAATAAATAACAGATAAATTCGTGGCCTTGGGCTTGGAGGTTCCAATTCAGCTAAGGAACATGTTTGAATCAAGAAAAGTTAGGCCCATTTGGAAAACTTTTGATATTCTCAAGTATTTCTCTTTGTGCACCTCCTAAAAAATGCTCAACTTGTACAAGGTGTATCTTGCTTAATTTTTAACATTTTTGGGTGTTCTTGGACTTTTTAGAAAGCTCAAGATGTATTCTAAACAACACTTTTGGTTTCATCTTCATTGAAGTTTCCATGCTCATGAACACTTCTTTGCAAAAAGATGACTTTTTGTTGACTTTTAAAATGACCTGTAATGTTTTGACCCATAACTTCCAAATGAAGCATTTTCTGCCCAAGCTTGTGAGACATGAAGTTGTAGAGAATTGAATTCTCTTCAAAATGAGTTGTGGTGGAAATTTTTTTGATAAAGTATGTGAAAGTTATGCTTGGTCAAAGTTCTGTTGACTTTTGTCTAAGAAAGCCTAATTTAGCAACTTTGACTTTTGATCAATTCTTGACTTTTCTTGATGAATCATGGTCAACCCTTGATCAAATGATGAATATTACCTCAAAATATTGGTGTTGACAAAAAATTATGAAGTTTGACCGTATGTTGACCACAGTTGACTTTTTGTCCCATACAACTGATTTTCAACCATCTGAGCAATTGTTTGAGCAAAATTGACTTGTAAGGATTGAAACTTGCCACGGAGATTCTCTGAAGCATATAATGAGGTATGATGACTACTTGAAATATTGGATATCCATCTTGACTTGAGAATGGAAATTCCCTAGTTTGGGTTAATTGCTTAGGAGAGGGTTTGTCTGGTCAACCCTTGTGAAATCCTTGAGTATGGACATGTGAAATGTCTTGAGAAGTGGGAGGGAAAATTTTGGGGTATAACAGTTGCCCCTGTTCAATCTTCTTGTGCTGGAAGGGTTAGATTGGCATGCTTGCCTTTCGTGACCTGAAAGTAGAATATGATTGAACACTCGAGTACACCTAAAAATTTGCACTCGCTATTGGTTGAAAATGTGATGGAATGGGCTTATAGATGCCATTTGGAGATGCTGAGTTGGAGATTAAGTCATACGCTAGACTCGCAATTTTCATTTGAATAGGAGAAACAACGGAGATGGGCTCAAAACGCCATCCAGGAGGGACTGAGGTTGAGTCGTACGCTAGACTTCGTAGGTGTCTTTGAAAATTAAAAAAAACAGAGATGGGCTTAAGATGCCATTCGGGAGGGACTGATGCTGGGGAATGAGTCGTACGCTAGACTCTGTAGAGGTTATTTGAGTAGAAGAGACGACGGGGATGGGCTTCAGATGCCATCCGGGGCGGCTGATGTTGAGTCGTACGTTAGACTTCACGCCCGTCTTTGAATGAGATTATTGGTATGTATTAATTTTTAACCAAATATGCAACATTCTGAAGGTGGAGAGATGTCGACAAGTAGTCGGAGATGGGCTTACAGATGTCATCCGGGGAAATTGAGTCGTACGCTAGACTCTGTAGTTGCTGTTGATAATAAGAGAGAGTCATAATAAACCTTCGTCTTGGCTATTCGCGAGGTGGATACTTGGCAGAATGTGGATAGCTTCCCCGTCTGGCTTCGGGTGTTGATCCAATATCTGTTGCCTGGAGACAATTTGTATGGTCTTTCAGATGGGTTTCCCGTCTTGTTTCGGGCATTAATCTTTGACCTGTTGCCTGGAAGAAGCGATTTTCGTGGTTGTTCAGATAGTTCTCCCGTCTTACTTCGGGTATTAATCTTTGACCTTTCGTTCAAAAAATAGCCTTTCACGGTCACTCAAATAGTTCTCCCGTCTTGTTTCGGGTATTAATCTTTGACCTTCCGTTTGGAAAATAGCTTTTGCCTGTTAGGGAAATAAATCTCGACAGGATATGGTTAGTCCTATGCAAATTGTGATGCATGCAAGCATATGACAATGTTTGTGAATGATATGTGCACATGTTATGATTTTTATGAATAATGTATGAATGTAGGTGTTGTGGTATTTCAAAACATATCCATCTTGAAGAAGATATGAACGTTCTACTGGAGATTTTAACTTCCACTTGGGGATGAAGTTGTTTGAAAACCCTGACTTGGAAGAGAAAGATAGGTTTTTGATTCCTCCGATGCACTATCTGACCAAGTTTCGAGTCCGAGTGTTAATGTTGTTGGAAGAATAATCATTGGGGAATACTCCGCTGGGGATCTCGTGCGTAGATCTTATTGGGGAATATTTGGTTACTGCTCGGAGACTGACGTAACGTGGCAAAGCTGGATTGGACGTAAGAGCTGACGAGACTCAAAGAATCCTTTGAGGTGATGAACCTGAAGTTTGTCAAAACCTCTGACTGGGGAATAAGAGATGTAGGTTCTTCCGATGTGCTATCTGACCAAGTTTCGAGTATAGATATTGCTGCTGCCGGGGGGTGATAATCATCGGGAGACATTCCACTGAGGATAAATGATAACACGATTTTATATAGTATATTTGATTTAATTTTCATAAATAATGTTAGTATTTTTATTTAATTATTTTATTTTATTTCCATATTACGCTGGTATTTTTATTGTTTCAGGTATTTTATTTTAAATAAACAAATTGAGCAAAGTGAAGAAATTAAGAGGATTATTTAATTAATTGTGCAAGAAATGAAGAAAAGGGGTGTGCAAAGCAAGTATGGATCAAAGAGTTATCAAAAGCCCAAAGCCAAGCCCATTGCAAGAAAAAAACCCTAGCGAAGCAAACCCTAATGCCACGAGAAGAGTGAGGCGCGTCTCACTCTTCCCTAAAAATAGGCGCCCGCCTCAAGGCAGTCGGCCCTAGCTTGCGTGGGACGCCCGTCTCACGTGGAGGAAAAGAGGAGAAAAATCCGGACGACTTGGGTTGGGAGTGAGATTCTTGAGGAAAAAGCTACGAAAATTTAGGAACAAGCGTTACCTCCTACCACTATAAAAGGACCTCTCGTTCATTATTCAACACCGATTCTCACTTTATTTTCCAGTTTCAAAGTTTATTTTATTGCATTTATTTTCATTGTAATTGAATTGAGTTATTTTTCCGCATTGTTTACATTCTGTTGAAATACCGAGGCGTTATACGGTTACTTCGTTTCGAAATTCTTTCCGCATTTATTTAATTCAGGTTTTTATTTATATTGCTTTTATTTATTTACTTAATCAATTGCATGCTATATATTTGTTTTGCCATGAATTTATTTATAAATGTTAAAACCTTTAATTTATCCATGTTTGTTTTTATAAATATATCGGCTAAATTATTTAAATATCGGTATGTAATAAGTTAATTTGAAAGTGTAAATAAAGCTTAATTATATTTTATAAAATAAACACTTTTTCGATTTAGTTATCTAATTTGTTTTGTTAAAAGGTTTAGAAACCAACAGGCGAAAGTTTGAGGTTAATAAATCGACTAAGATTAGAAACCAACAGGCGACAGTTTGAGGTTTAGAATCGGATAGTAGATACTAGGTATTGTTTTTAAAAAGACATTTAAAACCAATTAAATTTTATTTATTTTCAAAAGTAATTTTAAAATCGGTGGGATAAAGCATACATTAGAGTTTAAAATTATAATCTACTTCAATAAATGACAGTTTGAGAATAGGTTTTAAATAAATACTTTTCTTTGAAAAGAAATTATTATCATTTTCTGAAAATAAGCCAGTGGAAAACCGGATTATTTAGGATTAACGAAATACATACCGATATTCGCCTTATTATTATTTTAATTAAAATTAAGTTTTATTGCCCAAAAATTCCCCAATTTATTTATTTGATAGCTATAGCTTTACGAAGTTTAGATTACGTTAGTTCAATTTATAGTCCCTTTGGTTCGATATCTTTTAAAACTACGCGATAGGGCTGTATACTTGCAGTCTCCCGATTAAATTAGACGATAAAGTCGCGATCAAGTTTTTGGCGCCGTTGCCGGGGACTATTCAAGTTGATATCGTAATTTTATTACGAAGTATAGACTATAGCAACTATTTCTTTTCCTACGTGTATGCCAAATACTCGCTCAAAGCGCCTTTGCATATACCTATTCTGACGTCGGCGTTATCTTAGATTAAGAAGCGAATTCAAGAGTATTTAGAACACAACAATCTTGATCAACCAAACTTCGGCGTTGAAGAACTCAAGAAGATGGCTGATATAGCCCCTCCTGCTCCTCGTCCTCTTAAGGATTACGCTGTTCCTTCTCAAGCGGAGCCTCATAATAGTATTGCTGCTCCTGCTATTGCTCGAAACGATTTCGAGCTAAAACCTTCGCTTCTTTCCGCGTTCGGAGAACCGGTTTGGAGCTCCCGCGACCTAATCTTCATCATCGGTGTTTGTGCGATGCGAATTGTGAAAGCGAATGGTGTAAACCCGAGGCGTACGATTGCGCCTATTTCCTTTTTCTCTCGGAGGCGAGCTCGCGCATGGCTCCAATCTCTTCCTTCCAACTCAATCACCACATGGGATGAGTTGAAGAAAGTATTCTTGGCTAGATATTTTCCTCCAAGCAAAGCGCTATGCTCGAGCCAATATCAATGGTTTCGGACAAAGGACAATGAATCACTCTTTGAAGCTTGGGAGCGTTATAAAGACATGCTTAGACTTTGTCCTCATCATGGTTTAGAAGAATGGTTAATCATCCACACGTTTTACAATGGTCTCTTGTATAATCTGAGATTGACTATAGGCGCTGCGGTGGTGGCCGATGAATAAACCATATCTTTGAAGCAAAGCAACTTATCGAAAGCATGGCTCGAACCATTACCAATGGGGTATGGAGAGATTCTTGAGAAATCTCAAACTAAAGGTGCCATGGTTGAAGTGAATAGTGCGGATCAAGTCAACGCTAAAGTGGAAGCTCTCACCAAAAGCTCGAGGAACTTACCGCTCCCGACTCTTGCGCAATTACTCAAACTTGCGACTTATGTGGTATTCAATCACATCTTGCTCCGAATGCCCACTTCTAACAGGAGTTCCGGTTGAACAAGCAATTACGTGCGAATAATCCTTACAACACATATAATCCGGTGGAAGAATCATCCTAACTTTTCCTACAAGAATAACACGCGTTATATGCACCTGGACAAGCTCCTGCTACACCACCTGGTTATCCTAAAGCTATTCCAAATCACCCTAACAATGGTCCTAATACAACAAATGCTCCTAGGAAGTCTAATTTGGAAATCATGATAGAGCACTTCATTGCTACTCAAACCAAACCAATAGTGCTCAAGCCGGACTAATAAGGAAGTTCAAAATCAGAATATACACATTAATGAGCAAATGAAGCAGTTTTCTAACAAGCTTGATGCTTTAGCTACACACAATAAAATGTTAGAAACACAAATCTCTCAAGTAGCTCAACAACAGCGACTTCGCTTCTCCCTGGTTCATTTCTGGTCAACCTCAACCTAATCCCAAAGGACATGCAAATCTTTGTTATCTTAAGCGGGACAAAGTATGATGGACACAGATCCCGAAACAATAGCCCGGCTATGCAACAAAATTCATCAAACCATACGAAACTAAAGATAAACCGAAAAGAAATTGAAAGATAATAATGAAGATACCACACAAAAGGACGAACCTTATATACCCCACCACCTTATAAGCCTCCTATTCCATATCCTCAAAGGTTAGTTAAAACTAAGAATGTGGGACAATTCAAGAAATTTGTGGATCTTACGAAGCAACAATGTTACAATTCCTTTACAAGCTATAACTCAAATGCCCTCTTATGCTAAATTCCTTAAAGAGATTTATCCAATAAGAAAAAGCTAGAGGATAATGAAGTCATGCTTCTGAATGTAGTGCAATTATTCAAGACACAATGCCTCCTAAACTCAAAGATCACGGAAGTTTCTCTATTCCATGTGTAATTGGCAAATTTGTCATAGACAAAGCTTTATGTGATCTAGGAGCGGTATAAGTGTGATGCCGTTATCCATCGCAAGAAACTTGATATGGGTGGTGAGACCAACCAAAATGTCCGTTCAACTAGCGGATAGGTCGGTTAAATATCCTGCGAGTACTTGAGAATATTCTGCGTATTGGCCAATTCTATATACCAACCGATTTCATTATCATGGACATAAGGGAGGACGAAGTTACTCAATCATTCTTGGAAGACCTTTCTTAGCCACGTAGGTGCAATAATAGATGTGAAAAGAGGAAAACTTACTTTTGAAGTAGGCGAAGAAAATCGAATTTATCCTCTCTCAATTCACGAAAGCACAATAGAAGATACTTGTTATTTCATGGATATCATCGACGAATGTAGAAAAGAAGAGCTTGAAAATACGGATAATCTGGATGAAAGTCGGATAATAATCTAAGTGAATGCTTAGCTATAGCACGGATCCCACACAAAGTTTAAGGAAACCTTCCTAGAACTCAAAACACTTCACGAAAATTTAAGGTGAATTCCTAGATTCCAAACTCGAGCGTCGGTGATAGTCAGCATAAAACTTGGAGAATCTGCGAAAAACTTTTACAGATTAGAAATATCCAACGACCTTAGGATATAATATCACGATCTTAAAGGAATAAGTCCTCTATCTGTATGCATCGCATTATGCTAGAAGAAGATTGTAAAACTTCAAGAGAACACGAGAGGAGACTAAACCCGATTTTGAGCGAGGTTGTGAAAAGGAAGTAATGAAGTTGTTAGAGGGGAATCATATATCCTATATCGATAGCAAATGGGTTAGCCCATGCATGTTGTACCTAAGAAAGGAGGTGTCACGTGATCGAAAATGAGAAAGGAGAAATTATAACTAAAAGAATCGAATCGGATGGAGAATGTGCATCGATTATCGAAAACTTAACAAAGCCACCGAAAAGATCATTTCCTTTACCATTTATTGATCGGATGTTGGGCAACAGCTAGACACTCTCATTTGTTTCTTAGGCGGTTATTCGTGTTTCTTTCGGATACCTATTCATCACGATGACCAGAGAAGACAACTTTCACATGCCCTTTTGGAACCTTTGCTTATAGAAGAATGCCATTTGGTTTATGCAATGCTCCGCAACTTTTCGAGAGATGTATGATGGCAATATTGATTTTGGACAATATTATGGAAGTCTTCATGGACGATTTTTCCGTCGTGGACAAAGCTTTGAAGAATGTTTAGAAAATTTAGAAAGGGTATTGGAGCGTTGTGTGAAGGTTAATCTAGTGCTTAATTGGGAGAAATGCCATTTTATGGTACAAGAAGGAATTGTTTTAGGACACATTATATCCAAAGAGGAATTGAAGTCGATTACGCTAAAATCGAAGTTATTGAGAACCTTGACCTCCAAAACCGTTAGAAAAAGCTTTTGGGACACGCAGTTTTATCGACGTTTCATTAAAGATTTCTCTAAAATAACTAAACCCTAGCGAGCTATTAATGAAAGCGAGTTCATCTTGACGAAAAATGTTTAGAAGCGTTTCAAACACTTAAGAAAGCATTAATTTCTGCCTATCATGCAAACTCAGTTGGAATGAACCGTTTGAAATAATGTGTGTGATGACTATGCCGTTGGAGCTGTTTTAGGACGAAAGGATAAAAGACTTCACGTCATATATTATGCGAGAACTACGGACGAAGCGAGATGAATTATGCTACAACGAGAAAGAGTTCTTAGCGGTGATCTTCGCATTAGACAAGTTCCGTTCCTACTTAGTAGGATCCAAAATAATCATATACCGATCATCTTGCTATTAGATATCTCCTAACCAAAAGGACGTTAAACCTAGACTCACGAGATGGATATTCTTTGCAAGAATTTGATTTAGAAATCAAAGATAAGAAAGGAACTGAAAATGTAGTAGCGGATCATCTCTCTAGACTAGAAAATCTTAAACATGAACAAGTGCCGATTGATGATGAATTTCGGTATGATAAGCGATTGCCCACTTGGAAGACAGAACTAGATAAACTCATGGAAACCACTTTAGCTATTTCCTCATGCCTTGGTATCTTGATTTTGTAAATTACCTTCTGCGTTCTACCGAACTTACCTACCAGAAGAAGAAATTCTTCCATGATCTTAAACAATATTCTTGGGATGAACCTTTACTTTTCAAAGAGGTCCGATGGAATTTTCCCGATGTGTGCGGAAGAAGAGATTGAAAACATTATAACACAATGTCATTACGCACCTTACGGAGGACACGCTAGTACATCAAAACATGTGCAAAGATCTTACAATCCGGTCTCTATTGGCCTAATTTATGGAAGGGCGTACATGCCACCATCTTAAAATCGACGGTGTCAGCGCTTGCAATATATCTAGGCGTGACGAAATGCCACAAAAGGCATTTTAGAAGTCGAAATCTTTGATGTGTGGGGATAGACTTCATGGGACCCTTTCCTTCTTCATCGGTAATAAGTATATACTCGTGGTGTGGATTATGTTTCAAAGTGGATCGAAGCTATAGCTTCTCCAACAAACGACACCAGTGGTACTTAAGCTATTCAAGAACATAATTTTCCCTAGGTTCGGTGTACCCGACTCGTTATAAGCGACGGTGGATCTCATTTCATTTCAAAATCTTTGAAAAATTATTAAGGAAATATGGAGTTCGACCATAGCTACCTTACCACCCTCGAACTAGCGGCGGTTGAAGTTTCAAATCGCCGGATAAAACAAATCCTTGAAAAAGCGGTCGCTACTTCCGGAAAGGATTGGTCCTTTAAACTTCATGATGCTTTATGGGCTTAGGCGCCTATAAAACTCCATCGGTACTACTCCTTTCAAGCTTATTTATGGAAAGTCATGCCATCTCGGTTGAGTTAGAACACAAGGCTTATTGGGCCATTAAGAATGAACTTAAGTTATCTACCGGAAGGCGTATCACGGATATTAATGAATTGGAAGAACTTAGGCAGGATGCGTCTGGCTAGGATTTACAAAGAGCGCACAAAGAAATGGCACGATAAGCGTATATCTAGGAAGAATTTTAATATAGGTGATTGCGTGTTACTTTTTAACTCACGATTAAAATTATTCCACAGGAAATTACGATCTAGGTGGTCGGACCTTTCGAAATTACTCGAGTTTATCCAAGTGGAGCAATAGAGATTAAGGGACCTTCGATTGAACCGTTTGTAGTAAGCGGGCAGCGTTTAAAACATTACCATCTTACGAAATCGGGGATATTCTCAAAGATAAATCTAGGCGAGCCACAAGCTCGATTAGACGACTAATCTCTAGTTTTATTTGTCGAGCTTGCGACATAAAACAAAGCGCTTTGTGGGAGACAACCCACGTATTTATTTCTTTCTTCTTATTTTATTTTATTTCTTCATTCTATTCAAAACAAACAAAAAATATCTATTTCTTTTTCTATTTTCTTTTATTTCTATTCTCATCTTATATTCTATTCTATATCTCTCTTCTTATCGGCATTTGGCCAATTTGATATTCTTTTATTTTCTTTCTCCTCGATTCTTCTAGCTACTTTTCTCTTTCCACTATGTCTCGTGTTGATGATATGCGGTAAGTTTGAGGAAGAAATCAGTAGCACCAAATATGGAGTTTTATCGGCGTGAGATGTTTCTACTACCTACTTTCATTATGGTGCTATGGATGCTCTTGGCATTCGTGATAGTGTGCTTTTTGAATCAGTTGGGTGGGATAATTCACGCTGATGACCTCTATGCCACTTATCGGAACCTCACTTTGGAATTCCTCGGTTCTTTAGCTTACTTTCCTACCAATGGGGTAGCTTTGCGTGGACTTATTATTTTGGACTTTTGGCTTCACCTTCAAGTTTACCCATAAGGAATTGGTGATCTTCTTGGTTTTCCTAGTGGTTTAGGAGTTTATCTTTGAAACTCGGGAGGAGTATCTTGGGTTTAGAGATCTTGACTATTTTGGGGATCTATTTGGAATCCTTAACCACGAGCAGGGACCTTGTATCGGAGAATATCCATAACCGGCCTTGGTATTTCCATAAGATTCTTGCCCATACCGTTTTGGAAAACCCGAATGTCACTCTGTTTCTAAGGATGATTTATCATGTTTTGTGCTTGTGAGTCCGGTTAATCGATCCTTATCTGCTCCGTACCTTTGTGAATCTCATTGATCGATCATGCACCCATTCGGATGGGAGGTCTCGTTACTATGATTACGAATGTTGTAGGACTTGACGACCTTTTAAGCATCTCAATGCTTTTCTGTGTTACTTCCATGACCATCGAGTTCTGTTTCAACTTGGTATGATTGGTGATCTTGGCCCGACTCGGTTTACCTTGTTGATTAATGGTCAAGTTATGCATTGTTTACCTGCCTAACCACGCTACTAGTGTATAACAAAGCCAATTGGCTTTATGGTTTTGATCGACATCCTTCTCCTTGACTCTCCGAGATTCCACGGGCTTTGATGTTTTAGAGGGCTCGAAGCTCCTACCTCAACCCACTTCCACCGATCCCTCTGTTGCTCCTGACACTTTGTTATGCATGAGGCTCCTCCTTTTGATTATGCGACTGTTATCCACGCTCTTCAGGTGGAACATCAGGCTTTGAGGGACGAGTTCACTACTCTGCGAGCTGACTTCTTTAGTTTTATGGATACAGTTTCTGCACAATTTCAAGAAGTCTTATCCTATCTTCATTCTCCCTCTGCTCCTAAGGCAGGACCATCTAGTGGCTAGAGTTCTTTAGTAGTTAATTTATCCTAGTTTAGTTTAGTTTCGTTTGATTTCCTTAGGTTTTGCAATGTTTCCTTTATGTTATAATACTTGATTCCTCAAATTGTAAGCAACTTTGATTTCCATTCTAATGCAATCCATGATTATCTTTTATTATAATGTTGCACATGCTTTCATATTATTATTATTACTGCTGCATTATTCTTCTTAAGTTGCATTATTATTGTTGCTATGAATTTCCTCGCCCATTTTTCATTTCGACTCTCCTTCGTAATTATCGCATTGAGGACACTGCTCCGTTTAAGTATGGGGGAGTCGATCATTTCCTTGTTCAATTATATTTCCTTTGCTCTCTTTGTAGTATTTTCCTTTTATTTATTTTCTTGTATCGTAAATTTCAATTCAATAAAATACATGTTTATGTCAATTTTAATCTTATATGCAAAATTTAGTGCTTATTGAATTATTCCTATTTCTTGAGCCATAACGAAAAATTTAAAACACATTTATAATCATATTCAACTAGTATTAAGGTTGCTTAATCTAAATAAGAGTTCGAGTACAACTTAGCAAAATTGTTATCGTCCTAACACTTTAAAACCCCCGATATGCTAGATCGATTTAAGTACCTATTATACTAAAAACCTTTAAAACTTAGTTTTAGATTAGCCCCAAGTAGTTTATTAAGATCGGCACCATAAACACAAACTACGTGGAGAACCGATGAATATAAGTGATTGATCAAATATCTTTAAGAAAATTGCTTTTATTTAGGATGCACTTACTAAGTTAGATGGTCCTTACGGATCGTTTAATCCAAAAAGTTCTTTGAAAATATGAATTTTATGCAAATTAATCCATTAAAAATTGGTTCGATGGTCACAGTCTTTGAACTTGGTAGGCAGTGCGGTTCGATCCCGCAATTTTAATCGGAAAAAGGAGTACCAAATATTCTATTACCGAACTCTAGGCGGCTTACTAAGATCAAATTCACTAAGGTTACTCCACTATGTGCGTGTAAGGTAAAGGGCTTAATGTGATTGCACTAGAATGAAAGCGGGCAAAATAAAACATAGTATTAGGTTGAAGCTATAATGACATGACTTGAATTGGTGCATAGATGGGGTTGTCTAGTGTTCCTACGATAACTTTGGTGTTTAAGTTTGACTTAGATTCTCTAACAATATCAACTGCAACACGATACGAATTGATGTATGTCTTATATCGTGTTTAAGCGTGCTTCAAAGGTTTTCATTTCTACTTTTTGCTTGAGGACAAGCAATGGTTCAAGTATAGGGAGTTTGATAACACGATTTTATATAGTATATTTGATTTAATTTTCATAAATAATGTTAGTATTTTATTTAATTATTTCATTTTATTTCCATATTATTTGGTATTTTTATTGTTTGGTATTTTATTTTAAATAAACAAATTGAGCAAAGTGAAGAAATTAAGAGGATTATTTAATTAATTGTGCAAGAAATGAAGAAAGGGGTGTGCAAAGCAAGTATGGATCAAAGAGTTATCAAAAGCCCAAAGCCAAGCCCATTGCAAGAAAAAACCCTAGCGAAGCAAACCCTAATGCCACAGAAGAGTGAGGCACGCGTCTCCACTCTTCCCTAAAATGAGGCGCCCGCCTCCAGGCAGTCACCTAGCAGTTGCGTGGGACGCCCGTCTCACGTGGAGGAAAAGAGGAGAAAAATCCGGACGACTTGGGCGGTTGGGAGAGATTCTTGAGGAAAAAGCTACGAAAATTTAGGAACAAGAAGTTACCTCCTACCACTATAAAAGGACCTCTCCAGTTCATTATTCAACACACCGATTCTCAGCTTTATTTTCCCAGTTTCAAAGTTTATTTTTATTGCATTTATTTTCCAGTGTAATTCAGAATTCAGAGTTATTTTTCCCGCATTGTTTACATTCTGTTGAAATGCGAGGCGTTGTGCAGGTTACTTCCGTTTCAATTCTTTCCCATTTATTTAATTCAGGTTTTTTATTTATATTGCTTTTATTTATTTACTTAATCAATTGCATGCTATATATTTGTTTTGCCATGAATTTATTTATAAATGTTAAAACCTTTAATTTATCCATGTTTGTTTTTATAAATATGTCTGGCTAAATTATTTAAATATCGGTATGTAATAAGTTAATTTGAAAGTGTCCGGTACAAACTGGCTTAATTATATTTTATAAAATAAACACTTTTTCTGATTTAGTTATCTAATTTGTTTTGTTAAAAAAGGTTTAGAAACCAACAGAGCGAAAGTTTGAGGTTAATAAACTGACTAAGATTAGAAACCAACAGAGCGACAGTTTGAGGTTTAGAATCAGATAGTAGATACTAGGTATTGTTTTTAAAACCATGACATTTAAAACCAATTAAATTTTATTTATTTTCAAAAGTAATTTTAAAATCGTGGGATAAGCATACATTAGAGTTTAAAATTATAATCTACTTCAATAGAGCGGTTTGAGAATAGGTTTTAAATAAATACTTTTCTTTGAAAAAGAAATTATTATCATTTTAGAAAATAAGCGGTGGAAAACCGGATTATTTAGGATTAACGAAATACATACCGATATTCGCCTTATTATTATTTTAATTAAAATTAAGTTTTATTGCCCAAAATTCCCAATTTATTTATTTGATAGCTATAGCTTTACGGTAAGTTTAGATTACGTTAGTTCAATTTATAGTCCCTTTGGTTCGATATCTTTTAAAACTACGCGAGCTGTATACTGGTCTCCGATTAAATTAGGCGATAAAGTCGCGATCAATAAATATCTCTGTATATGAGATAAATATTGCTCGGAGGCGATGTAACGAGATGAAGTTGATTAAGGTCACTGCTCGGGGACTAATGTGATGAAGCTCGAAGTGTGGGAACACTAGTGGGAGGGATTGGTACTCCGTCGGAGAAGTTTTGTAGAGAGCAATCTCCCGGTAGGATGGAAACCCGCAAGGGCGGTCTAGGAAAAAGTTAGAGACTTACATGGCAAGTAACTACATCAGACAAGACTTGATCATAGAAGCAACAATTTGCATGGAGTATCTTCAAACCTGAACTGAAGACTACAATACAGGAGTTCAAAGTTGTTAGGGAGAATAGTGTTCATTGCTCTTCGATGTACCTTTTCCATGTATTTACCATTTTTCAAAAATTTGTAATCATCTATGGAGTCATGCTATTGGCAGAATACCATTCTATCAATAAAATTTGAGCCTTTATCCAATTCCTTGGCAATCTTATTTTTATTCAGTTTATAAAAATAGTCTTTTATTATTTAAAATGCATTTCAAAATAAACAGATTTGTTAGAACATACTTACAAAATTTATGCAATTTAAGTGTGTTTACTTCGAATGTGAAGCAAAGGGATAAAATTTCACTGTCCTAAAAACAAACAAGATTGATAATGTTGAAGTTGGTACCATGAGGACCTCTATAACATTTTTTGTTCGAGTATGAGATATAAGTGCAAAGTATATTTTTCCCACAGAATGTCCCATTTTCCCCAAAAGAGTTGGTAAGAGTAGCGCTCTGATGAGACATGGTGACACCCCATGGGATAAAGAGCTACCCTTCGGTTGATGGTTTGTGAAGACTTCATTTTGACCGAGTGTTGTCCATGCATTAGTCAACCTTCTATGTTGATCCTCAATAAAATGTCCATATGCATCTCACGTACATTCATTCATACACTATGCATAGCTAAACTTCATTCACATATGTTGATAATCAGAGTATGTCCATCTTTCCAATAGAATGTCAGCTTTAAGCAGAAAAAGCTCATCTTTCCGCTTTCTCCACTGAATTACCCCTCGTGGAAGAATAGGGTCTCGACCCTCTTTGTAAACCTCTGTGATTTTTCAAATCACCCTTCCCTAGCTTGATTGTGGTTGGAACTTTGGTCTCCAAGCGACATTATTACCTTGTTCTTCTTAGACTATCAGTTCTAATTGGAAAGCACAATTATGTCAAGAAGATCTCATCTCTCCGACAAAGGTGAATCCAACATAATTCATTTGCATTCTCCAGCAATATTGTTACAATCTTTTCCTAACAGCAGGTGATAATCTCTTACCACAAGCGGTTGGTTTTCTCCAGCAAGTTTGTTAATGCCAATTTAGCCTCCTTTCGACAACCCAATGAGGAATATCTCACTATGGATTGATTGTATTTCTCTAGAAAGTTGAAGACTTGTTATGGAAATCTCCAATAAGTGATCTATAAGCTCATTATTGGCTGATTCCCATAGCTGTGTGCAACAAGATTTATTGTTCCGATAAATGGCAGCCTTGTCTTTATGGAAGGTAGTTTATCGAAGATTTGTTGTTCAGATGAATGGCAACCTTGTCTTTATGGAATGTAGTTTATCAAATATTTATTATCCTCATAAATGGCAGCCTTGTCTTTACAGAAGGTAGTTTATCGAAGATTTATTGTTCCGATGAATGGCAACCTTGTCGGTATGGAAGGTAGTTTATCGAAGATTTGTTGTCCCGATAGATGGCAGCCTTGTCTTTATGGAAGGTAGTTTATCAAAGATTTGTTGTCCCGATGAATGGCAACCTTGTCCTTATGGAAGGTAGTTTATCGAAGATTCGTTGTTCCGATGAATGACAACCTTGCCTTTATGAAAGGTAGTTTATCGAAGATTTGTTGTTCCGATGAATGGCAACCTTGTCTTTATGGAAGGTAGTTTATCGAAGATTTGTTTTCCCGATGAGTGGAAGCCTTGTCTTTATGGAAGGTAGTTTATCGAAGATTTGTTGTTCCGATGAATGACAATCTTGTATTTATGAAAGGTAGTTTATCGAAGATTTGTTGTTCCGATGAATGGCAACCTTGTCTTTATGGAAGGTAGTTTATCGAAGATTTGTTGTTCCGATGAATGGAAACCTTGTCTTTATGAATGGTAGTTTATCGAAGATATATTGTTTTGATGAATGGCAACCTTGTCTTTATGGAAGGTAGTTTATCAAAGATTTGTTGTTCCGATGAATGGCAATCTCGTCATTATGGGAGATAGTTCGTCATTGATTTGTTGAATACTTCAATGGGCGGAATTTTAGTTCACTATTTGTATGATTGCTTTGTTACCTTTTCTAGATAAAGTATCATGGTTAAAGAAGGAGTTCCAGCCCGTCTTTGGTGAAGCGCTAGAGCTCTTTGGAAAGTCAATCTATTATTGATGTTGTCTTCTTACCACCTTTTTGTTAGAAATAATTTTTGGTGTTTATTCGGGGTTCATGGTTTACTATATTTAAAAAGTTGGTTTCATTCCCTTGTTTTTGATAACTCCTCTGTGAGGAGATAGTTCGTCGTCTATCTAAGGATTGTTGTTGTTATTCCCTTTCTATTTTCTTGTCCTGTATTAAGTCGATAATATTATAAAAAGTTGGGTTCTCGTTCCCCAGTGGAGTCATGTTTTTCTCTTTCCCATAAGATTGAGATTCTTTCCTAAATAGTTTGTCTTCTTGGATGAGTTGTTTTTCTTAGCGTGTCTTCATTATCTTTGCTTCCCCCAATGGCGTTTTGTTTCCCCTATGAAGATCATTATATTACATTGCATAACCATTAAGCATTGCATAATATCTTAGGGCCAAAAATAGGGCTCATATTATATTTAAGTATCTTCTATCCCATTGAGGCGAAGGTTCCTTTCTTATCTCCGGATAGAAGACACTTAAATAAGGACAGCTGTTGTACCCCAATTTTTGCCCCTAAGATTCAGTCATACTTCATACCATTGCATTACACAAAGATCAAATGGTCTCTCTCTCTCTCTCTCTCTCTCTCTCTCTCTCTCTTATCTTTGAGTTTACCTTTGGGAGATCACCAAGAACCATTGAAAGTATGTGATGATTGATGTTTGACTAACAATAATGTGTGTATACTCCACTCTCTAAATGTTGTAGGTGAATGGTGCACAAGTCTCTTATTCAAGGAGTCAATAGGTTCATGTGTTTATTTCCATGCCTTCTCTCCTCAATTCTCAAGATTTTTGAAAGTATTGTCTCCCATTGAAGATTTCTCTTATCATCAGCTATGGTCTCTCATCTTGAGTATATGCTTCATGTTTGAAAGAGATCATCAAATTCAAAGAATTCATCATTCTATGGTCATCTACCCTGAATTAGGGTTTTGGACTTCTGAGGATCATATCTTGGTATTTGTGTGAATTTTGTGGATGATTTCAAAGTCATTTGATTCTTAAGAGGACTTCTAATATGAATATACTTGGATCCAAGGAGTCTATGATTTCCCACTCTCTATATTGATACTTCATTTATCTTGTATGACTTCAAAGGATCATAGCTTGGTCATCCATTGTCTCCTTGAGCTCATTCTTCTTTCACAATGAACCTAAGGATGTCTAATACAACTTAGTTCAAATGGTAGGAAGAGAAAATGCTTGGAAATTTGCCTATGAAGTCGAAAGATTACAAGTCCTTGATGAATTTCTCAATTTTTGGTCAATCAACTTCAAAAGATCATATCTTGATCATCATATATCACCTTGAGGTCATTATTTTTGCACAAAAATCTCGAGGATGTGAACTTTATCTCCATATAAATTTTAAAGATTGAAAGTGTTTAGAAGTTGCTTGAAGAAATCAAAAGATTATAGGTCATTTCATGAAATTTCATCAACTTCACAAGGCCATAACTTTCTCAATTTTGGAATTTTTCGGTGATTCCTTTTGCCAAATGTTCCTTGAGAGGTATACTTCATATCATCTTTGAAAGTCAAGAGAAAATTTTGAGTGGAAGGTCATTGTTGAAAAGAAAAGATTATAGGTCATTTTTAGAAAGTTGGCATGCTTGACCAAGGCCTGGCCAGAAAAATCAGTGTTTTTTCACAAATCCTAAAGGCTATAACTCTCAACTCAAGCATCCATTGGATTTGATTCTTTTTGCATTGTGTTATACTCTTTGAATACTTCATTTGGGTCAAGGAAAATTGGAAAACGCATGAGGGAATTTGATTTGGCCTCAGTTCAAAGTTTGTGCAAAAATCAGTTCGAGCACACCATCAGTTTGTGCATTTTGCGCTACCAATAAATTTTAAGCCAAAATTAAGCCTTGATTTTGTGACTAATCATGTTTAGAAGTTGTCCAGAATTAATTAACACCTTGAAATGCAAGTTTTGGCTGAGTTTTGATGCACATGAGGTCACACTTCCTTCGTGCACACACCTTGCACGATTTCGCTCCAAATCACAAATCTCACAATTCCTCCTCATTCTCATCACTACTCACTTTCTTATAAATAGAGGATCATTCCTCACTCATTTCCTCAAGCTTTGATAGCCAGAAAACCCCTGTCAAAATCTCTCTCGAACCAGATTTTCTACAACTTTGTTTTCACTCTCAAAGTCATTCCAGTTTGAAATTAATCATTCATTCTTCTTCCTTGAACCTCACAAAATCTAACAAAACAAGAATTGTGCCTTGAAGCTTCCTAAATCGTGCCATCCAAGTCCAGTTTCAGAGCTCTGAAAGTGAACTTCGTTCAGGTAGGAATCTCCACCAAACCTTGTAAAATAAAGCATCATTGCACTTCCTCATCTCCCTGATCCTTGTGATCTTCACCATTTGTGTTTTCATCAAGTATTGACTGAGAATTTTTGGAAACAAGTGCTCGTTATTGTTTCTGATTTTTTCCAAATTGTTCATGGTACAAGTGAAATAAATTCTTGGCGAGGGTACCATTAGAATTGTCTTGAAGAAACGAAGCGAATGACACTGTCCTGAAGAATTTATTTCACAGTTTGAGGATCACGTATAGAGGATGGCCGGAGGTTGAAGACGACCTACATGTCTGTCTTCAACCAATGAGGGCTTGACATGTAATATTTTTGAATTGGATCCTATGATAACGTTTTACCATACACGCGTCTCTGGAGCCCTTGGATCTGATTACTTTTGTGAGTCGGACTTGATCCAATGCGTGACATTATTTTTGATTTTATTTTTTAAAACTTAATTTAAATTGTAATCTGGTGTGAAAATCAAGGAAGTCCATATCAAGCACAGCGCGTGTGATCCTTTGGATCTGCTTACTCACGTGTTTTGACTGTGATCAGATGATCCACATTTTTTTTGGCTTTTATTTTATTTTTTGATTTTATATTTTAAATGTTTTAAACTTCAAAAAATCATATAAAATTCATTTATAACTCAAAAATTAGGAAAAAATTCACAAAGATATTTTAAAATATTATCTTTCTGAATTTTATTTGTTCATAATTTTATTTTCATATTTGATATTTTTTTATGATTTTTCTCTTTTATTTGATGTTTTAATTGTTTTAAAATACTTTTTGACATTTTTAAATTCTGGAAAAATTATGGAAGGATCCAATGGTCATTTGACAAATATTGGTGACCTCATTTTATTTTTATTTCTGATCTTGCTATTTTTTTTTATTTTTGGTTTGTTTCATCATTTTCTCTTTATTTTTAAAAATAATTTTATGCTTACAAACATTCTTAAAAAATTTGTCAGCACTTGTTGACCTCTGTTTGACTTTGGGTAATTTTCTTGAAATTTTATTTTGATGAAAAAATATTATTTATGTATTTCGTCAATAAAGTCCAATTAAATAACCTAATTTCAAAATTACTTTTAATCCTTTTATTTGATTTTATTTTCATTTTTATCTTGCTGACTTTTGAATTTATTTTGGAGTCACAAATTTCCTCAACATCAATGGAATTTGGGTGTTGATAGGACTCTTGACCAAATCCACCAAGAAAGCTGTTGCACCCCAAAATTTACCCTCCTAGTTTTACTAGGTCAAAAATCATGCATTTTATGAGCTCCTAAGACATGAGATTAAGAGTTTCTTGTGATTTGAGTTTTCCTTATTTCAAAGGTGATTTATTTGGCTATTTTACTCAATTTAGAAAAGGTTTTAAATGCTCAGCATCACGAGCCTAACAATGATTTTCAAGAGTATTATTATGTCCCAAATTTGCACCTTTCATATATTTCTAAATACCATTATATCTTGAATGAGTACATTGGCCTAGCGGATAATATAATGAGTGCGTGAAGTTACATAAGCGAGAGGTCTTGTGTTCAAATCCTACATTCTTTCCTTTATTTTTAAAATGAATTTTCGTTTTTTTCATTTAGGATTTTTTTATAAAAAATATTAGTTTTTTTTTTTTTTATTTTGTTATTAAAAAAAATTATTAAAAATCATAAAAATATATATATAAAAGAATTTAAAAAGATTATGTTCAACTTTTTAGAATATTGAAGTTTTTATAATAGTTTCATTTTAGGAAAAAAAAATCAATTTAATTGATTAAATATATTAAGAATTAAAATTATTGATTATATTAATCAATTCTCTTGATTATTACCATTTATGTTAACCTACTTTTCTTTTCTATATAAAGAGGCCAATTTTCTATTTCTCCATAGTCTGTAATATATACATATTCTCATTCACGGTACACAAGACACATTATTAAACATTAGAATAGAAAACCACTTTTTGCATTTTTCTCTTTTATTTGCTACTAATATTTTTATTATTTATATTCAAAAATCACAAAAATATTGCATTTTATAATAATTTTCGTTTTATTATTTAGCATTTTTTTTAAAATATTATTTTTTTCATTTAATTCTTGGTTTAATGAATATTTTAGTCAAATAATTCAAAACATATCATAAAAATATGTATGGAAGTTTTTATGTAAACTTTTTCAATAAGTCAATTTCATTAAACCTTTTGATTTGATTCCGCTATTTTTGCTAGAATTAAAATAAATTGATTTTTTATCTTGATTTTGTTTAAATAGCTTTTATCATAATTTATTTTTCCTTTTTAAACTAACCTACTTTTTAGTATAAATAGGATCTATTTCTAATACAATAGGGACCAACTTTCATTCATCAATAACTCTTAATCCTTTATTTTTACGGTGTTTTAGAGTAGCAAAATTCGTCCTTGTACATTCACCACACATGAACACACAAGAAATCACGTTTTGATCATCATCTTTTTTAGCTTTTAAGTTCATGTTCTTACTAATAACTACTTTTTTTCTCACAAATTTTCTACACAATCATATTCACATTTCTACACACTCATTAGCAAACTTTTTTCTATTTCTTACTACAAATCCTTATTTTCCAAATATTAGTTTTCTACATATTTCTAACATTTTTTACTAGAAAATATTACATTTTATTTGACTTTCTAATCAACAATTATCATCAACATACACAATTTTCACAATTCAATACCACTGTGCATATTCATACATTTTTATAAAATCTTGCCAACAATAATCATAAATATCATATTATTTAAAAGTGTTAGCATACTAACAATAAATTTCATATTGCAAGAAAATTTGTTTTGCAGGTTGACAACAATTGGTTTAGCAGAACCGATCTAACACCCTCCGTTTTCCGCTAATACCAACCGTGAAACCATCGCTACAAAAGCCTTGATTTGCCGCATGTCCGAACTTGCTGCTGCACTTTGCCCTCGTCCGATCCGTACAGTATGCTGATTTATTTCTTTCAATTTTGATGTTTGATACATGGGTTTTAATTGTGTCTTTGTGAAATTATATGTATTTTTTTTAGAGTAAATGAATCAATTGTATTTAGATATGAAAAGAAAAAGAGTAAAGGTTAAGTGGAGAAGAAAAAGAAATCGTGAGAGATAAAAGAAATAATATCTATCAATTCCTTGTGCATGGTCTTTATTGTGAGTGTTAGCATTTTTTCCGGTCCAATGAATTTCCACCAAGTGGTGGCCTGCAATAAGCCGATTGGCCAAGTTTTGTAGATGTTCCACCGTCATTTTTGTTTTTGCTATGCAATTCTCTTGTTTTAAATAACCTGCATAAAATATAATAACTTATGATAATGACAATTGAGATGCCTCATGTAGCTTTTTTTACTCATTAAATTAATTTAGACCTGTCTTCTTTACCTCTTAGTTAACATTTAAATTAGTTTAGAGTATTTAATTGTCTTTTTATCATTAACAAGATAGCAAAAAACCACATAAATATATTTCTAAGTTACTTAATAATAATAAAATATCTTTATTCTATTAGGTATTTTTAGTTTAGTTATTAGGATATTAAAATTAATTTGAATTTTAATTACTTTTATCATATAAAAAATTGCAAAAATAAATTCTTCTATTAAATTATTTAGACTATTTAATTGTTTGCTTTAATTATTTTAATTAGGTATTAATTTAACTTAATTTATTTTAAATAATATTCGAAAACAACAAAACATATGCTTCCCGTTAGTATTAGGTTAAACCGTCTAACCAATTTAAAATTTCTTTTCTACTAACTTAAAAAAATTAAGACAATTTTCAAAAAGGAATTATTGACACTCTTTAAAGCGAATGAGAAACTAGATATTAGGCGCTACCATGCGAGCTCACATAAGTTTATCGCTTAAAGGTGATCAATTTTAATTTCATAAAAAAAAACGAACCAAACAAATGAGAACTACGTAGACTCTGATTTCATCTTGATGAATACATAGGCATAAAGTGTGATGCTTTAACGAGTCACTAACCATTAACCGTGACCAAATCTCTCCCCATTGTGTATAATAATTTAGAAAATAGAGTAACAAAACCTTAGACAAACACACCTTAACCCTAAAATTAGATAAGGTTCCCCTTGAGTACAAGGGAAGTAAGGGGTGCTAACACTTTCCCCTCGCTTAACCGACTCCCGAACCCTTAACTTGGTCACGATGACTGCCATATCCATATTTTTAGGGTTTTACTATAGTTTCCCCGTCCTTAGGATAAATAAACAATAGTGGCAACTTCATTGAATTTTTCGCGCCGCGACAGCTGGCGACTTCACTGGGGATAAACTAAGTAGAGTCAAACCTATTCTTTAGTTTTAGGGTGTGTGTTTTATTTTATTGCCATGTTTTTTTTAATTGCACTTTAATTTTACTATTATTTATTTATTTATTTATTTTATTTGTTTTTCATCTATTATAAATATAATATTGTTGGGCTGGGAGTTACCATTCTTGTTCGAAGCTAAAACCCAAAGCTTATAAAAAACATAAGTTAGAACGTAGACCCATTGTACTAGCCGGTGAGATGTCACATCTCTCAGGGGTACGAGGGCTGCACTCAGGGTAGGTCTGTTCAATGTTGTCTTCATGGTAGGGCTCGCCCCTCATTGTGTTGATGATTTGGATTGGATCTACAATCCCGAGTCTCATTTAGAACCGGTTCACTTTAGATAACCTTACATGATTAATCGTGAGATGCACATCTCAAGGGTGATACTAAGGTCTCTCATAGATCCAAAACCCTAGAACCTACATGTAATTGGGATTGGGTAGTATAAACTTAGAACCAATATATTTTAGGAACCTTTCCAAATAGGGTGCTCTTTTCCTTACATCCATAAAGGTTTCCTCATTTCCATATCTATCCCCAAACCTACATAGGGTATCTCTTTCCATATCAATTCCTAAGCTCGAGAGGGTTACCTTTTGTCTATTACAATCGCTAAACTGAGGAATTACCTTATATCATCAATTTCTAGCCGTAGGGACTTATGTCTGTCATAATTCCTAGCCTATAAGGGTTTCCTTTTGTATGTCCTAATCTCTAACCCGTAGGGACTTCCGTTTGTTTTGTCATAATCCCTAACCTGTAGGGGTTTCCTTTGTATGTCACAATCCCTAACTCATAGGTATTTTTGTTTGTCACCATAATCCTTAACTCGTATGAGTTTCCTTAGGTCCATCTCTACCCCAAACTCGTACTATATTGTATTTCCATGAAAAACCTTTAGCATACCTATAAAAGAAGAAAAAATGTCTTTTTGCATACTCGTGCATTTTCATACATTTGCATATACACACTTGCATATAATCATATATTTTCCTTAGTTTCCCATGTTCGACTATCATCCGGGTTTCCGATACTCAACCGAACTAAAAAAAAGTGTCTCAAGAAGCTATGGGGGAACTTAAGAGATGCATGCCATATTGAGGAAATACAATATCCTTCATCATGCCAATCAAAATCTTACACAACACCTCATATGCCACTACCATGAGTGATTCCCCTACATCAAGAGCAACAATAACAACAACAATTGTCCTATCAATAGAATAAGTATGCCCAACAGAAGAAAAAATGAAGGTCACCCCTTACTTTAGCAATGCAAGAACATCCAAGATTGTTTCCTAAAGTCAGTGGATCAACAAGGAAGCTCATCCCTAGGATCATTATGCTTTTATCATTTTTGAATTGTACTTTATCTAAGTTTCCACATGTTGTAACTTTGTACTCTTTAATTAATAATTCAAATAAAATGAGCATACACGTCTTTTGAAGTCAATCCATTCATATCCACTCTATTATTCCATCACTTTCCATATACAAAAAATGAAGAAAAAAATTCAAAAAAAAAACTCCCGATTATGTTTTTCATTTCACCTCTTACGAACTTTGAGTGAGAATGATGTAAATAATAAAATAACTAAATTTTGCTGATGTATGCTTTTTAATAGTAAGACCTGGTTGAGGATGTAAGGCATTTTTCACTTCCTAAACACTGGAGAAATAAGGAGTTAATCCGTAGTCAACCCCATTGAGCCAGAAGTTGGAGTTCTTTTCATAAAAAACCTTTAATCATAACCAGGGGCATGGTAGATTTCAATTAATTCAATGATGAATTCTAATCTCAAGAGAACCAAGGTTTCTTAGCAACAAGTTTAAGCATATTCTCTTCATCTCACACATCATCCAACATCAAGGAATCAATAAAGATAAAGCTCACAACAACTTCTTCCTCATGTACATCATCCAAGATCGTGGAAGCAGTGAAGAGGAAGTTAACAAAAGTCAACATGGCAGTTACAACCTTCCTAAGTAAAAATCTCAAAAGTAAAAAAAGAGAGTCTGCTAAGTCAAAAAAAAAAGAAAAAGAGATCGGAATAAAATCGACTCAGGCAAAAGTTAGAGCGTCCCGATGGACCGCGAATTCAAAAGAACCGGTTCATGCAAAAATAAGGGCTTGAAAGCATAAAAGAATGGAAAATAAGATTGTGACTGCCACCTCAAAAATCATCAATATTTCTCATTGGTGCTTAAACCAGCGACTATAGAAATTCTCTTGTAAAGTGGATGCATCTATTGAGTTAATTGAATTTAGGAATGGAGAACATCAAGGAGAATGGGGTGGGTTAAATAAAATTTGAGCCTTATATCTTTGTTTCTTAAACCGTGAACCAGACCATGTTACAATCTTTAAAAGTCCTAATTGAAGCTAGGTTCACTATGAAAGCATATTCAGCAAAATTTTTGTTAAACTGACTCCTAATGTTTGTTGAATGGTCGCTAACCATACCACCTTTTCACATATCTATCCCTAATCATCCATTTCTTCTCCGTAAAAAAATATTTCGATTTCAAAACTTGCATGAGCATTGCATTAGAATTATTTTTCAAAAGGTACAATTTTATTCACAAGTCGACACTTAGCATCAAGGAAATATCAAGAATGGTTTGATCAAAAGCGATCCATGCATCTAACTAAGGGAAAAACACCTAGGGATCCTAGTGCTTTAGACGTATAAATCTTGATCATCACATGAAGATTCTATTGATTAAGGGCAATCATTCCTAAAAATTGGTCAACTTGGGTCACATCTTAAGGCACTAGTTAATCAGGGGCATACTTTTCAAGATTTATATACTAGGGGCATTCCATATCAAGTTTCATAGCACAAGATAATAGTATCTAAATTATTTCTCGGGACACTCCTTCAAACCCTAAAGATAAAATCCAAACCTTTAAAGATCAAATCTGGGACATACCAATACAATGCTTGATCCAAAGAAACCACTCCAAAAATTGTTCATCAACGGAAAATCACTCCAAGGTCAAGTTAATCCAGGGCATAGAGGTTTGAAAGTTCAAAATGGTGGGGATAGTAATCTCAAGTACATAGTATATCCAAGTTATTTCAAAACTCATATTAAGATGAATCTTCTAAAAGACCCAGCACATTGGGGCAAGATAAGCCACAAAGGTGCAAGTTCTCTTCATACTTTCAAATGGTTCAAGCTAGTTCTTTCCTACCTCAGCAATGTTCGTGTTCGAAACGAGTCTCGGGAAATCATGTTGGCATAACATACTACCATCTTTCGATAAAAAACATTTGTTACATAAAACACCACTATAAACCTCAACCTTTCATGACTCATACCTGGGGCACCAGTTTCAAGGCATTGCATAAATCATCATCATGCATCAATCAGGTCACTTCGCTAGAATTAAACAATGCATTCATCTAACATTTACTCCACATAAAGGTAAACTGTGCTTGGTACTCATCACCTACAGTCAAAAAGCCTGATTTTTCTTGGCATTTACCGCCAAAAGCCCAATTTCACTTGGCACGCACACAGCAAAATCAGATTTTCACAAAGCCCAACCTGTCTTGGCACCTGGAGCCTCCATATCTAAGGCAAGATCTTCATCAGAATGGCCCAAGATTAATGCATTACATGTTTTGATCATTGTATTTCATCCATTAAAAAAAACTCTCAAAGAATCCGTTGATCAGGGAACTATTTCAAAATTGAAGATACTGGGGCAGATTATCTCAAGTGGGTATGGTACGAGATTTATTTTAGGTACTCTTGAGATAAATTCCTTCATAGACCAAGCAACCTGGGGCACAAGGAACAATTATTCACTCATGACAATCTTTATGCATCAAGACATAATTGAAGCACCAGGGTTTTCACAAAGGATAGTTGATGTGGCTTTTCTCCTAATTTTCGTTCTCTGGTTTTATTTTCCCGGGAAACATTGAAGTTCTTACTTCTCCCCATGACTCTCCACAAACAAGAGAGTTTAAATTTGACTTATTATAATTCTTGACAAGGATTCTCTGCTTGGAAATCCGCTAGCAGTCTCCATTGTTATTCCCTCTCAGAGTTTGAACTTCTCCAACAGAGGTTGTAATTTATTTTTGCAACCTCCATCAGAGTTTGTATTTCGCGGTTACCGGGTATTCAGTTTGTTACTACCCACAAAATTTCATATTTCAAAGATATCTCTTCATATGTTCCTTGTACCTTTTATGCCTCCTGGGTAAAACATGCATCATTACATAACATCCTCAAATGTGTAGTATTTCCATTCATCCTGGGATACTACTCCACGGAAAAACAATTCAAACATACATTGAAACATAAACCATTTTATTTCTATGTTCCCCAGAGAAGTTACTTTGGATTATATATTCAGCAAGATCACTTTATCTTTAGTGCCCCAGTTTAAATCCTCATAGATATCCTTTGGTGTTACCCTCAAATGATCGAGTCTCTACTCGACACCTTTCATTTGTGATTCAGTGCTTCCCTGTCACAAAATTCTTGGGTTTAGTATCTGCTAACCTTCTTGGAACATTCCAATATCTATTGGTGTACACTTTGAATCCAGTTCTACCCTGATGTTCATTTTGAGTCTAGTATCTACTAGTACACCTAGGCCGAGTCTCTACTCGCTACCTTTATTTGGAGTCCAGTTTCGTCCTAGCACATCCTTCTTAAGTCTAGTATCTACTAGTCTTCTTGAGTCGAGTTCACTACTCGTATATCTGTCTCTTTTACTCCTAGGATAAAATTCAGTATCTACTGATCCTCCTCGGTCGAGACTAGCAGATGCTCTTGAAGTTATCGTACTTTCTTGTCACCTTGCTTTAGATCCAATATCTATTGGTATCCCGTTGAGTACTCTCGGGTTTAGTACCTACTAATTCCTGATAGGTCGAGTCTGCTACTCGTTACCTTGTTTGTTTACCAGTTTTGCCCTGGCACATTCTTTATAGTACTCTTAAAGTCGAGTATCTACTCGTTACCTTTTACTCGATCCCCAGCGTTCCGCTAACGTTCTAATGCTTAAGTTCAGTATCTACTGCCTTTTGATCGAGACCAGTTTCCACTGGTATACCCTGTTGGATCCAATATCTATTGGTATCTTTAGAGTCTAGTTTCTACTAGTCCTCTTAGGTCGAGTCCGCTACTCGTTACCTTTACTCGATCCCCAGTGTTCCGCTAACATTCTAATGGTTAAGTTCAGTATCTACTGTCCCTTTGTGATCAAGACCACTATCTACCATCATACTCTGTCGGATCTAATATCTATTGATATCTTTATAGTATAGTATCTACTAGTCCTCTTGGGTTCATTCTTTTATGCTTATTACAACCCAATATGTTTCGTATTATCATTTCAGAAAATAAAAAAATGCAGTTATCAGTGTTTTTTACACCTTTGCATTATCTAGAGCGTAAATTTTTGGGTTCTTTTTGTATTTAATCTTCTTCCACCTCGAATGTCTGAAAGCGTTGCTATTCAGACTTTCAGGTTGAAGATGATTAAATAGGGGCAGCTGTTGCACCCCAAAATTTACCCTCCTAGTTTTACTAGGTCAAAAATCATGCATTTTATGAGCTCCTAAGACATGAGATTAAGAGTTTCTTGTGATTTGAGTTTTCCTTATTTCAAAGGTGATTTATTTGGCTATTTTACTCAATTTAGAAAAGGTTTTAAATGCTCAGCATCACGAGCCTAACAATGATTTTCAAGAGTATTATTATGTCCCAAATTTGCACCTTTCATATATTTCTAAATACCATTATATCTTGAATGAGTACATTGGCCTAGCGGATAATATAATGAGTGCGTGAAGTTACATAAGCGAGAGGTCTTGTGTTCAAATCCTACATTCTTTCCTTTATTTTTAAAATGAATTTTCGTTTTTTTCATTTAGGATTTTTTTATAAAAAATATTAGTTTTTTTTTTTTTTTTATTTTGTTATTAAAAAAAATTATTAAAAATCATAAAAATATATATATAAAAGAATTTAAAAAGATTATGTTCAACTTTTTAGAATATTGAAGTTTTTATAATAGTTTCATTTTAGGAAAAAAAATCAATTTAATTGATTAAATATATTAAGAATTAAAATCAAATAAAATTTGATTTAGATTATTGATTATATTAATCAATTCTCTTGATTATTACCATTTATGTTAACCTACTTTTCTTTTCTATATAAAGAGGCCAATTTTCTATTTCTCCATAGTCTGTAATATATACATATTCTCATTCACGGTACACAAGACACATTATTAAACATTAGAATAGAAAACCACTTTTTGCATTTTTCTCTTTTATTTGCTACTAATATTTTTATTATTTATATTCAAAAATCACAAAAATATTGCATTTTTATAATAATTTTTCGTTTTTATTATTTAGCATTTTTTTTAAAATATTATTTTTTTCATTTAATTCTTGGTTTAATGAATATTTTAGTCAAATAATTCAAAACATATCATAAAAATATGTATGGAAGTTTTTATGTAAACTTTTTCAATAAGTCAATTTCATTAAACCTTTTGATTTGATTCCGCTATTTTTGCTAGAATTAAAATAAATTGATTTTTTATCTTGATTTTGTTTAAATAGCTTTTATCATAATTTATTTTTCCTTTTTAAACTAACCTACTTTTTAGTATAAATAGGATCTATTTCTAATACAATAGGGACCAACTTTCATTCATCAATAACTCTTAATCCTTTATTTTTACGGTGTTTTAGAGTAGCAAAATTCGTCCTTGTACATTCACCACACATGAACACACAAGAAATCACGTTTTGATCATCATCTTTTTTAGCTTTTAAGTTCATGTTCTTACTAATAACTACTTTTTTTCTCACAAATTTTCTACACAATCATATTCACATTTCTACACACTCATTAGCAAACTTTTTTCTATTTCTTACTACAAATCCTTATTTTCCAAATATTAGTTTTCTACATATTTCTAACATTTTTTACTAGAAAATATTACATTTTATTTGACTTTCTAATCAACAATTATCATCAACATACACAATTTTCACAATTCAATACCACTGTGCATATTCATACATTTTTATAAAATCTTGCCAACAATAATCATAAATATCATATTATTTAAAAGTGTTAGCATACTAACAATAAATTTCATATTGCAAGAAAATTTGTTTTGCAGGTTGACAACAATTGGTTTAGCAGAACCGATCTAACACCCTCCGTTTTCCGCTAATACCAACCGTGAAACCATCGCTACAAAAGCCTTGATTTGCCGCATGTCCGAACTTGCTGCTGCACTTTGCCCTCGTCCGATCCGTACAGTATGCTGATTTATTTCTTTCAATTTTGATGTTTGATACATGGGTTTTAATTGTGTCTTTGTGAAATTATATGTATTTTTTTTAGAGTAAATGAATCAATTGTATTTAGATATGAAAAGAAAAAGAGTAAAGGTTAAGTGGAGAAGAAAAAGAAATCGTGAGAGATAAAAGAAATAATATCTATCAATTCCTTGTGCATGGTCTTTATTGTGAGTGTTAGCATTTTTTCCGGTCCAATGAATTTCCACCAAGTGGTGGCCTGCAATAAGCCGATTGGCCAAGTTTTGTAGATGTTCCACCGTCATTTTTGTTTTTGCTATGCAATTCTCTTGTTTTAAATAACCTGCATAAAATATAATAACTTATGATAATGACAATTGAGATGCCTCATGTAGCTTTTTTTACTCATTAAATTAATTTAGACCTGTCTTCTTTACCTCTTAGTTAACATTTAAATTAGTTTAGAGTATTTAATTGTCTTTTTATCATTAACAAGATAGCAAAAAACCACATAAATATATTTCTAAGTTACTTAATAATAATAAAATATCTTTATTCTATTAGGTATTTTTAGTTTAGTTATTAGGATATTAAAATTAATTTGAATTTTAATTACTTTTATCATATAAAAAATTGCAAAAATAAATTCTTCTATTAAATTATTTAGACTATTTAATTGTTTGCTTTAATTATTTTAATTAGGTATTAATTTAACTTAATTTATTTTAAATAATATTCGAAAACAACAAAACATATGCTTCCCGTTAGTATTAGGTTAAACCGTCTAACCAATTTAAAATTTCTTTTCTACTAACTTAAAAAAATTAAGACAATTTTCAAAAAGGAATTATTGACACTCTTTAAAGCGAATGAGAAACTAGATATTAGCGCTACCATGCGAGCTCACATAAGTTTATCGCTTAAAGGTGATCAATTTTAATTTCATAAAAAAAAACGAACCAAACAAATGAGAACTACGTAGACTCTGATTTCATCTTGATGAATACATAGGCATAAAGTGTGATGCTTTAACGAGTCACTAACCATTAACCGTGACCAAATCTCTCCCCATTGTGTATAATAATTTAGAAAATAGAGTAACAAAACCTTAGACAAACACACCTTAACCCTAAAATTAGAGAAGGTTCCCCTTGAGTACAAGGGAAGTAAGGGGTGCTAACACCTTCCCCTCGCTTAACCGACTCCCGAACCCTTAACTTGGTCACGATGACTGCCATATCCATATTTTTAGGGTTTTACTATAGTTTCCCCGTCCTTAGGATAAATAAACAATAGTGGCGACTTCATTGAATTTTTCGCTCCGCGACAAAGTTGATTGATTTTGATGAATTTAGACCGAATAAATTCATTTGATGCAAAATAAATTTGGAAACTATTTCTTCTTCTCCATCTTATTTTTCTTTTTGTCCCAATTCAGAAAAAGTGATCAATTGGTGGCATGAACTTTAATGTTCTAACATAAGCCCAAAAGATGACTTGAGCTTTGATATTGGTTCAACACTTGTGGCGCTTGTCGTGTGGTCGCGTTGATTTCTAATCAAGCTTCTGGCAAGTTTCCACTAACTTTGTCCATTTGAAATTCTAAAACATCTTTGACCAAGTGATGTGATAGTTCCAAAACCGGTGATATACTTGACAAAAAATAATTGAAACTTGTCGTGTGGTCGCGTTGATTCTATCAAGCTTCTGACAAGTCTTCATGCGTAAGTTTCAAGATGGTCACCTTGCTGAGGACTAACAATTAACAATTCGATGATATACTTGACAAGTTTCAAGATGGTCATCTTGCTAACCTTTATTAATTGCTTTTTTTTTATTTTTCGCTCTTTACTTTCCGCATTTACTTTTATGTTTTTTATTTTTATGCACTTTTATTTTTAGCAATTTTACAATTCATGTCATTTTTTTGGCTCACTTGAGCATTTATTTTTATGCCATTTTTTTCTTTGCTCACTTGAGCATTTATATTTTCTATGTCATTTTTCCTTTGCTCACTTGAGCATTTTACTTGTTTGTTATTTTGAATTTGCTCACTTGAGCTTTACTTTTCTTTTCCAAAACACTTAATGATTCAACCTAAACAAAAAAAACTCTTGATTGGACTTGATTACTATCCTTGTGCTTGGAGCTTGATCTTTGGACTTAGGATTAGGACCATTACCTCAACTTGGAGATCTCAGTGCCCTTGGTGTTATTTTGTCTTGTCTGGTTATTATCTTTGTGTGCAGGTTTTTCCGTTATGCTCGATTAAGAGTGGATTTCCTCCAACACAACCGTTACTCTGCCCGTTTTTCCTAAGACAAGAATTCTCCTAAAAGCATTGGTTTATCTGAAGCTTGTGATTTTTTGTCCGATTATTTGTTACTTAGTTACACATTGGTGAAGAAAGTAGCTTGAGATGTTGAGAGGAATAAGAACCCTAACTCATAGCATTCTCAGTTGAAAACATTGATAAAAGAAAGGGTCTGATCTAAGTAAATATAACAATCACTAGATTGATCATAAAATGTAATGTTAGATTTAATGTTAACAAAAAAATTATATAATACAATAGAGAAGGAGTTGAAATCATTTAAAACCAGAATTGACCTAGTATATAATAAGTAACACATGTTTTGGGATTTCACCATCGTGGGTGTAATGAGTAGCACGTGTTATGAATATAAAATCATACTATGCCCAATTGTAATAAGGATATCTAATTGACCTTAAAGTTAGTTTTTGTTTTTTAAATAAAGGAAATAATTATTAGCACCATTGAGTTAATTAATTCATTTAAGGATCCGTACTAGTCTTAAGTAGTTTGCATATAACAATACACAGTGTTTTAAGTGAGGAATGTTGAAGTTTGTAACATCATCTGCCCCCAAATTCCTCGCCACAAATCCTCTCCGTACCATTTCACCCTTTACTTCTCGCTTCTCAGTTCGTTCCATGGCTGACTCTGCCCCTTTCAACAAAATCCAGATTCAAAGAGATGACAACACAGTAATTCTCTGCTCCTTTCATCATCGATTTCATGTATAGTTAGAATTTAGGGTTCATTATTTCATTCTGATTGATGTGATAGTGATCTAGGATAATCTCAATTTGTATGCAGCTTAAATGTGATTTCTTAGTTATGTAACACTGACACCTCTGAAAAATATGTGTATCTGTCATATTGATGTCAAGAACAGATTATGACATTTGTGATTACTTTTGATGTATTCATTTTTTTTTTGAAATTACTATCAGTGTCGACATGTCAGTGTTGATGAGTTTTTCGGTATCTGTGCTTCATAGGTTTTTAACTCTGCTGCATGTAGTTTTGATTTAGATTGGATTAATAATATGTCATTCAATTTTCCAAGTAATGTGTTGGACATGAAGTTTTCTTAGGGACTATTTACTTTCTGAAACCAATTTTTATTTTTCATTTTCTAAAATAAGTATTCATTTTAAATTTTGGAAAAGGAGATGGAAGACTTCTTATGTAGTTAACAATTGAGATCATGATGGAATGGCATGGCGTGCTTATATGGCAATTGCTTAGCCTTTCCCATATTCCGCGATCGATAACAAAAGGATGGAAGAATAGTTGGGAGAATGCCTTTTCAGAAAAATGAAAACAATATTTTGACATTTTCAAAATTTTGAAAGAAAACAGCTAGAAAAATTCTGGATCTGTGTTCTCCTGTATTTATTACTTGAAGTCTTGAAGTGAAAATTAATTACGGAGTAAACGGGTCTGGTTTCTATGTTTTTACCTGCCATGAAACTTCGTTGCTGGTTTTCTATTATAACGTTGCTGTTTTCGATGGTTAGACATTTGATGCGTATGTGATTGGTAAACAAGATGCTCCTGGAATTGTTGTGCTCCAAGAGTGGTGGGGTGTGGATTTTGAAATTAAAAACCATGCTGCTTTGATTTCTCAACTCAGTCTTGGATTTAAAGCTCTTATCCCAGAGTAAGATATGGTGCTACCTAGAGTTATTTAATCTTTGTTCTGTAGTGGCGTATGCTGTAATCGGATGATGATGATGATGATGGTTGATTGTTTTTATCTTTTTTCCAGTCTGTACAGAGGAAAGGTCGGTCTGGATGTTGCAGAAGCACAACATTTGTTTGAAGGTCTTGATTGGCCAGGTGCTGTGAAGGATATCCATGCTTCAGTTGATTGGCTTAAATCAAATGGTTCAAAGAAGGTTCGTCTCGTATATTCACGGACCTTGCTTTTTTTGAAATAGTCATTAGCGGCATTTATGGCATTCATCTACTGCTGTGTCTACTGCTGTTGTTTACTTAATACTTGCTTTGCAATTGTTTTCTCCGTCTTTGTGCATAGCCAAGTTTTATGTATTTAGTAGTTTGGGATCTAGATCATTCTGGTTATTGACAGCTGTAACTTGTAAGCAATGAAGTTGAGGGAACAATTACAGATTCCTTTTGTGATCGTATTGAAGTTGTACTCGATGGCCGATCTAAAGAATTTGAGGCTTTAATCACTTTGCACAGAATCATTCCGATCTCGGCTCCATAATTGAAGTTGAGGGAATGCTCCCTGCTCATAAAGCTATTAGGTGCACAAAATAGTGAAAGAATAAAGACTTTACTTTCTTGTATCAACTGATATGGCTATAGCAAGAAATACATTGAAGTTTCAAACTGCGACTTACAAACATTTTCCGTTAACATTTGGATGAGCCTTACTCGTAATAAAGCTCAACTTTTCATATAGATCAAGCTTTAATGGCTTAGTTATTATGTCTGCAACTTGTTCTTGAGTATGACAGTGGATAGCAATATAATAACGTTTATTAATGTAGTGCGGAAGTAAGAGAGTTTATTGACTTAAGGTAATTATTGTGGGTTGAAGGCACAGATGAATTTTAATTTTATTCTGAATCTGATTGTTAAGATCCTAAGTCCTCATATATTAATGTGCACTGAATCTGTTTGTTTTGGTTAGTTGTCTAAATTTAAAAATCTCATTTTGCATAAGCTAAAAAACAGTCATCGATTAAATAAAATAGAAATTTTTCCTTTATTTTGACAGGTTGGTGTAACTGGATTTTGTATGGGCGGTGCTCTCGCAATTGCAAGCTCTGTGCTGGTTCCACATGTTGATGCTGTTGTGGCATTCTATGGAGTTCCTTCTTCTGAACTTGCAGACCCTGCTATGGCCAAGGCTCCTGTTCAGGCTCACTTCGGAGAGCTTGACAATTTTGTTGGCTTTGCAGATGTTACGGTATGAAAATTTGTTTGCAGCACTCAGCGTTTGTCATGTTTGTCTCATGAAATCCCTTTAGTTAGTTTATTCATGTTATTGCTGGCAAGATCCCATAACTGTTGTTTTTTTTTTCTTCGTTCTTTTGAAATATTGTATGTTATCGTACTATGTACCTTTTCAGTGATTTCAAGAAAAATGATGTGTTGACATTGATTAATGTTACTTGCAGGCTGCAAAGGCTTTGGAGGAGAAGCTAAAGGCATCCGGAGTTCCAAACGAGGTATACATATACCCTGGCAATGCTCATGCATTCATGAACAGGTCTCCAGAAGGAATAGCTAGGAGGAAGAACATGGGATTGCCTGATGAAGATGAAGCTTCAGTTCAGCTGGCGTGGTCTCGCTTCCAATCGTGGATGACAAAGTACTTGTCCAGCTAGGTAATTCATTACTAGCTGAGATATGCCACAGTTCTGTGTTCTACCTTATGTAGTAAACTGGTATGACTGTAATGGTTTCATCTATGATGGAAGTGTACTAATAATAAAAAATACAGCCTATGGACTGTAAGCAACGGGATGATACATTTTGGGTTGAGACTTGTGTGAATCGGAAATGAGTGGTTTAGTGTGAACCGCCAGCATTCTTCATTCGATATACTTATATTTAGTTATATGGTTGAGTTGAGAAGATCATGGTCTCGATATATTATCTAAATTGCAAGTTGGTCCCTCCGAATTTATAACGGCTCCGTTGCTGGTATCACCATCTCGTTGATTAATGGTGGGGACACTGGAGGTTTTTCTATGCAACCTGAAGTTGAAGAAATTCAATTCTTTATGGCCTAAGAATGGGTTAGAGTCGTAGAAATTGACATTTATTCAATGAGAATGTATTTTAACTCATTTATTTTTTAATTATAAAATTTAAATTAAATATAATTTAAAAATATGTTTGAGAAATTAAGTTAGCTATCTAACAGAATTATTTATAAGAATAAGATTCTTGACACTAATGTTGGATAATTTCCATCTATCAAAAAAAAGATCTTTTATGTTGGTGTGAATCAAGTGAGAGTGTTGCGCTCAGACCTGAGAAAATTCATCAAATTATTGAGATGATCAAGATGATTCAAAAAAATATGAAAGCATCATAGAGCAGACAAAAAAGTTATCATGATAAGAGGAGGAAAATACTTTAGGTTCAAGATGGAGATCATGAGATTTTGTGGGACATTTGATGGACAGAGAGATTGCACTGGTGTGTCATATCCCGATTTTGCTCGGGCACCTAACCTTCATATGTTTTCCAATACCATTTTATTTTGAATAGATGAATTGATACAATTAGTTAGGAGTTAAGACTTTCATGTATAGGGTCACATGTTCGAATCTCCGCCGTTTTGACATTTTTCCCATTTCTGTTGTTACTAACCTTAATTTCTTTTTATTTGTTTTAATTCAAAAAATCAACAAAAAATTATATTTTTATAATTTTGTTTCATTTTTTTTTATTTAAAGTATTTTTGACTGAAAAGTTACCTTTTATATATATATATATATATATATATATATATATATATATATATATATATATATATATATATATATATATATAAAATAAAGAGAAATAAGGTATAAAGAGAATAGAGAAAGAATGATAATGAGATTGATCCCATTTATAAGACATCATATAGACAATATAATAAATAAAGATTGATTAAATAAAGGATGAAGTTATTTGAAGACAAATCATCTAATTATTCATAACACTCCCCTTGGATGTTTGTTTTGGATAGGCCTCGTAAAAATCTTACTAAAAAAAACCCAGTGGGAAAAAATCTAATGAAGGGAAAAGAGTAGAATATCCTTTTTAAAATAAATTTACTTCTCCCCCTCAGTTGAACGCTTATTTCTTTGAAGATGAAGATCAATTTGTTGTACTAGTTGATTAAAAGTTCTACCTAGGAGTGACTTTGTGAAAATATGTGCAAGATTGTCACACGAATGAATTTGTTGGATGTTTATATCACCGTTCTTCTGAAAATCATGAGTGGAAAAAAACTTTGGAAAAATATGTTTTGTCCGGTCTCCTTTCATGTAATCACCTTTTGATTGAGCGATGCATGCGATATTATCTTCATATATGGTCGTTGTATTTCTTTTTCCTGAAGAAAAACCACAAGTATTTTGTATGTGTTGGATTAAGGATCTCAACCAAACGCATTATCGACTTACCTCATATAGAGCTAAAATTTCTGCATGATTAGATGAAGTTGTTGCTATTATTTGTTTCACTGGTCTCCATGAAATAACTACACCACCACATGTAAACAAATAACTTGTTTGTGATATACTATTGTGAGGATATGTCAAGTAACATATATCTACATAACCTGTTAATTTGAGTTTGGATACTTTGTTATAAAATAAACTCATGTATATTGTACCTCTAAGATAACAAAGTGTATGTTTGACTCTGTTCCAATATCTTTGTGTTGGAGAAGAAATTTATCTTGCTAACAAATTGACCGTAAATGATATATTAGGATGTGTATAATTAGAAAGGTACATCAGGGCTCCAATCTCACTGAGCAATGATACTTCAGGATCAAACAATTCTTCATCCTTTTCTTGAGGCCTGAAAGGATCTTTCTCTGCATCTAATGATCGAACAACCATTGGAGTAGACAACGGGTGACATTTTACCATATTGGTCAAGCTTTGGAATCTCAAAAGTTCACACCACATTAGATTAGTCTATATCAGAATATCGAAAAAGTAGGAGAAGTGACCTACAAAGTTGCATTGCCGCCGTTTCTTTCGAATCTTCGTGATGTCTTCATGTGTCTCAATTGAGGAAATAAATTTATGATCCGTCTCATATGATTTAAGTGGACGATGTGTATGTTAGAGAGAACTTTACCGATGAGCCATCTCCCTTAAGAGTAGAGGATCAAAAACTGAACCATTTAAGGGACAGAGAGATTGCAATGGTGTGTCATATCCCAATTTTGCTCGGGCACCTAACCTTCATATGTTTTCTAATACCATTTTATTTTGAATATATAAATTGACACAATTAGTTAGGAGTTAACACTTTCATGTATAGGGTCACATGTTCGAATCTCCGCATTAGACGTTTTGACATTTTTCCCATTTTCTTGTTACTAACCTTAATTACATTTTTATTTGTTTTAATTCAAAAAATCACCAAAAAATTAAATTTTTCTAATTTTCTTTCAACTATGGTTTTTTTATTTATAGTATTTTTGACTTGGACCTAAAGTAAAATGAAAAGTTACCTATATATATATATATATATATATATATATATATTAAAATAAAGAGAAATAAGGTATAAGGAGAATAGAGAAAGAATGATAATGAGATTGATCCAATTTATAGGACATCATATAGACAATATAATAAATACAGATTGATCAAATAAAGGATGAAGTTATTGACAGAGAAATCAGCTAATTATTCATAACACTCCCCTTGTATGTTTGTGTTGGATATGCCTCGTTAAAATCTTACTAGAAAAAATCTAATGAAGGGAAAAGAGTAGAATGTCCTTTTTAAAATAAATTTACTTCTCCCCCTCAGTTGAACGATTATTTCTTTGAGGATGAAGATCAATTTGTTGAACTAGTTGATTAAAAGTTCTACCTGGGAGTAACTTTGTGAAAATATGTGCAAGATTGTCACACGAATGAATTTGTTGGATGTTTATATCACCGTTCTTCTGAAGATCATGAGTGGAAAAAAACTTTGGAGAGATATGTTTTGTCCGGTCTCCTTTAATGTAATCATCTTTTAATTGAGTGATGCATGCAATATTATCTTCATATACGGTCGTTGTATTTATTTTTGCTGAAGAAAAACCACAAGTATTTTGTATGTGTTGGATTAAGGATCTCAATCAAACGCATTATCGACTTACCTCATTTAGAGCTAATGTTTCTGCATGATTAGAACAAGTTGTTACTATTATTTGTTTCACTAGTCTCCATGAAATAACTACACCACCACATGTAAACAAATAACCTGTTTGTGATTTACTATTGTGAGGATATGACAAGTAACATACATCTACATAACCTGTTAATTTGAGTTTGGATGCTTTGTTATAAAATAAACTCATGTCTATTGTACCTCTAAAATAACAAAGTGTATGTTTGACTCCGTTCCAATATCTTTGTGTAGGCGAAGAACTCTATCTTGCTAACAAATTAACCGTAAATGATATATTAGGATGTGCATAATTAGTAAGGTACATCAGGGCTCCAATCTCACTAAGATATGATACTTCAGGATCAAACAATTCTTCATCCTTTTCTTGAGGCCTGAAAGGATCTTTCTCTACATCTAATGATCGAACAACAATTGGAGTAGACAACGGGTGACATTTTATCATATTGGTCAAGCTTTGGAATCTCAAACGTGCACTCCACATTTCATTAGTCTATATTAAAATATGAAGAAAGTAGGATAAGTGACCTACAGAGTTGCATTGCCGCCATTTCTTGCGAATCATCGTGATGTCTTCATGTGTCTAAACTGAGGAAATAATTTTATGATCCGTCTCATGTGATTTAAGTGGATTATGTGTATGTTAGAGAGAACTTCATTGATGATCCATCTCCCTTCAGAGTAAAGGATCGAAAACTGAACCATTTGAGGGACAGAGAGATTGCACTAGTGTGTCATATCTCAATTTTGCTAGGGCACCTAACCTTCATATGTTTTACAATACCAAATTATTTTGAATAGATAGATTGACATAATTAGTTAGGAGTTAAGACTTTCATGTATAGGGTCACATGTTCGAGTCTAATGGGGTCACATGTTCGAATCTTCGCATTAGACGTTTTGACATTTTTCCCATTTTTGTTGTTACTAACCTTGATTTCATTTTTATTTGTTTTACTTCAAAAGATCACTAAAAAATTACATTTTTATAATTTTCTTTCAATTATTGTTTTTTTATTTATAGTATTTTTGACTTGGACCCAAGGTAAAATGAAAAGTTACCTTTATATATATATATATATATATATATATATATATATATATATATATATATATATATATATATATAAGGAGAATAGAGAAAGAATGATAATGAGATTGATCCCATTTCTAGGATATCATATAGACAATATAATAAATACAGAATGATCAAATAAATGATGAAGTTATTGGGAGACAAATCATTTAATTATTCATAACACTCCCCTTGTATGTTTGTGTTGGATATGCCTCGTTAAAATCTTAGTAGAAAAAACCTAGTGGAAAAAAATCTAATGAAGAGAAAAGAGTAGAATGTCCTTTTTAAAATAAATTTAATTCTCCCCCTCAGTTGAACGACTATTTCTTTGAGGATGAAGATCATTTTGTTGTACTAGTTGATTAAAAGTTCTACCTGAGAGTGACTTTGTGAAAATATGTGCAAGATTGTCACACGAATGAATTTGTTGGATATTTATATCACCGTTCTTCTGAAGATCATGAGTGGAAAAAAAACTTTGGAGAAATATATTTTGTTTGGTCTCCTTTAATGTAATCATCTTTTAATTGAGCGATGCATGCAATAATATCTTCATATATGGTCGTTGTATTTATTTTTCCTGAAGAAAAACCACAAGTATTTTGTAGGTGTTGTATTAAGATCTCAACCAAACGCATTATCGACTTACCTCATATAGAGCTAAAATTTCTACATGATTAGATGAAGTTGTTGCTATTATTTGTTTCGTTGGTCTCCATGAAATAACTACACCACCACATGTAAACAAATAACCTGTTTGTGATATACTATTGTGAGGATATGACAAGTAACATACATCTACATAACCTATTAATTTGAGTTTGGATACATTGTTATAAAATAAACTCATGTCTATTGTACCTTTAAGATAATAAACTGTATGTTTGACTCCGTTCCAATATCTTTTTGTAGGCGAAGAACTGTATTTTGCTAACAAATTGACCGTAAATGATATATTAGGATGTGTATAATTAGCAAGGTATATCAGGGCTCCAATCTCACTGAGATATGATACTTCAGGATCAAAGAATTCTTCATCCTTTTCTTGAGGCCTGAAAGGATCTTTCTCTACGTCTAATGATCTAACAACCATTGAAGTAGACAACGGGTGACATTTTACCATATTGGTCAAGCTTTGAAATCTCAAAAGCTCACGCCACATTTTATTAGTCTATATCAGAATATGAAGAAAGTAGGAGAAGTGACCTATAGAGTTATATTGTTGCTGTTTCTTTCGAATCTTCGTGATGTCTTCATGTGTGTCAATTGAGGAAATACATTTATGACCCGTCTCATGTGATTTAAGTGGATGACGTGCATGTTAGACATAACTTTACCGATGAGCCATCTCCCTTAAGAGTAGAGGATCGAAAACTGAACCAATTGAGGGTCAGAGAGATTGTACTGGTGTGTCATATACCAATTTTGCTCGGGCACCTAACCTTCATATATTTTCCAATACCATTTTATTTTGAATAGATGAATTGACGCAACTATTTTGGAGTTAAGACTTTCATGTATAGGGTCACATGTCCGAATCTCCGCATTAGACGTTTTGACATTTTCCCATTTCTGTTGTTACTAACCTTAATTTCATTTTTATTTGTTTTAATTCAAAAAATCACCAAAAAATTACATTTTTATAATTTTGTTTCAATATTTTTTTTTATTTAAAGTATTTTTGACTTGGACCCAAAGTAAAATTAAAAGTTACCTTATATATATATATATATATATATATATATATATATATATATATATATATATATATATATATATATATATATATATATATATATATATATATATATATATATATATATATATATATTATAAAATAAACAGAAATAAGTTATAAAGAGAATATAGAAAGAATGATAATGAGATTGATCCCATTTATAGAACATCATTTAGACAATATAATAAATATAGATTGATTAAATAAAGGACGAAGTTATTGGGAGACAAATCATTTAATTATTTATAACGCTCCCCTTGAATGTTTGTTTTGGATATGCCTCGTTAAAGTCTTACTAGAAAAAACCCTGTGGGAAAAAATCTAATGAAGGGAAAAGTGTAGAATATCCTTTTTTAAATAAATTTACTTCTCCCCCTCAGTTGACCGGTTATTTCTTTGAGGATGAAGATCAATTTGTTGTACTAGTTGATTAAAAGTTCTACTTGGGAGTGACTTTGTGAAAATATGTGCAAGATTGTCACAGAAATGAATTTGTTGGATGTTTATATCACCGTTCTTCTGAAGATCATGAGTGGAAAATGTTTTTGGAGAGATATGTTTTGTTCGGTCTCCTTTAATGTAATCTTCTTTTAATTGAGTGATGCATGTAATATTATCTTCATATATGGTCGTTGTATTTCTTTTTCCTGAAGAAAAACCACAAGTATTTTGTATGTGTTGGATTAAGGATCTCAACCAAACACATTATAAACTTACCTCATATTATGCTAAAATTTCTGCATGATTAGATGAAGTTGTTGCTATTATTTGTTTCACTTGTCTCATGAAATAACTACACCACCACATGTAAAAAAAAACCTGTTTGTGATATACTATTGTGAGGATATGATAAGTAACATACATCTACATAACCTGTTAATTTGAGTTTGGATACTTTGTTATAAAATAAACTCATGTCTATTGTACCTCTAAGATAACAAAGTGTATGTTTGACTCTGTTCCAATATCTTTGTGTAGGCGAAGAACTGTATCTTGCTGAAAAATTGACCGTAAATGATATATTAGGATGTGTATAATTAGCAATGTACATCAGGGCTCCAATCTCACTTAGATATGATACTTCAGGATCAAACAATTCTTCATCCTTTTCTTGAGGCCTGAAAGGATCTCTCTATATCTAATGATCTAACAACCATTGAAGTAGACAACAGGTGACATTTTACCATATATAAGTGTTTTAACACCTTTTCTATATAGCCTTCTTGATGTACAAATATTCCTTTGTCCAAATGCTTAATTTGTAAGCCTAGAAATGATTTTTTTCCACTATGTCCTTCATCTCAAACTCTTTCTTTAAGCAATTCATAGCTTTTGGAAGCTCTTTAGGAGTTCCAATAATATTTAAGTCATCAACATAGACAACTATTATTGCAAATTCTTTTCCTGATCTTTTTATAAAAATACACGAACAAATGGAGTTATTTGTATATTCCTCTCTAAGCAAATATTCACTAAGACAGTTATACCACATGTGTCGAGATTGTTTCAACCCATAAAGATATTTGTTCAATTTTATGGAGTAGTTTTCTCGAGATTCGCAATTATGTGCATTTGGTACGTTGAACCTTTCAGGGAGTTTCATGTAAATTTCACTATCAAGTGAACCATACATATAAGTTGTTACAACATCCATCATGTGCAAATTAAGCCCTTCATGTTCTACAAGGCTTATTAAATATCGAAAAGTGCTTGCATCCATTACAGGTGAATATGTCTCATCAAAATCAATATCAGGTCTTTGTGAAAATCCTTGAGCGAAAACCCATTATTTTCATTTCACTTTTGCACGAAAATCCATTTGTAACCAACTAGTTTCACATCTTGAGGTGTTTGGACTACAAGTCCAAAAACTTGTCTTTTGTAGAGAGAGTTTAATTCTATTTCAATTGCATCTTTCTATTTTGGCCAATTCTCATTCTATAATTTTTAATAGATGTTGGTTCATGATCCTCTTTGTCATTTATCACATTTAGTGCTATATTGTACGAAAAAATATCATAAATTTCGACTTCGTGTCAGTTCTATTGTATTTCATTTTAGACATAATTTATCGAGATCTCTTTATTTTCATGAGTTTCAGGTACCTGATTAATCTCTTCCTGAGATGAAATGTTTATTATGTATGAAGATTATTTTAGATTTTCTATATCCTCACTTGGACCATATTTATTCTTATCTCCCTTTCTTGTTCGAGGATTTTTATCTTTGGAACCGATTGGTCTACCACGCTTCAGGCGTGGTTGAGACTCATTGGATTGTCCAACAGTGATATCCATTTTTATTGGAACATTTGCGTGATATATATATATATATATATATATATATATATGATTTAGTCACACCTTTTGGATTAGTGAATGCATTTGGTAGTTGATTTGCTAAGCATTACAAGTGAATTATCTTTTGAACTTCTAGTTCACATTCTTTCGTTCGAGGATCAAGATGAGATAATGATAATTCTTTCCAACTGATCTCTTTTTCCAGATTCTTATTCTCTCCTCCTAATGTTGGAAAATTTGATTAATCAAAATGACAATAAGCAAAACGAGCAATGAATAAATCTCCTACTGTTTGTTCAAGGTATTTTATAATAGATGAAGATTCATATCCAACATACATTCCCATCCTCCTTTGAAGACCCGTCTTAGTTCGTTTTGGTAGAGAAATTGGTAGATACACCGCACGTTCAAAAACTCTTAGATGAGAAATATTAGGTTCTTTACCAAAAACAAATTCTAAAGGGGAAAAGGTGTGATAACTCGTTCGTCCGATGTGAATCAATGTTGCAACATGCAAAATTACATGTCCCCTAGCAGAAAATGCGAGTTTGCATCTCATAATAAGCGGTCTTGCAATTAATTTTATACGTTTGATAAATGATTCTGCAAGTCCGTTTTGTGTATGAACATGTGCTACTCTATGTTCAATGTCAATTCTAATAGACATACAATATTCATTAATTGCTTGATATGAAAATTCTGCAACATTATTAGAGGATGTATTTTCTTGACAGGATAATCAGGTAATTGAGCTCTTATTCGAATTAGTTGAGCTAAAAATCTTGCAAAAGCTTGGTTCAAAGTTGACAATAAACAAACATGTGAACAACTAGTTGATGCATCAAATAAAATCATAAAATATCTAAATGATCCACATGATAGGTGTATTGGTCCACAAATATCACCATATATATGCTCTAAAAAACTGATAGATCAATTTATTTCCATTTTTTGTTGGTGATGGATAAATTATCAACTTCCCTTGCGAGCAAGGGTTGCATCAGAACTTATTTGATTGAATAATTTTGTGACTCATTAATTGATGACTGGATAAATTTTCAAATATTTTTTGCATCGTTATATAACCGGGATGGTCCAACCGGTCATGCCAAATTACAAATTAATTATTATTTGTAAACTTTTGGTTTACAATTCCATGTGCTTCAATTATACTAATATAAGTGTAGTACAAGCCTGAGGAAAAAGCCAGTAGCTTTTCCATTATATATTTCATGTCCAAATTATGTTATGTAAAACAATGATATTCAATACCTCCATCATCTTTTGTTTCAATATGGTAGCCATTTAGGTGAATATCTTCGAAACTTAATAAATTTCTAGAATTAGAGGAATATAGTGCATTCTCAATGTGTAATATTGTTCCTCTACTTAACAATACACTGACTCTTCAGGAGAAATAACACGGACATCAATATTTTACTTTACTAAGTAAGAGAAATATTTTTTATCTTTAAAAATTATGTGAGTAGTTGCACTAACAACGAGACAAACATACTCATAATAGCGTAAGTGCTGACATTCATTCTTCTAAAAAAATAATAATAAATCATGAATGCACTTTAAACATAGAAAAAAATAGCTAGTATTATCATTTAAAAATAATAATCATTAGAATACCAACTAATTTGAAGTCTCGAACTTAAAAAACTTCACATATAAAAAGAAAATATGAGTTTTATTTAGTAAAATAGCTTTACTTATATAATATTATTTGTCAATTTGAATACAATAAATAAATATTTTTTTATTAATTAATTTAATAATTGAGATTTATTTTAAAATAAGTAAGATGTTAGGGGATTAAACGCACGACAAATAAATCTAATTTTTTATTGTTATTTAATTTATGAAAGTGGTTTTTCTGGGAATTTCTTAACTCACGTCATAATCTTTTTACGCACCATGCAAAATTTCTTAAATGCTCATGAAACTCGAAAGTATACTTCCGGTGCACACCAACATCTGATAAAATAAATATAAAATCAGAACTTTACTTCCGGTTCTGTATCAGAACTGTAATTCTGGTTTTATTCATAACAGAATCCAAAAATCTTCATTGCATTGGTTAACATAGACATACATATAATTCATAACATAAACTTAGCAAATACATTTAGTATTCAAACATAAATCAAATATTACAAATCAACACCCGGGTGGACGTTGCAATATCCACATAATATCATCGACCATTCTTGATAAAGTCGCATCTAACTCGATTAGAACTTTCTCCCGAAAACTTTCATAAGTAGACCATATAGCCCATAAATCAGCGTTGTTCTTCAGCTCACGATTGATGAACCAAAGATTCTCGTCATTGTCAATTGATGGCGAGCGGTACTCGATCTTCACTACCTTTTAACATATTTCAATAGATCGAGATATTTCACACAAACAACTCGGAACGGTAAAACAACATCAACATATAACTCTTTTGTAGATGAATTTATTCTAACATTCTGTTATATCCCAAAATTTCCCTTCCTATTTTTCAAGTCAATACACATCTCCATACTCAAGAGCTCCTCAAGGGTTGACCAAATGAACCCTCTCCTAAGTAATCAACCCACAACTAGGGTTTTGATTCTCTCAAGTTAAAAATGATTTCTATTGCCTCAAGTGAGCATCATGACTCCTCATATGTCTCAAGGTATCACCATGTCAAGTTTCAAGCCTCATAGCTCAAGTCTGCTCAATCAATTACTCATATGGTTGAAAATCAGTTGTATTGGACAAAACGTCAACTGTGGTCAACATCAAGATTTTGAAGTCACATTCATCATTTGATCAAGGGTTGATCATGATTCATCAAGAAAATTCAAGGAATGGTCAAAAGTCAAAGTTTCTAAATTAGGGTTTTTTGATAAAAAGTCAACAGAACTTTGACTAGGCATAACTTTCACATACTTCATGAGAAATTTTTTCACAAAGGCTCATTTTGAAGGGAATTCAATTCTCTACAACTTTTTGTCTCACAAGCTTTGCCCAAAAATGCTTCATTTGAGAGTTATAGGTCAAGACATTATAGGTCCTTCTAAAAGTCAACAAAAAGTCATCTTTTTCCAAAGAAGTGTACATAAGCATGGAAGCTACAATGAATATGATACCAAAATGAGAATTTATAGTACATATTAAGCTTTCTTAAAAGTCCAAGAACACTCTCAAATGATAAAAATTGAGCAAGTATGATTTGGGCAAAAATGGAAAGTTTGAAGAAATGCATGAAGGAAATATTGACCAAACTTGAAAACTTTCCAAATGGGCCTATATTTCTTTGATTCAAACTTGTTTTTAATCTTTCCAAGAGCCTCCAAGCCCATCCACACGCCATGGTTTCATTTATTTTATTTGTTTTTGGATTAATTCACTTTAATTCAAATTTAATTAAAATAAAATATGAAATTAAATAAAAACAAGTGCAAGGCTGTAAATTGGAGTTGCTTAAGGTCCAAGATAGTCATGATAGGTGGCCAATTTCGTTCAAGATTTGATTGGCATAAGATTGATGCAAAATTGAAGAAAAATCAAGTTTTAATGCAAATTGGAAAATCAAATATTTTTCTCATGAATGCAAGATATTCTCTACACAATTGTTGACCGAAATCCTTCCTCTATAAGTACACAAGATATTCAGATCACAAAGGGACGAAATCTTTGCCTCCAAGAACCCTAACCTAGCTTGAAAAAAACTGTGACTTTCAAGTAACTTGCAACCAAGGTTCTAGCTCGATTCAGACCAAACAAAGCCTCAAACTACATTCCTTGATCCTCTCTGAAGCATTCCAGATCGTTACAAGGTATCAAAACACCCTGAAACACGATTTCAGAGTCACAATTTGCACTCTTATTTTTCAATTTTGATTTTGATCATTTATGCATCATAAACATGTTTCGATTGTATATTCTTGTTTAGAATGGTGTTTGCAAGCGTTCTGGGCAGTTTAATTTGTGTTTAGTTGCAGGTATGAAGGTTCACCATGGCTAGGGTTCTGAGTTCATAATTTGGGGACACTAGGTAAGAGGAAAAATTGGCCGAAACTAAGGGCACCAGTGAATTCAAGGGATGATTTCCAATCGATCCATGTCCCTGGATTAAATTTATAACTTGTATTTCTGAGTTTTGATTTTTGTAGGTGCTATAGTGACAGACGCGACCGTAGGTAAACGGTTTACCCACGGAATTGGCCGTCGGTAAAGGTTTCAAAAATTTGAAACGGGGACGAAGTCCCTTGCGCGCGCGTTTTGGTTTTATATATTTTAAATTTTAATTTTATTATATATGTTTTTCCTTCTATTCCAATAACATCAAGTGCATGTAGTACAAATGGCAAGAAGGCAAGGCTGGTGACCCCTGGGTCCTGAGTTCGAAACCCAGTGGCTGCATATGTTTTTTTTTGACATTTTACTAGCCCTTATTTTTCTCATATTTTCTTATTTCTTGTTTTTCTTTTCTTAATTTTATTTTTCTTTTCAAATATTTTTTAAAATACCATAAAAATCACAAAAAATATTTCTTTTTTAGAATTAGGTAAATAAAATTCTTATTTAATTTTTGACATAAAATTTTTTATATTTTCTTTTATTTTTTAATTAATTGTTTAATTAACCTTTAAATTAAATTTCTTATTATTTTTCTTAATCAAACCAATTCCAAAAAAATACCAAAAAATATTTTTCCTTTCAATTAGGGTTTAAAACACTTATGTCTCCATTCAAATATTTTTCTTTTATTTATTTATTGCTTTTTCGCATTTAAAATTCTAGAAATCGATGTATAGGTCGCAAGGATATTTTTGTAATAGCATAGATTTAATTTCTCACACTTTACTTTCTTCACCTTTCATTCTATATATGCCCCAAAGCCTTGTAATAGTGTAGTGTTTATTTTCTGCACTTTTACTTTCCGCAACTTTACTTTTATGCAAATATTCAATGCTTAGATGTATGTTAACTAGGGTTTGTATGGCAAGACTAAAATCAACCGTTAAATAACTCTAATTCAAAAGATAACATATCTAAATCAACACACTTGCATACTCACACCACTAGGGTATCCTCTCTTATTGCCTTATGAATACAATGGTCGTGTCTCTTGAACGTAGGGGTACTGTAACACGGTGGGAGAACTAACTTGTTTGTTTTGCGTTTTATCGCAAATGTTGCGGATAACAAGAGTCGCCACCGACTTTTTTAATATCGAATTAAGGGAAGGCGAAAAGAATAGGAAAAACCTTCGTTAGATTCTGAGTACGGGAGTGTTTACTGTGGAAAATGGTAAACAACCGCTGGTCCTCCCTAAGTCCTAAAACTAAGGGTTACTTGCAAGATCGACCAGTTGATCTTAAGAGACGTGCTAAGATTTGGTATATTGTATTGATTCTGTAGAAAAAGACCTTGGCTAAGAAACGGTTTTCAGTGACCAAGGGAAATAGCACAATAGCTTTCCACACAGACATAATTTTGACTACCTGTTAACCGACTGCAGGCGCTGGAAACAAAACTCAAAGGAACACTAATTGGTGACTCGTGACCAATAGTTGACGTTTGAAGTATTTTGATAAAGAAAAACAAAAGTAAACAAACAGTAAAGATAAATTTAAATGTAAATTGATTGCATTAAAAAGAAATATGGTGATTCACGTATATCAAAGGCTTGAATGACTCTTTCTTCCTTTAGCGCGAAATTGGGCAGAGTTTTGGGAAGCAATTTGGAGATACAATTGAACACACCTAAAATTCTAACATATTGACTTATTTATAGTATTTTACAAAATTACTGCTAAAAGTAATCAACAGACGAGATTTAAACTAGAGACAACTGCTGCACACGATTTCGCCATCCATTTAACGCTTCGGACCCATGATCTTCTGAAACAACTGCCCACGATCTCCTTATTATGACTTTTTCCCGCTTCATGACTTCAGAAAAACTAACTGCTTTTGGTTTCAGTATACTTTCTAAGGAATGGAAATATTTCCTAAGTCCCTTAGCCTACACTTCGACAACATGACCGTTTCGACTAACGCCTTCATTCGACCCAACACTTATGTCGAATCAACCAACACATCATTTTGTCGATCTAGTTTTATTTTCGACGCAATTTGTTCTGGCTGTTTGGTCGATTTGGGTTGGTTTTTTGACTCAGCTTCTCAACCGACATGTGTTTTCTGGTATTCTCCCACAAACTATCTTTGTTTAAGATTTGCCCTTAACTTGTAGGGACATTTGCCTTTAACCAGTGGTGCCCTTAAACACGTTTACAAATTTCATGTTAATAAAATGCCCCCCCAGAGATGCCATTTTCGAATTTTTGATTTTGTCGAACATGAGATAATGGTATCTATGTTGTATCTTCTGTCGGCTTAGTCGTTTCCATTACCTCTGAAAATAGCTCACTGTTCTAGTCTTTTCGTGACGTCAGACAATCATGGAAACATATTTGCTTTTATCTCGAGACGTGGGAATATTTAATGCTTGGCCATCATCGCTTTTGGTGGCAGACATGGCCCACCATGCTTGCAGCTTCATCTGGCCACACGTGTCCCTCGACGGACACGATTTCAAGCCTAGGGAATCGCCACGATTTCCTTCGTCTCTTCGTTTTCTTCATCTCCACGCCTATAAATAGGCATTCTTCCTATTTTCTTTCTTTTTCCTCTACGCTCTCATTTCTTACACCAAGAAAACCCAGAAAAAACTTCATCTTTTACGTTCTCAATCTTCAAACCAAGAAAACCCAGAAAACCGCAAACCCTTAATCACTGTTATTTTCTCTCAACTCAACCACCAAGGGTCTTTGCTATTTTTTCAAGCTTTCATCTTAACCCAGAAACCTGCAATATTTTCAGTTTTCAAACTTTTCTCCTAGTCCGAAACTAGAGATCTTCAAACCCCTATTTTCACCATCTTCATCTTTCTTCCATCCAATGGCAGACAAATACGTTTCAAGAGCTCCAGCAGAAACCCTTCACATCCTCCATATTGACGGTAAACCCTATGTACCAGAGCCTCCATGTTCTGAAGAGAAGGCCAAAATATAGCAATCATAGGTACTTATTCCTTTTCGGCTTAGTGATGAACCTTTAGCCTTTCTAGGTCCATTACTCGTAGATGTTCCTTCTGAAATCTACGTGGATGACGAAGGTGCGTTCTTTCCCACTAGTCAGCGTATCCGTCGTCTGATTACATCAACGAACCCTATTTCTTTGCTGTTTGTTGACAGAAACTTCCGCACTGCTCCCCCTTGAACTGCCCTAAGTTTAGGGCTTGGATGGAAAGGTTGGAACCTAGTAAAGGCCAACAATGGAGATAAATGGGCATTTATGACCTATTAGAACTATCTCGTGTCGACCAACCTTATTCTGGCGGCATGCTGTTGGCTGCCTTACATTTTTGGGAAGGATCCACCAATACTTTCTATACGAAGTTTGGCATGATGACCCCCACACTACTAGACTTGGCTGCTTTAATAGGAATAAAGCCTGATGGGATAATCTTCAACCACACCGACCATGAGCCCATTCAAATAAAATTCGACGTTGGCGAATCCAAACATCCAACCTACGCCAACTTCATCAACCACCATCATCGTGACTCTGATGAAGAACATGTCGCTTTTTTGACTCTTTGGCTGTCTCGTTTTGTGTTTTGTTCAAGATCGATGCAAATAGCCAAACAATTCGTTCATTTGGCCACTCTGTTGCATAGGGGTGAAAACATTGCCTTAGGCCAATTAATTTTGGCCTCCTTATATGCCTCTATGACCGACGTGGTCAACCAAATAAAGAGCTTCAACCCTAATAATCCAAAGAAGAAGAGTGTATTAGTCCATGGTCCCTTCTAGCTTCTGCAACTGTGGCTAAATGCCACTTTCTTTGAAGACGTGAAACCTTTTCGACAGAAGAAGGTTTCAACTTCTCAAGACAGGAGCGGGGCTATGTGGCCATGTTATTTGCCTTTGATTCCCATAGACAAAACTTCTTCTCCAAATGACGAAATCTTCAAAATGCTCTTCGACATGATGCTGACGCGGGAAGACTTCAAACCCTCAATGGCTCCGTTTGCTGACGGCAAGAGTGGACCATCGTGGAATACTGAATCTTTTCCATCCGTCGAAGCAAAAAATCGAAAGAGGTCTTTGGTCTTTTGGAGGCGTTTTTTGACTCCCTAGTTTCTTACTTACGTCATTACTCACATGAGTCCCTGTTTAACAGCCTATCAACCCAACTTGGGGGCTAGATAGTTTGGGCTCTGTTAGATTGTGCCTAAGTCATTTTATCCATCTTATGAATTGCTCAATGATGTCTTAGATGACCGAAGTTGGGAGGTAGTCAGGGAAAAGATTGACACTCTTTGGGCTCAACGAGCCAAACTCACATTCACTCTGTTCAAACCGACGTTCTACTGCACCCAAGAGTTTGAAACTTGGTGGCAGTCGTATCTCATTACTTTTGTGAATGATGCTGCTGTCAAGATGAATGAACTGACCGTTGCTTTCAATACTTTTCAGGGGAAAACAACGAAATGTAAGGCAATCCACATCAGAGAAATTCAAGCTTTTCAGAATTTTTTCAGAGTGGTATATTTGCCAAGCAATCTTCGTCGAACCATCCATGACGCGGCCCAAGAGATAAAGGAGAAGGTAACTGAGAGGATTCCACAACTTAAGATCCCTAGTTACGCGAAAGAAAAATATCTTTACGCACTTCACTTCGGAAAAATCAAATTTCCTCCTTTGCCGACTAGCCCGCTAGCCTTGGCTTTTTGACCGCCAATCCCGGATTGGTGGTATAGCTCTTGGTCGACTATTCAAAATTCTTACAAAAAGAAAGCCGACTGGGTGGTTCTGACGAAGCATTGGTTGCATGACTACCCAGACTTTCTGCATATCGACCTTGAATATGTGAGAGAGCTTGCCGTAGTACCCAAGGGTAACCACTTCTGGAAAGTTTTGTTTCCTTTCACAATTAAACTCACTGCATTATTCGACTTAGATAGCTGTACCTTTGCCACAGGTAGTTGCTCCTAGGCAAAAACTTGCTGCTGTTGAAAGCCAAGGAGGGTCGTCGACGAAACCTGTCAAAACCAGCGCCAAAGGAGGCCCCTCACAGTCAAAGGTGTGCCTTATTCACACCTGTATTCATGTTTCTTCTCTTCGACACCTCTCTTATGTTTTGTTGCCTTGCAGTTCACACCCATTCATACTCCTTCTGACGACGAACCCATTTCTACTTCTGTCAAGAAGGCTGATTCTTCTGTAAGTATAAATGTCTATGTTTCGACATCCCGTATATCACAAACCACTAACGTTTCTATTTGATATGTAGCAGAGTCGAAACGCTCAGTGGATTCGGATGCTCCCTCCAACATATCCAAAAATTCCAAGAGGGACAAAAAGTCTCACCATAGTGGGAAGACTGTGGTAAGCATGTTTTAATTTAAAGTGTTTTGAGAAAAGTTATGATTTCTCTTAATATGTTCTTTATTTCTACAGCCATCACCTAATGAACAATCTCACCACTCCCGTAAATCCAAAGACCATAAAAAGAAGCACGCATCCTCTCTTGAGGAAAAGACTGCAAAAAAGAAAAGAAAGCCCCCACGACCGAAGACCTTGGAGTGAAGGTCGATGATAAGGTGAAGCCGACAATGGTCGGCGATTAGCCGCTCATTACTAGACGGAGAGGTAAAGTGCTCCTAACTACTTGTCACGACGCTGCCTTATTTTCGAATGCTGATAATATCATAATACATACAACCATTGTCACCCCGACCCTACGCTCGCGTCTGAAAAGATTAAAGAAACAGAAGAGGACGCTACTTCTGCTTCAATTAGAGGAATCGAAACAAGAATTCCCACTTCACCACCACAGGTATTCGTCATATTCTCTAGTGTGTTTTGATTATTGAATCATACCTAACTGATATCTGTACTCTCTTTCAGGTCAAAGCTTCTGAACCACAATGCAGCGTGCCAGATTATACTCTGCTTTCAGAAGCTTCTTCACCCCATCATCGACAGGCTCTCAACGTGGCCGCTGATGAGTTTGTTGATCTTACTGTTTGGGCTTCTCTTAGTGACTCTAATTCGGTCACTAGTCCTTCCAGGCATGAGGGTTATAGTTTGACTAGCTCTGACTCTAGCCTTTCAGATTCCCTGCAAGGTTCGGAGAATCCTCAAACTATCACCGTTCCATCCCAAGTTCAGAGTCTTTCTGAGAAGAATGATTCAGCTGGCCCCTCTAGGGTGAAAGATGTTTTGGCCGACATGCAAGATTGGACCAATTCGTAAGTCGGTACGTTTCGTCTTCAGACTCTGACCGCTCCCAGGTCTATGGTAACAAGCTGGGACCTGAAGCAACTAAGGTCAAGAAACTGACAAACACCATCCGTACCTATGCTTTTAATCCTGACTTGCCTCATCTGCTGCATGAGGATTTAGCTCTTGGACCAGAGCTTATGGATGCTATCACTCAATTAAAGGGTCTTGAGATCTCTGAATTCTCAAAGCTTATGATAGCAGCATTTGAAGACATCCTCTCCCCCTTGCTGACCAATATTACTCAAATGAAGGAGGCTGAGCAGTTGGTCGAAACAAAACAAGCGATGGTGAAGAGAAATGTGGAAATGGTGAAAAAAACCAAAAGGAAAAGAGCTGCTGAAATACGCAATCGAATTGTCGAGTTGATGAAGGAACTAGAAGCTTTAAACGCAGAATTGGAGCTTGTTGTAAAACAAGATAACGAACTTGACCAGGCTAACACTCCTGATCAAACCAAAATGCTCCAATTAACCAAAGATGCCCTCATCGTCAGTACTGCTACAACCCGAGTCGAAGAGGAATTGCTCACACTTAGGATAAGAGTTGATGGGCTAAGTGTTCGCGTTAAAAAGTGATGCACGAGGGAATCAAATCTGAATTCGAATTCTCTGGCTCGAAACGATTTACTCTTTTGATTTGTTTATAAAGATGCCACGAGCATCAAACTTTATTGTTTCCAAAACAAGAAAAATGAGATGAAAAAGGGGAAAGCTGCAATACCCTCAATTGATATGATATGCATTACGACTAGCGCGAACTAGACGCAACGCATTGGGGAGATTCCAGGAAAGGGGGTTTGTTATATAAAGGGAATAAATGTGGCACCCTAAATATATATAGTTATCTATAGCTTTATATATATATATATATATATATATATATATATATATATATAAATAGTTTGATATATTTGTGTGTTTTAATTTGCTATTTCTATTTTTGGGAAAGTTTCTCCTTTGGATTTTAAGAAGGGTAGATTTTGTGGGATCCTAGGTTTTGTTATTATTATGCTCGCAAAGATCATTGGGATCTTCTGCATACATATCCCTTAATGGGAATCAGAGCATTTGTAGCTCGGATCTAAAGGGAGCTATGATTTTGTTTGGTTTGAGAGAGAAAGAAGCATGCTCGCCAAGGATGAGACCTTGTGCCTACGTATTCTCAAAGGGATGTTGAGAAAGTCAGAGCAATCATAGTTCCCACTTATGCTAGTGGAAGCAACGGGATGTTATTAAGAGACAAAGACAAATGTCATCTTATCTATTTCATCACATACATTTTGAAAGGTTGATTGATTAAATCTTTCATCGTAAGTATTAGGTGTTTTTCTTGAGTGTACAAGCGTTACCACTTACGAGTTAATAAAGATGTTTGAAAAGATGATTAAATCTTTTAGTTGTAAGCATTGGGTGTTTTGCTTGAGTGTACAAGCGTTACCACTTACAGATTAAAATATGTTTTTTTGTTTGAAAAGTGTTTGAAAAGAGTTTGATTTATGTGATGTGATAGATGAGATAATTCTTCCATAGAGATGATAAATGTCTAAATATCTTTAGGAGAAATTGATTGGATTAGGGGAGATGCTTTTAAGAAGCTCGTGGGTCCTTGTATTGTAAGCCCAAGAGAAGGCATTCCGAGGGTCATCGAGGGTCCTTGTATTGTAAGCCCAAGAGAAGGCATTCCGAGGGTCATCGAGGGTCCTTGTATTGTAAGCCCAAGAGAAGGAATTCCGAGGGTCATCGAGGGTCCTTGTATGAAGCTCAAGAGGAAGCTATAGGGTATGGCTGGATTTGGCTTTAAGAGTGGTTTCACCGGGAAACCATCCTCTTAGGATTTCAAGAGTGATTTCACCGGGAAATCATCCTCTCAGGGTTCTATCCTAGCGCAGGTGATTCTTTGTATTGGAAGCCCAATAGGAGGCTGTTAATAGATTTCCAGGTCTCTTTCTTGTTTGATGCCCAAGAGAAGGCTAAACTCAACGACGGAGTTCTTTTGAACGAAGCCCAAGAGGAGGCTAACTCAGCAGGGGAGTGTTGTCTTATATGAAGCCTAAGCGGAGGCTAAACTCAGTAAATGAGTTTTCTTACATGAAGCCTAAGAGGAGGCTAACTCAATAAATGAGTTATCTTATACAAAGCCTAAGAGGAGGCTAACTCGATAAATGAGTTATCTTGTACAAAGCCCAAGAGGAGGCTAAAGGGAACCTAGTTGTTAGACTAGTTGTTATGTTATAACAGAACAATTATATAAACAAGTGTGTGATGTGTATTCACAGGAGTTTATGAAGGAAATATAAACAAGTGTATAAAACAAGCGTTTAAAGCAAGTGTAACTTGAATATATACAAGGTTTTGGATGTGTACAAGGGAATGAATATGTACACGAAGGGGTGTTTATGTACATTTTTGAAAGTATTAAAAATACTTAAAATGTCTCATTGTTAACTTAATAAAAATATAATCAAAAAGAAAATATTTTTTGGATTTTTTTGACATAATCATAAAATAGGCATATTAAATGACAAGTGTGCAAAAAATCATCTCAAAATGAGAAGTTTTGGATGGTTTTTGAAAATGTTGAAGTTTGTTAGAAACTTGAGAAAAAAAGAGTGTTTTTTTGGTCCTAAGGAGGTTTGAACCTTGGACATTTGGCTTAGAAATGAAGATTTTCCATTGAGCCATTTGCTAGAATTGTCACTTAATTACCTTTCTTAGAAGGAGTTTTGAAAAAAAAGAAAGTTTTGAAAAAGTCCAGAAGTTGGACTTCTGAAGGGTTCAGAAGTTGTCTTGCTTCTGGGGGATTAGAAGCTATCTTGCTTCTGGAGCATGAGAAAGAGCTTTTGGAGCATGTTGCTAGCAGCTTCTGGGGCGTGTTGGCTAGCATGGTGCTTCTAGGTTGCAGCTTCTGGGCATGAGAAGGAGCGCATGGTGCTTCTTGTGGAGTTAGAAGCATGTTGAGAAAGCTTGCTTCTAGGGGTAGAAGCATTAGAAGCTTGAGGCTTCTAGAGATGTAAGTACTATGAGTACTTCTGGAGAGAGTGTAAATGAAGAGCCTCTAGGGGTAGAAGCTTCAGAAGCACTTATGGAGGCTGAGCCTCAGAAGGACTTCTGAAGAAACAAGCTTCAGAAGCTTGTTATTTCCTTTTGTTCAAAAAAGGTTCCAGGGGGATTCGAACATTGGACCTTGAGGCGAAGGAAGTTTTTAAGGCGTGCTGGCTTTACCACTGGGGTGGCTATACATCCATTGTTTAAACTTAAACTAAAAATATATATTTTAAGCCTAGCTTCAGAAATTGGAAATTCAACTTCATCTTCTTCGTTGAACAGAGCGCGAACATGGCCATGGCTGGGATTCAAGTTTCTTCATTTCTTGATCAATTTTAAAAGTTCAAATACCATTTTGTCTAGATTTTCATCACGATTTTGAACATGTATCTTATTAAAATTATTAATCAAAGATGAACACGAATTTTAACAATCCCAATTTAAACCCTAATTGAAAAAAGTGATTAATTCTTTAAACACAATTGATTTTAGTTTAAATTAAAGATCCAGATAGCTTTAGTAATTGGATATCTACATTTTCCTTTTCAATTTTAAAGCTAAAAACGCATGAATGGAGGTACCAAAGTTTGAAAAACTCACTTCTTGGTATGAAATACCAGTTCGAGCTGGGCTGCTTCCAGGTGCAAAGTAAGGATTGTTTTAGCTTCCCTGAACCTCACTGAGTGTGTTCCTACTCTTAGTTTGTCCTGAAGATGGCTGGAACTTTCTGACCAAGTCAAGTTGCAAGTTGCTTTCTGATCAAGTTGCAAGTTGCAAGTTGGCTCAAAACTTGCACAAATGGAGTTTTGTGTAGAAAACTGTTTCTTAGCTTGTTTCTTGATGGTTTTAAGTTTTAAACTACTTCTAAATGATGTTTAGAACATGTTAGAAACTTAAGTTTGCTCAGATTTTGCAAGGTTTGAAGATTACAAAATTTTCCCTCTTTGAACTTTGAAACTTGGAGTTTAAGAAAGAAAGAAGGAAAGCTTGATTATAATAGCTTTGGTGTAGTTTGAATTTGAAGAAATGACCTCTATTTATAGGCCAAGAAATCTGAATGACAAGGCAAGGTTATCATTGAGAGAGCTTTGCAACTTGCTTAAGAGGTAAGAAGGAATCTTTTGCATTTAATGCAAAAGTTACTTTCTAACCATGGTTAAAAATTTCTTTGATTCAATCCTTTTCTCCAATCATGTCTAACTGATATTTATCAGTTATAATCTGTCCAAGGCTGATGACAAGGCTTCTAGAAGAGAGATTTATGAAAAAATGACTTAAAGTTCTTGAAAAATGACTTATAATTCATGGTTATGGAGCTCTAAGTTTAATTTTCAAAACCTTAGCTACACAAAGTGTTTTTTCAAGTTCTTGGAAAGTTTGGAAAGCTTGTAACAAGGGCTACAACTTTCATGTTTTGAGTTTTTTCTAAATCCAAATGGATCTAGGTGAAAAATGACCTAGAAAGTGAGGAAAAACCATGTTTCTTAACACTTGAAAATTTTTCTAAGTGTTAGAAAAAATTCAAATCTTGACTTTTTGTTGACTTTTTCACATTTCTTGATTTTTTATGATCATGATGGATTATTTGAAATGTTTTTATGATTGAAAAAGTTTGGTCTTGAAAAAGTTGACCAAAAGTCAAAGTTTGACCTTTTTTGAGCAGATGAATTTTCATCAGATGGTTCAGAATTTGTCTGATGAAGAAACATGGATTTTGTAATGTTTTGAATCAAGAAATTAGGTCAAGATGTTGCATTTAAGACGTTAAGATCAATCTTCAAGCAAATAGGTCATCCATTGAGCAGAAAGTCAATGATTCACTATCTTCGATCAAAACCCTAATTGGTCGATTCATGATAGATCATGAGAAAAAGTTGGGAATCTAAAGATCAAATGTTGATGATTGATTAAGATAGATCAATTGAGGTGAGTGGAAACTCAAACCCTAATTGATTATATCTTGAACAGATGAAATTTTGAAGAAACCCTAACTTTGACTTCTAGAAGCCACGCATAATCTATTCTGTTCTGAAACTGTTAGTGATGCAAATGTAAGGTGGTATCTTAGGTAAAAAATTGGGGTATGACAGATGCCCCTATTTAAGTTTCTTTAACCTGATATATGAAGATGAAAATCTTCGTCTCGATAGGTGTGAAGAGACTTAAATATCAGAATACACAGATTTTGGACCTAAGATACCAAAAAATGCGAATGATGCAAAATGATTGCAAAAAGTTCACCCAGGAGATCTCAAAGAATGATATGCTGGGGGAAAGATTGTGAGGATGACTCAATCTGTCTAAGAAAGGAGAATCTTGTTTGTTGGGAAACAAGCAATTTGTTTCACTAGGAAAATAGATTCACCAAGCAAATGAATATTTGTTTCGCTTTGGGAAACGAGGATATTACCTTCTGTCAGCCTTGTGACAATGTTTAAGGTAATTGAAAATGATATTACCAATTATCAGCGTTGTGATAGTTTATGGTAATGAGTTTTAAAGATATTACCAATTACCAACAAAGTGATGATTATAACAAGGTAATTCTTGAGAAATTTACTGAGTATTCAGCCTTGTGAATAACAGACAATGATGGAAACAGATCTCAAATGAGTTTCTATTTTCACAACTACAATCTTGCCAGGGATCTCTCTTTTGAGAAGATGCAGGCATTTTGATTGAAAAGACACAAGTTTTCTTTAGACAGAAAGACAACTGCGGAGATTTCTTGAACTTTCATGATTGGACTCGCTGAGAAGAACAATCGTTTTATGACAAGTTTCAAGATGAAAAGGAAATAAGCAGCTTGGATGACGAGGCTATTGCTTATTGTTTGCAGGTAGATGTTTTTTGTGAAATCTAGACCTGAATTGATTAGAGACGAGGTTCTATCCAGGAATGAACTGGAAAGAAATGGTCAATCAAGACTTTGTTCCCTAATGAGGAATGATCTTAGTTGGGGGACAGGAGAAAAAAGATGTATTTTTCTGCTTGGGGATAATCTACTGGAGAGACGACACACCCACACTTGTTTTTTTGGGAATAAATGCAACCTAAACAAGTGAGATAGAAGCAAACATTGAGAAATGCAGGAATGCGTTAATGATGCTATGTATGAATGATGAATGTTAAGAATGTCATATGCATGCTGACAATACTTGACAAGACAACAAAAAGTATTTGGGAAAAGGACTACGTCACAATTCAAACAAATACTCAGCAAAATCTGTAGCAATGGTGTAGACGTTTACTGATGATGAATCTGAGTTGCATGCTTTAAACTTTTCTGGAAAAGGCATTTCATTGGCAACCTTGTTGGAGATTCTTTTCCGGATAAGAATATCGTCCTTTGATGATCTCTTTTGAGGAGAAGAAGACTTCTTAGTAGTTGTTTTATCTTTCAGAGGTCGAAACACTCATGGAGAAAACTGTTGAAGTTCTTTCTGTGTTCATAGTTCAAAGGAAAATTCGCTTTTATTTCAAAAATTTGAAGTAAAAATTCATTTAAAACTTTTTTTTAGTTTCAAAAGTGATTTTCCCAAGAAAAAGCGTTATTTTGCAAAACAGAATAAAGCAGGAATTGCAAACAAAATGGGCACAAGGCTCAAATTTTATTGATAGAATGGTAATCAACCAAAGGCGTGATTCCATGAGCTATTTGCAAAAGATGGAAATGATAATTTATTGGGAAAAGGCTACATTGAAAGAAATAACAACTATTATCTCTAACAGCCTTGAATTCCAGCTGTGCTTATTGCTTTATAAGATTTGATTGAAGATCCGTTGATGGAAGATTCTTCAGATTGACGAAGTACAGACTGATGCAGTTACTTTGTCATTTTGATCCTTGATTTTGCCTAGATTTCCTTTTCAGGTTTTCAATCTATCAGGATAAATTTCTGTTTATTGTCTCTAATTTTTGCCTGGACCGCCTTTTTAGGTTTTCAGTTCACCGAGACGCTCATTTTTGCCTAAGCCGCCCTTTTCGGGTTTTCGACTTACCGAGCTGTTCTTTTGTCGTTTTAGACAAAGTATTTTTTGACTGCATCAGCATTCACAGGATGTGGGAGTTCATCACTGTCCATGGTTGTGAGAGTCATAGCACTGTCAGAAAAGCTTCTTTTGACGATGTATGGGCCTTCGTAATTAGGAGTCCATTTGCCCCTAGAATCTGGTTGAAAAGACAGAATCTTTTTAAGCACGAGGTCGCCTTCTTGGAATTCACGAGGTCGAACCTTTTTGTCGAAGGCTTTCTTCATCCTTCTTTGATATAATTGTCCATGACACAGAGCGGTCAGGCGCTTTTCTTCGATTAAGTTCAGCTGATCGTATCTGTTTTGACACCATTCGGCCTCAGATGACTTAGCTTCCATGAGAACTCTCATTGACAGAATCTCAACTTCTACGTGGAGCACTACTTCCATGCTTTATACTAGAGAAAAAGGAGTTTCCCCTGTTGAAGTACGTACTGAGGTACGATACCCATGCAGAGAAAATGACAGCATTTCGTGCCAGTCTTTGTAGGTGATGACCATCTTCTGGACGATCTTTTTGATATTCTTGTTGGCAGCTTCCACGGTGCCGTTCATCTTTGGTTGGTAAGGAGATGAGTTATGATGCTCGATCTTGAATTCCTCACACAGTTCTTTCATCATTTTGTTGTTCAAGTTCGATCCATTGTCTGTAATGATCTTACTTGGAACTCCATATCGGCAAATGAGGTTGTTCTTGATGAACCTCACAACCACTTGTCTTGTAACGTTGGTGTAAGATACTGCTTAGACCCATTTGGTGAAGTAATCAATAGCCACTAAGATGAAGCGATGTCCGTTGGACGCTTTTGGTTCAATCATCCCAATCATGTCGATGCCCCACATGGAGAAAGGCCACGGAGAGGAGAGAACGTTGAGTAGAGTCGGCGGCACATGGATCTTATCTGCGTAGATCTGGCCCTTGTGACATCTCTTGACGTGTTTACAGCAATCGGATTCCATTTTTATCCAATAGTATCCTGCTCTCAAGATTTTTCTAGACATTGCATGCCCATTTGAATGGGTTCCATAGGACCCTTCATGCACTTCGTGAATTATCATGTCTGCTTCGTGTCTATCCACGCATATGAGAAGGACCATGTTGAAGTTTCTTTTGTATAACACATCTTCATTTAGGAAGAAATTTCTAGAAAGCCTCCTTAGAGTTTTCTTATCTTTGTGCGATGTCCCGAGTGGGTACTCCTGAGTTTGAAGAAAGCGTTTGTTATCGTGGAACCACGATTTATCATCGATGACTGCTTCGGTTGCAAACACATATGCAGGTCTTTCAAGGCGTCTGATGCTGATCTTAGGCATATCGTTCCAATGGTTGACTTTGAACATGGAAGATAGAGTAGCCAAGGCGTTTGCCATTCGATTCTGATCTCGAGGGATATAATGCAATTCAACTTTGTTGAAGAAAGTCAACAAACGTCTTGCATAATCTTTGTAGGGAATCAAACCAAGATGATGAGTTTCATACTTGTCTTTGATTTGATTGATCACAAGGGCTGAATCTCCATATATGTCAAGGATCTTGATCCTTAAGTCGATGGCTTCTTCGATACCCATGATACAAGCTTCGTATTCTGCGATGTTGTTGGTGCAATCAAATAGTAATTTGGCGGAAAATGGGATATGAGAACCCTCGGGAGTGATGATGACTTCCCCAATTCCACTGCCAAAAACGTTAACTGCTCCATCAAAGATTAAGCCCCATCTAGATTCTGGATCAGGACCTTCTTCAGGTAACGGTTCGTCACAATCTTTCATCTTTAAGTAGATAACATCCTCGTCAGGGAATTCGAACTTGAGAGATTGGTATTCGTTGATTGGTTGATAAGCCAAGTGATCAGCGAGAATGCTTCGTTTGACCACTTTTTGAGCACGGTATTGGATGTCATATTCAGATAATAGCATCTGCCATCGAGCTATTCTTCCTGTTAAGGCAGGATTTTCAAAGACGCACTTGATTGGATCCATTTTGGAGATTAACCAAGTTGTGTGATTGATCATGTACTGGCGGAGACATTTTGAAGCCCACACCAAAGCACAACATGTTTTCTCGAGCATGGAGTAACGAGTTTCACAATCTGTGAACTTTTTACTCAAGTAGTAGATGGCATGCTCTTTCTTACCGGTTTTATCTTGCTGTCCAAGCACGCAACCCATGGAATCTTCTAGCACGGTAAGGTACATGATTAATGGTCTTCCTTCGATTGGAGGAATCAATATTGGAGGTTCTGACAGGTATTCCTTGATACTGTCAAAAGCTCTTTGGCAATCTTCTGTCCACACAACCTCTTGATTTTTGCGGAGAAGCTTGAATATTGGTCCACAAGTAGCAGTCATTTGAGAGATAAATCTGGAGATGTAATTTAACCGTCCAAGAAATCCTCTTACTTGCTTTTCTGTTTGTGGCGTAGGCATTTCTTGAATAGCCTTGACTTTTTCAGGGTCAACTTCAATACCTCTTTGACTGACGATGAATCCTAGGAGTTTTCCAGATCTTACCCCAAAGGTGCATTTGTTAGGATTCAGGCGAAGACGAAATTTCCTTAGTCGTTGAAACAACTTCAAGAGATATTCTATATGCTCTTCTTCAGTGTCAGACTTTGCTATCATGTCGTCCACGTAGACTTCGATCTCCTTGTGCATCATATCATGAAAGAGAGTAGTCATCGCCCTTTGGTAAGTTGCGCCTGCATTCTTTAATCCAAACAACATTACTTTGTAGCAAAATGTGCCCCATGGCGTGATGAAAGATGTCTTCTCCATGTCTTCGGGAGCCATTCTGATCTGATTATAGCCAGAGAAACTGTCCATGAAGGAAAAGACGTTGAACTTAGCAGTGCTATCTACCAGCATGTCGATATGCGGTAGTGGGAAATCGTCTTTTGGACTAGCTTTGTTCAAGTCCCGGTAGTCAACACACATTCTGACCTTTCCGTCTTTCTTTGAGACAAACACTATGTTGGCTAGCCATTGAGGATATTCAGAGGTGACGAGGACACATGCGCCGAGCTGCTTTTAAACCTCCTTTTTGATTTTGTTGGCCATTGTCATACCCCAAAATTTTCCCTCCTACTTCTCAAGACATTTCATATATCCATACTCAAGGATTCCTCAAGGGTTGATCAGACAAACCCTCTCCTAGACAATCAACCCAAACCAGGGTTTGACAATTCTCAGATCAAAATGGATTTCCAACATCTCCAATGGTCATCATGCCTCCTCATATGCTTCAAAGAATCTCCATGTCAAGTTTCAAGCCTTACAAGTCAAGTTTCCTCAGATAATTGCTCAGATGGTTGAAAATTAGTTGTATTGGACAAAAAGTCAATTGTAGTCAACATACAGTCAAACTTCATAATTTCTGGTCAACATCCATATTTTGAAGTAACATTCATCATTTGATCAAGGGTTGATCATGATTCATCAAGAAAACTCAAGATTTGATCAAAAGTCAAACTTTCCAAATTAGGGTTTTCTAGAGAAAAGTCAACTGAACTTTGACTGAGCATAACTTTCTCATACTTTATCAAAAAATTTTCCACCACCTCTCATTTTGAAGAGAATTCAATTCTATACAACTTCATGTCTCATAAGCATGGTCAAAAAATGCTTCATTTTGAAGATATGGATCAAAACATTACAGGTCCTTTTCAAAGTCAACTTTTTGTAAAGAAGTGTTATTGAGCATGGAAACTCCAATTGAGATGAAACCAAATAGGTTGTTTAGAGGATATCTAGAGCTTTCTAAAAAGTCCAATAACACTCAAAAATGTTAAAAATTGAGTAAGATACACCTTGTACAAGTTGGGCATTTTTGAAGAATTGCACAAAGGAAAATATCTGACAAAATCCAATTTTCTCCAAATGGGCCTATAATTTTATGATCCAAACTTGATCATAATATTATTTGTGACCTATTGATGCCTTGCCACGACCCCTTTCTATTTTTTTGATTTATTTTTGAATTTAAAAGCATTTAATTCAAATTCAAATTAAATAAAATATGAAAACAAGGTATAATTTAAGTTGGGTTGGTTTTTTATCAAGCTTGAGGACCAAGGAAGCCCACACAACTTGCCAAATTCGTGCTAACTCATGCAAGGAAGGAAAAATCAAATTTTGAAAAGATTTGATTTGAATTAAAAGAGAAAATATTTTTGCATTGAAGAGTGTATATTTTTTCATTCTTTTTGCTTCAATCTTTCACTCTATAAATACCTATCACATTCACAAGGACCAAGGACGAAACCCTAGCCTCTTGAAGCAACCCTAAAATTCCAATTTTTTTCTAAAAGTTGGCAAATTCGAGTTTGAGTTTTCAGCCACTTCCAGCCACTCTCAAGCATCCCATTGTGTTCCTGAGGTAAGTTTGAGTAAGTACACATCAAAAACCATGGTTAAACATGCTTGAATCGAGCCATACATGAACATACATATTCATACTTTTCTTGAATTCGTGTTTTATTATTCTGTGTGTTTTAATCGAAACTAACCATTCTAATGTGATCATGAGACATCATAGACAATATCTGGGCCATCGTTCATGAGCTTGAACGTCCAAAACTCGAATTGCCATAGTTAGGGTTTTCTGAACTGTTTTCTTCAAACCAGTCAATACAGGTGTTTTCAGGGAAAACGGACACCACCATCGTGTTCGCAACCCTCGATTTAGGGGGGTAGGGTCCTCCTTTGTTCTTTATTTGGCTTATTTTGCATGTTTGAAGATTTGGCTAGCACGACCGGAGCTAGGGCTCCGGCGTCGCTGACCCAGTTGACTCCGGCGTGGTATGCGTGGCGTAATGGCTTCATCTGATTGGCTTGCACATTCCAACTGGGGTCCACGCGTGTTGACTGTGTTTGAATTATAATTCATGACACGTTTTCCCTTTTAAACCACTAATTGCAATTTCATGACACCAAGGCAGCCTAGCTCAGTTGGCAACGTGTTGATGGATTCCTTCAAAGGGCGTGAGTTCGATCCCTGGCTGTGACACTTTCTTTTTACCAGCTTTGAAAACTAACTTTTTTCTATTTCTTATTTTTCTTAATATTTTCATCTCAATTTAATTAATCTTCAAACATTTTTTTCATGCATTTAAAAATCACCAAAAATATTTTCTTTTTGCATATTAATCAGAAAAATGTTTATTTAATTTTTCACATTAAAATTAATATTTTTGCATGCATATTTTAATTAATTGCTAATTAACCATTAAATTGACTTTTAATTGTTTTTAATTATCGAAATCGCTTCAGAAAATTACCAAAAAATTATCTTATCATCTTATTGTCATTACTAACCCAAAACATTTTTCCTCATTCAAAAATCATGTTTTTACTAACATTTTTGCTTTTATGCAATTTCTTCGTATTTTTCGATTATGTATCTGCTTACAGGTTGTAACGTTTCGGACGATTTTTCTCGCTTTTCTTTTCAATATTATGTAACTACCTATGGGATGTAATAGTTTAATTAGGATTTTTACTTTTCGCACTCCTATTATGTAACTGCCCCAAAGCCATGTAATAACGTAGGACTTTATTTTTCCGCACTTTACTTTCCGCATTTATTTTCCACACCCTATAAACTGCTAGTAACTAGGCGTGTATGGCAAGATAAAAAACGGACATGATCACTTATAATTTGCAAGATAACATATCTGAATTCAACACACTCTTTTCACACATGCACCCCTTAGGGTAATTCTCTCTTGTTGCCTTTCGATTAAATGGTCAAGTCCCTCGAACGTAGAGGTATCCTAGCACTGTTGCCTACAAATATATCATCATAGTCCCTTTGATACAAAGATCATAGACCCACGATGTAGCCTACAAATACATGATCTTGTCCCTCGTTTGTTGCCTACGAAAAGTGATGATCGTCCCTTCGAATGTGCTAGGATACTCCTACAAGTTGCCTTCTATGACCATCCGATGTCCCTTCGAATGTCCCTTCTACATCCAACGAATATGGTTACCTACCAACCAATGGTATGGATAACACTATTCTAAAGGAACATAAACAACACGAAAATGACCATTATGAGTAGGTAATAAGACTTTTAGTTGCTTGCTCAAACAAAATACTTTTCACACCTCACACTTTTGTCAAAGTTCAAACTCTTTTCAAAAACGAAACATTTCCGAACACTTTGTATACATTCCTACATGAATCATTAGAAAGTCAAAGCGAAATGCCTTTTCAAAACATTTTTGTCAAACACACAGAAAGCACTTTTTGAAAGATGATCTAAGAGCAACTAAGAGCCCGTAGATAACTACGGATGGAAAGGGGTGCTAATACCTTCCCTTTTCATAACCTTCTCCCTTACTCAGAATCTAACGAAGGTCTTTTCCTATTCTTTTCACCTTCCCTTAATTGGATAAAAGAAAAGTCGGTGGTGACTCTTGCTATCCGCAACATTTGCGATAAAAAGAAAAACAAATTCTCAAAGTCAAATCACCGTATTACAGCCATATCTGGGTGAACTCTTCTCAGTCTTTGTTTAACTGGCGGACACTCTGGTTTTAATGGCAAGTAATGTTCCACGATGTTGGTATCTAAACCTGGCATGTCTTGGTAGGACCAAGCAAATACATCAACATATTCTTTGAGAAGATCTATCAGTTTGCCCTTGACGTATTGTCGAGTAGAGCTCAGATGTTCACTTCTTTTTTGTCTTCCTTAAAACCTAAGTTGATTGTTTCCAAAGGCTCTTTGTGAGGCTGAATGATTCTTTCCTCGTGCTTAAGTAGTCGGGAAATCTCATCCGAGATCTCTTCTTCATCTTCTTCCTCGGCGTCAAACACAGGGAATTCAAAGTTGAGAGAGAGCATAGAGTTTTTGCGTTCAATGGATTTGTCCATTTGTTAATCTGCATGTTTGATTAATTAACTCTTCTTCTTCTTCTTTTTTTAGAAAAAGTTAATGTGAAAGTGTATGCAAATTATTTTTTTTTTTGAAGATGCTTGTTTTTATTTGGGTTTTTTAGGATTACCATTTCCAGAAAAGGGTAAAAAAACGGAAAAACAAACACAAAATGTGGAATCAAAACAACGCTTTTATTTATGATTCACAATATGAAACAGAGCCCTAAATACAAACTCATTTGTCTTGGGCAAGACAAAGAGAAATTATTTAAAAGCTAAACCCTATAAAACATCTCTCTGCCTTGGGCGAGGCGAGAGTTCAAAACAAAAGCAAGATAAACTACTTAGAGCTATGAACATCAATCTGAGCTTTAACAGGCTTCAAATAGTGGCGAACTCCTTGGAAGTCTAGATATTCGGGTAGTTTTCCTTTTGGCTTATTTCTCGTGTAGACTTTGATCGTTGGTCGAACAGGCCTTGAAGTCTCTGGTCAGTTGACCTTGCCTTTTGTGCAGCTGAAGCGATCTTCTTCTGCTTGATTGACAGGTCGAGGAGCATAGAATGCAGCATATGTGCTTTCAAGTGGCATGTACTCTGGATTCTTGGGATGTACTTCCCAATCTTCTGGGTGAAGAGACTCATTGTCCGCGACACTTTCCAACTAGTTTTCAGAATTGTCTTCCTGATCTTCTTCGGTAATTGTGTTGACATGATGATAATCAAAATTTGGCTTAACAACCTCGGCGGGTGTATTGAAGCAGAGATTTTCATTTGGGACCTCACATTGATGATGAGATCGAGAGGATGTGTATGACTCTTCTGGTTGACTGGGATACTCAAGAGGATCGTCCCATCCAGTTGGTTGTGTTCGCGTTAAAAGGTGTCGCGCTAGAGAATTTGAATCAGAATTCAGATCCTCTGGCTCGAAACGATTTACTCTTTTGATTTGTTTATAAAGATGCCGCGAGCATCAAGCTTTATTATTTTCAACACAAGAAAGATGATTTAATGATTATGAAAAAGGGGAAAGCTGTTAATACCCTCAATTGATTTTGATATGCGTAACGACTAGTGCAAACTAGACGCAACGCATTGGGGAGATTCTGAGTAAGGGGGTTTGTTATATAAAGGGAATAGATGGAGCACCCTAAATATATATAGTTATCTATAGCTTTATATATGAATATGTTTGATATGTTTGTGTGTTTTAATTGCTATTTCTATGATTGGGAAAGTTTCTCCTTTGGGATTTTATGAAGGATAGATTATGTGGGATCCTAGTGTTTGTAATTATTGTGCTCGCAAAGATCTGTGGATCTTCTGCATACATATCCCCTAGTGGGAATCGAGCATTTGTAGCTCGGATCTGGGGATCTATGGTTTGTTTGGTCTGAGGGAGAAAGAAATTTGCTCGCCAAGGATGAGACCTTGTGCCTACGTATTCTCAAAAGGATGTTGAGAAAGTCAGAGCAATCGTAGTTCCCACTTATGCTAGTGGAAAGCAACGGATGTTAGTAAGAGAGACAAATGTCATCTTAATGAAAAATGTATCTAATCTATTTCATCACATACATTTTTGAAAAGTTTGATTGATAAAAATCTTTCATCGTAAGTTACAGGTGTTTTGCTTGAGTTTACAAGCGTTACCACTTACATGTTTAAGAAAGATGTTTGAAAAAAGATTGAATCTTTTAACTGTAAGCATTGGGTGTTTTGCTTGAATGTACAAGTGTTACCACTTACGATTAAGAGATGTTTTTGTTTGAAAAGAGTTTGAAAAAGTTTTTGACTGTATGTGATGTGATAGATGAGATACTTCTTCCATAGAGATGATAGATGTCTAAATCTCTAGGAGAAATTGATTGGATTAAAGGATGCTTTTAAGAAGCCCATGGGTCCTTGTATTGTTAGCCCAAGAGGAGGCATTCCGAGGGTCATCGAGGGTCCTTGTACGAAGCTCAAGAGGAAGCTATAGGGTATGGCTGGCTTTGGCTTTAAAAGGGATTTCACCGGGAAACCATCCTTTTGGAATTAAGAGAAATTTCACCGGGAAATTATACTCTCAGGGTTCTATCCTAACGCGGGTGATTCTTTGTATTGGAAGCCCAATAGGAGGCTGTTAAGAGATTTCTTTGTCTCTTTCATTGTATGATGCCCAAGAGAAGGCTAAACTCAATGAGGAGTTCTTTTGAACGAAGCCCAAGAGGAGGCTGACTCAACAGGGGAGTATTGTCTTATATGAAGCCTAAGCGGAGGCTAAACTCAGATGAATGAGTTTTCTTATATGAAGCCTAAGAGGAGGCTAAACTCTGTGGGGAGAGTTATCTTGTATAAAGCCCAAGCGGAGGCTACAATTGTGGGGAACCTATTGGTTAGACTAATGGTTATGTTATAATCAGACAGCTGTATAAACAAGTGTGTGTGTGATATGTATTCACAGGAGTTTATGAAGGAAATATAAACAATTCATGATGTTTATTTACAAAAGTTTATGAAGTAAATATAAACAAGTGTTTGTGAAACGAACGTTTAAAATGAGCGTAACTTGATTATTTACAAGTTTGATGTGTGCAAGGAAGTAAGTATGTACACGAACGAGTATTTATGTACGAGGAAATGTGGATGTACATAGGAGGGTTGAGACTTACACCATAAGGGTGGCCCATTGGTTTGAAAGCAGTTTCACAGGGAATAATGCTCCTTTCAATACCAATGGTATTCGTATATCTGATCGAAACAAAACGAACGATCGAATTTTATCGTGAAAAGTATATTATATGACAAAGATTTGTATGAATATAAAAGAATTTGATATGTACAAGGAAAATATGTATGTACATAAAAGAATGTTTGGTTTGTGTATACACAAGTGAATTGAAAACAAACGATCGAAGTTTGTCTGTACTTGAGTATAAAAGTATCTGTATTATGTACAGATAAAAATTTGTATGTATCTGAAGAGAGTTTGATATGTACAAAGAAATATTATGTACATAAAAGAATGTTATGGGACTTAAACCGTGAGGGAGGCCCATGATCGATTAAGAAATTCGAGAGAAAACGAATTCGGTTTTATCGTTTAAATCGGATCGATCATGGTAAAAGATGTAAGTTTGATGAAAAAGTTTTGAAGAAATGATTTTTGAAATGTAAGGTTTACTTATGAGAAGTTTTGAAAAGAATTGGAAGTCGAAAGTTTGAAAAATTCACCTTTTAAAGGTGTTTTGAAAAGTGTTCAAAGCGTCGTTTTCGGCTCGATTAAAATATAATTAGATGAAAGTTTTTTTCTGAAAATTTTTGCACTATCATAAAATAGATACATTTATTGACAAGTGTACAAAAAATCACCTCAAAATGAGGAGTTTTGATTGGTTAAAAAAATGTTAAAGTTTGTGAAAAAACATGAAGAAAATATGAAAAGTTTGAAAAAAAATGGTCCATGGGAGGTTTGAACCCAGGACCTGTGGGGTGGCTACGTGGCAGAGAGGACTACGAGCGAGCTGGCAACCACTGGGACAAGAGCGATTTTGTGTATTTAAATCAAAACATGTGTTAATAAAATATTGGAAAATTTAAATTTGAAAAAATCTCAAGAACACGCGCGAATTGTTCTTCATCTTCATCAATCCTCAGATTTCGTAACTTGCTTGTTTCTCAATGATTTTGGAAGTTGTAAACATGAAAGTTGCTCGAAATTTAACAAGGAATATGATGGTGGTTGTTAATTGCATTTATTTTTGGTCTAACACGATTGAATTTCCAGAAATCACGAAGAACCCTAGAATTGAAAAACCTAATTGAAATGGCGTATGATTGATGATTTTTCAAATTGTTTGAGGGTTAAGGATCGTGATAGGTGCAGAAAACAAATGGCCAAGAGTTTTTTTATTTAAATGCAAGGAATCATGAGATTGAAGTTTGAGTTCTCACCTGTTCAAGCTGAGATCGAAGATGGTGTTGGAGTGTTTCCAAAATTGGTTTTGTGATTGTTTGAGCTTCAACGGATGTTAGGGAAGGTGTATGATCACCCTTCTTGCCTCGAATCACCCTGGAACTCTCCAGCCAAGTCCACCTGCATCAACTAAAAATGGAAGCTCGATTTCTGGGAAAAAGCTGTTACAGTTAGTTGTAATTGATCTGCATCATGTCTATGATGTTCATAGATGATGTTTGGATGCTTAGAACTCAAGTTACTTCAGCCTAGCCATGAATTCGAATCTTAAGGCAGTTTGTACAAGTTTAAAAATGGAAAAATGCAATTCTGATTTTCAGTGGTTTTTAGATTGATTTTAGGCTTCAAACCAATTACATGTGATACCTATAACATATTAGACACCAAATATTTCAATGTTTCTTCACAAATTTTCAAAATGCAAGATTTCACAATTTGACATAAGTTACTTGATTTTCAAGAAAGTTTAGAGAAAGCATATCCTTGCATGGCTTTGGTGTAAATTCAAATGGCCAACATGACCTCTATTTATAGGTCAAAAGTTCTGAAAAATTAGGCACAAGTACATGACATTTGTAATTCAAAGTTGCCTTAAAGGGCAAGAAAGACATTTGCAAAAGGAAAAGGAAGCTTCCTTTTTTAACCATGTGTGATTTTTCCAACTTGATCCAATCCTACAATTATTACCTCTAGTTGATATTTATCAGCCCTAATCTTCAATTTTGGCAAGGTGGCATTGCTTCTAGATGAAGAAATCAAAAAATGACCTATAATTTGAAGTTTTGAACTTTGAAAATCATGTTTATGGAGCCTTATGTTTTAATTTCAAAGGTATAGCTAGACTCCATGGATTTGAGAGTTCTTGGACATTTTGGAAAGCTTGTTTCAAGATCTACAACTGTCATGTTTTGAGTTTTTTCCAAATCAAAGTGGAACTATGTGAAAAAATGCCATGAAGTTTGGAAAAAATACAAAATTTTAACACTTAGAAATTTTTCTAAGTGTTGGAACTTTTGACTTTTTGTTGACTTTTCAAAATTCTTTGATTTTTTATGATCAAGATGGATCATTTGAAGTATTTTGATGATGGAAAAAGTTTTGTTTTGAAAATTTTGACCAAAAGTCAAAGTTTGACTTTTCTGTGCAGATGAATTTTCATCAGATGTTTCAAAATTGGTGATGAAGTCGTGAACTTCGTGATGTTTTGAATCCAGAAATTAGGTCAAGATGTTGTATCTAAGATATAATGACCAATCTCTATCCAAAAAAGTCATTCAATGTTCAAAAAATCAGAGAATACTCATGCTCGATCAAAACCCTAATTGGTCGATCCTTGATTGATCAATGAGAAAAGTTGGATATCTGAGGATTGAAGGTTGATGTTTTGATCAAGATAGGTCAAATGAAGTGAGTAGAACTCAAACCCTAATTGGTTGTCTCTTGAATCAGATGAAAATCTGATGAAACCCTAATTTTGACCTGTGAATGCTATACCCGATTAATGCTATTCTGAACTGTTAGTGATGCAATGATGCAAATGTAAGGTGGTATATTAGGTCAAAAATTGGGGTATGAAAGATGCCCCTATTTAAGTTTCTTTAACATGAAAGATGAAGATGAATATCTTTGTTTTGATAGGTGTAAAGAGACTTAAATAGCAGAATACGCAAATTTTGGACCTAAGATACCAAAAGATGCGAGTGATGCAAAATGATTGTAAAAGGTTTCACCCAGATGATATCAAAGAAATGACATGGTGGGGAAAAATTTGTGAGGATGACTCGATCTGTTTAAGAAAAGAGGACCCTGTTTGTTGAGAAACAAGCAATATGTCTCACTGGGGAAAAGAGATTCACAAAACATGTGAATGTCTGTTTCGCTTTGGGAAACAAAGAGATTACCTTCTGTCATCCTTGTGACAATGTTTAAGGTGAGTGAAGATGACATTACCAATTATCAGCCTTGTGATAGTTTATGGTAATGAATCCCGAAGATGTTACCCATTATCAGCGAAGTGATAACTATAACAAGGTAAATCTTGAGAAAATCGTTGCGTATTCAGCCTCGTGAATAACAGACAAATGATGGAAACGGATCTCAAATGAGTTTTGAAGATATTACCAATTATCAACAAAGTGATAACTATAACAAGGTAAATCTTTGAGATATATTAACTGGGTATTCAGCTTTGTGAATAACAGACAGTGAAAGAAACACAGAACTCAAATGAGTTTCTATTTTCTTGGATACAATCTTGCCGAGGATCTCTCTTTTGAGAAGACGCGAGCATTTTGATTGGAAGACACAGGTTTTCTATTATACAGAAAGACAACTGTTGGGGAATTTCTCGTACGGTCGTGATTTGACCTTGTTGAGAAAAACACACTCTCATGCCAAGTTTAGGAATGAAAAGAAAAATAAGCGGCTCAAATGATGAGGCTACTGCTTATTTGCTTTGTTGATTATGGACAGGGTTCTTATCCAGGAATGAACTAGAAAGAAAAAGTCAATCAAGACATTATTCCCAATGAGGAATGATCTCAGCTGGGGAACAGGAGAGAGAAAAAGATGTATTTCTCTACTTTGGGATAATCTATTGGGGATAGAATTATACTTACATGAGTAAGTGTGATTTAAACTAGTGATATGGAAGCAAACATTTTTGAGGAATGCAAAATGCATAAATGATGCTATTATGTATGAATGTCATGAATATTATATGCATGCTAACAATACTTGACAGAACACTAAAGAGGTATTTGGGAAAAGGACCACGTCACAGTTCGAACAAATACTTAACAATATCCGCAGCAATGGTGTAGACGTTGCTGATGAAGGATTCGAGTTGCAGGCTTTAGACTTTCGGAGAAAGGCATTTCAATGGCAACTTTGCTGGGAATTCTTTTTGGATAAGAATACCGTCCTTTGATAACCTCTACTGTGGAAAAGAAGACTTCCGTCGCAGTTGTTCTATCTTTCAGAGATCGAAACACTCGTGGAGGAACTGTTGAAGTTCTTTCTGTGTTCAGAGTTCAAAGAAATTTTTTGCTTTTATTTCAAAATTTGAAGTAAAAATTCATTTAAAACCGTTTTAGTTTCAAAAAGTGATTTTCACAATAAAAAGCGTTATTTTAAAATAAAGTAGGAAAAACAAAAGGCACAAGGCTCAAATTTTATTGATAGAATGGTAATCAGCCAAAGGCGTGATTCCATGAACTATTTACAAAAGTTGGAAATGATAATTTATTGGGAAAAGGCTACATTGAAAGCAAATAACCACTATTATCCCTAACAACTTTGAATTCCAACTGTGCTTGTTGCTTCAGAAGAGTTGATTGAAAATCCGTTGATGGAAGATTCTTCAGAGTGACGAAGTACGAACTGATTGCAGTTACTTTGTCATTTTTTGTATCCTTAGTTTTGCCTAGATCGCCTTTTCAGGTTTTCAATCTATCAGGATAATTTCTATTTATTGTCTCTAATTTTTGCTTGGACCGCCCTTTCAGGTTTTCAGTCCACCGAGACGCTCATTTTTGCCTAAGCCGCCCTTTTCGGGTTTTCGACTTACCGAGCTGTTCTTTTTGTTTTTTTTAGACAAAGTATTTCTTGTGCATCGGATTCACAGGATGCGGAGTTCATCACCGTCCATGGTTGTGAGAGTCATAGCACCGGAAAAGCTTCTTTTGACGATGTATGGGCCTTCGTAATTAGGAGTCCATTTGCCCCTAGAATCAGGTTGAAAAGAGAATCTTTTTAAGCACGAGGTCGCCTTCTCGGAATTCGCGAGGTCGGACCTTTTTGTCGAAAGCTTTCTTCATTCTTCTTTGATACAATTGTCCATGACACAGAGCGGTCAGGCGCTTTTCTTCGATTAAGTTCAACTGATCGTATCTGCTTTGACACTATTCGGCCTCAGATAGCTTAGTTTCCATGAGAACTCTCATTGACGGAATCTTAACTTCTACGGGGAGCACTGCTTCCATGTCGTATACTAGAGAAAAGGGGGTTGCCCTTGTTGAAGTGCGTACTGAAGTACGATACCCATGCAGAGCAAATGGCAGCATTTCGTGCCAGTCTTTGTAAGTGATGACCATTTTCTGGACGATCTTTTTGATGTTCTTGTTGGCAGCTTCAACGGCGCCGTTCATCTTTGGCCGGCAAGGAGATGAGTTATGATGCTCGATCTTGAATTCCTCACACAGTTCTTTCATCATTTTGTTGTTCAAGTTCGATCCATTGTCTGTGATGATCTTACTTGGAATTCCATATCGGCAAATGAGGTTGTTCTTGATGAACCTCACAACCACTTGCTTGTAACGTTGGCGTAAGATGCTGCTTCGACCCATTTGGTGAAGTAATCAATAGCCACTAGAATGAAGCGGTGTCCGTTGGACGCTTTTGGTTCGATCATCCCGATCATGTCAATGCCCCACATGGAGAAAGGCCACAGAGAGGAGAGAACGTTGAGTAGAGTCGGTGGCACATGGATTTTATCTGCGTAGATCTGGCACTTATGACATCTTTTGACGTGTTTACAGCAATCGGATTCCATCGTTATCCAATAGTATCCTGCTCTTAAGATTTTCCTAGACATTGCATGCCCATTTGAATGGGTTCCAAAGGATCCTTCATGCACTTCATGGATGATCGTGCGCTTCTTACTGTCGATCGAGCGTAACCATGTCGAAGTTTCTTTTGTATAGTACATCCTCATTCAGGAAGAAATTTCTAGAAAGCTTCCTTAGAGTTTTCTTATCCTTGTACGATGCCCCGAGTGGGTACTCTCGTGTTTAAAGGAAACGCTTGATGTCGTGGAACCACGGTTTATCATCGAAGACTGCTTCAGTTGCGAATACATATGCAGGTCTTTCAAGGCGTCTGATGCGGATCTTAGGCATATCATTCCAATTGTTGACTTTGAACATGGAAGATAGAGTTGCCAATGCGTCTGCCATTCGATTCTGATCTCGAGGGATATGATGCAGTTCTACTTTGTTGAAGAAAGTCAACAAACGTCTTGTATAATCTCTGTAAGGAATTAGTCCAAGATGATGAGTTTCATACTTGTCTTTGATTTGATTGATCACAAGGGCTGAGTCTCCATATATGTCAAGGATCTTGATCCTCAAGTCGATGGCTTCTTCGATACCCATGATACAAGCCGCGATGTTGTTGGTGCAATCAAATAGTAGTCTGGCGGAAAACGGGATATGAGAACCCTCGGGAGTGATGATGACTGCCCCAATTCCATTGCCATAAACGTTAATTGCTCCATCAAAAATTAGGCCCCATCTAGATTCTGGATCTGGTATTTCTCCAGGTAGCGGTTCGTCACAATCTTTCATCTTTAAGTACATTACATCCTCGTCTGGGAAGTCAAACTTGAGAGATTGGTATTCGTTGAGCGGCTGATAAGCCAAGTGATCGGGGAGAATGCTTCCTTTGACCGCTTTTTGAGCGCGGTATTGGATGTCATATTCTGATAACAACATTTGCCATCGAGCAATTCTTCCTGTTAAGGAAGGCTTTTCAAATACATACTTGATCGGATCCATTTTGGAGATTAACCAAGTCGTGTGATTGATCATGTACTGGCGGAGACGTTTTGAAGCCCATACCAAAGCACAACAAGTTTTCTCGAGCATGGAGTAACGAGTTTCACAGTCTGTGAACTTTTTACTCAGGTAGTAGATGGCATGCTCCTTCTTACCGGTTTCATCTTGCTGTCCAAGCACGCAGCCCATGGACTCTTCTAGTACGGTAAGGTACATGATTAACGGTCTTCCTTCAATTGGAGGGATCAGTATTGGTGGTTCTGACAGGTATTCCTTGATACTGTCAAACGCTTTTGGCAATCGGCTGTCCACACAATCTTTTGATCTTTGCGGAGAAGTGTGAATATCGGCCCGCAGGTAGCAGTCATTTGAGATATGAATCTGGAGATGTAATTCAATCGTCCGAGAAATCCTCTTACTTGCTTTTCCGTATGTGGAGTAGGCATTTCTTGAATAGCCTTGACTTTGTCAGGGTCGACCTCAATACCTCTTTGACTGACAATGAAACCTAAGAGTTTTCCAGATCTTACCCCAAGGTGCATTTGTTAGGATTCAGGCGGAGCTGAAATTTCCTTAGTCGTTGAAACAACTTTAAGAGTCTATATGCTCATCTTCAGTATCTGACTTTGCTATCATGTCGTCTACGTAGACTTCGATCTCTTTGTGCATCATGTCGTGGAAGAGAGTAGTCATTGCTCTCTGGTAAGTTGCGCCTACATTCTTCAATCCAAACGGCATTACTTTGTAGCAAAATGTGCCCCATGGCGTGATGAAAGATGTCTTCTCCATGTCTTCGGGAGCCATTCTGATCTGATTGTAGCCAGAGAAACCGTCCATGAAGGAAAAGACGTTAAACTTTGCAGTGCTATCCACTAGCATGTCAATATGCGGTAGCGGGAAATCGTCTTTTGGACTTGCCTTGTTTAGGTCCCGGTAGTCAACGCACATTCTGACCTTTCCATCTTTCTTGGAGATAGGCACTATGTTGGCTAGCCATTGAGGATATTCAGAAGTGACGAGGAAACCTGCGTCGAGCTGTTTTTGAACTTCCTTTTTGATTTTATCAGCCATATCAGGGTGAACTCTCGCTTTTGCTTAGCGGTGGACACTCCGGCTTTAATGGCAAATGATGCTCCACGATCTTTGGTATCTAACCTTGGCATGTCTGGTAGGACCAAGCGAACACATCAACATATTCTTTGAGAAGATCTATCGGTTTGCTCTTGGCGTTCTTTGTCGGTGAAGCTCGATATTTACTTCTTTTTTGTCTTCTTCAGAACCCAAGTTGATTGTTTCCAGAGGTTCTTTGTGAGGTTGAATGATTCGTTCCTCATGCTTAAGTAGTCGAGAAATATCATCCGGGATCTCTTCTTCAACTTCTTCCTCGACGACTTCACAGGGGATTTCAAAGTTGGGAGAGAGCATAGAGTTATTGCTTTCAATGGATTTGTCCATCTGTTTAATCTGCATATTTGATTTATGTTTAATTAATTAACCTTTTTTTTCATCATTTTTTAAATAAAAAAAAAGTCAATGTGAAAGTATATGCAGATTAATTTTATGTATTTTTGAAATTTTTTATTTTATTGTGTTTTTTAGGATTATCATTTCCAAGAAAGGGTAAAATGAAAAATAAACACAAAATGTGGAATCAAAACAACGCATTTTATTTATGATTCACAATATGAAACAGGGCCCTAAATACAAACTCATTTGTCTTGGGCAAGACAAAGAGAAATTATTTAAAAGCTAAACCCTATAAAACATCTCTTCACTTTGGGCGAAGTGAGAGTTCAAAACAAAAGCAAAGATAAACTACTTAGAACTAGGAGCGTTAGTCCGAACTTCAACAGGTTTCCAGTAGTGACGAACTCCTTGGAAGTCGAGGTACTCGGGTAATTTTCCACTTGGTTTAACCCTTGAGTAGACCTTGGTCGTTGGTTGAGCAGGTTTTGAAGACTCTGGACGATGGACTTTGCCTTTCATGCTGCTAAAGCAGTCTTCTTCCGGTTGATGAATAGATCGGGAAGTATGGGATACAACATATGTACTTCCTGTTGACCTCTGTGTTGAATTCTGGGGATGTATCCTCCAATCTTCTGAGTGGAGAGACTCGTTGTCGGTGACACTTTCCAAATCGTATCCCGAATCGTATTCCTGATCTTCAGTGATTACGTTGATGTAGTGGTAACCAGGATCTTGATTTAACAGACTCTACTGGCGCGTTAAAGCAGAAATCTTCGTTGGGGATCTCGATTTGTTGATGATTTTGAGAAGATGAGTACACCTCCTCTGGGTGACTAGGGTACTCAAAAGAATCACCCTATCCAACTGGATATCTTCGATTCTGATTCTCGAGCTTTCTGGCGCAGTACATTTCACCATGTAGTCAAATTTACCACTGGGTTCTCCCAAGGTATCCCAAACTTCAGAAGGGACAGGTGGATTTTCATGTCGCTGCAGGGACATGTCTTTGAATTGATCAGTCAGCGCGTACAATTCCTCTTGAGACACATATTCAGGGCTGTTTAAATAAGTGCCCCACTCTTCAGATTCAGAGGGATCGTCTTCATCATCTTCAATGGTTACAACGCTAACCTCTTGGAGAACAGGGTTTAAGAAACCCCCACTGTTGACTACTTCTTTAATTGGACGAAGTGCTTTATCCTTTTGCTTGTCTTTGGAGAATACGGGTGTAAACCCAAGTCCGACTTTTGTTTCGTTGATGACAGGTTTGATTACTTGTGCCCAACCTTCAGCATTGCCATCTTTTACTATTCGTGCTGCTTCTTTATACGAAGAGATAGATGATCTGTTTTTGCTGGTAGATTCATCTTCTAACGGATGTTCTGGGAGATGTGTCCCTTCAACGTCATTAGCTGTGATGAAAGAGAAACTGGACAAATGGCTTATAAGCAAGGCTTGTTCACCGCTGATGGTTACCAATTTTCCATTTACTATGAATTTTAATTTCTGATGGAGAGTAGAAGTTACTGCTCCTGCCTCGTGGATCCAAGGTCTTCCTAGTAGACAACTGTAAGCAGCTGGCACGTCCATGACTTGGAAAGTGATTTGGAAAGTGTGCGGACCAATTGTCATCGGGAGATCTACTTCCCCAATAACTGACTTCCTTGACCCGTCGAAAGCTCTTACTACTATGTCATTGAACTTCATTGGTGTCCCTTTGTAAGCCAAACGAGCGAGTGTCGTCTTCGGCATTACGTTCAAAGATGAACCAGTATCTACCAATACATTGGACAGGGAATCTGATTGGCAATTCATCGAGATGTGCAAAGCCAAGTTGTGATCTTTCCCTTCTTCTGGAAGTTCCTCATCACTGAAACTTAGATTATTACAAGCTGTTATGTTGGCGACAATACCTCCAAACTGGTATGTAGTCACATCATGGTCTACATAGGCTTGGTCTAGTACCTTCATTAAAGCTTCTCGGTGAGCTTCGGAGTTGAGGAGTAGAGACAGTATTGAAATCTTGGAAGGAGTCTGCATCAGTTGATCCACGACTCGGTATTCGCTTTTCTTGATTAACTTCAGTATCTCATCAAAATCTGCGTTGACATCGGCTCTATCAGGAGGACCAACATTTGTGCTTGGGTTAACAGCGGGAATCGTTGCAGGATTCTCGAAAGATATGTTAACTGGATTTTTTTTACAACAGGAACTGCAGGCGGTCTTGGTGGCAACGGAGTGTGCACTCGTCCACTTCGTGTTACTCGTCCGATCTCTGTTATATTGACATTAGCTGGAAGAGTAGGCATGGGTTTCTCCTTCCCATCCTCTATCAGGGTTGCATTGTATTGGTAAGGAATTGCTTTGGTAGAACTGTATGGAACAGGACCGGGTGGACAAATCACCAAAGGAGACCCTAGAACGTTGGAACCGTTGTATTCAATCTCCACATGTTTGGGTACATTGAAACAAGGGATGATAATGTTTACTTCGGGATTTTCCGAGTTGATATCTGAGACTAAAAGCTCATGCGGAAAATGCCCTACTGTATTTACGTCATGGTCATCTCTGTTTCTGTAGATCTGTAGGTCACCGATGTCTAACAATCGCTGAATATCTGCTCTTATGGTGGGACATCCTTGAAGATCCTTGAAGCAGATGTTGCAAGCTGCGTAATCGTGCTTAGTGAAGGCACCCATTGCGCTATATGCATCATGGAGATGTACTAAGTTTCCTTTGATCAAGTTTACGTCGGTGACGAGGTACATGTCTGTATTTCTCAGTATCAAACTCACTGAGTGTCCACTGTGACTGGGAAGCGGATTGGCTTGCACGTTCGGACTTGTATTTCTGAAAGAAAGAAGATTAGATCTCACTAATCTCTGTACTTCTGCTTTTAATGCTATACAATGCTCAAGGTCATGGCCTGGTGCCCCTTGGTGAAAAGGGCAAGATACGTCTGTTTTGTACCACCACGACAATTTTTCGGGAACCGGAGGTGGTGACCTTGTCTGTATCAGATTCCTTTCTATTAGTGCAGGGTAAAGTTCTGTGTACTTCATTGGAATTGGATCGAATTGCGTGACCCGAGGCGCACAGTTTTGATTGCTGAACTGCTGAGCCTGTTGACGAGGCTATTGAGTTTGTTGATTTTGTTGAAATTTGCGGAGCAATTCCTGTGTTTAAACTTGTGTTGACGGCGGGCGCTATGGCAGCTACCTGTCGTTGTTGAATGACATTCTTACGCGGTTTCCCTCGGGATACCATTCCTATGTCATGTTCCTTTTTCCTTGGAAAATTGGTTCCACCCTTCTTTGTTCCACTAGAAGATCCTGCTTCCTTGGTTAGGCGTCCGGTTCGAACCCCCTCTTCTAATCGCATTCTCATGCTTACCATCTCGGTGAAATCTCCGGGAGCGCTAGCGATCATTCGCTCGTAGTAGAATGAGCCAAGAGTGTTTAAGAATACCTTAGTCATCTCTTTCTCTTCCAAGGGCGGGTTGACTTGGGCAGCAATTTCCCTCCATCGTTGCGCATATTCTTTAAATGTCTCTCTTTCCTTTTGAGACATGGAGCGGAGTTGATCCCTATCGGGAGCCATATCCAAGTTGAACTTATATTGTTGTACAAATGCTTCACCTAAGTCATTGAATGTTTGGATACTTGCGCTGTCTAATCCCATGTACCACTTCAGTGCGGCACCGATGAGACTATCTTGGAAGTAGTGGATTAACAACTGATGATCTTCGTTGTATGTAGACATTTTCCTGGCATACATCGTGAGATGACTTTGTGGACAGGAGTTTCCTTTGTATTTTTCAAAGTCAGGGACTTTGAATTTTGCAGGTATCCTTACGCGAGGAACTAAGCAAAGATCCTGGGCGTTATTCCCAAACAATTCTTTCCCTCGAATCGTTTTTATCTCAAGCTGCATTTTGAGAAGTTATTCCTGGAGATTCTCCATCGAGCCACGGGAATTCGTGTTATTGCCTGGAGTATGGTGAACTTCTTCGTCTACGGTAGTGTGCACTACGGAAGCTGAGTTTGTCATGATCGGTTGAGAAACCGGCATTGTTACTTGTGGAAGAGTTACTCCACGTTGCGGAGTAAATGTAGAGTTTTGCTGCAAAGTAGGTATTTCAAGCGAGGTTGTTTGAGAAGTCGGTTGGCGAAATCCGATGCCAAAGTTGAAAGGCACGCCCAATGGATAGCCTTCTGGCATACTGAAAGGTGAACTACTGACTGCGACAACTGAAACTGGAGTAGTAATATCCTCTGAAATCGCTACTTGGTTTTGACTGCTCGATGCTGCTTGTTGACTTTGCGCTGCGGCCAATGAGTTGACCAAAGATGTGAGTCTCTCCACTTCTTCTTGCAATGTTGTTACCGTGCTACGAAGTTCAACATTCTCTTGTTCAAATCCTTCCATTACTTTTCTTCTTTTTGATCTTGTATCGTATGTTCGAGTTGGCTGTGGACGCGGTCGAGAAACTCTAAGATGCGACAGCTTGGCGATCTTTTCCTATCTGTTCAAACTGTTCAAAGATCAGACTCTAGACAATAGACTTAAATGCAAAGTATGATGCATGATTATGATTGTAAAGAAAAGGAATTTCCAAAGAATTTATGCTAAAAGAGAAATTTCTGGCAAATATTCTGATGGAAAACACGAGTTTATTGATTATTGAAAGAAGATTACAACAATTCTGTTTTTTGGAGCATTGCTCACACAAATGATAAAATAAATGATAAAATTACAAACTAAACTAAACTAATTGTCCTCGTCGGATGAAGATTCGAAGGCTTGATGCAGCTTCAACTTCAGGATTTCCTTCCCATAGTGAGCTTTCAGTTCAGCTTTCTCGGTTTTAGCTTGCTAATGACTTTCTTCCACTTGTCGGGAGCAGGATCGCTGGTTGTCATTTCCTCAAGCTTTCTCTTCCCTTCCTTGACGTATCTCTGGATTGCGTTATCTTTCTGACGAATCTTCTCATCTTTCTCTATGAGCCATTCATCTTGGAAGTAAAGCGTCTTTTCATGATCTTTGACTTGCTTCTTGAGCTTCTCATTCTCAAGATTAGTCTTAAGGAACTTGTTTTCTAAAGCCTCTTTTTCAAACCTCATTTTGGCCAAAGCTTCTTGGTATTCTCCCATAGTTTCGACGGGAAAAATTGTTAATTTGGAAGCGGTTGAGAACATGGGTTCTTCATAAGTGTAAGGCATTCGAAATTCCTTTGCTCTTTTCTTTACCCAAGAAGTGTAGGTTTCCATGGCTACACAATTCTTCGCCTTACCTTTTTCTTTCTTTCGGATGTGATGCCAAGCTCTAATCATTCTAGCCTTCAATCCTTGGGAATCCTCTCCTTCGTGGTAGAAATAACTCTCCATTGTAAAACCAAGAGGTTTACTAGAGATTGCGTATCCGAGTTGACGTCTCGCCAGGAATGGGTTGTAGTTGATTCCCCCTTTTGTACCAATGAGAGGTACGTTGGAAAATTCTCCACAGCTCTCAATGATTTCCATCTCATTGTCTGCTAAGGTATACCAATGGATATCGTCATTTATAAGAGACATGAGTCTTCGAGACCAATGCCATTCATCTTTGTTTTCGCAGAATATAGGAGATTTAGGCAAGTGTGAGGTAATCCATTTGAAAAACAGAGGTACACAACACACGATAGTTCCATCTCCTTGACGATTTCTATGATGAATAGAGACGTACGTGTCACCAAGTAGAGGGGGAACGAGATTTCCAATCAGAAAGATCCTTATGGCGTTAATATCAATGAAATTTGGGACGTTGGGAAACAACACCAATCCATAGAGGAGTAAAGCCAAAATAGCTTCAAAGGCTACCATACTACCAGCTGCAGAGAATTTAAGAGCCTTCTCCATTAGGAACTTTGAAGTTAGTCCTAAGAGTTTTCCTCTGGTAGTTAGGTTTTTGTCTATCTCAGATTTCTTTAAGTGAGTCATCGTTGCAATGACTGGTGACTTAGGAATGGCTTCCAAACCATTGAAAGGCACTTTGTCTGATACTGAGATACCTAGGATGTCGCGTACTCTTCCAAAGTAGGCATCAAGCGATAATCGGGAAAGTGAAACAATGATAGATGGATCGTAGAACTGACGAAAGTTTTGAGAAGTCCTTCATCAACGTTAGTGTTCGAATAGTTAAAAGAGTTCCATAGCGTTTCGAAATCCGAGGGATCTTCTACCAAGGATGCTAACTCTTTAACTTTCCTACGTCGAGAATTCTAAAGCTGTATCTCTTGGTGAATCTTCCTCGGCGTCCATCACTCTAACCTAAAATATTTTACAAAGAAAAATCTCTAAATTCTTTGGAAATAGGAAGAGAAAATGAAGTTTTTTTTTTGAATGAATGAATGCATGAATGCGGCAAACATGGTTAGTAGTTATACACATGGTCAAGCGTTCGAAGTCACGAGCATGAGGCCAACGATAAGAATCAAACGTGGGTAAGTTCTAAGGGCTTATTCATCTGTGAAACGGGTTCTCCTGATAATACAGGCTCAACACTCCTCTTTGAAATATTATCGGATTTGTTGAATACTCGATGGTCCAATAATATTTTTTAAGAGAAACTCGACTGATCGTAGTCTCGCATGACAATTACTCTAGGCTTACGCCCGAATAACCTCTGCACTACATCCTAAATGGCCAGGATGGGTTATGTGTTCTCTGACTCGACCATGCAAGTTCTCTTGAAAGCACCATGTCTTCGCAAATACTTGCTAAACACAAATACTCCCAAGACAACCTCCACTGAGAGAGGGATATTAACTTTGTAAGTACTGAGACTTCTCACAGGTTAATACCCCCACCTAGATCTTAAAATGTTTCTTAAATCCGGGTTAGGATTTCTTTCCATCAGATGAAATCGCGAAAACACACAATAAAGAAAAACAGACATATGCATAATATGAAAGCTTAACCCCTTTGTTTCTTTTTTAAAACAAAAAAAAGCTTGATGCTCTTGAGCAAAGTCATTTTTTTTTTGAAAATCAAAGTTTCAGCGTACTCCCCAACAGAGTCGCCATTTTTCCTGTTCGCGTTAAAAGGTGTCGCGCTAGAGAATTTGAATCAGAATTCAGATCCTCTGGCTCGAAATGATTTACTCTTTTGATTTGTTTATAAAGATGCCGCGAGCATCAAGCTTTATTATTTTCAACACAAGAAAGATGATTTAATGATTATGAAAAAGGGGAAAACTGTTAATACCCTCAATTGATTTTGATATGCGTAACGACTAAGCGCAAACTAGGCATGGGAGATTCGAGTAAGGGGTTTGTTATATAAAGGAATAGATGGAGCACCCTAAATATATATAGTTATCTATAGATTTATATATGAATATGTTTGATATGTTTGTGTGTTTTAATTGCTATTTCTATGATTGGGAAAGTTTCTCCTTTGGGATTTTAAGAAGGATAGATTATGTGGGATCCTAGTGTTTGTTATTATTGTGCTCGCAAAGATCGTGGATCTTCGCATACATATCCCTAGTGGGAATCGAGCATTTGTAGCTCGGATCTGAGGATCTATGGTTTGTTTGGTCTGAGGGAGAAAGAAATTTGCTCGCCAAGGATGAGACCTTGTGCCTACATATTCTCAAAAGGATGTTGAGAAAGTCAGAGCAATCGTAGTTCCCACTTATGCTAGTGGAAAGCAACATGATGTTAGTAAGAGACAGACAAATGTCATCTTAATGAAAAATGTATCTAATCTATTTCATCACATACATTTTTGAAAAGTTTGATTGATAAAAATCTTTCATCGTAAGTTACAGGTGTTTTGCTTGAGCGTACAAGCGTTACCACTTACATGTTTAAGAAATATGTTTGAAAAATGATTGAATCTTTTAACTATAAGCATTGGGTGTTTTGCTTGAATGTACAAGCGTTACCACTTACGATTAAGAGATGTTTTTGTTTGAAAAGAGTTTGAAAAAGTTTTTGACTGTATGTGATGTGATAGATGAGATACTTCTTCCATAGAGATGATAGATGTCTAAATCTCTAGGAGAAATTGATTGGATTAAAGGATACTTTTAAGAAGCCCATGGGTCCTTGTATTGTTAGCCCAAGAGGAGGCATTCTGAGGGTCATCGAGGGTCCTTGTACGAAGCTCAAGAGGAAGCTATAGGGTATGGCTGGCTTTGGCTTTAAAAGGGATTTCACTGGGAAACCATCCTTTTGGAATTAAGAGAAATTTCACCGGGAAATTATACTCTCAGGGTTCTATCCTAACGCGGGTGATTCTTTGTATTGGAAGCCCAATAGGAGGCTGTTAAGAGATTTCTTTGTCTCTTTCATTGTATGATGCCCAAGAGAAGGCTAAACTCAATGAGGAGTTCTTTTGAACGAAGCCCAAGAGGAGGCTGACTCAACAGGGGAGTATTGTCTTATATGAAGCCTAAGCGGAGGCTAAACTCAGATGAATGAGTTTTCTTATATGAAGCCTAAGAGGAGGCTAAACTCTGTGGGGAGAGTTATCTTGTATAAAGCCCAAGCGGAGGCTACAATTGTGGGGAACCTATTGGTTAGACTAATGGTTATGTTATAATCAGACAGCTGTATAAACAAGTGTGTGTGTGATATGTATTCACAGGAGTTTATGAAGGAAATATAAACAATTCATGATGTTTATTTACAAAAGTTTATGAAGTAAATATAAACAAGTGTTTGTGAAACGAACGTTTAAAATGAGCGTAACTTGATTATTTACAAGTTTGATGTGTGCAAGGAAGTAAGTATGTACACGAACGAGTATTTATGTACGAGGAAATGTGGATGTACATAGGAGGGTTGGGACTTACACCATAAGGGTGGCCCATTGGTTTGAAAGCAGTTTCACAGGGAATAATGCTCCTTTCAATACCAATGGTATTCAGTATATATCTGAAACAAAAACGAACGATCGAATTTTATCTGTGAAAAGTATCTGTATTATGTACAGACAAAGATTTGTATGAATATAAAAAGAATTTGATATGTACAAGGAAAATATGTATGTACATAAAAGAATGTTTGGTTTGTGTATACACAAGTGAATTGAAAACAAACGATCGAAGTTTGTATGTACTTGAGTATAAAAGTATCTGTATTATGTACAGATAAAAATTTGTATGTATCTGAAGAGAGTTTGATATGTACAAAGAAATATTATGTACATAAAAGAATGTTATGGGACTTAAACCGTGAGGGAGGCCCATGATCGATTAAGAAATTCGAGAGAAAACGAATTCGGTTTTATCGTTTAAATCGGATCGATCATGGTAAAAGATGTAAGTTTGATGAAAAAGTTTTGAAGAAATGATTTTTGAAAGTGTTTTTGAAATGTAAGGTTTACTTATGAGAAGTTTTGAAAAGAATTGGAAGTCGAAAGTTTGAAAAATTCACCTTTTAAAGGTGTTTTGAAAAGTGTTCAAAGCGTCGTTTTCGGCTCGATTAAAATTTAATTAGATGAAAGTTTTTTTCTGAAAATTTTTGCACTATCATAAAATAGATACATTTATTGACAAGTGTACAAAAAATCACCTCAAAATGAGGAGTTTTGATTGGTTAAAAAAAATGTTAAAGTTTGTGAAAAAACATGAAGAAAATATGAAAAGTTTGAAAAAAAATGGTCCATGGGAGGTTTGAACCCAGGACCTGTGGGGTGGCTACGTGGCAGAGAGGACTACGAGCGAGCTGGCAACCACTGGGACAAGAGCGATTTTGTGTATTTAAATCAAAACACGTGTTAATAAAATATTGGAAAATTTAAATTTGAAAAAATCTCAAGAACACGCGCGAATTGTTCTTCATCTTCATCAATCCTCAGATTTCGTAACTTGCTTGTTTCTCAATGATTTTGGAAGTTGTAAACATGAAAGTTGCTCGAAATTTAACAAGGAATATGATGATGGTTGTTAATTGCATTTATTTTTGGTCTAACACGATTGAATTTCCAGAAATCACGAAGAACCCTAGAATTGAAAAACCTAATTGAAATGGCGTATGATTGATGATTTTTCAAATTGTTTGAGGGTTAAGGATCGTGATAGGTGCAGAAAACAAATGGCCAAGAGTTTTTTTTATTTAAATGCAAGGAATCATGAGATTGAAGTTTGAGTTCTCACATGTTCAAGCTGAGATCGAAGATGGTGTTGGAGTGTTTCCAGAATTGGTTTTGTGATTGTTTGAGCTTCAACGGATGTTAGGGAAGGTGTATGATCACCCTTCTTGCCTCGAATCACCCTGGAACTCTCCAGCCAAGTCCACCTGCATCAACTAAAAATGGAAGCTCGATTTCTGGGAAAAAGCTGTTACAGTTAGTTGTAATTGATCTGCATCATGTCTATGATGTTCATAGATGATGTTTGGATGCTTAGAACTCAAGTTACTTCAGCCTAGCCATGAATTCGAATCTTAAGGCAGTTTGTACAAGTTTAAAAATGGAAAAATGCAATTCTGATTTTCAGTGGTTTTTAGATTGATTTTAGGCTTCAAACCAATTACATGTGATACCTATAACATATTAGACACCAAATATTTCAATGTTTCTTCACAAATTTTCAAAATGCAAGATTTCACAATTTGACATAAGTTACTTGATTTTCAAGAAAGTTTAGAGAAAGCATGTCCTTGCATGGCTTTGGTGTAGATTCAAATGGCCAACATGACCTCTATTTATAGGTCAAAAGTTCTGAAAAATTAGGCACAAGTACATGACATTTGTAATTCAAAGTTGCCTTAAAGGGCAAGAAAGACATTTGCAAAAGGAAAAGGAAGCTTCCTTTTTTAACCATGTGTGATTTTTCCAACTTGATCCAATCCTACAATTATTACCTCTAGCTGATATTTATCAGCCCTAATCTTCAATTTTGGTAAGGTGGCATTGCTTCTAGATGAAGAAATCAAAAAATGACCTATAATTTGAAGTTTTGAACTTTGAAAATCATGTTTATGGAGCCTTATGTTTTAATTTCAAAGGTATAGCTAGACTCCATGGATTTGAGAGTTCTTGGACATTTTGGAAAGCTTGTTTCAAGAGCTACAACTGTCATGTTTTGAGTTTTTTCCAAATCAAAGTGGAACTATGTGAAAAAATGCCATGAAGTTTGGAAAAAATACAAAATTTTAACACTTAGAAATTTTTCTTCTAAGTGTTGGAACTTGTGACTTTTTGTTGACTTTTCGAAATTCTTTGATTTCTTATGATCAAGATGGATCATTTGAAGTATTTTGATGATGGAAAAAGTTTTGTTTTGAAAATTTTGACCAAAAGTCAAAGTTTGACTTTTCTGTGCAGATGAATTTTCATCAGATGTTTCAAAATTGGTGATGAAGTCTGTGAACTTCTGTGATGTTTTGAATCCAGAAATTAGGTCAAGATGTTGTATCTAAGATATAATGACCAATCTCTATCCAAAAAAGTCATTCAATGTTCAAAAAATCAGAGAATACTCATGCTCGATCAAAACCCTAATTGGTCGATCCTTGATTGATCAATGAGAAAAGTTGGATATCTGAGGATTGAAGGTTGATGTTTTAATCAAGATAGGTCAAATGAAGTGAGTAGAACTCAAACCCTAATTGGTTGTCTCTTGAATCAGATGAAAATATGATGAAACCCTAATTTTGACCTGTGAGTGCTATACCCGATTAATGCTATTCTGAACTGTTAGTGATGCAATGATGCAAATGTAAGGTGGTATATTAGGTCAAAAATTGGGGTATGACAGGTTGGACGTCTTCAATTCTGATTCTTGAGCTTTCAGGTGCAGTGTACCTTACCATGAAGTCAAACTTTCCACTTGGTTCTCCCAAGGTATCCCAAACTTCAGATGGGATAGTTGGAGTTTCATTCTCATTCTTTTGTAGGAACATGCCTTTGAATTGGTCTGTAGGAGGATAGAACGGCGCGTGCGATTCTTCCTGGGACACATACTCAGAGTCATTAAGATAAGTGCTCCACTCTTCGGGTTCAGAGAGGTTGTCTTCATTAACAAGAACATAATCCTCTTGAGGAATGGTTACTTCGTGCTGCGGAGTAAATGCTGAGTTCTGTAAAGTAGGAACCTCAATTGTGGTTTCCTGCACTTCAGAAGTGTGTTGACGAAATCCAATGCCAAAATTGAAAGGCATGCCCCATGGATAACCTTCTGGCATACTGAAGAGAGGATTACTGACTGTAACAGCTGAAACTGGAGTAGTAGTGATCTCTGAAATCGTTGCCTGATTTTGACTGTTTAATGTTGTTTGCTGATTTTGTGTAGTTGTCAACGAACTTACCAAAGAAGTGAGTCTCTCCACCTCTTCCTGAAGTGTTGTCACTGTGCCACGAAGCTCAACATTTTCTTGCTCAAAATCTTCCGTTGCTTTTCTCCTATTTGCACGAGTATTGTATCTGCGAGTTGACTGTGAACGTAGTCAAGAAACTCTAAGATGCGACAGCTTGACGATCTTTCTCTCTCTGGAAAAAATTCCAAAAGATAAGACTCTAAACAACAAACTCGAGATGCAAAGTATGCTGCATGATTATGAATGCAAAGAGAAAAGAATTTCCAAAGAATTTACGCTAAAAGAGAAATTTCTAGTAAACATTTGGATGGAAAACTCTTATTTTATTAATATTGAAAGAAGATTGCAACAAGTTTTTTTTGGAGCATAGCTCTTACAATGATAAAATAAATGAGAAAATAAAGCTAAAACTAATTAATCGTCTTCGTCTGATGAAGAACCAAATGCTTGATGCAGCTTCAACTTCAGGATTTCTTTCCCATAGTAAGCTTTTAGTTCAGCTTTCTCGGCTTTTAGCTTGTTGATGACTTTCTTCCAATCGTCAGGAGCAGGATTATTAGTTGTCATTTCTTCAAGCTTTCTTTTCCTTTCTTTGATGTATCTTTTGATCGCGTTATCTTTCCGGCGAATCTTCTCATCTTTCTCCATGAGCCATTCATCCTGGAAGTAGAGCGTTTTTTCATGATCTTTGACCTGCTTCTTAAGCTTCTCATTTTCAAAGTCAGCCTTAAGAAACTTGTCTTCCAAAGCTTCTTTCTCTAGCCTCATCTTAGCCAAATCTTCTTGGTATTCTCCCATAGTCTCAACGGGAATGGTGGTCGATTTAGATACCACTGGGAACAAGGGTTCTTCATAAGCATAAGGCATTCGGAATTCCTTCGCTCTGTTCTTTACCCAAGAAGTGTAGATTTCCATGGCTACACAATTCTTTGCATTACCTTTTTCTTTCCTTCGGATGTGATGCCAAGCTCTTATCATTCTGGCTTTCTAACCTTGAGAGTCTTCCCCTTCATGATAAAAGTAATTCTCTACTATAAAACCAAGAGGTTTACTGGAATTTGCGTATCCGAGTTGACGTCTCGCCAAGAATGGGTTATAGTTGATTCCTCCTTTCGTACCAATGAGAGGTACGTTGGAAAACTCTCCACAGCTTTCAATGATTTCCATCTCATTGTTGGCCAAGGTATACCAATGGATATCATCATTTGTAAGAGACATGAGTCTTCGAGACCAATGCCAACCGTTTTTGTTTTCGCGGAAGATAAGAGACTTAGGCAGATGTGAGACAATCCATTTGAATAACAGAGGTACACAATACACGATAGTTCCATCTCCTTGATAATTCCTATGATGGATGGAGAAATACGTGTCACCAAGCAAAATGGGAACGGGATTTCCAATCAGAAAGATCCTTTTGGCGTTGATATCAACGAAACTTGGGACGTTGGGAAACAACACCAATCCATAGATGAGCAAAGCTAAAACAGCTTCAAAGGCTACCATGCTACCGACTTCAGAAAATTTAAAAGCCTTCTCCATTAGGAACTTTGAAGTCAGTCCTAAGAGTTTTCCTTTGGTAGTCAGGTTTTTGTCTATCTCAGATTTCCTTTAGTGAGTGATTGCTGCAATGACTGGTGGCTTAGGAATGGCTTCCAAACCATTTAAAGGCACCTTGTCTGACACTGAGATACCTAGCATGTGGGCGTACTCTTCCAAAGTAGGCATCAACTGATAATCAGGGAAAGTGAAACAGCGATAGACTGGATCATAACACTGAACGAAAGTTTTGAGAAGTCCTTCATCAACGTTAGTGTTCAGGACAGTTAAAAGAGTTCCATAGTGTTTTCTAAAATCCGAGGGATCTTCTACCAAGGATGCTAACTCTTTTAACTTTCCTACATCAGGAATTCTAAAATTGTATTTCTTGGTAAATCTTCTTCTGACGTCCATCACTCTAACCTAAAATGTTTACAAAGAAAAATCTCTAAATTCTTTGGAAATGGGAAGAGAAATGAGAATTTGAAGTTTTTGAATGAATGCATGAATGCCACAAAGATACAAACATGGTTAATGGTTATACACACGTTCAAGCGTTTGAAGTCACGAGCATGAGGCCAACGATAAGAACCAAATGTGGGTAAGTTCTAAGGGCTTATTCATCTGTGAAACATGTTCTACTGATAATACAGGTTCAACGCTTCTCTTTGAAATATTATCGGATTTGCTGAATACTCGAAGTCCAATAATATTTTTCAAGAAAAAATCGCCTGATTGTAGTCTCGCATGACAACTATTCCAAGCTTACACTTGAATAGCTTCTGCACTACACCCTAACTGGCCAGGATGGGTTATGTGTTCTACAGCCACTCAGCTTCGTTAGTTCTCTCGAAAGCAAAATTTCTTTGCAAATACTTGCTAAACACAAATACTCCTAAGACAACCTCCACTGAGAGAGGGATCTCAAATTAACTTAGTAAGTAATGAAAATTCCCACAAGTTAATAGGACTATACCCCCACCTAGATCTTAAAATGTTTCTTAAATCCGGGTTAGGATTTCTTTCCATCAGATGAAATCGCGAAAACACACAATAAAGAAAAACAAACATATGCACATATGAAAGCTTAACCCCGTTTTTTCTTCCTTTTGAAAACAAAAAAGCTTGGTGCTCTTTGGCAGAGTCACAATTTTTTGAAAATAAAAGTTTAGCGTACTCCCCAGCTGTCATACCCCAAAATTTTCCCTCCTACTTCTCAAGACATTTCATACATCCATGCTCAAGGATTCCTCAAAGGTTGATCAGACAAACCCTCTCCTAGACAATCAACCCAAACTAGGGTTTGGCAATTCTCAGATCCAGATGAACTTCCAACATCTCCAATGGCCATTATGCCTCCTCATATGCTTCAAAGATTCTCCATGTCAAGTTTCAAGCTTCACAAGTCAAGTTTCCTCAGACAATTGCTCAGATGGTTGAAAATCAATTGTATTGGACAAAAAGTCAACTGTGGTCAACATGTAGTCAAACTTCATGATTTTTGGTCAACATCCTCATTTTAAAGTTACATTCATCATTTGATCAAGGGTTGATCATGATTCATCAAGAAAACTCAAGATTTGCTCAAAGTCAAACTTTCCAAATTAGGGTTTCTTGGGGAAAAGTCAATTGAACTTTGACTGAGCATAACTTCTTCATACTTTCTCAGAAAGTTTTCCACCACCTCTCATTTTGAAGGAAATTCAATTCTCTACAACTTCATGTCTCACAAGAATGTTCAAAAAATGCTTCATTTGGAAGGTATGGATCAAAACATTACAGGTCCTTTTCAAAGTCAACAAAAAGTAAACTTTTTGTTTTGAAGATTTATTGAGCATGGAAACTCCAATTGAGATTAAACCAAAGAGGTTGTTTAGAGGACACTTAGAGCTTTCTAAAAAGTCCAAGAACACTCAAACATGTGGAAAATTGAGCAAAATACACCTTGCACAAGTTGGGTATTTTTGAAGAAGTGCACAAAGAGAGATACTTGTTAAAATCCAAAATTTTGCAAATGGGCCTAGTTTTTCTTCATTCAAACTTATTCCTTAGACAATTTGGAACATCCAAGCCCAATGCCACAAATTTTAGCTTTATTTTTCTATATAATTTGGATTTTATTCATTTAAATACAAATTAAATTAAAAAATAAGGTATAAAATCAAAATTAAATGAAAATTGATTTTTTCTCTCATCCTTGAGGTCCAAGCAACTCATAAAAGCTGGCAATTTCGAAATTGGTTTTGATTTGGCAAGGAATTGATGAAAATTGATCAAAAAAGATAAGATTTGATTTTGTACAAAATCAAATAATCTTTGCCTTGATTGATGATTATTTGTTCCTCAAATCAGCTCAATTTTCATCCATTATAAATATACAATGCATATCACACAAGAAAGAACAGAAAAATTGCCTCAAGAACCCTAACCTAAACTAAAAAAAAACGTGCACTACAAGTCACTAGCAGCCTTGGTTCCAGCTTGTTTCAATCGATTTTGAGCATCCAAACACATTCCTTGACATCCCTTGAAGCATTCCAGACCCTTACATCATTCAAAAACATCAAGAATCAAGCAAATACGATTTTGGGGTCATAGCGTCGAAGGAAGCCGATGCTAACTTTTCAAAAATTCAAATGGAGAAGATGAAGATCTTCGCGTGTTGGTTTCAATCGAATTAAATAAACGCTTCGTTTCAATTTCATAACACCAAATGCACTTTGGTCTAGTGGTAAGGCAAGGGGCGCGTGTTTTCATCCAAGAGGTCACCGGTTCGATCCCTGGCAAGACCATTTATTTTTGCTTCTTTACAAACTAACATATATTTTCATATTTTCTATATTTTTCTTTTAATATTTTCATTCTATTTAATTTATCTTCAATAATTTTTATCATGCATTTAAAAAACACCAAAAATATTTATTTTTTGCATAATCATCAGAAAAATGTTTATTTAATTTTTAAAATTAAAAATATTATTTTTGCATGCATATTTAATTTAATTGCTAATTTATCATTTAAATGACTTTTAATTATTTTTTAATTATTAAATCAACTCCAAAAATTACCAAAAAAATATTTTATCATATTAATGTCATTATTAACACAAAAACTTTTTTCTTATTCAAAAATGATTATTTTTACTAACATTTTCCTCTTATGCAATTTTCTTCCGTTTTCCGATTTTGTATCTGTTCACAGGTTGTACCGTTTCGGACGATTTTTATTGCTTTTCTTTTCCAATTATGTAATTGCCTATGGAATGTAATAGTTTAATTAGGACTTTTATTTTCCGCACTTTCAATTATGTATCTGCCCCAAAGCCATGTAATAGCGTAGGACTTTATTTTCCGCACTTTACATTTCCGCAATTTACTTTCCGCATCCTATAAACTGCTAGTAATTAGGCGTGTATGGAAAGATAAAATCGGGCATAGATCACTCATAACTCCAAGATAAAATACCTGAAATCAACACACTCTTTCACACATGCACCCTTAGGGTAATTCTCTCTCGTTGCCTTACGAATACAAATGGTCAAGTCCCTCGAACGTAGAGGTATTCTAGAACCGTTGCCTTCAAAACAAATCATCATAGTCCCTTCGATACAAAGATCATAAGACCCACGATGTCGTCTCTGAATACATGATCTTGACCCTCGATTGTCGCCTACGAAAAATGATGATGTTCCCTTCGAATGTGCTAGGATACTTCCTACAAGTTGCCTTCTATGACCATACGATGTCCCTTCGAATGTCCCGCTTACATCCAACGAATAGGGTTACCTACCAACTAATGGTATGGATAACACTATTCTAAAGGAACATAAAATAACACGAAAACGACCAAATTCTGAGTAGGTAATAAGACTTTTAGTTGCTTGCTCAAACAAAATACTTTTCACACCTCACACTTTTGTCAAAGTTCAAACTCTTTTCAAAAACGAAACATTTCCGAACACTTTGTATACATTCCTACATGAATCATTACAAAGTCAAAGCGAAATGCCTTTTCAAAACATTTTTGTCAAACACACAGAAAGCACTTTTTGAAAGATGATCTAAGAGCAACTAAGAGCCCGTAGATAACTACGGATGGAAAGGGGTGCTAATACCTTCCCTTTTCATAACCTTCTCCCTTACTCAGAATCTAACGAAGGTCTTTTTCTGTACTTTTTACCTTTCCTTAATTGGATAAAAGAAAAGTCGATGGCGACTCTTGCTATCCGCATATTTGCGATACAAAAATCTCAAAGTCAGTTCACCGTATTACAGAACTGGCGACTCTGCCGGGGAGACACCCTAAAGAGAGAATGCCTTAGGGATTTCTAGATCACCTTTATTGCTTTTTGTTTGACTTGCTTACTTTATCTTTAAGGGTTGCTTGGGTATTATATTTGTGGGGGATCCTACACCCGGATCCGGGTTTCCTTTTAGGTAAGTAGCAATAAATCATCGCGACTGTTAGACGTATATCGAAACGGTCAACATGATGGCTACGTTAGTGTGACACTTTGGATGTCCTGATACTCTTCATTTCCAAGTTGAGGATAGTATTTGGCTTCTGCGTGGTGTCATCAAGCACTAACTAAACTTTTAGAACCTTAGAAGGTAGTGAGATGGTCGGCTTTGGTGTAGACCGAGGTTGGCTGATACTCGATGCTATGCTCATTAAGATCAGACTTTTGGGATATTTTCGGTCGACCACTTGGTAGTCGTATTGAAATAAACGCCTACGAGAAAGATCAATGATGTGAGATTCCTAGAACCCGGTTACTATTATAGGACAGGATGAACCAACTCAAACTTTTGGTGGGGTAATCACCTATACCTCATGCAAGCCTTAAACCTAGGCTCATTGTGTGAATTGTTTGCGTGTGCTAAAACATGACATCATGACATCCTCGCATTGCATATCATTTCTAACTATTTCAAGGACCTAGGGATTTATCTTTGCTCTGTTTTGTAGGGATTATGGCTTCTAGAAAGACTATCCGAATCAACTTCATGAGTATACCTTCTCAGCTCAAAGAATTGGTTTCAAAAATTCCCGACCATGCCCAGTTCATCAAAAGACATGGTTATCTGCTTGATTTGGTTATCTCTGGTTTTGAAGAAGATATGATGCACGTCCTATTCCAGTTCTTCGATCCGAAACACCATTGCTTTACATTCCCAGATTATCAGTTGGTTCCGACCTTGGAAGAGTTCTCTAAGCTACTTGGGGTACCTATTCTTGACCAAATGCCATTCACCGGTTTAGAAAAGGTTCCTAAGTACGAAGACATTGCATCAGCATTACACCTCAAGCGCTCAGACATTGAAGCTAATTGGGAAACAAGAAGCAGAGTTAAGGGTTTACTTGCTAAGTTCCTAATTAAGAAAGCCCGAGAATTCCTCAAAGTTATGAGTTTCCATGCCTTCAAAGACATTGTGGCCTTGCTAATCTATGGTTTGGTTCTATTCCCTAACTCGGATCAATTCATAGATGTCAACGCCATCAAGTTGTTTCTTACCCGCAATCCAGTGCCTACCTTACTTAGAGATATTCTACATTCTCTCCACACTCGTACTACTAAGAGACAAGGAACCCTCATGTGTTGTATACCGTTACTTTCCAGGTGGTTTATTTCGCACCTTCCTCCATTAGTATTGAAGAACGAGCAAAGGTTGAAGTGGTCTCAAAGACTAATGTCACTCTCTCATTCAGATATCCGTTGGAGTCTTTTCTCTCAAAAGGACTTCACATTCATTGAGCGTTGTAGAGAATTCCATAACGTACCACTACTTGGTATAAGGGGAGGAATTACTTACAACCCTTCTTTAGCTCTACGTCAGTTTGGTTATGCTCGAAGAGATGGTCCGCATGATATGCTTCTCCAAGACATTGTGTTCGACTACAATCACGATCTCCAGAATTATCGACGAAGGTTCATACACGCTTGGGACATGGTAAAGAAGACTGATACCAAGACTTTGGGGCACCAAAACTCCATTCCTTGGGAACCTTACCTCAAATGGGTGCGAGATCGAGCTCAAAACCTCATGATGCCATTCACGCTTGTTCTACCAGTAATTATGGAACCTGTTGCTATAGGTGACGTACCCTATACTGTTCTCCATCCCGGCATGCCTACTGATTTTGAAGACTTGAAGAGATCCTGGATTCAACTTAAAGAAGAAAGGGATACTTTTGAAGCTCAGTGCTATGCAAGCGAGAAGAAGGTACTAGAGTTGACAAAGCTACTTCACGAGGAGCAAAACATCAACGCCTACTTCAACACTAAGAGGAAGCGCCCATGGGAGACTTAGAGCTTTAGGATTTTTATGCTTTTCTTTTACTGTTATGAACTATCTTTTGTACTTAAAAAGAAAAAGAATAAAAAAGAGAACTAATAAATGTTTGTTCGTGCTTGTTTAACAAATTTAAATCTCTAAGGTCCTTGAAAACATTGCATTGCATTTGCATAAACATCGCATATCATAGCATAACATTGCATAACAGGTACATTAAAGATTGGTTTTCTCATTCTCTCGCTATTTATTTTAGCAGCAATGGCTCTTGAACAGTCTGTCAAAGATCTCCAGGCTCAGAATGCTCAGTTCCAGGAGATGTTCACTAGCTTGGTCCAAGGCCAAGAAGATCTGAAGAAGCTCATCAACAAAAAGAAGAGGGTCGTTGGTGTTCTCAACATGGGAAGACGTTACAAAGGGGGTCCTAAAGTGGTCAGCCGGATAGAGCTCTCAGAAGGAAGTTTCAAGAATGAGGGGAGTGTCAAGGGGAATGAAGAAGGCAGCCAGCGTGAGTCTGAGAAAGAGAGAGAAGATCACTATGATAATGACCAGTACTCTAATGAAGATGACAAGTACAAGCAACTTGAAGACCATTTGAATGCTGTGGAAAACTTGAAGATGTCAGGGCTGAATTTTGATGATCTGAGTCTTGTTCCCGGTGTGGTGATTCCTCCCAAATTCAAAGTTCCAACTTTTGCCAAATATGATGGCATTTCTTGTCCGAAACTGCACTTGAAGTCCTATGTTCAGAAGATCAACCCCCACACTGATGACAGAAAGTTGTGGATGCATTATTTTCAAGAGAGCTTGTCCGGGACTCAATTGGAATGGTGTTATCAGCTAGAGAATGACCGTATCCGTACTTGGAGTGATTTGGCAAATGCTTTCTACAGAGAATATGAGTACAATGCTGAATTGACACCCACTCGCATGTAACTACAGAGCATGTCTATGGGTCGTGATGAGAAGTTTAAAGAGTATGCTCAGAAATGGAGAGACTTAGCAGGCAGAGTTCAACCACCCTTGTCCAATAGGGAATTGGTTGATATGTTCATGGGAACACTGACAGGCCCATTCTTCAGTCATCTAATTGGAAACTCTTCAGCAGGATTCACCGAGTTGATATTGACAGGAGAGCATATTGAAGCTGGTATCAAGAGTGGGAAGATTCAGGTAGAGACATCTTCAAATGCTGCAAAGAGATCTTTTGGTGGTAAGAAAGAAGCCAATGCTGTGTATGGTCAGAAAAGCCGAACCAAGATCGACCGTGCTCAATCTGTGGGGGCAGTTGTGAACTCCAATCCTACATCAGCACAACCTCAAGCGAGACAACGCGCGTAGCCAGAACGCGCTACGAAGACAGTTTACGAAGATCAACATGCCATTGTCGCAAGCCTTGCAACACATGTTGAAAGCAGAGCTGATTACTTTGAAGGATCCTCCTCAGAGTGTCAACACTTCCTCTCCGAGATACAATCCTAATGCTAAGTGTGATTACCACTCCAATAGCCCAGGGCACGACACTGATAACTGTTGGGCTCTGAAGAACAAGATTCAAGATATGATTGAAGCTAAGCAGATTGAGTTTGATCCTCCCTGTTGAGACTCCGAATGTGATCAACGCGTCTATGCCTAACCATGACAAGAGTTCCAATGCTGTTGGGGAAGATACTTATGTTTTCAACATAGATGACCTGACTATTCCTCTGATGACTGTTAAGAAGAATTTGCTGCAAGCCGGTGTCAATCCAGGATGCCCAGAGAATTGTCGTTGGTGCCCATCTGCACCCGATGGCTGTGCTTGGTTGAGAAGACGTGTTTAGTGCATGATGGATAACCGTGAAATATTGTTCCTGAAACCACCTGTGGAGAGTCTGTGCGAAGACATGTCTAAGAAACTGAAGATCGAAGATGTGAATGAAGCTGTACCGTCTGCATGGGATACCTTGGGGCAGCCAAGTGGAAAGTATGATTACATGGTGAAGTACACTGTTCCTGAGAGCTACAGGATTCCTATTGAAGATGTTAAGGCGACCGGATGGGGTGACAATTTCCCAGAAGACTATGCTGATGATAACACTATAAGGATTTCCTCTGCTGATCCTGTGCCTAGAGTGGCACCTCTCATCATTACTTCTCCCAAACCAGTTCCATATTCCTCTAACAAAGCTATCCCTTGGAACTATGGAGCTGATGTTTACTACCATGGAGTCAAGCAAGACCCTCTGACCATTGAAGATCTTACCGTTGAAGCTACCATTCCTAACATTGACAACATCACCGGATCAAGTAAGGTGACCAGAACCGGAAGGGTATTCTCTCCAGATATCTCTCCTCCAAAAGACGCTGCGGCTCTAGCTCGCATTCCAGCTATTCAATCCATTCCCCAAGCTAGAGGGAAAGAACCAGTGACTCATCCTGCTCAGCCAGAAGTACCAAAGGAAGTTACTGAAGACACCTCCAAACGAGAAACGGAGGAAATTCTGAAGATTATCAAGAAAAGTGACTACAATATTGTGGAACAGTTGGGACAGACTCCGTCCAAGATTTCCATGCTTGCTCTGCTCTTGTGCTCCGAGGCTCATGCTAATGCCTTGGTGAAGTTTCAAGAATGCTCACGTACCGCAAGACACTACTCGACCAGTTTGAAGTTTGTATTGCTAGCTGGCTGCCAACAACGGTCTAGGCTTCTCGATCTTGATTTGACTCTGCGGAAGGAAACACAACAAAGCCTTGCACATCTCTTGAATGCAAGGGAATTACATTGTCTCATGTTTTGGTAGATACCGGTTCTGCTTTGAATATCCTTCCGAAGACTGCTTTTGATCGACTTGATGTTGAAGGGTTGGTTCTGAAGCCCAGTGACATAGTTGTGAGAGCTTTTGATGGTTCTAAGCGAACGGTACTTGGAGAGCTCATTCTGCCTGTTAAAGTCGGTTCCCAGACTTTTGATTCCACTTTCTTTGTCATGGACATCCGTCCAGCTTACTCTTGCCTACTCGGACGCCCTTGGATACATGGGGCGGTACCTACCTACTGCATCGAAATTGAAGTACCCGATGAAAGGGAAGGTTGTTACCGTATGTGGTGAAGAAGAATATATGGTCAGTCATCTACAGTCATTCCGATACCTCGAGGTAGAGGGTGAATTCTTCGATACTCCCTGTCAAGCTTTTGAAACAATCCCCAGAGTCATGCCTGTAGACTCTCCCGTCGCTCCTGAAGTTACGCAAGTCCCGCCTAGGATGACATCACTGAAGGATGCTCAAGATGTTGTAGAAGAAGGAAATAGTACTATTTGGGGTCAGCTTCGTGATCTTCCTTTCAAATCTGACAAGACTGGTTTAGGCTTCACCATCAAAGGACAGAAGATGATACGCCGCGAACGTGCCCAACTTCCCGCATCCGAGTGGAATCCATGCTATAGAAGGCGGCGACTACGACTTGACATCGCAAGTGGATCTCCCAACTCCGGACAATGGGCTCGGAATTGGAAGGCAAGACGCCATACCAATCTCCTTTAGGCAGGAGTAATTGCTCTTGTTTTGTTTTGCTTTTCGTACTTTCTATGTTTTGAACAATAAACTATGAAGCCTAGTGCCTTGCCCGGGGCATCATGGCTCGTTTGTGAGGGTTATTATCATCATTTGCATATTTTCATTCAATAAAATCGTTGGACTTTTGCATTCAATTGTTTGTTTTCTTTTACTTTATCACCCTTCAAAAGCTATGTGTTTCTTACACACCCACATGATACTGAGAATCACTCCGAATCTCGTTGATATGACTATGCTATTGCTAAATATGACTTCGATAATCCGATCTACCAAGGCGGTGAGGAAGATTGTGAAGTGCCGGAGAACTTGTCGATGCTACAAGAAAAGCGAGTTATACAACCACATGAAGAGTCGATCGAGGTTGTGAATTTGAGTCTTGAAAGAAAAGAGATCAAGATAGGAGCGGGTCTTGAGAACAGTGTTAAAGAAAGATTGATCCAGATGCTACGAAACTATATCGAGGTTTTTGCTTGGTCATACGAAGACATGCCGGGTTTAGACATTGATATTGTGGTACACCGATTGCCGACAAAAGAAGGTTTTCTCCCAGTGAAACAAAAGGTTCGTCGCATGCGTCCTGAGATGTCAGAGAAAATCAAAGCCGAAGTTATGAAGCAGTTCAACACCGGTTTCTTAGCTGTTACTTCCTATCCGCAATGGGTTGCAAACGTGGTACCTGTACCTAAAAAGGATGGCAAGGTACGAATGTGTGTGGATTATAGAGATCTGAACAAAGCAAGTCCGAAAGACGATTTTCCACTTCCTCATATTGATGTTCTGGTTGACAACACCGCTCAGCATAAGGTTTTCTCCTTCATGGATGGTTTCTCCGGTTACAATCAGATCAAAATGGCTCATGAAGACATGGAGAAGACTACTTTCGTTACACAGTGGGGCACTTTCTGCTACAAAGTTATGCCGTTCGGACTGAAGAACGCGGGTGCCACTTACCAGCGTGCCATGGTGACATTATTTCATGACATGATTCATCACGAGATAGAGGTCTACGTCGACGACATGATAGCTCGATCACGGACAGAGGAAGAGCATCTTGATCACTTGCGGAAACTATTTAATAGGTTGAAGAAGTACAGATTGAGACTTAACCCTAACAAGTGCACCTTTGGAGTCAGATCCGGAAAACTCTTAGGGTTTGTTGTCAGTGGAAAAGGTATTGAAGTTGATCCCGCCAAGGTTAAAGCTATTCAAGAAATGCCAGCTCCCCGCACCGAGAAGGAAGTCAGAGGTTTCTTGGGCCGATTGAATTACATTGCCAGATTCATTGCACATTTAACTGCTACTTGTGAGCCAATCTTCAAGTTACTTAAGAAAGATCAAGTAGTAGAATGGAACGACGATTGCCAGATCGCTATTGACAAAATCAAGGAGTACCTACGAATCCTCCTATCATGCCGCCACGAAGGAAGACCTCTTATCATGTACTTGATGGTGTTAGAGAATTCAATGGGGTGTGTGTTGGGGCAACATGACGAGCACGGTCGAAAAGAGTATGCAATATACTACCTTAGCAAAAGTTTACCGATGTGAAACAAGATACTCACCGAGAAAACTTGCAACGCTTTAACTGCTCACGACTAAGACAAGATATGTTGACTCACACTACCTTGTTGATTTCTAAGATGGATCCGATAAAATACATATTTGAGAAACCACTCTTTCGGAAGAATAGCAAGATGGCGATGATCTTGACCGAGTATGACATCCAAGATACTTCTCGAAAGCGATCAAAGGAAGTGTAGTAGCCAATCATTTGGCTCATCAAGCCGTAGATAACTATCGTCTATGCGTTCAATTTCGACGAAGATGTTTTACTAGTTACAGATTGTGAAGAACCAGGCCCAGACGAAGGACCTGAACAAGGATCCCGATGGACCATGGCCTTTGATGGAGCCTCGAACGCACTTGGCAATGGCATCGGCGCCATCATTATATCCCCTGCAGGCGGACATACGCCTTTCACCGCCAGACTTTGCTTCAACTGTACGAACAACATGGCCGAATACGAAGCGTGCATTGTGGGTATCAAAGCTGCTATTGACTTAGAATCAAATTCTTACAAGTGTATAGAGACTCAGCTTTAGTGATCAGTCAGATTAAGGGCGAGTGGGATACGAAGCATCCGAATCTCATTCCATATCGAGAGCATGTTCTGAGTTTGATCCCCTACTTCGAAGGAATCACTTTCAATCACATTCCACGAGAAGAGAATCAGTTGGCAGACGCATTGGCTACTATGTCGTCTATGTTCAAGGTCAGATGGGACAACGAGGCTCCCCAAATCATCATTGAGAGGTTTGACGAACCAGCGTACTGTTATGAACTTGACACAGAAGAGAAACCTTGGTACTACGACGTGAAGAGGTATCTTGAGACTCAGGAATATCTCGCAGGGGCATCTGTCAATGATAAGAAGTTTTTGAGAAGGTTCGCATCTAAATTCTTCCTCAGCAACGACATCTTATACAAGCGCAATCACGACTTGTGCTTACTCCATGTGGATCGAAACAAGAACGTATCATGGAAGAGTTACAAGGCGCATTTGGTACCCACTCCAGTGGACACACCATGGCTAAGAAGATTTTGAGAACAGGTTACTATTGGTCCACCATGGAAGCTGATTGTCACCGCTATGCTCGATCTTGTCACAAATGCCAGATTTACGCAGACAAAGTGCACGTACCTCCAGTACCTCGAATGTTCTTGACTCCTTGGCCTTTTGCAATGTGGGGCATTGACATGATCGGAGAAATCAAGCCCACCGCTTCCAACGGACATCGTTTCATCCTTGTGGCAATTGACTATTTTACCAAGTGGGTAGAAGCAACCTTGTTTGCATCTGTTACCAAGAATGTTGTGGCTCGATTCGTCAAGCATAATCTTATCTGTCGGTATGGCACTCCTGAAAGAATTATCACAGATAATGGCTCTAACCTCAACAACAAAATGATCACCGAACTCTGCACGCAGTTCAAGATCAAGCATCACAACTCTTCTCCTTATCGGCCTAAGATGAATGGCACAGTGGAAGCCGCCAACAAGAACATTAAGAAGATTATACAGAAGATGACAGTGACTTACAAGGATTGGCATGAGATGTTACCATTTGCTCTTCATGGTTATCGCACTCTGATCGAACATCAACAGGGCAACCCCTTCTATCTTGTATACGGTATGGGTCCTACCAATCGAGGTTGATTCCCTCAACGAGTCCTCGGGGCCAGAGTTAGCGAAGACGATTGAATTGAGACTCGCCTTGATCAGATTAACTTGATTGATGAGAAGTGACTCGCATCCATCTGCCATGGACAAATCTATCAGAAGCGAATGATCAGAGCATTTAACAAGAAGGTCAAGCACCGAGTCTACCAAGTTGGTGACCTAGTAGTCAAGCGCATCATTCTTCCACAAGGTGATCCCAGGGGCAAATGGACTCCCACCTATGAGGGACCGTTTGTAGTCAAGAGATTCTCGGGAGCTATGATACTTAGCACCATGGATGGTGAAGACTTTCCACACCCTGTGAACGCAGACATAGTCAAAAAATACTACGCATAAAAGAGACCCGCTAGGTCGACTGGCCTAGGAAAAAATAAGGGCATCCTGGCGAACCAAAAGGGTTCGGGCAAAAGTTAAGGATATATATACAAAACATGTACACCGGCAAGTCGAAAACACGAAAAGGCGGCTTGGGCAAAAAGGGTATCGGTGGTGAAAACCGAAAGGGCGGTCTAGGCAAAAGTTAGATTTAAGCGTACAACTATGCCTCGTCGGATCACCTATCTGCACTACTATCAAGATTCAAGATTCAAATGGCGAAGATCAATTCACTCACTTTCTCGGACAAGGAGATGAGATAGTTGAAATATATGAGTACTAGCATAGTTGGAACTTAACGAGATTATTTCCGCATAGCTTTTTACTTTTCTTGTGTACAAACTGCTTGGCCATACGCCGCATTTCAAATAAATACAAGTTTCTTTCTCTTTACTTTTGTTGTTTGCATAAAGTCCAACGTTTGCTTTGAATGATTATATGCATTTGACAAATAAAAATCTATCCACAAACATGCGAAAAGTGAACATGCAAAAGTAATTACGATAGGCTCTAGGAATTGGGATGACGGCGAAAGTCACCAAAGCATTTCCCCGCAGAGCATGATCCCCACAAAGGTGTCGCCCACGACAAACCTTCCACAGCGGAGTATACGGTAGCCCCCGAGCAGTGATTTCACTCAACTAAACCATGTTACATCAGTCTCTAAGCAGTAACGATTCATCACCAGCAGAGGTATCCCCAGCAAAGACATCTCTTGACGATCATCACCTCCCCGGCAGCAGCAGTATCCAGACTTGGAACTTGGCCAGATAGTGCATCGGAGGAAACCTATATCTTTTATCCCCCAGCCGGAGATTACAACGGGCTCCAGATTCTTCTAACCCGGTCTCCCAGCAACTATCAAATACTCTCCAGCAGGATTCACGCGTAAGATCCCCAGTAGAATACCTCCAAACTTCTCCCCAGCAGGGTCTACGTGCAAGATCCTCAACAGGGCATCTCTCAATCTCTACCATCCTCAACAATATCTAGGCTCAAGACTTGGTCAGATAGTGCATCGGAGGAATCAAGGATATTTTTCTCCTCTCTCAAAAGCAGGGTTTTCATCCATTTCATCCCCGAACAGAAGTCAGAAATCTCCAAGCAGAACATCCGCATCTTCTTCAAGATGGATATGTTTTGAAATACCACAACATTTATCATTCATACATTACTCATAAAAGTCATAATTTGTGCATATGTCATTCATACACATCGTCATACATCATACTTTGCATAAAACTAACGATATTCTATCAAAGTTTCTCTTGTTTTTTCCAAAACAGGTGAAAACCACTTCTAAAACAAACAGGTCCAGGATTAATGCCCGAAGCCAGACGGGAAAACTATCTGAACGACCGCCCTAGTTGTCCTCCGACAACTGGTCCAGGATTAAAGCCCGAAGCCAGACGGGAAAACTATCTGAACGACCACCCTTGTTGTCCTCCGACAACAAATCTAGGATTAATACCCGAAGCCAGACGGGAAAACTATCTGAACCACAAGTTATCCTCCGATAACAGGCATTGGATCAGTACCCGAAGCACAACAGGGAAGCTACCCAATTTTTGCCAACTACTATCCCCTCAGAGTAATCGACACGAAGATCTATTCTGACTCTCTCTTATTATCAACAGCAACTACAGAGTCTAGCGTACGACTCAGTTGCCTTGGATGGCATCTTAAGCCCATCTCCGACTACTTGTCAACATTTCTCCACTTGCAGAATGCTGCATATTTGGTTAAAAAACCAATACAAACCAATAACTTCATTCAAAGATGAGCACGAAGTCTAACGTACGACTCCCTCCGGATGGCATCATAAGCCCATCTCCATGCTCCTTTCACTTCCAGAAACGTCTACAGAGCCTAGCGTACGGCTCACTCCCCAGCATCGATCTTTCCAGATGGCATCTTAAGCCCATCTCCGACAGTTCTCCTATCGAGACAACAATCTCAAGTCTAGCGTCGACTCATTCCCAAATAAGTCTCCAACTCCCCAAAATGGCATCTGTAAGCCCATTCCAGCGCATCATCAATCAACAGCGAGTGCAAATTTTCAGGTGTACTCGAGTGTTCAATCATCTTCTACCTCCAGGCTACGAAAGGCGACCATGCCAATCTAACTCTTTCAGTACAAGAAGATTGAACAGGGGCAGCTGTCATACCCAAAATTTTCCCTCCTACTTCTCAAGACATTTCATACATCCATGCTCAAGGATTCCTCAAAGGTTGATCAGACAAACCCTCAACTAGACAATCAACCCAAATTAGGGTTTGGCAATTCTCAGATCCAGATGAACTTCCAACATCTCCAATGGCCATTATGCCTCCTCATATGCTTCAAAGATTCTCCATGTCAATTTTCAAGCTTCACAAGTCAAGTTTCCTCAGACAATTGCTCAGATGGTTGAAAATCAATTGTATTGGACAAAAAGTCAACTGTGGTCAACATACAGTCAAACTTCATGATTTTTGGTCAACATCCTCATATTAAAGTTACATTCATCATTTGATCAAGGGTTGATCATGATTCATCAAGAAAACTCAAGATTTGCTCAAAAGTCAAACTTTCCAAATTAGGGTTTCTTGGGGAAAAGTCAACTGAACTTTGACTGAGCATAACTTCTTCATACTTTCTCAGAAATTTTTCCACCACCTCTCATTATGAAGGAAATTCAATTCTCTACAACTTCATGTCTCACAAGAATGTTCAAAAAATGCTTCATTTGGAAGGTATGGATCAAAACATTACAGGTCCTTTTCAAAGTCAACAAAAAGTAAACTTTTTGTTTTGAAGATTTATTGAGCATGGAAACTCCAATTGAGATGAAACCAAAGAGGTTGTTTAGAGGACACTTAGAGCTTACTAAAAAGTCCAAGAACACTCAAATATGTGGAAAATTGAGCAAAATACACCTTGCACAAGTTGGGTATTTTTGAAGAAGTGCACAAAGAGAGATACTTGTTAAAATCCAAAATTTTGCAAATGGGCCTAGTTTTTCTTCATTCAAACTTATTCCTTAGACAATTTGGAACATCCAAGCCCAATGCCATGAGTTTTAGCTTTATTTTTCTATTTAATTTGAATTTTATTCATTTAAATACAAATTAAATTAAAAAATAAGGTATAAAATCAAAATTAAATGCAACTTGATTTTTTCTCTCATCCTTGAGGTCCAAGCAACTCATAAAAGCTGGCAATTTCGAAATTGGTTTTGATTTGGCAAGGAATTGATGAAAATTGATCAAAAAAGATAAGATTTGATTTTGTACAAAATCAAATAATCTTTGCCTTGATTGATGATTATTTGTTCCTCAAATCAGCTCAATTTTCATCCATTATAAATATACTATCACACAAGAAAGAACAGAAAAATTGCCTCAAGAACCCTAACCTAAACTCAAAAAAAACGTGCACTACAAGTCACTAGCAGCCTTGGTTCCAGCTTGTTTCAATCGATTTTGAGCATCCAAACACATTCCTTGACATCCCTTGAAGCATTCCAGACCCTTACATCATTCAAAAACATCAAGAATCAAGCAAATACGATTTCGGGGTCATAGCGTCGAAGGAAGCCGACGCTAACTTTTCAAAAATTCAAATGGAGAAGATGAAGATCTTCGCGCGTGTTCTGGTTTCTAGAAATCGAATTCGTAAAAGCGCCGTTTCAATTTCATAACACCAAATGCACTTTGGTCTAGTGGTAAGGCAAGGGGCGCGTGTTTTCATCCAAGAGGTCACCGGTTCGATCCCTGGCAAGACCATTTATTTTTGCTTCTTTACAAACTAACATATATTTTCATATTTTCTATATTTTTCTTTTAATATTTTCATTCTATTTAATTTATCTTCAATAATTTTTATCATGCATTTAAAAAACACCAAAAATATTTATTTTTTGCATAATCATCAGAAAAATGTTTATTTAATTTTTAAAATTAAAAATATTATTTTTGCATGCATATTTAATTTAATTGCTAATTTATCATTTAAATGACTTTTAATTGTTTTTTAATTATTAAATCAACTCCAAAAATTACCAAAAAAATATTTTATCATATTAATGTCATTATTAACACAAAAACTTTTTTCTCATTCAAAAATGATTATTTTTACTAACATTTTCCTCTTATGCAATTTTCTTCCGTTTTCCGATTTTGTATCTGTTCACAGGTTGTACCGTTTCGGACGATTTTTATTGCTTTTCTTTTCCAATTATGTAATTGCCTATGGAATGTAATAGTTTAATTAGGACTTTTATTTTCCGCACTTTCAATTATGTATCTGCCCTAAAGCCATGTAATAGCGTAGGACTTTATTTTCCGCACTTTACATTTCCGCAATTTACTTTTCGCACCCTATAAACTGCTAGTAATTAGGCGTGTATGGCAAGATAAAATCGGGCATAGATCACTCATAACTCCAAGATAAAATGCCTGAAATCAATACACTCTTTCACACATGCACCCCTTAGGGTAATTCTCTCTCGTTGCCTTACGAATACAAATGGTCAAGTCCCTCGAACGTAGAGGTATTCTAGCACCGTTGCCTTCAAAACAAATCATCATAGTCCCTTCGATACAAAGATCATAAGACCCACGATATCGTCTCCGAATACATGATCTTGACCCTCGATTGTCGCCTACGAAAAATGATGATGGTCCCTTTGAATGTGCTAGGATACTTCCTACAAGTTGCCTTCTATGACCATACGATGTCCCTTCGAATGTCCCGCTTACATCCAACGAATAGGGTTACCTACCAACTAATGGTATGGATAGCACTATTCTAAAGGAACGTAAAATAACACGAAAACGACCAAATTCTGAGTAGGTAATAAGACTTTTAGTTGCTTGCTCAAACAAAATACTTTTCACACCTCACACTTTTGTCAAAGTTCAAACTCTTTTCAAAAACGAAACATTTCCGAACACTTTGTATACATTCCTACATGAATCATTACAAAGTCAAAGCGAAATGCCTTTTCAAAACATTTTGTCAAACACGCAGAAGCACAATTTTTAAAGTGATCTAAGAGCAACTAAGAGCCCGTAGATAACTACGGATGGAAAGGGTGTTAATACCTTCCCTTTTCATAACCTTCTCCTTACTCGTAATCTAACGAAGATCTTTTCGTACTTTTACCTTCCCTTAATTGGATAAAAGAAAAGTCGGCGACTCTTGCTATCCGCACATTGCGATACAAAAATCTCAAAGTCAGTTCACGTATTACACCAGAGTCGCCATTTTTTTTCACGTTAAAAGTGCGAGGAATCGAATCAATCGAATTCTCGGCTCGAAATGATTTACTCTTTTGATTTGTTTATAAAGATGCCATGAGCATCAAGTATTGTTTCCAAAACAAGAAAAATGAGATGAAAAAGCTACAATACCCTCAATTGATATGATATGCATTACGCGAACTAGACGCAACACATTGGGGAGATTCCGGGCTAGGGGGTTTGTTATATAAAGGGAATAGATGTGGCACCGTAAATATATATAGTTATATATAGCTTTATATATGAATAGTTTGATATGTTTGTGTGTTTTAATTTGCTATTTCTATTTTTGGGAAAGTTTCTCCTTTGGATTTTAAGAAGGGTAGATTTTGTGGGATCCTAGGTTTTGTTATTATTGTGCTCGCAAAGATCATTGGGATCTTCTGCATACATATCCTTTAATGGGAATCAGAGCATTTGTAGCTCGGATCTAAAGGGAGCTATGGTTTTGTTTGGTTTGAGGGAGAAAGAAGTATGCTCGCCAAGGATGAGAACTTGTGCCTACGTATTCTCAAAGGGATGTTGAGAAAGTCAGAGCAATCGTAGTTCCCACTTATGCTAGTGGAACCAACGGGATGTTATTAAGAGACAAAGACAAATGTCATCTTAATGAAAAATGTATCTAATCTATTTCATCACATACATTTTGAAAGGTTGATTGATTAAATCTTTCATCGTAAGTATTAGGTGTTTTGCTTGAGTGTACAAGCGTTACGACTTACGAGTTAAGAAAGATGTTTCAAAAGATGATTAAATCTTTTAGTCGTAAGCATTGGGTGTTTTGCTTGAGTGTACAAGCATTACCACTTACAGATTAAAAGATGTTTTTTTGTTTGAAAAGTGTTTGAAAAGAGTTTGATTGTATGTGATGTGATAGATGAGATACTTCTTCCATAGAGATGATAAATGTCTAAATCTCTTTAGGAGAAATTGATTGGATTAGGGGGGATGCTTTTAAGAAGCCCGCGGGTCCTTGTATTGTAAGCCCAAGAGAAGGCATTCCGAGGGTCATCAAGGGTCCTTCTAGTGTAAGCCCAAGAGAAGGCATTCCGAGGGTCATCGAGGATCCTTGTATGAAGCTCAAGAGGAAGCTATAGGGTATGGCTGGCTTTGGCTTTAAGAGTGGTTTCACCGAGAAACCATCCTCTTAGGGTTTCAATAGTGATTTCACCGGGAAATCATCCTCTCAGGGTTCTATCTAGCGCGGGTGATTCTTTGTATTGGAAGCCCAATAGGAGGCTGTTAAGAGATTTCCAGGTCTCTTTCTTGTTTGATGCCCAAGAGAAGGCTAAAATCAACGAGGGAGTTCTTTTGAACGAAGCCCAAGAGGAGGCTAACTCAGCAGGGGAGTGTTGTCTTATATGAAGCCTAAGCGGAGGTTAAACTCAGTTAATGAGTTTTCTTACATGAAGCCTAAGAGGAGGCTAACTCAATAAATGAGTTATCTTATACAAAGCCTAAGAGGAGGCTAACTCAATAAATGAGTTATCTTATACAAAGCCCAAGAGGAGGCTAAAGGGAACCTAGTTGTTAGACTAGTTGTTATGTTATAACTGAACAGTTATATAAACAAGTGTCTGATGTGTATTCACAGGAGTTTATGAAGGAAATATAAACAAGTGTATATACAAGGTTTTGGATATATACAAGGGAATGAATATGTACACGAAGGGGTGTTTATGTACAAGGAAATGAATATGTACATAGGAGGGTTGGGACTTACACCGTGAGGGAGGCCCATGATCAATTAAGAAATTCAAGGAGAAACCTGGTTTGGTTTATCTTTAAATCTAATTGATCATGGAAAAAGGTGTGTAAGTTTGTTGAAAAGTTTTTGAAAAGGTTTTGAAAATGATTTTGAAAAGTGAAGGATATTCATAAGAAGTTTTGAAAAAGATTTAAGTTTGAAATTGGAAAGAAAACATTTTTGAAAGTATTAAAAATACTTAAAACATCTCATTTTTAACTTAATAAAAATATAATCAAAAAGAAAATATTTTTTGGATTTTTTTGACATAATCATAAAATAGGCAGATTAAATGACAAGGGTGCAAAAAATCATCTAAAAATGAGATGTTTTGAATGGTTTTTGAAAATGTTGAAGTTTATTAGAAACTTGAGAAAAAAAGAGTTTTTTTTGTCCTAAGGAGGTTTGAACCTTGGACATTTGGCTTAGAAATGAAGATTTTCCATTGAGCCATTTGCTTGAATTGTCATTTAACTACCTTGCTTAGAAGGAGTTTTGAAAAAAAAGAAAGTTTTGAAAAAGTCCAGAAGTTGGACTTCTGAAGGGTTCAGAAGTTGGACTTCTGAAGGGTTCAAAAGTTGGACTTCTGAAGGGTTCAGAAGTTGTCTTGCTTCTGGGGGATTAGAAGCTATCTTGCTTCTGGAGCATGAGAAAGAGCTTCTGGAGCGTGTTGCTAGCAGCTTCTGGGGCGTGTTGGCTAGCATGGTGCTTCTGGCTTGCAACTTCTGGGCATGAGAAGGAGCGCATGGTGCTTCTTGTGGAGTTAGAAGCATGTTGAGAAAGCTTGCTTCTAGGGATAGAAGCATTAGAAGCTTAAGGCTTCTAGAGATGGATGTATAGGAGTACTTCTGGAGATAGTGTAAATGAAGAGCTTCTAGGGGTAGAAGCTTCAGAAGCACTTCTGGAGGCTGAGCCTCAGAAGGACTTCTGGAGAAACAAGCTTCAGAAGCTTGTTATTTCCTTTTGTTAAAAAAAGGTTCCAGGGGGATTCGAACCCTGGACCTTGAGGCGAAGGAAGTTTTTAAGGCGTGCTGGCTTTACCACTGGGGTGGCTATACATCCATTGTTTAAACTTAAACTACAAATATATATTTTAAGCCTAGCTTCAGAAATTGGAAATTCAACTTCATCTTCTTCGTTGAACAGAGCGCGAACATGGCCATGGCTGGGATTCAAGTTTCTTCATTTCTTGATCAATTTTAAAAGTTCAAAATACCATTTTGTCTAGATTTTCATCACGATTTTGAACATGTATCTTATTAAAATTATTAATCAAAGATGAACACGAATTTTAACAATCCCAATTTAAACCCTAACTGAAAAAGTGATTAATTCTTTAAACACAATTGATTTTAGTTTAAATTAAAGATCCAGATAGCTTTAGTAATTGGATATTTACATTTTCCTTTTCAATTTTAAAGCTAAAAACGCATGAATGGAGGTATCAAAGTTTGAAAAACTCACCTCTTGGTATGAAATACCAGTTCGAGCTGGGCTGCTTCCAGGTGCAAAGTAAGGATTGTTTTAGCTTCCCTGAACCTCACTGAGTGTGTTCCTACTCTTAGTTTGTCCTGAAGATGGCTGGAACTTTCTGACCAAGTCAAGTTGCAAGTTGCTTACTTTGAAAATAGAAGATGGTGATAGAGCTGTTCCAGAACTTGTTTAAGTGTATGGACAGTCTCTATATGTTGTATAGGATGTGTTTAAAGTGAGAAATCAAGGCTAGCACGAGTAGTTTTCTAGTTTGGCAATTTTGGCTCAAAACTTGCACAAATGGAGTTTTGTGTAGAAAATTGTTTCTTAGCTTGTTTCTTGATGGTTTTAAGTTTTAAACTACTTCTAAATGATGTTTAGAACATGTTAGAAACTTAAGTTTGCTCAGATTTTCCAAGGTTCGAAGATTGCAAAATTTTCCCTCTTTGAACTTTGAAACTTGGAGTTTAAGAAAGAAAGAACAAAAGCTTGATTATAATAGCTTTGGTGTAGTTTGAATTTGAAGAAATGACCTCTATTTATAGGCCAAGAAATCTGAATGACAAGGCAAGGTTATCATTGAGAGAGCTTTGTAACTTGCTTAAGAGGTAAGAAGGAATCTTTTGCATTTAATGCAAAAGTTACTTTCTAACCATGGTTAAAAATTTCTTTGATTCAATCCTCTTCTCCAATCATGTCTAACTGATATTTATCAGTTATAATCTACCCAAGGCTGATGACAAGGCTTCTAGAAGAGAGATTTATGAAAAAATTACTTAAAGTTCTTGAAAAATGACTTATAATTCATGGTTATGGAGCTCTAAGTTTAATTTTCAAAAACTTAGCTACACAAAGTGTTTTTTCAAGTTCTTGGACATTTTGGAAAGCTTGTAACAAGGGCTACAACTTTCATTCTTTGAGTGTTTTCTAAATCCAAATGGATCTAGGTGAAAAATGACCTAGAAAGTGAGGAAAAACCATGTTTCTGAAAAAAAAATTAAGTGTTAGAAAAAATTCAAATCTTGACTTTTTGTTGACTTTTTCACATTTCTTGATTTTTTATGATCATGATGGATTATTTGAAATGTTTTTATGATTGAAAAAGTTTGGTCTTGAAAAAGTTGAGCAAAAGTCAAAGTTTGACCTTTTTTGAGTAGATGAATTTTCATCAGATGGTTCAGAATTTGTCTGATGAAGAAACATGGATTTTGTAATGTTTTGAATCAAGAAATTAGGTCAAGATGTTGCATTTAAGACTTTAAGATCAATCTTCAAGCAAATAGGTCATCCATTAAGCAGAAAGTCAATGATTCACTATCTTCGATCAAAACCCTAATTGGTCGATTCATGATAAATCATGAGAAAAAGTTGGGAATCTGAAGATCAAATGTTGATGATTGATTAAGATAGATCAATTGGGGTGTGATCATGCATAAATACCCAACCGAGATGTATGGTCGGAGGAGGATTTGCAGGCATCCTTGATGGATCTCGGATTGAGATGTGAGACCCAAGTCCGGCATGAATCCCGGAATTGGGATAGGAGACCGAGATCTGCCCCAGGATACGGTCCGGTCGTCTGTCCGGGGTGGAGGCTCGGATAGAAGTGGACGTTACAGATTGGAGGAGTATTGAGAGCATGGAGTCATTGTGAGGCGTTATAGAATGAGCCATCATGGCCTGAAACGGTCGATTCCTTCATCTCCAAGCCATAGTTAATGCGCTAAGGTAGTTGCAGGAAGGTGAAAAGGGACTCCATGAATCGTTGATATAAATAGGGCTCCCGCCATCGGGATAAGCAAGACAATCATCAGCTTGGAACTCTAGTTACAACACTTGTGCTTCCAAATCCCTAAATATCATAAAAGAGGTTTTTTCTGCAAGAACATTTGGCGCCCACCGTGGGGCCTCAGTGAAATTAATCCCAGGCCACCACATACAGATAAACGTAGTAACACAATGTCCCAAACTTCGCCAACATAACGAAACTTTACAAGACAGCGTGCAGGCTCTTCAACAGAGGAGTTTGGACGATACAGAGGAGCAGGAGGCAGAGCTCTTGGAACCACAGCCCTTGTCCCAGGCAATCTGGGAGGATGTTGTTCCTGAGAATTTTAAACCGGGGTTGGCAGCATACGATGGGAAATCTGATCCTTAGGAGCAATCATCTTGGTTAATAACACGATGGCGCTTATTGGAGCAACAGACTCCCTTAAGTGCAAACTGATGGCCCGCACCTTTAGAGAGTCGGCTCTGCGTTGGTATATGGGATTGCCCCGATTTTCTGTGGTCAGCTATCAGGATTTCAATAGAAAGATTATCCATCAATTCTTAACAAACTGCCATCACGAGGTGGCTAACACCTCGCTCTTCAATGTGAGACAACGTCCTACGGAGTCATTACGAGACTTTATGGCTAGGTTCAATGAGGAAACCATAAGGGTTTCGCATCCTAATCAGGAAATCTTCGTGGCGGCGTCTCAGCACGGGCTCAAGGCCGGTCAGTTTAACGAATCTCTGGCTCAAAAGCCGGCCAAGAGCATGGACGAGATTATTACCCGGGTAGAATGTTACGTGAAGGGTGAAGAAAGTAACATGGAGAAGAGGGCCCGGGATACCAAGGAAAGAGAGAAAGAATGACCGACCTCAGACCATCCGACGCCCGAGATCGTACTTGGGATAGGCGACTTTAGTCCCGTCAGTATCTGACAGCAAAGTCCGGAGAGACTTTCACACCCCTGAACGCCAGGAGAGAAGATATCCTCCGTGACATAAATCATCTGAACTTGCTTCCTAGGCCTTGGAAGTACGGGGCTGTCAATACGGTGTTAGGGAGGGATCCAGGGGCTTGGTGCGAGTACCATCGGCTGAAGGGACACACTACGGAGTCCTGCATTCAGTTGCGAAGGGAGATTGAAAAGCTAATGCAAAGGGGCAAGCTGTCGACCTATGTGAAAGAAGACTCTGAGCGGACGAACAAGCATGGTTCGTCTCTGAGAGGAGACTCGACCTCCGATTCTAGGTCTAAAAAGAAGGGTAAGGCTGTTGAGGAGGTCAAGGAGGCCAGGGCAGCCCGACATACTCTCAACACTATCTCTGGAGGCTTCGCGGGCGATGGATCTACTAGTTCCGCCCGGAAAAGGTATGCACGCGGAATCGGGCACGTGGCCCGGATCGGATCCTCTAAAGAAATAATAACTTAGAGAAAAGGAGGTTTTGCCCCACGAGAATGATCCCATGGTTATCGAGGTGCAAATCAGGGATTGGGGTGTGAAGCGAGTGCTGAACGATCTGGAAAGCTCCGCTGATGTCCTCTACTGGGAAGCTTTTAAGGGGATGGGTTTTGATCCAAAGGAGTTGTTGCCCTTTAGTGGGACCCTTGTTGGGTTCTCTAGTGAACAGGTACAGGTTCTGGGGTATCTTCCTGTGCTCACCACCTTCGGAAGTGAAGAAAATGCTAAGGGTGTTCGGGTTAGGTACTTGGTGGTCAATGCTTCATCACCTTACAACATCATTATCGGACGTCCTTCGTTCAACGCTCTTGAGGCGGTATTGTCAACACTGTACTTAACCATGAAGTACCTGAAATTCCTGGCAGCAGATACGTGATGTCATAGAGAATGTTAGGACACACTATCTGACACTCTGTTAACAATTCACACAGTAAATATAAACAACAGTAAAGAACACAATTAGTTGTTTACCCAGTTCAATGTCTAACTACACCTACATCTGGGGGCTACCAAGCCAGGGAGGAAATTCACTATTAGTAGAATTAATTCAGGAATAAACCAACCAGTTTATCTCCTTCACTTAAAACCTACCCAATGCAACTTCAACCTAAGTCCTACTTAGATCTGAGTTCCTACTCACTCCCCCTCAATCACAGCAGTGATATCAACCTATTGAATAATTGAATTGTGAAGACACACTTCAATAAACTATCTTGATCTCGCTTCAAAGCTTTCAATCAAGAGACAAACACTCGTGCTTTAAAGCTTTGAGTGATAAACTACCCTTACAACAAATCCTAGTCCAAGGCACTTATCAATTGATAGTTGCTTGGCTCACAAGAGATACTAGAATTACAAATACCAACTGTTAACTTTCCTAACAGTACACAAATAACAACCTGCTATATCTTCAATAAAATCTGGAGGCGTAGCAGCATTGTAAGGGTTGAATTCCTTTTATAGAAGCATCACGAAACTTCGGTTTGGGCTTCCATAAAGATAGCTAGGGTTCACTTAATTTAATCCTAAAAACATGGTCTTTTCAACAACCAATTTAGGTCTAATTAAGATTAACCTAGCAGCCACGTGAGCATGCTTTCTAATAACAGAAAAACATAAAATAGCGACTTCAACAAACTTCCAAGTCTCGCAATTACGAGCAGAATGTCACATCATCATACATGACATCGATTGTTTTTGCAATTTCCCAACACTTTAGCTTCCAGCTGTCTTTTAACATCCTTAACGTAGGATTTATCTTCAATCTCGAATGTCATGACATCTATCATGACATTTAAAGCCTAGTTTTACCAAAATTAATGCCAACTAAAAACACTAACAAACTCCCCCTTTGGCACATTTTTGGCTAAAACTACTTAACCTATTAGAGAACTTATGCAGCAGAAGACAAACTAGTTCTAAGCTTAAAGAAACTAGAACCTAGAGATAAGATAAATTCTACCCATACAGAAATCCCACAATTCCCACAATTGCCCACATACAAAATTTAAATTTTCGTACAGTTTCCCCAAAAGCCCATACTACTGTTAAGTAGTTCTTCTCCCCCTTTTTAGCCATAAAGGGCCAAAGGAAACAGTACAATTACCCCAAGCATTCAAGCATATAATTAAAGAAGGTACCAACAATCATTAGGAGTACAATGCTATCAACAGTAAGTTACAATCATCCAAACAAAATTGGGAAAATACTAGAACAAGAAAACAGAAGCAACAGGGCAAAAACAACAAAAGAAGCAAGAACCATCACAGCAACTAATCAGTTGCTCTCCTTTTCTGAAGAAGCATTTTCATTGTGAGCAGCAGCATCAGCAACATTACCAGCTGCTAGTTCAGCCTGAATCTTGAAGCCAGAATCTTGATCAGACTCTGCAGGTCCAGGAGCTTTCCATTTCTTGGCAATTGGTGTTCTCTTGCGTTTTGAGCTACCAACAGTTTTAACTCTATACTTCTTTGAAGAAGTTCCAGTTCTGGTCATCTTCTCATCTTTAGAACCAGAGATACCACCCTTTGCTTTGACAGGGGAATCATCAAGAGTATCAATATCAGAGTCCACAGGAGTTGCCTGGACGTGATCATCAGATGTCATAACATCCCCTGTGACATCTGAATCAGCTGCTAAACTAGGGCTAGCAGGCTTTTGATTAAGGGGAACAGAAATGCCAGGTATAGAGAGATTTTTCGTTCAGGATCCTGGTGACTATCCTATCAATGGTTTCTTGAACATACATAGTACCTTCTCTATTGGCTATCTCAGAGGGAACAGATGAGGATGAGCCAGAGATCTTACCAGTGGAAGAAATTGATGACTGTTGGGTATTCCGTGCATGCTGATTCTCGGTCTTCTTAGAGGCAGATGCCATGGAACGCTGAGGAGAGAACTTCACAGGTTCAACATTTAGAGCTGCAGCTCGCCCTTATCTCTGCCATGGTGGGAGATGGACAGTCAGAGTCTTGGGATGAAGAGGATGAGGAAGACATGTTTCGCTGAGAAAAGTTGAGAATCAGAGACCAAGAATGACAAAGCGGTTGAGAGTATCTTTTGGATGAAGAAGATATGATACTTTCAAATGAAAAGGCTATTATATGGAGGAGTCTTTTCATATTCTTGAACCTTATAAAAATAGGAGGGAAATAATCAAATGACCCACTTATAATTAATAAAAGGTCTCTTCCCTTCCTTGGAAGCAATCTTAATTGCTACAATTCCTCATACTGACAAATACCCAGTTTGCTCCTTAAATTTTCAAATTGACTAGCATCAAGAGCCTTAGTAAAAATGTCATCCAGTTGAAGTTCAGTGACTATATGATCTAATTTAATCACTTTCTCCTCCACAAGGTCTCTGATGAAGTGATGTCTAATGTCAATGTGCTTAGTCCTACTGTGTTGTATAGGATTCTTTGATATATTAATAGCACTCAGATTGTCATAGTACAATGTCATGACATCCTGTGTGACATTGTACTCAGACAGCATCTGCTTCATCCAGACCATTTGAGAACAACTGCTATCAGCTGCTATGTATTCAGCTTCAGCAGTGGACAAGGACACACAGTTTTGCTTCTTGCTGAACCAAGAAACAAGGTTGTTTCCCAAGAAGAAGCATCCTCCAGAAGTACTTTTCTGTCATCAGCACTACCAGCCCGGTCAGCATCACAATAACCAGACAAAATTGGTTCACATCCATGGGAATACAGGATACCATAATTGCAAGTTCCACTCACATACTTCAGGATTCTTTTCACCTGGTTAATGTGACTTAGTTTAGGTTCAGCTTGGTATCTTGCACATACCCCAACAGCAAATGCAATGTCAGGTTTGCTAGCTTTTAGGTACAACAAGCTTCCTATCATGCTTCTATATAAGCTTTGATCAACCTTTTCACCACTTGTGTCCTTGGACAACTTCAAATGTGTGGGAGCAGCAGTCCTTTTATGGCTGGCATTCTCCATTCCAAACTTTTTGACAATATTTCTTGCATATTTGCTTTGTGAAAGGAATGTTGAGTCTCTTCCATCTGTGTGACTTGCAGTCCAAGAAAGTAGGTCAACTCTCCCATGAGACTCATTTCAAACTCAGCTTGCATTTGATTGGCAAAATGTTTTACCATTGAATCTGACATTCCACCAAATACTATGTCATCCACATAAATTTGAGCCACCATTATCTTTCCTCCTTCATTCTTGACAAAGAGAGTTTTATCCAAGCCTCTTTTCCTGTATCCTTTGTCTGTAAGGAACTTGGTTAGCCTTTCATACCAGGCCCTAGGAGCTTGCTTTAGTCCATATAGGGCTTTCCTTAATTTGTAGACATGATCAGGGAAACTTGGATCCACAAATCCTTTAGGTTGTTCTACATATACTTCCTCAATTAAGTAGCCATTTAGGAAGGCACTTTTCACATCCATCTGAAATAATTTGAATTTCAGAATGCAAGCAACCCCTAGTAGAAGCCTGATTGATTCCAATCTAGCCACTAGTGCAAAAGTCTCATCAAAGTCAATCCCCTCAACTTGAGTGTAACCCTGAGCAACAAGTCTAGCTTTGTTTCTGGTGACAGTCCCTTCTGCATCAGACTTGTTCTTGTAGATCCACTTTGTGCCAATGATGTTTGTTCCTTCTAGTCTAGGAACTAATTCCCATACTTCATGTTGCTTGAACTGGTTCAATTCATCTTGCATTGCTCCAATCCAGAATTCATCACTTAGAGCTTCTTTGACATTTTTTGGCTCTATCTTTGACACGAAACAAGAGTTTGAGACAGTTTCTCTGGATCTTGTAACGACACCTTTGGTTGGATCCCCAATGATGAGATCCTTTGGATGATCTTTCTGAATTCTGATGGAAGGATCTTTGTTGACTTCCTCTGGTTCAGATTTTGGTGGAGTAGGAGCAGGTACATCTTCCTTATCAGGTACTTGAGGTGATGTCTCAAACCATGTCTCAACATCATATGGGACATTGTGTTCCTGATGATGATCATCAACAATGACATTAATAGACTCCATCATAACCTGGGTTCTGGAGTTGAATACCCTATATGCTCTGCTGTTAGTGGAGTATCCCAGAAAAATGCCTTTATCACTCTTAGAGTCCATTTTTCTCCTTTGATCACGATCTGAATATAGCATTTCTTTGCCAAACACATGGAAATATTTCACGCTTGGTTTTCTTCCTTCCATAGTTCATACAGGTGGAGGAAGATCCCTTTCTTAAGGTGACCTGTTGTGAACATAGCAAGTCTATTAATAGCTTCACCCAAAATGAATAGGAAGTTTCTTAGCATGAATCATTGCTCGCGATTCTGTATAGTCCTATTCTTTCTTTCCACCACCCCATTTTGTTGAGGTGTTATAAGAGAAGAAAACTCATGATTAATTCCCTCTGAGGAGCAGAATTCATCAAATTTGCTGTTCTCAAATTCCTTTCCATGATCACTTCTTATTCTGACAATACAGCTTTCCTTCTCTCTTTGAAGTCTTTTGCATAACTCCTTAAAGACATCAAACACATCAGATTTTTCCTTGATGAAGTTTATCCAGGTAAATCTGGAGAAGTCATCCACAACAACATAGGCATATCTTTTTCCACCAAGGCTTTCAACCTGCATAGGCCCCATCAAATCCATGTGTAGCAGCTCTAGCACTTTGGAAGTGGTCAGATGTCTAGACATTGGGTGTGACATTCTGGTTTGCTTTCCAACCTGACATTCACCACAGAACCTTCCTTCATCAATGTGGAGTCTTGGTATTCCTCTGACAGCCTCCATAGAGATGATCTTTTTCATTCCTGTGAGATGCAGATGTCCAAGTTTTTGATGCCACAACTTTACCTCCTTTTCTTCTTTGTCTGTAGAGCACACAGAAGAGAGGTTGGTGTTCTCAGATTCCCACATGTAGCAGTTGTCCTTTGATCTGATTCCTCTCATAACTACTTCTTGTTTGTCATTTATTACAAGACATTCAGACCTAGTGAAGTTGACTTTGAATCCCATATCACATAGCTGACTTATGCTTATGAGGTTAGCAGTCAAGCCTTTTACAGTGACACTCCATTTAGATTTGGAACTCGGAGGTCAAGTTTCCAACACCTTTGATTTCTCCTTTAGCTCCATCTCCAAAAGTAACAAAGCTGGTAGAATGAGGTTTGACATTATTCATGAGGTTTTTATTCGTCATATGCTTGGAACACCTTTGTCAAAGTACCAATCTTCCTTGGCGGACACTCTAAGAGAAGTGTGAGCTATCAATCTGCTGAGTCTTCTTCTTCCACTTTTGAGTGTAGGGTACCTTGATGTTCTTAGGCTTAACATAGGGAGTCTGATTGGGGTATCCATGTAGCCTATAGCAGAAGGGTTTTATGTGTCCAAACCTTCCACAATGGTGACATCTCCATCTTTGAAACTTCTTATTCATGTTTCTCTGATCCTGATGTTGACCCCAATGTTGTGACATTTGCTTTGACATTGGCTTATCAGGTCTGTTCTTCTTCCTGTTATCAGTAAATTTCTTAGCAGCCACATGTCCTGAGCCAGGAACATTTCATGTTTTATGTTGTGACATCTGCTTTGACCTTGGTTTCCCATGCCTCTTATTTTGCTTGTCACTAACAGGTTCGTTTTCAGCCACATATCCTAGACCATGCTTATTTCTAGCATTTTGTCCAAGCTGGAGGATTTCTTCCAACTTGTTAGTCCCAGTGGTCAGCATCTTGACAGACTTAGTCATATGATCAAGCTTGGAATTCAACACTATAATCTCACTGTTGAGATGACTTATAGTGATTGTATTTTCCTTCTTCTCAGCTTCCAGCTTCATATTTTCTGCCTCCAACTTCTCAATCGACTTTCTGTTTTCATTTTGTGACATACTTCACCTTACGATACGTTTCTTGTAAGTATCAGCAAGTTCTTCAAAAGTCACTTCCTCATCACTAGAGTTATTATCAGGGTTGCCACTTTCAGAAGGTGCAGTGACAAGTTTGGCTGATTCCTCTTCAGAGTCACTACTTGATTCACCATCAGACCAAGTAACAGCCATTCCTTTCTTTTGTTTCTTTAGAAAGGTGGGACATTCAGCTCTAACATGTCCAAATCCTTCACATCCATGACATTGGATTCCACTGCCTTGACTTCCCTTTTCCTCTGACTTGGATCTTCTGCTAGAGTCATAAGATCTGCTGATGTCAGATGCAATGTCCTTGACATTTGACCTTGACTTTGGATCAATCCTCCTGATGAGTTTGTTGAACTGTCTTCCAAGCATGGCTATAGCTTCAGATATCTTCTCTTCATCTTCCAACTTGCATTCCTCTTCAGTATTGGATACAAGTGCTATGCTCTTGTTTTTCTTGTCAACAGTTTCACTGATTCCCATCTCAAAAGTCATAAGGGATCCAATAAGTTCTTCAACCTTCAAGGTCTTGAGTCTTGATTGGTGACTTTCATTGCAAATCTCTTAGGCAAGGATCGAGAATCTTTCTCCGACATCTTTTCACCTAGTGCTCCTGAGGTGTTGGCAATCTCCAAGATATTCATGTGAAACTCATGAATAGTCTCATCTTCTTTCATCTTCAAATTCTCAAATTTGGTAGTGAGCATCTGAAGTCTTGACATCTTTACCTTGTATGTCCCCTCATGTGTAGTTTTGAGAGTGTCCCAAACATCCTTGGCCAGCTCACATTGATGAACAAGTCGAAGATATTTCACAATACCATTGAATAATGCATTCAATGCTTTAGAGTTCCTGCTAGCTCCTCTTCCTCTTTGCTCCATTCTTCCTCGGGTTTCAAGAAGAGTCTCATCTTTCTCAAGCTTGGTGGGATGTTTCCATCCTTTGTCGACTCTCAAGCTTTAATATCCACTGATCTTAAAAAGGCAATCATACGAGGTTTCCAGTACTCATAATTAGACCCATCTAGAATAGGTGGTCTACCTCCAAATCCTCCTTCCTTATCCATTACGCCAGAAACTATTATCCCTAGATCTCACCTAGAAATAACAGGTAGGGTGCCTGCTCTAATGCCAATTGAAATTCCTGGCAGCAGATACGTGATGTCACAGAGAATGTTATGACACACTATCTGACACTTTGTTAACAATTCACACAGTAAATATAAACAACAGTAAAGAACACAATAAGTTGTTTACCCAGTTCAGTGTCTAACTACACCTACATCTGGGGGCTACCAAGCCAGGGAGGAAATTCACTATTAGTAGAATTAATTGGGAATAAACCAACCGTTTATCTCCTTCACTTAAAACCTACCCAATGCAACTTCAACCTAAGTCCTACTTAGATCTGAGTTCCTACTCACTCCCCCTCAATCACAGCAGTGATATCAACCTATTGAATAATTGAATTGTGAAGACACACTTCAATAAACTATCTTGATCTCGCTTCAAAGCTTTCAATCAAGAGACAAACACTCGTGCTTTAAAGCTTTGAGTGATAAACTACCCTTACAACAAATCCTAGTCCAAGGCACTTATCAATTGATAGTTGCTTGGCTCACAAGAGATACTAGAATTACAAATACCAACTGTTAACTTTCCTAACAGTACACAAATAACAACCTGCTATATCTTCAATAAAATCTGGAGGCGTAGCAGCATTGTAAGGGTTGAATTCCTTTTATAGAAGCAGTCCTGAAACTTCAGTTTTGGGCTTCCATAAAGATAGCTAGGGTTCACTTAATTTAATCCTAAAAACATGGTCTTTTCAACAACCAATTTAGGTCTAATTAAGATTAACCTAGCAGCCACGTGAGCATGCTTTCTAATAACAGAAAAACATAAAATAGCAGCTCAACAAACTTCCTGAAAAGTCTCAGGAAAAACAGATTTTGTAGAACAGAATGTCACACTGAATGTCATAACATCTGTTATGACATCAGACTGTTTTCTGCAAAATTTCCAGCACAGCTTTAGCTTCCAGTTCTGAGCTGTCTTTTAACATCCTTAGCAGGTAGGATTTATCTTCAATCTCTGAATGTCATGACATCTATCATGACATTGCTAAAGCCTAGTTTTACCAAAATTAATGCCAACTAAAAACACTAACAATACCCTATTGGTTATGGTCACGTCGGAGTCATCCGGGGTGATCAGGGCCTGGCCTGGAAGTGCTATAAGGATAGTTTGAGGACCAAGAAGAAGTCGGTTTCGGCGGAAGACTCTGCAGAGCACGAAGTCGGCATGGTTGACATTGATCCACGAGAGGGTTCAAAAGAGGATGGTCTTACTCCTCAGGAGGAAACCAAGGATGTCCAGATCGGGCCATTGCCGTCACAGATCACCCATTTGGGAACGCAGCTTTCTGCGGAAGAAGAGGCCGAGATAGTCCAGGTATTAAGACATACCTTAGACCTCTTTGCTTGGAAACTGTCAGACATGCCGGGGATAAGCCCGGAGGTCATGTGTCATCATCTAGCACTCGATCTGGAGGTTAAACCGGTGGCACAGCGGAAGCGGAAGATGGGTGAGGAGAAGAGGCAGGCTGTCTCGGACGAGGTAGGGAAGCTGGTTAAAGCTGGGTTTGTTAGTGAAGTACAGTATCCGACTTGGTTGTCCAATGTGGTTATGGTGAAAAAGAAGAATGGGAAGTGGAGAATGTGCGTGGACTTCACTGATCTTAACAAAGAATGCCCAAAAGATCCCTATCCTCTTCCTCATATAGATCGACTGATTGACGGTTCTTCCGGTTTTTGTCTCTTGAGTTTCCGGGATGCATACTCTGGGTACAATCTGTAATACGGTGAACTGACTTTGAGAATTTTGTTTTGCTTTTTATCGCAAATGTGCGGATAGCAAGAGTCGCCACCGAATTTTCTTTTATCCAATTAAGGGAAGGTGAAAAGAACAGGAAAAGACCTTCGTTAGATTCTGAGTAAGGGAGAAGGTTATGAAAAGGGAAGGTATTAGCACCCCTTTCCATCTGTAGTTATCTACGGGCTCTTAGTTGCTTTTAGCTCACTTTAAAAATTGCTTTCTGCGTGTTTGACAAAAAAACGTTTTGAAAAGGCATTTCGCTTTGACTTTGTAATGATTCATGTAGGAATGTATACAAAGTGTTCGGAAATGTTTCGTTTTGAAAAGAGTTTGAACTTTGACAAAAGTGTGTGGTGTGAAAATTATTTTGTTTGAGCAAGCAACTAAAAGTCTGATTACCTACTCAGAATGGTCATTTTCATGTTGTTTTACGTTCGTTTAGAATAGTGCTATCCATACCATTAGTTGGTAGGTAACCCTATTTGTTGGATGTAGAAGGGACATTCGAAGGGACATCGGATGGTCATAGAAGGCAACTTGTAGGAAGTATCCTAGCACATTCCAAGGGACGATCATCAATTTTCGTAGGCAACAATCGAGGGACGAGATCATGTATTCGTAGGCGACATCGTGGGTCTATGATCTTTGTATCGAAGGGACTATGATGATATGTTTCGTAGGCAACGGTGCTAGGACACCTCTACGTTCGAGGGACTTGACCATTTAATCGAAAGGCAACGAGAGAGAAATACCCTAAGGGGTGCATGTGTGAAAAGAGTGTGTCAAATTCAGATATTTTATCTTGTAAATTAGAAGTGATCTATGTCCGTATTTTATCCTGCCATACACGCCTAGTTACTAGCAGTTTATTGGGTGCGGAAAATAAATTGCAGAAAGTAAAGTGCGGAAAAATAAAGTCCTACGCTATTACATGGCTTTGGGGCAGTTACATAAAAGGAGTGCGGAAAGTAAAAGTCCTAATTAAACTATTACATCCCATGAGCAGTTACATAATATTGAAAAGAAAAGCGAAAAAATAGTCTGAAACATTACAACCTGTGAGCAGATACATAATTGGAAAATATAAGAAATTCGCATAAGAGAAAAAGGTTAGTAAAAATAAGATTTTTGAATGGGGAAAAAGATTGTAGGTTAGTCATGCTGATTAGATGATGAGATAATTTTTTGGGAATTTTCTGGACCGATTTTGATAATTAAAAGCAATTAAAAGTCAATTTAACGGTTAATTAACAATTAATTAAAATATGCATGCAAAAATATTAATTTTAATGTCAAAAATTAAATAAACATTTTTCTAATTAAAATGCAAAAGGAAAATATTTTTGGTGATTTTTAAATGCATGAGAAAATTGTTTAAAGATAAATTAAATTGAATGAAAATAAAAAGAAAAATAGAAAAATAGTTAGTTTTGTAAGTGATAAAAAAGAAATTCAGGAGCCAGGGATCGAACCCTGGTCCTCTCCTTCACATGCACACGCCTTTTGCCATCTGAGCTGGGGTGTCTAGCTGTTTAAACAATGAAACAAAAACGTTATAAAGGAAAGCGCTCCCTGAATACCAAACAAGACCAGCGCCAAGAATACCTTCGTCTTTGTTTGAATATTTAAACAGTTAGCGTCGGCTTGGTTCGACGCTATAGCCCCTGCAAAATTCAAAAATCAAGCACAAGCAATATAAATGCAATATGAAGCCATGGTTCGACTCGGTTCCATCCCCTGATCAAGAATATATCATTAGCTTTGGCCAATTTTTCCTAAATCGAGGGATCCTAAATTGAAGCTCTGAAACCCTAGTAATGGCATAACACGATCCTTGCATTTAAAATCCAATTGAACCACCCAGATAGCTTGCAAACATTATTCTGAACATGAACGAACAATCAAAACAAATTAATTATGCGTGAATGATAAAAATTGAATTTGACAAAAGTGAGTGCAAACCGAAATCAGGATATCGTGTTTCTGGATGAATTTGTGATTTGTGAACGTCTGGGATGACTCCAGGGACCTCCAGGAATCGATTGGCAAGCTTAGAATCGATTGAATTGAAGCAAAAACAAGGCTGCAAGTATCTTGTAACCCACAGTTTTTTTGAGTTTGATTAGGGTTCTTAGAGGCAATTTTTCTATCCTTTGTTCATGTGTATGCATTGTGTATATATAGTAGATGGATTTAGGTCAGAAATCAAGAGAAAATAATGAATCAATCAATGCAAAAATATTTGATTTGGTATAAAACCAAATCTTGCCTTTTTGATCCAATTTTCATCAATTCTCTTGCCAATCAATGCCAATTTCGAATTTTCCAGCTTTGGAGGTTTGATTGGACCTCAAGAATGAGAGAAAAATCCAATTTGCATTTAATTTTGATTTTCTACCTTTTATTTTAATTTAATTGGCTTTTAAATGATTAAAATCCAAATTAAATAGAAAAATAAAGATAAAATTCGTGGCCTTGGGCTTGGAGGTTCCAAATTAGTTGAGGAACAAGTTTGAACCAAGAAAAGTTAGGCCCATTTGCAAAATTTTGGATTTTGACAAGTATTTCTCTATGTGCACCTCTTCAAAAATGCCCAACTTGTGCAAGGTGTATCTTGCTCAATTTTTAACATTTTTGAGTGTTCTTGGACTTTTTAGAAAGCTAGAGATGTCCTCTAAACAGCCTATTTGGTTTCATCTCAATTGGAGTTTCCATTCTCAATAACACTTCTTTACAAAAAGTTGACTTTTTGTTGACTTTGAAAAGGACCTGTAATGTTTTGATCCATATCTTCAAAATGAAGCATTTTCTGACTTTTCTTGTGAGACATGAAGTTGTAGAGAATTGAATTTCCTTCAAAAAATTTGATGAAGTATGAGAAAGTTATGCTCAGTCAAAGTTCAGTTGACTTTTCCTCAAAAAACCCTAATTTGGAAAGTTTGACTTTTGATCAAATCTTGAGTTTTCTTGATGAATCATGATCAACCCTTGATCAAATGATGAATGTCACTTCAAAATATGGATGTTGACCAAAAATCATGAAGTTTGACTGTATGTTGACCACAGTTGACTTTTTTACCAGTATAGTTGATTTTCAACCATCTGAGCAATTGTCTGAGGAAACTTGACTTGTGAGGCTTGAAACTTGACATGGAGATTCTTTGAAGCATATGAGGAGGCATGATGACCATTGGATATGTTGGAAAACATCTTGATCTGAGAATAGCCAAACCCTAGTTTGGGTTGATTGCCTAGGAGAGGGTTTGTCTGGTCAACCCTTGTGAAGTCCTTGAGTATGGATGTATGAAATGTCTTGAGAAGTAGGAGGGCAAATTTTGGAGTATGACAGCTTCCCCTGTTCAATCTTCTTGTATTGGAAGGGTTAGATTGGCATGCTTGCCTTTCGTGACCTGGAGGTAGAAGATGATTGAACACTCGAGTACACCTGAAAATTTGCACTCGCCATTGATTGTCGATGCGGGAATGGGCTTATAGATGCCATTTGGAGAAGCTGGAGGATTTACTGGTGAATGAGTCGTATGTTAGACTCAAGAGCGTCGCCTGGATAGGAGAGTTGTCGGAGATGGGCTTAAGATGCCATCCGGAGATCGATCTTAGCGAGGCCATTCTAGATTCTCCTAAAGGGAGCACGAAGATGGGCTTAAGATGCCATCCGGAGAGAGTCGTACGTTAGACATTGCGGTCGTCTTTGAATGAAGTTATTGGTTTGTATTGGTTTTTAACCAAATATGCAGCATTTTGAAAGTGGAGAGGTGTCGACAAATAGTCGGAGATGGGCTTAAGATGCCATCCAAAGCAACTGAGTCGTACGCCAAACTCTGTAGTTGCTGTTGATAATAAGAGAGTGTCAGAATCAATCTTCGTCTTGATTACTCTGAGGAAATAATAGTCGGCAGAATGTGGATAGCTTCCCTGTTATGCTTCGGGTGTTGACCCAATGCCTATTGTCTGAGGACAACTTGGGTGATCGTTTGGATAGGGTTTCCCGTCTGGCTTCGGGTATTAATCTTGGATCTGTTGTCGGAGGACAACTTGGGTGGTCGTTCAGATAGTTTTCCCGTCTTGCTTCGGGTATTAATCCTGGACCTGTCATTTTAGGAGTGATTTTCACCTGTTTGGGAAAAAATAAAAGAAAATTTGATAGGATATGTATAGCCCAATTCAAGCATGTTTGGCCATGGATAATGATGTGCACTTACTCAATCTTACCTCAGGAACACAATGGAATGATTGAAAGTGGCAGGAAAAGCAAATTCGAATTTTCCAACTTTGAGAATTTTTTTGAGAAAATAGGGTTGCTTCAAGAGGCTAGGGTTTCGTCCTTGGTCTTTGTGAATGCAATAGGTATTTATAGAGCAAGAGGTTGGAGCAAAAAGAATGAAAAAAGATATGCTTTTGAATGCAAAATATTTTCTCTTTCAATTTTGATCAAATCTTTCCAAAATTTGATTTTCTCTTCCTTGCATGAGCTAGCACGAATTTGGCATGTTTTGTGGGCTTCCTTGGTCCTCAAGCTTGATAAAAATCCAACCCAACTTAAATTATACTTTGTTTTCATATTTTATTTAATTTAAATTTGAATTAAATGCTTTTTAATTAAAAAAAAAAATAGAAAGTGGTCGTGGCAAGGCATCAAGAGGTCTTGAATAATATTATGATCAAGTTTGGATCATAAAATTATAGGCCCATTTGGAAAAAATTGGATTTTGTCATATATTTTCCTTTGTGCAATTCTTCAAAAATGCCCAACTTGTGCAAGGTGTATTTTGCTCAATTTTTAACATTTTTGAGTGTTCTTGGACTTTTTAGAAAGCTCTAGATGTCCTCTAAACAACCTCTTTGGTTTCATCTCAATTGGAGTTTCCATTATCAATAACACTTCTTTACAAAAAGTTGACTTTTTGTTGACTTTGAAAAGGACCTGTAATGTTTTGATCCATATCTTCAAAATGAAGCATTTTCTGACCATGCTTGTGAGACATGAAGTTGTAGAGAATTGAATTTTCTTCAAAATGAGAGGTGTTGGAAAAATTTTTGATAAAGTATGAGGAAGTTATGCTCAGTCAAAGTTCAGTTGACTTTTCTTTAGAAAACCCTAATTTGGAAAGTTTGACTTTTGAACAAATCTTGAGTTTTCTTGATGAATCGTGATCAACCCTTTATCAAATGATGAATGACACTTCAAAATATGGATGTTGACCAAAAATCATGAAGTTTGACTGTATGTTGACCATAATTGACTTTTTGTCCGATACAACTGATTTTCAACCATCTGAGCAATTGTCTGAGGAAAGTTGACTTGTAAGGCTTGAAACTTGACATGGAGATTCTTTGAAGCATATGAGGAGGCATGATGACCATTGTAGATGTTAGAAGCTACCTTGATCTGAGAATTGCCAAACCCTAGTTTGGGTTGATTGCTTAGGAGAGGGTTTGTCTAGTTAACCCTTGTAGAATCCTTGAGTATGGATGTATGAAATGTCTTGAGAAGTAGGAGGGAAAATTTTGGGGTGTGACAACAATGTTGAATTTTGATTGATATATGATGCTTTGTTTGGTGATGATCTTTATGATGAACATGAAATGAATATGATTTGATAATTTCATGATAACTATGCGATGAATATAAATGAAGAGTTTTGTGATGATTTAACTTGATGAAATGCTTAATGCAAATATGCTGTGATGATGTTTGTGACGATGGGCTTTATGCCAAAAGCGACGATGGGCTTTAGCCAATTTGTGATGATTTTGTTTATATTGCTTATGTTATTAGCATTGTTGGATGTTATTGTTTGATGTTGTTGTTCATGATTGTCATGTTAATTAGTGATTTGTTAGCTTGTGACGATTCCGTGGTGACGGAGGTTTATGTGTTGTTGTGATGATTTGTGCCGATGAGGCTAAGGAGTTTAAGTGTAGATTATACACTATAGAATAACGATAAGAGTAAGTGAGATTTAGATAGGTGTTGGAATGCACTTACTAATCTATATCGTTTATAATTCCAAAACTATATATATTTATCATGCCTTTAATTATATGTTTTGGAGTATCTCACCCTTTACTTGTTTCGCCGTTACCTTTATATTGGTAACGTGCAGGTTATGAAGACGGAGTTTATAGTTGCTGTCAGTCGAGTCGGTGTCGCTCTGATACGTAGCACTCGGGGGGAATTATTATGTCGTCTTGTTGTTGTTCTTTTGTTGTTTTCCTTTGTAAATAGAATCATACTTTATGAAAACATGACTTGATGAGGAAGTTTAATAAAGAAAATGTTTTGATTTTTATGAATCAATTTATGATTTCCGATGATGCTATGTATCTGAGATTTATACTTTAAAGCAAACTCTTTAAAGTGAATTGGTTTTGAAGGTGTGACGGCTCAGTATTTAATTTATGAAATTTTAAATTACTCTGATTTTTGCATATAAAACTTTGGGTAATATTGGGGTGTTACATTAGTGGTATCAGAGCAGGTCGGTCTGTCGGCCAGGTTATTAATGTGTTTAACCCTATTGTATGCGACATGTGTGTGAAACACTGTCGGTACTTGCTTATTTCTATTTGTTAGTCTACAGAGATGAGTTTGAAACAAGTGGGGAAGAAGTTTTACTTCTTGGTGGCGTTTGTGGCTTAGGATGGAGCCTCAAGCAGTGTTACGCTTCGGTAACTTGAAGTGTAAGTTTGAAGACCCTGTTGTAGTTGGGTAAAGATGGTTTATGTCACCATCATGATTGTCGACTGTCTATTGACAAATTGAGGAACTGATCACCCTTAATCTCTTGTTGATAGTAGTCGGTATTTATGTTGGTTGGGACTTGCCTTTCCATCTTAATAGTGTATGAAGCAGATGTGTTTGCACAAGGTGGTGCATGGTTACTTGAGTTGTAGGCGAATTTGGATTTTGATGAGAAACAAGATTTCGGCAAGCGAGCTTCTTGTTGTGATTCTTCCGAAGCCTTTTGTGGAGATGTGAGTGAAATACCGCAGTAGTGCGAAGTGAAGTTTTGATGGATTTAGTTTCTGGAACTAGTTGTGATTCGAAGTATCCTTAAGGAACGTTTGCTTCTGGATTAGAGTTAAAGAGTCAACTTGAGGATTGGTTTGAGCAGAGTTATTTATTCGAGCGGGTCACCATGGAGTTCTACCGTTGTGTTGTTCGAGAAGAGCAAAAGGTTGCCCGAGTTGGTGTGTTGTTTGCAGTCAAGGAACGAAGTGGATATTTAGGGCAAGTGCCTACTTCCAATGATTGATATTTGGATGAACCAGTCATTTGGAGTTTATGTGTTTAGTGAGATCGATGTGAAGTTTGGATGTCTACGGATTAGTATGAAGGTTGAAGATGTTTAGACAATGCTTTTCAAGATAGTGTATGGTCCTGGCGAGTATTCGTGGACGTCATTAGTGTGACTAATGCGTCAGGTATGATTTTGGAATGCTCAGACAGTACTCTCATGAGTAGTTGTAGAGTTGTTTCGTGTTCATGGATATTATTTGGTTCACATCAAGTTAAGGAATCGTAGCAAGCATCCAAGCTTTGCGTTGTTGGTAGTGAAGTTAGACCGGTGTATGTCGAATAATCTAAAGATAGAATTTTGAACTATTGGACGAGAGTGCCTTAAGTAAGCAACTTAGACAGTGATATTTTGGACAGTTCCGCGAAGATTTATTTTGTGTCTTGTAGAAGACATTAACGGGTTAATTCAAAGTTTAGAAGTTCTTTTGTTTTGGATGGTTAGCTTTGTGAGTTGATGGAAGATCTTTTTACAAGTTGGTATTGATCGTGAGTATTTTGACTCGAGATGGTTGAGTCGTTATTTGGACTTCGTAATGAGAAGCGAATTTGTTTGAGTCGGTGAAAAGTTTAGCGAATGCTTTGATTTTGATCTTGTTTTATACTGAATAAGCTTGTGTGGTGTATGGTGATATTTAATTTCGGACTTAATATGTATTTCGACATAGAGTTGGAGAAGTGCATTGCTACCTTGGAACGATTTGAATTTCATAAGGAAAAATTGTCGGACTCGTGAGTTAGAGTTTGATGCGGTTGTGCTTATTTGGAATCTTAAAGGTGTAGATGTTAACAACGAGGAGATTGGGATTGTTGAAGAAAATTCAAGTTTGAGTACGATCTATAAAGAGGCTTCGTGTGTTGTTGAGTTTAGTAAATTGATATCACAGATAACCCAAGAATATCTGATTTGGGATTTATTATGTTGAAGAATGTCGCATGTTTGTTTTGAGACGCTTGTTGAGATTAAGCTCAGAAGGTTATTAAGGATTTGTTCACTACTAACATATGGATTTCGTCGGATACTAATAGTCGTGGTGGATTATTAGATTGCGACTAAGATAAGTCTTGACGGTATGAATTTGGTGGTGGTTTGGTAACCACAAGTACTTTAAGATGATTGATGTTTTATAAAGGAAGGTGTTCTATTGTGACAAAAATCGGTCGCGACGGTGTTCATGATTGGATTTCATAGAAATTGACGTTATGGTTCTAAGTCCGACCTGTGTAAGTCAGGAGTACGAGACGACGTTGATGGGTAGAGTTCTTGAGAGAGTGTTTTGGTTTGAATTACCACTTTGGAAGAATGAAAGTTATGAAGGTGTTTCGAAGAAGAAGCCCGTGTATTGATCGTTGCGACGGTACGAGGATAGTGATTACTTATATATACTTTGGGAATTGAATCGTTATAAGGGAAGACTTCGTTGAAGTCAAGTGTATACGTCGAAGTTTCACAAGTGAATATTTGGACAATACTTGAAAAGGTCAAACTATGTCATGTATTTAGAGGACCAATGGACGTTGATCTATCGAGAATGAAAGAGTGATTCTTCGAGTTGATGAAGCTGATGTTGCGAGATATCCTGATGGGTGTACGCTTTGAACGTATCCATTCTGAGTAATTGTGAAGTTAAGGAATTAACCAAGTTGTTTTACGTTGGCATCTTATGCATGGAAGTGAAGTAGCATGGTTTAGATATCGATCATTGAATTTTGAGCGAGTATGCGAGATTGTTGGATCTGGACTAGTGAGTTATAGTCGCAAGTCGTCTGGATAAGTCCTAGAATGAGTGGTGTATCGCAGTTCGGTTATGTTTGAGTAACTTGTCATTATTCAAGGGTGGCACGTTGGTAATCTACAAGGATGATGTGACCTGGTGATTTTCTGGAATGAAAGCGATAACTGCAAGTGTAATTCTTGAGTACGTGCTTATGCGTAATTGAAGGCATCTCTTTCGTGTTTGCGTAGCACGCATGGTTTTATCCTTTTCTGATTGTTTCAGTTTTGGTTTGTATAACCATTTTGTTGTTTTCGTTTTAGCGATGGCGTCGGTGTTGTGTCGTAGTACTTTATGTTCCTATCTTTGGTGACTCGTTCCGAGGCGTCGGTTCGAGTGTGTGACTAGTTCCATGATTGAGACGTTAGGATGGTATCGATCTTGTTTGTTTGGTTCTCGAGTGAACCCGTGTGTCTGCGACTTGTTTAGTTGTTGAGTGTTATTTGGTTTTCGAGTGCATTGTATGGGCTTTGCGTCTTGGCACGATTGTTCTTGTTTGGACGTTGTGGTTAGGGAGATACCCTTGTGTTTAGTGTATTTTTGTATGTTGTTTAATCGACGCGAGGATTTAGTGGACGAATGCGTAGGCATGTCCCGATTTGTTCGTTTTGGTCGAAATTTCGAGGACGAAAAGTTATAAGTGGGGGAGAGTTGTAACGCCCTGTTTTAATTAATATTATATTATATTAATATTTTTGAATTACCGATTGATATTTAATTTGCGACGAGAATAAATATATCAATCAATATATATGATAATATATTTGGCGACGTTTCCTTCGGTCCGGTTTTTATTCCGTTCGGTCCGGTTTTATTCTGTTCGGTTCGGTAAAATATTATTCGGATCCGATATTTAATTCCCCAAAATTATTTAATTAACTGAATTAATAATATTAGTAAGTTAGGGGTGTGGGGAGAAATTGTTGAGGATTGAGTTTTCACCCTTGGCTTACTAGTAGAAATACCTTTATAAACCATTTCTCCTCATTTTCCTTCCATTCAAAATACCAAAACCAAACATGGAAACTTGGAAGCTAGTAGAAACAACCTTATAAAACCATTTTCCTTCTTTCTTTCCATTTTGTGAAAATAAAACCAAAATAGAAACTTGGAGGAAAATGAGGGTTTGGGAAGAATGAGAGAAAAGAGAGGGTTTTGGGGAAGAAGAGGAAGAGGAGCAAGATCAAGCATGAAGTTGGGATTGTGATGAAGCATCTTGCAATCAACCAAGCTAGAGGTAAGGGGTTTGATTTTCCACTTCCTATAGTTAGGGTTTTGATACATATATTGTGGATTTGTGATGAAAATCGATGTTGTGGTTTGAGTTGTGTGTTTGATTGTTTGATTGAAATAGATTAGAAGATTTGGAATAGGAGTATGGATTGTGGATTATTAGGGGTTAGCTTGTAGAAACTAGGAGTATTGAAGATGATTAGAATTAATGGGAATGGTAAAAAATGGAGTTTTCACGCAGGTCAATCAACACGGGCCGTGTTGATTCACACGGGTGCCCGTGTTGATCCTTTGAACGAGGAAGAAGTGCTTCTAGGACAATCAACACGGGCCGTGTTGATTCACACGGGTGCCCGTGTTGATTCACTGGCTTGGTGTTTTTTTTGTGTTTTCTGGGGGCTTTTCAACACGGGCCGTGTTGACTAACATGGGGGTCCGTGTTGATGTATCTGTAGCCCATATTCTGATTTTTTGTCACTTCTTTTGCCCCGATTATGTCCCGATTTTCCGATTTTGGTAAATTCGACGACGGAGCAAGTTGCTCCGAATTCAACGAAAATTGATGTGCTAGCTAAGTTCGACGTGTAGAACGTAGTGGTGAGGTTAGTTTTTAGAAATTACGAGTTTTTAAGAGATGACCCGAAATAGGCCAAAATACGGTTAAATTGAACCGGATTGCGTTTTAGTAGATTTAAGGCACGTATGGACAATCCGATTTCGATGTTGACGATTATGATTAATGCCGGTTATTAGAAATGGCTTTCGCGATGATTTTTATAGGTGTTTGACTAATTTTCCGTTTTGGAATTTGGTGAGTTAATTAATAATGATGCGGTGTGAATACACATAATGTTTACGACGGTGTATTTACTAATGAATACTTGTTGATTATGCGATGCGATGATATATGTATTTGTACATGATGATGTGATGATTATATTGATGTTGTTAACAAATGCTTCCGATTTATGAATGCATGATTTTGATAATGATGAATTATTAGTGATGTTTTGCATAATGCAAATATGATGCGATGATATAATTATCTTTATGTGGATAAATTATGGCGATGTGGGCTTTATGCCAATCTTGATGAGCGATGATGATGTTTTTGTGTTGTGTTATTTTATTGTCGTGTTACATACATTGCATTGGCGACGATGGGCTTTTATGCGAAGCGACGAGGCTTTTATGCCAAGTGTTCTTAATTATGGACAAAGCGACGGGCACCACATGCATAACATAGTCGTGTCTCATGGAGTCGGTTATGTTTATGTTGAGTTGTTTGGCGTTGAGTTTTTAATTGATTGACGATGTTGAATTTCGATTGATATATGATGCTTTGTTTGGTGATGATCTTTATGATGAACATGAAATGAATATGATTTGATAATTTCATGATAACTATGCGATGAATATAAATGATGAGTTTTGCGATGATTTAACTTGATGAAATGCTTAATGCAAATATGTTGTGATGATGTTTGTGATGATGGGCTTTATGCCAAAAGCGACGATGGGCTTTAGCCAATTTGTGATGATTTTGTTTATATTGCTTATGTTATTAGCATTGTTTGATGTTATTGTTTGATGTTGTTGTTCATGATTGTCATGTTAATTAGTGATTTGTTAGCTTGTGACGATTCCGTGGTGACGGAGGTTTATGTGTTGTTGTGATGATTTGTGCCGATGAGGCTAAGGAGTTTAAGTGTAGATTATACACTATAGAATAATGATAAGAGTAAGTGAGATTTAGATAGGTGTTGGAATGCACTTACTAATCTATATCGTTTATAATTCCAAAACTATATATATATATTTATCATGCCTTTAATTATATGTTTTGGAGTATCTCACCCTTTACTTGTTTCGCCGTTACCTTTATATTGGTAACGTGCAAGTTATGAAGACGGAGTTTATAGCTGCTGTTAGTCGAGTCGGTGTCGCTCGGATACGTAGCACTCGGGGGGAATTATTATGTCGTCTTGTTGTTGTTCTTTTGTTGTTTTCCTTTGTAAATAGGATCATACTTTATGAAAACATGACTTGATGAGGAAGTTTAATAAAGAAAATGTTTTGATTTTTATGAATCAATTTATGATTTCCGATGATGCTATGTATCTGAGATTTATACTTTAAAGCAAATTGTTTAAAGTGAATTGGTTTTGAAGGTGTGACGCCTTAGTATTTAATTTATGAAATTTTAAATTACTCTGATTTTTGCATATAAAACTTTGGGTAATATTGGGGTGTTACATTAGTGGTATCGAGTCGGTGCGGCCGTTATTAATGTGTTTAACCTGTTGTATGACATGTGTGAAAACTGCATTTACTTATTTCTATTTGTTAGTCTGCAGAGATGAGTTTGAAACAAGTGGGGGAAAAGTTTTACTTCTTGGAGGCGCTTGAGGCTTAGGATGGAGCCTCAAGCAGTGTTACGCTTCGGTAACTTGAAGTGTAAGTTTGAAGACCCTATTGTAGTTGGGTAAAGATGGTTTATGTCACCATCATGATTGTCTTTCCAGCTTAATAGTGTATGAAGCAGATGTGTTTGCACAAGGTGGTGCATGGTTACTTGAGTTGTAGGCGAATTTGGATTTTGATGAGAAAAAAGATTTTGGCAAGCGAGCTTCTTGTTGTGATTCTTGCGAAGCCTTTTGTGGAGATGTGAGTGAATTACCGCAGTAGTGCGAACTGAAGTTTTGATGGATTTAGTTTCTGGAACTAGTTGTGATTCGAAGTATCCTTAAGGGACGTTTGCTTCTGGATTAGACTTAAAGAGTCAACTTGAGGATTGGTTTGAGCAGAGTTGTTTATCCGAGCGGGTCACCGTGGAATGCTACCAAAAGGTTGCCCGAGTTGGTGTGTTGTTTGCAGTCAAGGAACGAAGTGGATATTGAGGGCAAATGGCTACTTCCGAGGATTGATATTTGGATGAACCAGTCATTTGGAGTTTATGTGTTTAGCGAGATCGATGTGAAGTCTGGCTGTCTACGGATTAGTGTAAAGGTTGAAGATGTTTAGACAATGCTTTCAAGATAGTGTATGGTCCTGGTGAGTATTCGTGGATGTCATTAGTGTGACTAATGCGTCAGGTATGATTTTGGAATGTTCAGACAGTACTCTCATGAGTAGTTGTAGAGTCGTTTCGTGTTCATGGATATTATTTGGTTCACATCAAGTTAAGGAATCGTAGCAAGCATCCAAGCTTTGCGTTGTTGGTAGTGAAGTTAGACCGGTGTATGTCGAATAATCTAAAGATAGAATTTTGAACTATTGGACGAGAGTGCCTTAAGTAAGCAACTTAGACAGTGATATTTTGGACAGTTCCGCGAAGATTTATTTTGTGTCTTGTAGAAGACATTAACGGGTTAATTCAAAGTTTAGAAGTTCTTTTGTTTTGGATGGTTAGCTTTGTGAGTTGATGGAAGATCTTTTTACAAGTTGGTATTGATCGTGAGTATTTTGACTCGAGATGGTTGAGTCGCTATTTGGACTTCGTAATGAGAAGCGAATTTGTTTGAGTCGGTGAAAAGTTTAGCGAATGCTTTGATTTTGATCTTGTTTTATACTGAATAAGCTTGTGTGGTGTATGGTGATATTTAATTTCGGACTTAATATGTATTTCGACATAGAGTTGGAGAAGTGCATTGCTACCTTGGAACGATTTGAATTTCATAAGGAAAAATTGTCGGACTCGTGAGTTAGAGTTTGATGCGGTTGTGCTTATTTGGAATCTTAAAGGTGTAGATGTTAACAACGAGGAGATTGGGATTGTTGAAGAAAATTCAAGTTTGAGTACGATCTATAAAGAGGCTTCGTGTGTTGTTGAGTTTAGTAAATTGATATCACGGATAACCCAAGAATATTTGATTTGGGATTTATTATTTTGAAGAATGTCGCATGTTTGTTTTGAGACGCTTATTGAGATGAAGCTCAGAAGGTTATTAAGGATTTGTTCACTACTAACATATGGATTTCGTCGGATACTAATAGTCGTGGTGGATTATTAGATTGCGACTAAGATAAGTCTTGACGGTATGAATTTGGTGGTGGTTTGGTAACCACAAGTACTTTAAGATGATTGATGTTTTATAAAGGAAGGTGTTCTATTGTGACAAAAATCGGTCGCGACGGTGTTCATGATTGGATTTCATAGAAATTGACGTTATGGTTCTAAGTCCGACCTGTGTTGTAAGTCAGGAGTATGAGACGACGTTGATGGGTAGAGTTCTTGAGAGAGTGTTTTGGTTTGAATTACCACTTTGGAAGATTGAAAGTTATGAAGGTGTTTCGAAGAAGAAGCCTGTGTATTGATCGTTGCGACGGTACGAGGATAGTGATTACTTATATATACTTTGGGAATTGAATCGTTATAAGGGAAGACTTCGTTGAAGTCAAGTGTATACGTCGAAGTTTCACAAGTGAATATTTGGAAAATACTTGAAAAGGTCAAACTATGTCATGTATTTAGAGGACCAATGGACGTTGATCAATCGAGAATGAAAGAGTGATTCTTCGAGTTGATGAAGCTGATGTTGCGAGATATCCTGATGGGTGTACGCTTTGAACGTATCCATTCTGAGTAATTGTGAAGTTGAGGAATTAACCAAGTTGTTTTACGTTGGCATCTTATGCATGGAAGTGAAGCAGCATGGTTTAGATATCTATCATTGAATTTTGAGTGAGTATGCGAGATTGTTGGATCTGGACTAGTGAGTTATAGTCGCAAGTCATCTGTATAAGTCCTAGAATGAGTGGTGTATCGCAGTTCGGTTATGTTTGAGTAATTTGTCATTATTCAAGGGTGGCACGTTGGTAATCTACAAGGATGATGTGACCTTGTGATTTTTTGGAATGAAAGCGATAACTGCAAGTGTAATTCTTGAGTTCGTGCTTATGCGTAATTGAAGGCATCTCTTTCGCGTTTGCGTAGCACGCGTGGTTTATCCTTTTCTGATTATTTTAGTTTTGGTTTGTATAACCATTTTGTTGTTTTCGTTTTAGCGATGGCGTTGGTGTTGTGTCGTAGTACTTTATGTTCCTATCTTTGGTAAGCATCTAGTATAAGCTCTTCCAGCTCATGAATGTCTAGAATTCTCTTTTCTCCAGTTGCTTTGTAATTTAGATTTAGGGTTTTAATAGCCCAATATGATTTATGTTCTAGTTCCACAGGTAAATGACATGACTTCCCATAATTTAACTTAAAAGGTGTGGTTCTGATGGGTGTCTTGTACGCCATCCTATAAGCCCATAATGCTTCATGTAGTTTAGATGACCAATCTTTCTTAGATGTGGCAACAGTTCTCTCCAATATTTGCTTGATCTCTCTGTTAGAGACGTTTACTTGTCCACTTGTTTGCGGATGGTAAGGTGTTGCTACACGGTGTCAAACTCCATATTTGGCTTAGAGTTTATCAAATATTTTGGAAATGAAGTGAGATCCTCCATCGCTGATTACTAGTCTCTATACATCGAATCTTGGAAAATTTATGTTCTTAAACAGTCTAATCACTACTTGTGCATCGTTTGTTGGAGAGGCTACAACCTCTATCCATTTAGATACGTAGTCTACTGCAACTAATATGTAATTGTTGCCAAAAGAAGATGGGAAAGGTCCCATAAAATCAATCCCCCACACGTCAAAGACCTCTACTTCTAGGATACCCTTTTGAGGCATCTCGTCTCTCCTGGATATGTTACCGGTGCTTTGACACCGTGTCATACCCCAAAATTTTCCCTCCTACTTCTCAAGACATCCCATACATCCATACTCAAGGATTCCTCAGATGGTTGAAAATCAGTTGTATTGGACAAAAAGTCAATTATGGTCAACATACAGTCAAACTTCATGATTGTTGGTCAACATCCTCATTTTGAAGTTACATTCATCATTTGATCAAGGATTGATCATGATTCATCAAGAAAACTCAAGATTTGCTCAAAAGTCAAACTTTCCAAATTAAGGTTTTTTAGTGAAAAGTCAACTGAACTTTGACTGAGCATAACTTCTTCATACTTTCTCAGAAATTTTTCCACCACCTCTCATTTTGAAGGAAATTCAATTCTCTACAACTTCATGTCTCACAAGAATGTTCAAAAAATGCTTCATTTGGAAGGTATGGATCAAAACATTACAGGTCCTTTTCAAAGTCAACAAAAAGTCAACTTTTTGTTTTGAAGATTTATTGAGCATGGAAACTCCAATTGAGATGAAACCAAAGAGGTTGTTTAGAGGACACTTAGAACTTTCTAAAAAGTCCAAGAACATTCAAAAATGTGGAAAATTGAGCAAAATACACCATTTAGAAGTTGGGCATTTTTGAACAATTGCACAAAACGAGATATTTGTCAAAATCCAATTTTTTCCAAATGGGCCTATAATTTTATGATCCAAACTTGATCATGATATTATTTGTGACCTATTGATGCTTTGCCATGACCACATTATATTTTATTGATTTATTTTTGAATTTAAAACCATTTAATTCAAATTTAAATTATATATAATATGAAAACAAGATATATTTTCAAATGGATTGGATTTTTATCAAACTTGAGGTCCAAGATAGCCCACAATACTTGCCAATTTCGTGCTAGCTTGCATATGGAAGAGAAAATCAAATATTCTCCAAAATTTGATTTTATTTGAAAGGAATTAATATCACATTGAATACCATATCTTTTTTCACTCTGTTTGCACTCATTCCTCACTCTATAAATACTCAGCCTATTGCACATCACAAGGGACGAAACCCTAGCCTCTACAACAACCCTTACTTTGCTCAAATTTTTCTCAAAATTGTCAAAATCGTGTTTCAAATTCCAGCCACTTTCAGCCTCTCTCAATCACTCCATTGTGTTCCTAGGGTAAGTTTGAGTAAGTACACACTAAAAGCCATGGTCAAAGATGCCTGAATCGTGCCTTGCATGTATATACATATTCATATTTTTCTTGATTTTGCATTTTATTTATCTGTGTGTTTTAATCGAATCTAACCATTCTAATATGTTCATGAGGTTCCATATAAGAGATCTGGGCTATCGTTTTGGTGCTTGAACGTCAGAAACATGATTTGCCATACTTAGGGTTTTTAGAACTGCTTGCTTCGAAACCGGGTTTACAAGCACTTTTAGGGAAAACTGATGCCACCAATGGATTCGCAGACCTCGATTTAGGGGGCGTAGCCTTAACCTCAGCCCTTGATCTTTCGTATTTTGCGGGTTCGCTTTTGCCTCACGGAGCGCCGGAGCTAGGGCTTCGGCGTCGTTGAACGTGTTGACTCCAGTTTGGCTTGCGTGGCAAGTCTGCGTTCTCTGATTCGTCCATTTGTAAGTGACTGGGGACCGCGGCTGACTGTGCGTTGAATTAAAAAAAAAGAAGCCATGACACGTTTACGTACATAACCACCTGTTTCCAATTCTCAAACACAAAAGACACGTTGGCTCAGTGGTTAAGGCGTGGGATTGGAAGATGCTCTCAATGGTCACAGGTTCGAACCTGGTCAGGACCATGTTACTTTTTCTCTTTTGCAAAACTAACTTATATTTTCATATTTTCTATTTTTTCTTTAATATTTTCCATCCAATTTATTTTATCTTTAATACTTTTTCTCATGCATTTAAAAAACACCAAAAATATTTATTTTTTGCATAATCATCAGAAAAATACTTATTTAATTTTTAAAATTAAAATTATTATTTTTGCATGCATATTTAATTTAATTTCTAATTAATCATTTAAATGACTTTTAATTGTTTTTTAATTATCAAATCAATTCCAAAAATTACCAAAAATTTATTTTATCATATTAATGTCATTACTAACATAAAACCTTTTCCTCATCCAAAAATATTTATTTTTACTAACATTTTCTTCTTATGCAATTTTCTCGTATTTTCCGATTTTTGTATCTGTTCACAGGTTATACCGTTTCGGACGATTTTTTCTCGCATTTCCTTTTCAATCATGTAATTTCCTATGGGATGTAATAGTTTAATTAGGACTTTTATTTTCCGCACTCTTATTATGTATCTGCCCCAAAGCCATGTAATAGCGTAGGACTTTATCTTTCCGCACTTTACATTTCCGCAATTTACTATCTGCACCCTATAAACTGCTAGTAATTAGGCGTGTATGGCAAGATGAAATTGGACATAGATCACTCATAATTTCAAGATAAAAATATCTGAATTGACACACACTTTTCACACACGCACCCCTTAGGATAATTCTCTCTCGTTGCCTTACGAATACAAATGGTCAAGTCCCTCGAACGTAGAGGTATTCTAGCACCGTTGCCTTCAAAACAAATCATCATAGTCCCTTCGATACAAAGATCATAGACCCACGATGTCGCCTGCGAATACATGATCTCGATTGTTGCCTACGAAAAATGATGATAGTCCCTTCGAATGTGCTAGGATACTTCCTACAAGTTGCCTTCTATGACCATCCGATGTCCCTTCGAATGTCCCTTCGAACACTTTGTATACATTCCTACATGAATCATTACAAAGTCAAAGCGAAATGCCTTTTCAAAACATCTTTGTCAAACACACAGAAAGCACTTTTTTTGAAAATGATCTAAGAGCAACTAAGAGCCCGTAGATAACTACAGATGAAAAGGGGTGCTAATACCTTCCCTTTTCATAACCTTCTCCCTTACTCAGAATCTAACGAAGGTTTTTTCTGTACTTTTTACCTTCACTTAATTGGATAAAAGAAAAGTCGGTGGCGACTCTTGCTATCCGCATTTGCGATACAAAATCTCAAAGTCGGTTCACGTATTCATGGCGACTGGGAAACACCCTAAAGAGAGAATACCTTAGGGATTTCTAGATCACTTTTACTGCTTTCTGCTTGACTTGCTTGCTTTATCTTTAAAGGGTTGCTTGGGTATTTTATTTGTGGGGGATCCTACACCGGATCCGGTTTTAGGTAAGTAGCAATAAATCGTCGCGACCGTTAGGCGTATACGAAACGGTCAACATGATGGCTACGTTTGTGTGACACTTTGGATGTCCCGATACTCTTCATTTCCAAGTTGAGGATAGTATTTGGCTTCGCGTGGTGTCATCAAACCGACTAAACTTTTAGAACCTTAATTGACCCATCTTGGCCATTAGAAGGTAGTGAGATGGCGGCTTTGGTGCACCGAGGTTACGGTACTCGATTCTACGCTCATTAAGATCGACTTTTGGGATATTTTCGTCGACCACTTGGTAGTCGTATTGAAATAACGCCTACGAGAAAGATCAATGATATGAGATTCCTAGAACCCGGTTACTATTATAGGACAGGATGAACCAACTCAAACTTTTGGTGGGGTAATCACCTATACCTCTTGCAAGCCTTAAACCTAGGCTCATTGTGTGAATTGTTTGTGTGTGCTAAACATGACATCATGACATCATCGCATTGCATATCATTTCTAACTATTTCAAGGACCTAGGGATTTATCTTTGCTCTGTTTTGTAGGGATTATGGCTTCTAGAAAGACTATCTGAATCAACTTCATGGGTATACCTTCTCTGCTCAAAGAATTGGTTTCAGAGATTCCCGATCATACCCAGTTCATCAAAAGACATGGTTATCTCCAGTTTTGAAGAAGATATGATGCATGTCGTATTTCAGTTCTTTGATCCGAAACACCATTGCTTTACATTCCCAGATTATCAGTTGGTTCCTACCTTGGAAGAGTTCTCTAAGCTGCTTGGGGTACCTATTCTTGACCAAATGCCATTCACCGGTTTAGAAAAGGTTCCTAAGTACGAAGACATCACATCAGCGTTACATCTTAAGCGCTCAGACATTGAAGCCAATTGGGAAACAAGAAGTGGAGTTAAGGGTTTACTTGCCAAGTTCTTAATTAAGAAATCCCGAGAATTCCTCAAAGTTATGAGTTTCCATGCATTCGAAGACATTGTGGCCTTGATAATCTATGGTTTGGTTCTATTCCCTAACTCGGATCAATTCATAGATGTCAACGCCATCAAGTTGTTTCTTATCCGCAGTCTTGTGCCTACTTTACTTGGAGACATCCTACATTCTCTCCACACTCGTACTACTGAGAGACAAGGAACTCTCATGTGTTGTATACCGTTACTTTCCAGGTGGTTTATTTCGCACCTTCCTCCATCAGTTTTGAAGAACGAGTAAAGATTGAAGTGGTCTCAAAGGCTAATGTCACTATCTCATTCAGATATCCGTTGGAATCTTTTCTCTCAAAAGGACTTCACATTCATTGAGCGTTGTGGAGAATTCCCTAATGTACCACTCCTTGGTATAAGGGGAGGTATTACTTACAACCCTTCTTTAGCTCTACGTCAGTTTGGTTTTGCTCGAAGAGATGGTCCACATGATATGCTTCTCCAAGACATTGTGTTCGACTACAGCCACGATCTCCAGAATTACCGACGAAGGTTCATACACGCTTGGGGCATGGTAAAGAAGACTGATACCAAGACTTTGGGGCACCTGTCATACCCCAAAATTTGCCCTCCATCTTCTCAGGATATTCCATACATCCATACTCAAGGATTCCTCAAGAGTTGATCAGACAAACTCTCTCCTAGACAATCAACCCAAACTAGGGTTTGGCAATTCTCAGGTCAAGATGGGCTTCCAACATCTCCAATGGTCTTCATGCCTCCTCATATGCTTCAAAGGTTCTCCATGTCAAGTTTCAAGCCTTACAAGTCAAGTTTCCTCAAACAATTGCTCAGATGGTTGAAAATCAATTGTATTGGACAAAAAGTCAACTGTGGTCAACATACAGTCAAACTTCATAATTTTTGGTCAACATCCTCATTTTGAAGTTACATTCATCATTTGATCAGGGGTTGATCATGATTCATCAAGAAAACTCAAGATTTGCTCAAAAGTCAAAACTTGCTAAATTAGGGTTTCTAGGTGAAAAGTCAACTGAACTTTGATTGACCATAACTTCTTCATACTTTCTCAAAAAATTTTCCACCACCTCTTGTTTTGAAGGAAATTCAATTCTCTACAACTTCATGTCTCACAAGAATGTCCAAAAAATGCTTCATTTGAGAGGTATGGCTCAAAACATTACAGGTCATTTTCAAAGTCAACAAAAAGTCAACATTTTGTTTTGGGGATATATTGAGCATGGAAACTCCAATTGAGATGAGACCAAAAATGTTGGTTGGAGGACTCTTAGAGCTTTCCAAAAAGTCCAAGAACACTCAAAAATGTGGAAAATTGAGCAAGATACACCATTCAGAAGTTGGGCAATTTTGGACAATTGCACAAAAGGACATTTTGGTCAAAATGCAAAATTTTCCAAATGGGCCTAAAATCTTTTGATCCAAACTTGTTCATGACATTATTCTTGACCCATAAATGCTTGGCCATGGCAATTGTCTATTTTATTTTTGAATTTTAGAACATTTAATTCAAAATTAAATTATATAAAATATGAAAATAATATATTTTTCCAAAAGGGCTGATTTTATACCAAACTTGAGGTCCAAGGAAGCCCAAAACACTTGCCAAATTCGTGCATGATCATGCATTGAAGAGGAAATCAAATTTCTTTCAAAAAATTGATTTTTATTTGAAAAATATTGAATGCTCCAAATCAAATCTTTTTTCACTCTTTTTCCTCTCTCAAACTCTTCTATAAATACCAAGCAAGCTGTATCACAAGCCACGCGAAACCCTAGCCCTTACAACAACCAAAACTTTGGCAAAATTTTTCAAGAATCCTCAAAATTCGAATTTTGATTTTCAGCAAGTTTCGGGCCAAAGCCATCCATCCAAACGTGTTCTAGGGGTTCCCAGCAATCTAAACCACCTCTTGCTCGAAGCCAGATCGCCCTGAATCGTGCCAGCAAGCTCTCACCGGTTTGGTAAACTCACAAATTCGATTTCCTTTTTCCATGCGTTATTAATTTTTTTTGTGTATTTGAATGGATTCAGGACATCAAATAGATCAGGAATGATGCATCACATGCGAGCATACACGTAGAAATCACCAATTGCCATTGTTAGGGTTCGAAGGACTGTTTGAATCGAACTGATCGATACAGGCACTTTTAGCCAAAACTGATACCACCATTGGACTCAGGAGGATCGATTTAGGGGGGTAGGGTACCTTAAAGTTTTTTATTTTGCGTATTTCTTAAGTTTTCAGGTTTGAACGATCGGAGAAGACGACCGGAGCTAGGGCTCCGGCGTCGTTGACCGTTGGACTCCGGCGAGAGACATGCGTGGCGTATCGGCGCTTCCAGATTCGTTTTCTCTTTCCAACTGGACCCCACGCGAGCTGACTGTGTTTCAAATATTCCCAGGACGCGTCATCATTCATATGTTATTGATTTCTGCTTTCCCAACACCAAACGCCACTTGGCCTAGTGGTAAAGACGCTGCCTGTTCAAAGATCCTCTCCAGGGTCATCAGTTCGAGCCAGCCTGGGACCTGGTTTTGTTTTCTTTTTTCCAAACTTAACATATTTTCAATTATTTTCTATTTTCTTATTTATTTAATATTTTCATGCTATTTTAATTTCTTTTCATATTTTTATTTCATGCATTAAAAAATCATCTAAATATTTTTTCCTTTTGCATTATTTTCAGAAAATATTTATTTAATTTATAAAATTAAAAAAATACAATTTTGCATGCATATTTATTTTTATTCATAATTTAGCATTTAAAACAATTTTAATTAGTTTTAAATTATTAAAATGCATCCAAAAAATCCCAAAAAATTATTATAGCATATTTATGTTATTTCCAGCATGTCATATTTTTCTCATCCAAAAACTTGCATTTTTTTCTAACATTTTCTCTTATTCGATTTCATCATATTTTCCGATTTCTCTTATCGTTTCACAGGTTATTCCGTTTCAGACGTTTCTTTACCGTTTTCATTTTTTCCAATAATGTAACTGCTCATGGGATGTAATAGTGTAAATTAGGTTTTAATTTTCCGCAAGTTTAAATTATGTATCTGCCCCAAAGCCATGTAATAGCGTAGGACATTTACCTTTCCGCACTTTACATTCCGCATTTCAATTTCCGCACCCTATAAATTGCTAGTAATTAGGCGTGTATGGCAAGATAATAATGAACATAGCCCACTAATTTTCAAGATAAAAATATCTTAATCAACACACTCTTTTCACACATGCACCCCTTAGGGTAATTCTCTCTCGTTGCCTTTGCGAATTCAAAATGGTCATGTCCCTCGAACGTAGAGGTATCCTAGCACCGTTGCCTTCAAAACAAATCATCATAGTCCCTTCGATACAAAGATCATAAGACCCACGATGTTGCCTCCGAATACATGATCTTGACCCTCGATTGTCGCCTACGAAAAATGATGATAGTCCCTTCGAATGTGCTAGGATACTTCCTACAAGTTGCTTTCTATGACCATCTGATGTCCCTTCGAATGTCCGCTTACATCCAACGAATAGGTTACCTACCAACTAATGGTATGGATAGCACTATTCTAAAGGAACGTAAAACAACACGAAAACAACCAATTCTGAGTAGGTAATAAGACTTTTAGTTGCTTGCTCAAATCAAATACTTTTCACACCTCACACTTTTTCAAACTCTTTTCAAAACAAAACATTTCCAAACACTTTGTATACATTCCTACATGAATCATTACAAAGTCGAAATGCCTTTTCAAAACATTTTTGTCAAACAAGCACAATTTTAAAGTGATCTAAGAGCAACTAAGAGCCGTAGATAACTACGGATGGAAAGGGGTGCTAATACCTTCCCTTTTCATAACCTTCTCCTTACTGAATCTAACGAAGGTCTTTTACGTACTTTTACCTTCCTTAATTGGATAAAAATAAAAGTCGGTGGCGACTCTTGCTATCCGCACATTTGCGATACAAAACACTAAAAAGTCTTCACCGTATGCGACTGGAGACACCTATAGAGAGAATGCCTTAAATTTCTAAATCACCTTTATTGCGCTTGACTTGCTTGCTTTATCTTTAAGGGTTGCTTGGGTATTATATTGTTGGGGATCCTACAGAATCCGGTTTCCTTTTAAGTAAGTAGCAATAAATCGTCGCGACCGTTAGGCGATATCGAAGCGGTCAACATGATGGCTACGTTAGTGACACTTTGGATGTCGATACTCTTCATTCCCAAGTTGAGGATAGTATTTGGCTGCGTGGTGTCATCCGCTAACTAAACTTTTAGAACCTTAATTGACCCATCTTGGCCATTAGAAGGTAGTGAGATGGCGGCTTTGGTGTAGACCGAGGTTGGTTGATACTCGATGCTACGCTCATTGAGATCGGACTTTTGGGATATTTTCGATCGACCACTTGGTAGTCGTATTGAAATAACTAGAAAGATCAATGATGTGAGATTCCTAGAACCCGGTTACTATTATAGGAGGATGAACCAACTCAAACTTTTGGTGGGGTAATCACCTATACCTCATGCAAGCCTTAACCTAGGCTCATTGTGTGAATTGCTTGTGTGTGCAAACATGACATCATTCGCATTGCATATCATTTCTAACTATTTCAAGGACCTTTATCTTTGCTCTGTTTGTAGGGTATTCTAGAAAGACTATATCAACTTCATGGGTATACCTTCTTCATTCATGCTCTCATCAAAAGACATGGTTATCTACTTGAATCTCAAACCGATGCAGCCACCTTAGAGATTTAGTTCTTACAACACGGGGGGAAAACTTGGCGGGTTCCATGAAGGTTGGTTTAGCCTCTTGTTGGTGCTGCGAAGCCTTACGTGAAGTTTGTGTTCACGGGAGATCCATACCAAGAAATAGCTGCCAAAAGGGTCAGAGCTAATCTTTCTTTGGTACTCCCGAAGAAACCCCTCAAGCATGCAAGTAGGCTCATGTTGGTGTTCTTATTTCCCCCTTCTATTCAACTACCTTCTCTCATACCACATCCTACTGACTATTCATGACAAGGAACATTGGTTATTTGGTAGGTGGGTTGGTGGGGTATTGCATCGATCCTCCATCGTTTTTGTTCCCCGAGAACTCATATGTCTCTAAAGATCAATTCATAGATGTCAATCATCGGCAATTGGGAGCATCAAGGAACTCATGTGTTGCATACCATGGTTTGTTGAAAAACGAACAAAGGTTGAGATGGTCTCAAAGACTAATGTCACTCATTCTATCCATTGGTTTCTCTCTTTCACCTTCAGGAGAATTCTAATGTACCACTACTTGGTATAAGGAGGTATTACTTACAACCCTTCTCTAGCTCTCGTCGGTTTGGTTTTGCTCAAGAGATGGCCCACATGATATGCTTCTCCAAGATATTGTGTTCGACTACAATCATGATCTCGAATTACCGACGAAGGTTCATACGCTTGGGGCATGGTAAAGAAGATGACACCAAGACTTTGGGGCACGAACTCCATTCCTTGGGAACCTTACCTCAAATGGGTGCGAGCTCGAGCTCAAAACCTCATGATGCCATTCACGCTGTTTACCAATAATTATGGAACTGTTGCTATAGGTGATACCCTATCTTCTCCATCCCGACATGCCTACGATTTTGAAGACTTGAAGAGATCCTGGATTCAACTAAAAGAAGAGAGGATACCTTTGAAGCTCGGTGTTATGCAAGTGAGAAGAAAGTGCTAGAGTTGACCAAGCTACTTCACGAGGAGAAGCATCAACGCCTACCTCGGCACCAAGCGATGAGACGTAGAGATTTAGGATTTATATGTTTTCTTTTATTGTTTTGAACTATCTCTTGTACTTAAAAAGAAAAATAATAAAAGGAGTACTAATAAATGTTTGTTCATTGCTTGTTTAACAAATTTAAATCTCTAAGGTCCTTGAAAACATTGCATTGCATTCGCATAAACATTGCATATCATAGCATAACATTGCATCACGTACATTGAAGATTGGTTTCTCATTTGCTCGCTATTTATTTTAGCGAAATGGCTCTTGAACACTGTCAAAGATCTCCAAACTCGAATGCTCGGCCAAAGATGTTCACCAGTTTGGTCCAAGGCCAAGAAGATCCAAGAAGCTCATCAACAGAAAGAAGAAGGTCGTTGGTCTTCTCAACATGGGCAGACGCTACAAAGGAGGTCCTAGAGTGGTTAGTCGAATTGAGCTCTCAGAAGGAAGTGTCAAGAAGGAGGATGAGCAAAGTAACAAGGGTAATGGTGAAGGCAGTCAGCCTGAGCTTGAGAAGAACTATGATGATGGCCAATACTCTGATGAGGATGACAAGTACAAGCAACTTGAAGGCCGTCTGAATGCTGTGGAAAACCTGAAGATGTCCGGGCTGAATTTTGATGATTTGAGTCTCGTCCCTGGTGTTGTGATTCCTCCCAAGTTCAAAGTTCCAACTTTTGCCAAATATGATGGCATGTCTTGTCCGAAGCTGCATTTAAAGTCCTATGTCCAGAAGATCAATCCCCACACTGATGACAGAAAGTTGTGGATGCATTATTTTCAAGAGAGTTTGTCCGGAACCTAGTTGGAATGGTATTATCAGCTAGAGAATGACCGTATCCGTACTTGGAGTGACTTAGCAAATGCTTTCTACAAACAGTATGAGTACAATGCTGAATTGACACCCACTCGCATGCAACTACAAAGCATGTCTATGGGTCGTGATGAGAAGTTCAAGGAGTATGCTCAGAAATGGAGAGACTTAGCAGGCAGAGTTCAACCACCCTTGTCCAATAGGGAGTTGGTTGATATGTTTATGGGAACACTGACAGGCCCATTCTTCAATCATCTGATTGGAAACTCTTCACCGGATTCACCGATATTGATATTGACGTATTAAAGTCGGTATCAAGAGTGGAAAGATTCAAGTAGAGACATCTTCAATCTGAAAAGATCTTTTGGTGGTAAGAAAGAAGTTAATGTGTATGGTCGGAAAAGCCGAGCCAAGACCGACCGCTCTCAATCTGGGGGCGGTTCCAATCTCATCAAGACAACCTCACGAGACACAAGAACGAACACGCAACGAAGCGGTTTCGAAGATCAACATGCCATTGTCGCAAGCCTTGCAACACATGTTGAAAGCAGAGCTGATTACCTTGAGGGATCCTCCTCAGAATGTCAACACTTCCTCTCCGAGATACAATCCTAATGCTAAGTGTGCTTACCATTCCAATAGCCCGACATATAATCGATGATTGTTGGGCTCAAGAACAAGATTCAAGATATGATTGAAGCTAAGCAGATTGAGTTTGACCCTCCTGTTGAGACTCCGAATATGATCAACGCGCCTATGCCTAATCATGACAAGAGTTCCAATGCTGTTGGTGATGATACTTATGTTTTCGACATAGATGACTTGACCATTCCTCTGATGACTGTTAAGAAGAATTTGCTGCAAGCTGGTGTCAATCCAGGATGCCCAGAGAATTGCCGTTGGTGCCCATCTGCACCTGATGGTTGTGCTTGGTTGAGAAGACGTGTTCAGTGCATGATGGACAACCGTGAGATACTATTTCTGAAACCACCTGTGCAGAAGCTGTGTGAAGATATGGCTAAGCTGAAGATTGACAATGTGAACGAAACCGCACCATCTGTGTGGGATACCTTGGGGCAGCCAAGTGGAAAGTTCGATTACATGGTGAAGTACACTGTTCTTGAGAGCTACAAGATTCCTATTGAAGATGTTAAGGCGACCGGATGGGGTGACGATTTCCCAGAAGACTATGCTGATGTTAACACCATAAGGATTTCCTCACGATTCTGCCTGGGTGGCACCTCTCATCATTACTTCTCCAAGGCCAGTTCCATATTCCTCTGACAAGGCTATCCCTTGGAATTATGGAGCTGATGTCTATTATCATGGTGTCAAACAAGACCCTCTAACCATTGAAGACCTTACTATTAAAGCTACCATTCCTGACATTGACAACATCACCGGATCTAGTAAGGTGACCAGAACCGGAAGGGTATTCTCTCCAGATATCTCTCCTCCAAAAGACATCATGACTCAAACTCGACGCCACTATTCAATCCATTCCTCAAGAACCAAAGGACTCATCCCGCTCGGCCGAATCAAGAAAGTTATCAAGACACCTCCAAACAAGAAATGGAGGAAATTTTGAAGATTATCAAGAAGAGTGACTACAATGTTGTGGAACAGTGGGACAGACTCATCCAAAATCTCCATGCTTGCTTGCTGTGCTCGAGGCTCATGCTAATGCCTTGGTGAAGTTTCAAGAATGCTCACGTGCCGCAAGACACTACTCGACGTTTGAAGTTTGTATTGTTAGCCGGCGCCAACAACGGCCTAGGCTTCTCGATGTCGATTTGACTCTCTTGAAAGAAACACAACAAAGCCTTGCACATCTCGTTGAATGCAAGGGCATTACCACCTCATGTTTTGGTTGATACCGGTTCGCTCGAATATCCTACAAGATCGCTTTTGATCGACTTGATGTCGAAGGGTTGGTTCTGAGACCCAGTGACATTATTGTGAGAGCTTTTGATGGTTCTAAGCGAACAATGCTTGGAGAGCTCATTCTGCCTGTCAAAGTCGGTTCCCAGACTTTTGACTCTACTTTCTTCGTCATGGACATCCGTCCAGCTTACTCTTGCCTACTTGGACGCCCTTGGATACATGGGGCAGGCGCATACCTCTACCTTGCATCGTCAAGTACCCGTGAAAGGGAAAGTTGTTACAGAATGTGGTGAAGAAGAATATATGGCCAGTCATCTACAGTCATTCCGATACCTCGAGGTAGAGGGTGAATTCTTCGAGACTCCCTGTCAAGCTTTTGAAACAATCCCCAGAGTCATGCCTGCTGACTCTCCTCCTGAAATTACGCAAGTTCCGCCTAGGATGGTTTACCAAGGATGTCAAGCCTGTTGAAGAAGGTAGTACTGTTGGGGTCCCCGATCTTCCTTTCAATTCGACAAGACGGTTTAGGCTTCACCATCAAGGGTCAAGATGATACGCCGCGAACGTGCGCCAACTTCCTTTCCGCATCGGCCAGTGGAATCCATGCTATAGAAGATGACAACGACTTCGACATCGCAAGTGGATCTTCCCAACTCCGGACAATGGGCTCAGAATTGGAAGATCAAGACGTCATACCAATCTCCTTTAGTCGAGTAATTGCTCTTGTTTTGTTTTGCTTTTCGTATTTCTTTATGTTTTGAACAATAAACTTTGAAAGCCTAGTGCCTTGCCCGGGCATCATGGCTCGTTCAGAGGTTATTATCATTGTTTGCGCTTTCATTCAATAAATTCGTTGGACTTTTGCATTCATTTGTTTGTTTTCTTTTTACTTTATCACCCCTTCAAAAGCTATGTGTTTCTTACACACACCACGTGATACTGCAGAATCACTCCGAATCTCGTTAATAATGCTATGCTATTGCTAAATATGACTTCGATAATCCGATCTACCAAGCGAAGACGAAAGTGAGGAAGATTGTGAAGTGCCGGAGAACTTGTCGATCGCTGAAGAAGATCGAGTTATACAGCCATATGAAGAGCAAGTTGAGGTTGTGAATTTGGGTACTAACGAAGACAAAAGAGATCAAGATAGGAGCGGGTCTTGAGAACAGTGTTAAAGAAAGGTTGGTTCGATGCTACGAGACTATATTGAGGTTTTGCTTGGTCATACGAAGACATGCCGGTTTGGACATTGATATTGTGGTACACCGATTGCCGACAAAGAAGGTTTTCTCGGTGAAATGAAGGTTATGTCGCGCGTCCCCGAGATGTCAGAGAAAATTAAAGTCAAAGTTATGAAACAATTCAATGCCGGTTTCTTAGCTGTTACTTCCTATCCACAATGGGTTGCTAACGTAGTGCCTGTGCCTAAGAAGGATGGCAAGGTACGAATGTGTGTGGATTACAGAGATCTAAACAAAGCGAGTCTGAAAGACGATTTCCCACTTCCTCATATTGATGTTCGTTGACAACACCGCAAAGATAAGGTCTTCTCCTTTATGGATGGTTTCCGGTTACAATCGATCAAAATGGCTCTCAAGACATGGAAAAGACTACTTTCGTTACATGGGGCACTTTTTGCTACAAGGTTATGCCGTTCGGATCGAAGCAGCGCCACTTATCAGCGTGCTATGGTGACATTATTTCATGACATGATTCATCATGAGATAGAGGTCTACAGAAACTGTTTGACAGACTGAAGAAGTACAAACTAAGACTTAATCCTAACAAGTGTACCTTTGGAGTCAGATCCGGGAAACTCCTAGGGTTTGTTGTCAGTGGTAAAGGTATTGAAGTTGATCCCGTCAAGGTTAAAGCTATCCAAGAGATGCCAGCGCCCCGCACCGAGAAGTAAGTCAGAGGTTTCTTGGGCCGATTGAACTACATTGCCAGATTCATTGCACATTTAACTGCTACTTGTCAGCCAATCTTCAAGTTACTTAAGAAAGATCAAGTAGTAGAATAGAATGACGATTGCCAGATCGCTTTTGACAAAATCAAGGAGTACCTACAGAATCCTCCTCTCCTGATGCCGCCCGCCGAAGGAAGACCTCTTATCATGTACTTAACAATGTTAGAGAACTCAATGGGGTGTGTGTTGGGGCAACATGACGAGTCTGGTCGAAAAGAGCATGCAATATACTACCTTAGCAAAAAGTTTACCGACTGCGAAACAAGATACTCGCAGCTCGAGAAAACTTGCAACGCTTTGGCTTGGGCTGCTCGCCGACTAAGACAGTATATGTTGACTCACACTACTTTGTTGATTTCCATGATGGATCCGATAAAATACATATTTGAGAAACCAGCTCTCTCAGGAAGAATAGCAAGATGGCAGATGATCTTGACCGAGTATGACATCTAATACACTTCTCAAAAAGCGATCAAAGGGAGTGTAGTAGCCGATCATTTGGCTCATCAAGCCGTAGATGACTATCAGTCTATGCAGTTCGAATTTCCAGACGAAGATGTTCTACTAGTCACTGATTGTGAAGAACCAGGCCCGGACGAAGGAATTGAACAAGGATCCCGATGGACCATGGTCTTTGACGGAGCCTCAAATGCACTTGGCAATGGCATTGGCGCCATTATCACATCCCCTGCAGGCGGACATACGCCTTTCACCGCCAGATTATGTTTCAGTTGCACGAACAACATGGCCGAATACGAAGCGTGCATCATGGGCATTAAAGCTGCTATTGACCTAAGAATCAAGTTCTTGCAAGTGTATGGAGACTCAGCTTTAGTGATCAGTCAGATTAAGGGCGAGTGGGATACGAAACATCCAACTCTCATTCCGTATCAAGAGCATGTTCTAAGTTTGATTCCCTACTTTGAAGAGATCACTTTCAATCATATTCCACGAGAAGAGAATCAGTTGGCAGACGCATTGGCTACTATGTCGTCTATGTTCAAGGTCAGATGGGACAACGAGGCTCCCCAGATCATCATTGAGAAATTTGACGAACCAGCATATTGTTACGAGCTTGATACAGAAGAGAAACCTTGGTACTACGACGTGAAGAGGTATCTTAAGACTCAGGAATATCCCGCAGGGGCATCTGTCAATGATAAGAAGTTCATGAGAAGATTTGCATCCAAATTCTTCCTCAGCAACGACATCCTATACAAGCGCAACCACGATTTGTGCTTACTCCGCTGTGTAGATCAGAAAATAGCAATACGTATCATGGAAGAGTTACACGAAGGCGCATTTGGTACCCATTCCAGTGGACACACCATGGCTAAAAAGATTCTGAGAACAGGTTACTATTGGTCCACCATGGAAGCTGATTGTCACCGCTACGCTCGATCTTGTCACAAATGCCAGATTTATGCAGACAAAGTACACGTACCTCAAGTACCTCTGAATGTTCTAACAGCTCATTGGCCTTTTGCAATGTGGGGCATTGACATGATTGGAGAAATCAAGCCTACAGCTTCCAACGGACATCGTTTCATCCTTATGGCAATTGATTATTTCACCAAGTGGGTAGAAGCAGCCTCGTTCGCATATGTTACCAAGAATGTTGTGGCTCGATTCATCAAGCATAATCTTATCTGTAGGTATGGCACTCCCGAAAGGATTATCAAAGATAATGGCTCCAATCTCAACAACAAAATGATCACCGAACTCTGCACGTAGTTCAAGATTAAGCATCACAACTCTTCTCCTTATCGGCCTAAGATGAATGGCGCAGTGGAAGCCGCCAACAAGAACATTAAGAAGATTATACAGAAGATGATAGTGACTTACAAAGATTGGGATGAGATGTTACCATTTGCTCTTCGTGGTTATCGCACTACAACACGAACATCAACAGGGGCAACCCCCTTCTCTCTAGTATATGGTATGGAAGCGGTCCTACCAATCGAGGTTCAGATACCCTCAACCAGAGTCCTCCAGGACGCAGAGTTAGGCGAAGACGATTGGGTCCAGACTCGTCTTGACCAGATTAATTTGATTGATGAGAAGCGGATCGCGTCCATCTGCCATGGACAGATCTATCAGAAACGAATGATCAGAGCATTTAACAAGAAGGTCAAGCACCGAGTCTACCAAGTTGGTGATCTAGTAGTCAAGCGCATCATTCTTCCACAAGGTGATCCCAGGGGCAAATGGACTCCCGCCTATGAGGGACCATTTGTAGTCAAGACAGTATTTTCCGGCGGAGCTATGATACTTAGCACCATGGATGGTGAAGACTTCCCACACCCTGTGAACGCAGACATAGTCAAAAAATACTACGCATAAAAGAGACCCGCTAGGTCGACTGACCTAGGCAAAAATAAGGGCATCCTGGCGAACCAAAAGGGTTCGGGCAAAAGTTAAGGATATATACAAAACATGTACACCCGGCAAGTCGAAAACCTAAAAAGGCGGCTTGGGCAAAAAAGGGTATTCCGGTAGACTGAAAACCCGAAAGGGCGGTCTAGGCAAAAGTTAGAGATTTAAGCGTACGACTATGTCTCATCCAGATCACCTATCTACTTCCAGACTACCATCGGCATTCAAGGTTCAAATGGCGAAAATCAATTCACTCACTTTCTACTGACAGCAAGGAGATGAGATAGTTAAAATATATGAGTACTAGCATAGTTGGAACTTAACGAGATTGTTTCCGCATAGCTTTTTACTTTTCTTGAGTACAAACTACTTGGCCATACGCCACATTTCAAATAAATACAAGTTTCTTTCTCTTTACAATTTTCACTGTTGTTGTTTGCATAAAGTCCAACGTTTACTTTGAATAATTATATGCATTTGACAATAAAAATCTGTTTACAAACATACGAAAAGTGGACATACAAAAGTAATTACTACAGGCTCTAGGAATTGGGATGACGACAAAAGTCACCAATACGTTCCCTTGCAGAGTACAATCCCCACAGAGGTGTCGCTCACTACAAACCTTCCCCCGCGGAGTATACGTTAGTCCCTGAGCAGTGATTCCACTCAACTAAACCTAGTGACAACAGATTTCCAAGCAGTAGCGATTCGTCACCAGCAGAGGTATCCCCAGCAAAATATCTCTCAGTAATCATCACCTCCCCTGCAGCAGCAGTATCCAGACTTGAAACTTGGTTAGATAGTGCATCGGAGGAAACCTACATCTTTTGTTCCCCAGCCAGAGATTTTGACGGGCTCCAGATCCTTCTAGCCCGGTGTCCCAGCAACTATCAAATACTCTCCAGCAGGATTTATGCGTAAGATCCCCAGTAGAGTACCTCCTAGATTCTCCCCAACAGGGTCTGTGCACAAGTTCCTCAGCGGCGCGTCTCTTGATCTCTATTATCCTCAACAAATATCTAGGCTCAAGACTTGGTCAGATAGTGCATCGAAGGAATCAAGGTTATCTTTCTTCTCAGGATTTCCATCCGTTTCATCCCCAAACAGAAGTCAGAAGTCCTTAGGCAGAGCATCCACATCTTCATCAAGATGGATATGTTTTGAAATACCACAACATCTATCATTCATATATTACTCATAAAAGTCAGAATATGTCGTTCATACTCATTATCATGCATCATAATCTACATAAGACTAACAATATTCTATCAAAGTTTCCTTTGTTTTCCAAAAATTGAAAATCATCAAACAAACAGTCGAGATTAATGCCCGAAGCCAGACGGGAAAACTATCTGAACGACCGCCCTAGTTGTCCTCCGACAACAGATCCCGGATTAATACCCGAATCCAGATGGGAAAACTATCTGAACGATCACAAGTTATCCTCCGATAACAGGCATTGGATTAATACCTAAAGCACAACAGGGAAGCTATCCACATTCTGCCAACTATTATCCCCTCAGAGTAATTAGCACGAAGATGTATTCTGACTTTCTCTTATTATCAACAGCAACTACAGAGTCTGGCGTACGACTCAGTTGCCTTGGATGGCATCTTAAGCCCATCTCCGATTATTTGTTGACATCTCTCCACCTTCAGAATGATGCATATTTGGTTAAAATTCAGAATGCTGCATATTTGGTTAAAAAACCAATACAAACCAATAACTTCATTCAAAGATGAGCACGAAGTCTAACGTACGACTCCCTCCGGATGGCATCTTAAGCCCATCTCCATGCCCCTTTCATTTCAAGAAACGTCTACAGAGCCTAGCGTACGACTCACCCCCCAGCATCGATCTTTCCAGATGGCATCTTAAGCCCATCTCCACCAGTTCTCCTATTCAAACAGCAATCTCGAGTCTAGCGTACGACTCATTCCCCAGCGAAGTCTCCAACTTCTCCAAATGGCATCTGTAAGCCCATTCCCGCGTCATCAGCCAGCAGCGAGTGCAAATTTTCAGGTGTACTCGAGTGTTCAATCGTCTTCTACCTCCAGGTCACGAAAGGCGAGCATGCCAATCTAACCCTTCCGATACAAGAAGATTGAACAGGGGCAGCTGTCATACCCCAAAATTTTCCCTCCTACTTCTCAAGACATCCCATACATCCATACTCAAGGATTCCTCAAGGGTTGATCAGACAAACCCTCTCCTAGACAATCAACCCAAACTAGGGTTTGGCAATTCTCAGATCAAGGTGGACTTCCAACATCTCCAATGTTCATCATGCCTCCTCATATGCTTCAAATATTCTCCATGTCAAGTTTCAAGCCTCACAAGTCAAGTTTCCTCAGACAATTGCTCAGATGGTTGAAAATCAGTTGTATTGGACAAAAAGTCAAATGTGGTCAACATACAGTCAAACTTCATGATTGTTGGTCGACATCCTCATTTTGAAGTTACATTCATCATTTGATCAAGGATTGATCATGATTCATCAAGAAAACTCAAGATTTGCTCAAAAGTCAAACTTTCCAAATTAGGGTATTTTAGTGAAAAGTCAACTTAACTTTGACTGAGCATAAATTCTTCATACTTTCTTAGAAATTTTTCCACCACCTCTCACTTTGAAGTAAATTCAATTCTCTACAACTTCATGTCTCACAAGAATGTTCAAAAAATGCTTCATTTGGAAGGTATGGATCAAAACATTACCGGTCATTTTCAAAGTCAACAAAAAGTCAACTTTTTGTTTTGAAGATTTATTGAGCATGGAAACTCCAATTGAGATGAAACCAAAGAGGTTGTTTATAGGACACTTAGAACTTTCTAAAAAGTCCAAGAACATTCAAAAATGTGGAAAATTGAGCAAAATACACCATTCAGAAGTTGGGCATTTTTGAACAATTGCACAAAAGGAGATATTTGTCAAAATCCAATTTTTTCCAAATGGGCCTATAATTTTATGATCCAAACTTGATCATGATATTATTTGTGACCTATTGATGCTTTGCCATGATCACATTCTACTTTATTGATTTATTTTTGAATTTAAAACCATTTAATTCAAATTTAAATTATATAAAATATGAAAACAAGATATATTTTCAAATGGATTGGATTTTTATCAAACTTGAGGTCCAAGATAGCCCACAATACTTGCCAATTTCGTGCTAGCTTGCATATGGAAGAGAAAATCAAATTTTCTCCAAAATTTGATTTTATTTGAAAGGAATTAATATTACATTGAATACCATATCTTTTTTCACTCTCTTTGCACTCATTCCTCACTCTATAAATACTCAGCCTATTGCACATCACAAGGGACGAAACCCTAGCCTCTAGAACAACCCTTACTTTGCTCAAATTTTTCTCAAAATTGTCAAAATCGTGTTTCAAATTCCAGCCACTTTCAGCCTCTCTCAATCACTCCATTGTGTTCCTAGGGTAAGTTTGAGTAAGTACACACCAAAAGCCATGGTCAAAGCTGCCTGAATCGTGCCCTGCATGTTCATACATATTCATATTTTTCTTGATTTTGCATTTTATTTATCTGTGTGTTTTAATCGAATCTAACCATTCTAATGTGTTCATGAGATTCCATATAAGAGATCTGGGCTATCGTTTTGGTGCTTGAACGTCAGAAACATGATTTGCCATACTTAGGGTTTTTAGAACTGCTTGCTTCGAAATCGGGTTTACAAGCACTTTCAGGGAAAACTGATACCACCAATGGATTCGCAGACCCCGATTTAGGGGGCGTAGCCTTAACCTCAGCCCTTGATCTTTCGTATTTTTGCAGGTTCAGTTTTTGCCTCACCGGAGAAGACGACCGGAGCTAGGGCTCCGGCATCGTTGAACGTGTTGACTCCGGTTTGGCTCGCGTGGCAAGTCTGCGTTCTCTGATTCGTCCATTTGTAAGTGACTGGGGCCCGCGGCTGACTGTGCGTTGAATTAAAAAAAAAGCCATGACACGTTTACGTACATAACCACCTGTTTCCAATTCTCAAACACAAAAGACACGTTGGCTCAGTGGTTAAGGCGTGGGATTGGAAGATGCTCTCAATGGTCACAGGTTCGAACCTGGTCAGGACCATGTTACTTTTTCTCTTTTGCAAAACTAACTTATATTTTAATATTTTCTATTTTTTCTTTAATATTTTTCATCCAATTTATTTTATCTTTAATATTTTTTCTCATGCATTTAGAAAACACCAAAAATATTTATTTTTTGCATAATCATCAAAAAATACTTATTTAATTTTTAAAATTAAAATTATTATTTTTGCATGCATATTTAATTTAATTTCTAATTAATCATTTAAATGACTTTTAATTGTTTTTTAATTATCAAATCAATTCCAAAAATTACCAAAAATTTATTTTATCATATTAATGTCATTACTAACATAAAACCTTTTCCTCATCCAAAAATATTTATTTTTACTAACATTTTCTTCTTATGCAATTTTCTCGTATTTTCCGATTTTTGTATCTGTTCACAGGTTATACCGTTTCGGACGATTTTTTCTCGCATTTCCTTTTCAATCATGTAATTTCCTATGGGATGTAATAGTTTAATTAGGACTTTTATTTTCCGCACTCTTATTATGTATCTGCCCCAAAGCCATGTAATAGCGTAGGACTTTATCTTTCCGCACTTTACATTTCCGCAATTTACTATCTGCACCCTATAAACTGCTAGTAATTAGGCGTGTATGGCAAGATGAAATTGGACATAGATCACTCATAATTTCAAGATAAAAATATCTGAATTGACACACACTTTTCACACACGCACCCCTTAGGATAATTCTCTCTCGTTGCCTTACGAATACAAATGGTCAAGTCCCTCGAACGTAGAGGTATTCTAGCACCGTTGCCTTCAAAACAAATCATCATAGTCCCTTCGATACAAAGATCATAGACCCACGATGTCGCCTGCGAATACATGATCTTGACCCTCGATTGTTGCCTACGAAAAATGATGATAGTCCCTTCGAATGTGCTAGGATACTTCCTACAAGTTGCCTTCTATGACCATCTGATGTCCCTTCGAATGTCCCACTTACATCCAACGAATAGGGTTACCTACCAACTAATGGTATGGATAGCACTCTTCTAAAGGAACGTAAAACAACACGAAAACGACCATTCTGAGTAGGTAATAAGACTTTTAGTTGCTTGCTCTATCAAAATACTTTTCACACCTCACACTTTTTGTCAAAGTTCAAACTCTTTTCAAAACGAAACATTTCCAAACACTTTGTATACATTCCTACATGAATCATTACAAAGTCAAAGCGAAATGCCTTTTTAAAACATCTTTGTCAAACACACAGAAAGCACTTTTTTTGAAAATGATCTAAGAGCAACTAAGAGCCCGTAGGTAACTACGGATGAAAAGGGGTGCTAATACCTTCCCTTTTCATAACCTTCTCCCTTACTCAGAATCTAACGAAGGTTTTTCTCTGTACTTTTTACCTTCCCTTAATTGGATAAAAGAAAAGTCGGTGGCGACTCTTGCTATCCGCACATTTGCGATACAAAAATCTCAAAGTCAGTTCACCGTATTACACACCGGTCACATTTTATGATGGTAGCATGGACATCCTTCCATAGGCTGGGCCAAAAAAGGCCGACTTACAAAATTTTCGCACAGGTCTTAGATGTACTAGCATGTCCACCATAAGGGGCTTCATGATAGTGAGCAATTACATCTTCTATTTCAATTTCTGAAACGCAACAACGAAAGATACTATCAGGACCACATTTAAATAGTAAGGGCTCGTCCCAATAATAGTGTTTGAGATCGTGAAAGAATTTCTTCTTTTTCTGATAGGTTAGATCGGGTGGAAGGACACTCGCTGCCAAGTAGTTGACATAGTCAGCGTACCAGGGCAATGAGGTATGAGAAGATATTATTTCCTCTTCTTCCTTTGTCTTGTTGTTACTGCAAAGTTCAGAGCGTAGTTTAATTTCACTTTCAGATTCCATCAAGGCTGCTAAGTGTTCGTAAGGAAAATCATCATTAATAGGTACGGTGTCTGGGTTAAGGTTCTCCATTCTAGATAGATGGTCAGCCATAAGATTCTTGCAGCCAGGTTTATCTTTGATCTCTAAATCAAACTCCTGCAAGAGCAAGATCCACCTCAATAGTCTTGGTTTAGCGTCTTGTTTAGCTAGTAGGTATCTGATAGCTGCATGATCAGTATAGATAATAATCTTTGCGCCTACTAGATAATATTTATGTAGAGTCCAATGTTCTACTTGTGTAATATATAACATGGAGTTTCTTGTCTCTCATCTGTCCTAGGACTGCACCTACTGCATAATCGCTCACATCACACATTATCAGGAATGGTAGACTCCAATCAGATGGTTGTATAATGGGTGTGAATATAAGAGCTTTTTTCAACCATTCAAATTCCTTCAGGAAGTAATCATCAAATACGAATTCAAATTCTTTCATCAGGAGGTTGGTGAGCGGTTTGGATATCTTTGAGAAATCTTTCATGAAAGGTCGGTAGAAACCAGCGTGGCCTAAGAAACTTCATATTTCTCGCACGGTTTTTGGTGGTTGGAGATTTTCTATTACTTCAATCTTGGCTCTGTCTACTTCGATACCTCTTTCGGAAACTATGTGTCCAAGAACAGTTCCTTGTTTTACCATAAAATGGCATTTCTCCCAATTCAAAACCAAGTTTACTTGCACACATCTCTCTAATACTTTTTCTACATTTGATAAACATTCTTCAAAACTTTGCCCGCACACAGAGAAATCATCCATAAAGAATTCTATGATATTGGCTATGAAATTGGCAAAGATGGACATCATGCACCTTTGGAACGTTACTGGCGCATTACATAATCCAAACGACATTCGTCTATAAGCGAATGTACCATAAGGGCATGTGAATGTTGTCTTTTCTTGGTTGTCAAGATGAATAGGAATTTGGAGGAATCCTGAATAACCATCCAAATAACAGTAGTAGGAATGCTTAGCCAATCGCTCAAGCATTTGGTCAATGAATAGTAAAGGGAAATGGTCTTTACGAGTAGCTTTGTTTAGTTTCCTATAGTTAATATACATTCTGGCTCCACTCACGACTCTCTCAGCTATATGTTCTCCAGCTTTTTTTGCCGTGACTATGATCCCTCCTTTTTAGGTAAGCAGTGGACTGGACTCACCCATTGACTATCAGAGATCGGATTAATTGTTCTCTGATGTTCCCTGGATGTCTTACAGTCATCTTCCAGCATGATGTGTGAAGCAACTCGTTTTTTTTTTCAAAAAAAATCATTTAAATTTTTTTCAAAAAAACAACAGTGAAATCGCCACCTAATTTTATTTGTTCTAAAAGAAGAACGGGAAAATATAGATAAAACCCACGAATAAAAAAAGAATAAGACGGTCTATGAGATTAAAGAGATATAGGTTCGGGAGTTGATTATGCAAGGGGAAGGTATTAGCACCCCTTACATCCATCGTACTCGATGGTACCCATTTAGTTCAAAATGTGGTTGTGTGTTAGTGTGAAATTTTTTACGATCTTCTAAATTTAAAAAATAGAAAGAAAGAGAGGAGAAATGTTTTTATTATTTTTGAGTTTGGCACGGTTTCAGAACCGTGTGCCTACGTATTCCCTCGTGCAATGGGAAAGTCAAAACTCCGTAGTTCCTCTAGAAAATGATTGTTTGTTGATTGATTTTAAATGAAAAGACAAGTCGTCATTTTTAAAGGAGAAGACTCGTCTAACGTCCACAAGGTGTGATAAAGAATAAAGGACTACGCACCAACATGAGGGAGGGTTTGAGAACACCTCTAGTACTCAAGTGCAGAAGTCGAAAACCTTGGGAATAGAGGAAGAAGCATCTCAATTATAAATGAATCATGTCTAATCTTGAAAAGGGTTTAAAGGTAAATGGTGCTTGGAGCGCACAAAAGATATTGAATGTGTTGGAATTGATTTTAAATTATGGATGACAAGTACCAAAACGTTGGGCTATCCTCTAACGATTCAATACTCGAGATTGGTGATTGAGGTCAACCGACCATCTCTCATCCAAAATATTTATTATGAAAAGAGTGAGGTGAAACAAAGTTCACTTTTATTAAGTGTATGGAATAAAGTATTTAAGTCATTGGGTTACCCTCTAATGGCCCAAATACTTTACATTTTAATTAAATTGTCGGGCTATCCTCTAACGATTTACTTAAATACCATAGCACCATGTTTTTTTTTTGTTTTGTAGAAAAATTGATTTTTTGAAAAATAACTCGACGTTGGATCGAGGTTTGAGAAGAAGACTCGACGTTGGGTCGATTTTTATTGAAAGTGTTTTAAATGCTTGGTGAATGGAGAAAGAATAGGATCGAGATAATTGTAAATCACAAGTAAAATCGACAAAGCCCATACAAGGTGGCCAACCTAAGTATAAAACAATTAAATTGCATGTGTACTAGAAAAGTGGGCTAGTCTACTATAACGACTAATTGGAACAATTAATCGAGATAGGCTCACTGTAAGAAGGCCTAGGATCAAGCGTACATGTGTGCATGTGTGGTCATCGCGACGCTTCGTAGCTTTGTCGACTTACGGGTTTAAAATGATTTACAGTTATTAGTTTTAAAAAAAATATTTTTTTTTTTTGGTTTTTGTGTAAGTGGCAAATAATTAAATAATAAAGCAAATAAAATATTTACTAAAATTATTACAAACCATGGGGATGGGGATACAAATTTACAAATGGGGATATATGGAATAATTACAAGTCCATGTAAAATGAATATTAAAATAAAAATAATTTATTGGATGCTAAAAATCTAAAATAGAAAAGAGGGGTGTGAATTAATTATACATGTTGCACATAGAAGTGGGTCAAGGCCCACAGTTCATATTTTATTCTAAAATCTATTTAATAATAAATAAAATAATAATAATATTATTATAAAAAATAAATAAATAAAAATAAACAAAATAAAAAATAAAATAAAAATGAATAGGTGGTACGTTCCCACCCTTAAATTTCTCAAAATTAATTTTATTTTTGTTTCTTTTTTATATTTAAGAAACCAACTAATTACTATAAAATAGTAAACAAAACAAAAAAAATGTGGAGAAAAAATTGAGATAGTAGTAATATTGTAACAACTTCCCTAATTTCTCTAAAGTTTGTGTTTTTTTTTTAATCAAATTTTAAATTAAATGGAATAAATGAATGGTTATTTGACTTTTAATAAATAAAACAAAATTAATAAACAATAAAGAAAAATTAGAAAATGTTAAACAACTTAGTCCATCATGGATGCATCCTCTCTCTTACTCAGGCTTCCACTCTCCTCTTTTTTCTCAAATCCAAAATTTAATTCCAATAAAAATCAATTAATTCTCTTCTAAAAATTTCCACTAAACACAAGTAAATGCAAAAATCAAAACCAAATATTCTCTCTTAGTTTCACGATGGAAACCTTTTTCTCTCTTCCTCATAGTCTCTCTCGTTCTCTCTCCAACGATTCCTCTCTGCCAAAGTCAATTTTTCTGAAACAATAAAACACTTCCTCTCTCCTCATCGATTCTATTTTCCTTATCTCATTGAAACTGAAAAAAATAAACAATCACACAGAAAAATAACCTAAGCCCCAAATCATACTCAAGCCTAATTTCAGTATCGATTAACAGTTTACAAAGAAAAACACCACAAAAATTCGGGTAAGCTTTCACATCACCGTTTATGTTTCTGGAACTCGTTCGTCTTCTTTCCTCCACGTTCTGAGTTTTGCGTCTCTGTCTGTGAGATCTGTGCGAATCTGATTTTGTTGTCGCTGTTGAACATTCCTGCAGAGAGTATGAAGATTTAATGTTTGTGAAGGGAGGTTTGAGATTTGTCTGAAGAGTGGTGATGGAGCGTATTAAAGTCCATTGAGGTGAGGTTGAGTGAAGATGAAAACTGAGGTTAAGTGTAAAGGGTTTAATGGAGTGAGATCAGAAATGGATGATTAGAATGTTGATTGTATGGTGTAGTAAGGGTGGTTGGTGATTGAAATTAGGGGTGACTGAAGTATTACGCAGGGAGTTGAGGTCAGTTGAAAGTTTATGTGGTTTTGTTTTAGTTAAAGGGTTGTGAGGTTTGCAGGTGACAAAGATGAAGGGAGTATGTCGAAGGCTTTGTTGCTAGTATTGAGAAGTTTATGATTTGAAGCTTAGTTTTCAGCCCCCCTTCTGTATGAGATTATTGGTAGTTTATATAGTCGTGGAAGAGTGCGGGCAGAAGAGAGATATGGTGAGGAGAATTGGATAAGGACAAGAGGGAACAAATTGTACAAGATTAGCTGTATTTCTTAGTGGAATAGAGAGTGGAGGGGTAGTGGAGAGGTTGTAATTGTACTAATTTTTGAATTTGTCTCTGTGTTTTGCAGGGAGTACAAGCAAGATGGTGGCAAGGAAGAGATAGTAGAGTAGTGGCTGTTTTGTAGTACTGATGTTTGTTTTGTTTTGCAGGTGGTACAAGAAATTGGTGGAAACCGTGAGAAGAGACACAACAAAGACACAACAGCAACATAAATTTTGTTTAATTTCTTTGAATTTGTAAAGTTAACATTAGAAAATAAAAATATTTATATACCTTTGTAGTCCTTTTTTTTTGTCTTATCATGAAAAGGAAATTTTAGTGATTAAAATCAAAACTAAAATATATGCAAATTTAACTAGTAGTAATTAGAAAGAAATCAATAAAAAAAAGTGTAATTGCTATTTTTTTAAAATAATAATCTAAATTCTGTATTAACAAAAATGACTTCAAAGATCTAATAAAAAATGCAAATTAAAAAAGTAAATTTCAAATAAAAAAATAAAAAAAAATAAATCTAATTGTTAATAAAATAGAAATAGAAAATATTTTCAATGAAAAAAGATTTTATTTAATTCAAAGGCTCTAATCAAAAATGCAAAACTTAAGCATGACATAATCTATAAATACAAACATAATTACTATTAAAAACAAAACATTGTTATTTAGAAAAAAGAACAAAATTCCTTTTAATTCTTATTTCATTATTTAACTAATAGAAATTATTTAGTAAACCTCACCAAATAATTAGAATTAATTAAATATTAAAAATAAAAATTAAAGTGAGAAAGGATGCAAATGCAATGAGTGAATGACTGTTTTTTTTAATATAAATACAATGCAAGTAGAAAAAATAGCAAGGTAAAATTTGGGGTGCAACAGTTGCCCCTATTTAAATATCTTCAACCAGATGATATGAAGACGATCAGGCTTCATATTATCGCAGTAGGAGATAGTTAAATACTAAAAACCCAAAATTTTGCCCTGAGATGCAATGGGCATGCTGTGAATAAAATATAATGAGAAAGTGTTGAATGCAATGTTTTTTTGACATATATTTTTTTAATGATGCATGATATGAGACAGACTCTGCGAAAATTGTTGGAAAGAAACTGGAAATTAGAAATTTGTGGTAGATTGACCAATACAACACGGAAGACAACACCCAATAAAGGCTTTGGATGAAAAAAGACTCGACATCTAATAATGGCTTTAGATGGAGGGATTCGACATCTAATAATGGCTTTAGATGGAGGGACTCGACATCTAATAATGGCTTTAGATGGAGAAAAATCACAATATCCAATAATGGCTTTGAATGAAGTGAGAGAGACATAACATCCAATAATGGTTTTGGATGAAAAAGGGTCGACATCTAATAATGGCTTTAGATGGAGGGACCCGACATCTAATAATGGCTTTAGATGGAGAGAAATCACAATATCCAATAATGGCTTTGAATAAAGTGAGAAAGGCATGACACCCAATAATGGCTTTGGATGAAAAAAAGACTCGACATCTAATAATGGCTTTAGATGGAGGGACTCGACATCCAATAATGGCTTTAGATGGAGAAAGATCACAATATCCAATAATGACTTTGAATAAAGTGAGAAAGCATAACACCCAATAATGGCTTTGGATGAAAAAAGACTCGACATCTAATAATGGCTTTAGATGGAGGGACTCGACATCCAATAATGGCTTTAGATGGAGAAAGATCACAATATCCAATAATGGCTTTGAATAAAGTGAGAAAGCATAACACCCAATAATGGCTTTAGATGGAGAAAGATCACAATATCCAATAATGGCTTTGAATAAAGTGAGAAAGCATAACACCCAATAATGGCTTTGGATGAAAAAAAGGGCTCGACATCTAATAATGGCTTTAGATGGAGAAATATCACAATATCCAATAATGGCTTTGAATAAAGTGAGAAAGACGTAACACCCAATAATGGCTTTGGATGAAAAAAAAGGGCTCGACATCTAATAATGGCTTTAGATGGAGAAATATCACAATATCCAATAATGGCTTTGAATAAAGTGAGAAAGACGTAACACCCAATAATGGCTTTGGATGAAGAAAGGACCGACATCTAATAATGGCTTTAGATGAAGGGTGAAACAAGGCATCCAGGAATGGCACTGGAGTGACAAAGAGACAGACATCCAGGAATGGCACTGGAGTGGTGAGATACAGACTGACAAACATCTATTTTGGTAGGTACCAAGTAAGTTGGATTTTGACTGCAAGGTAAGACATTGACTGCAACAAGACCTCGGGAAATGCAAATGAGGATAAAACACTCTTGCTATGCAATGATATTGAATTTTGTGATGCATGATATATGAATGATCTATGCATGTAGTATGTAATGCAGACGTTCATGACAACGAATATCGACTCTTTTGTGGAGGTAAGATGGGAACTCTGATTCCTCAACATGGAGAACACTGCCCACTCTGCTTGGAGAGAGAATGTCTTGAGAAGCACTTGTGCACACTTGCGAATTGTATTGAAATGATGATCCTTGGAGGAAGGATTGAAGTGCTGCTTGGGGATTGCCCCGGATTAGCTGATTGTTGAGGATAAACCGATCATGGCTTCAATTCTTGAAATTATTGAGGGGAAAAGAGTGCCCCGGTATAAGTCTTGAAAAAGATCTTCTGATTAAAACAATTCTGATAATGACTTGCACCGAGCAACAAATCTTAAACTGATTCACAATAGGATCCGAAAGATACTTGCCCCTGATTAAGATCACTGACCAAGTTTCTCAATAGTTTGAACTTCCTTGTTGAGGAAAGCTTGTTTGCAAGTAAAAAATGTTTATTCAAACATGGTAAATTTAATGCAAAGTTCATACAAAAGTTTTGAAATAAAAATCATTTTAAGAATGATGTAATTGTCAGATAGAAAATGAACCCGGTTAAAACACGAGGTTAGAAAATTTAAAAGTGAAAGAAAAGACAAAAGTATGGATATACCAAGACAGTTGATTCGCAAAAGACCTTAGGAGTCATATTACGCAACCTTGTTGTAGTATGCTTTCAAAAGAAACTTGGCTTCAATTAGGTCTTATGAGGGTTATAACGTGGTCTAGTTTACGGTTTAAGAAATAAAGGATAAAGGCTCAAAGTATATTTGTACCCAACCCAACCTTCGTGATGTTCTTCAGTCCTACGCTCAGTTAAACTCAGATTGTGCATTTAGTTTCCCAGAGATTTTGGATTGTACTCTGATGGTGATGATGGCTCAGAAGCTGATATATTCATGAGATAACAGTCACTTCCTTTTTGCAACATTTTGTTGTTTGAGGACTTTGGTCAACTCTCGTTTGAATTTTTTTATCCCTAGTAGGATGCCCCAATTGGTTGCCTAAGTTGCCTTTTAATTTTAACTTAGCGGCTTTTTCTTTTTGATATATTTTTTAAAAGACAGTGACTGCTTGACTTTCATGATTACGGGGAACCATCATCCTCACTTTTACTTGTATGACATCTTCGACACTTCTTGATGTGTGTGAAGGAAGCTTGATTGAATACAACCTCTATAGAAAGGCGTCTTGAATGAATGCACGTCCAATTAAACTGAGAATTACCCCCTGTGTTAAAAATGCGGTTTTTTATAGAAAGAAACTCCAACTTCTAGGCTCGAAGGGGTTGACAAGGGATTAACTTCCTTATTTCTCCGGTGTTTGGGAATTGAAACAATACCTATATATCATCAGCAAAGTTTTATTCGAAAGCATACCAACAACAATTATGGGTATCTTGTTTTTATCATCCTCCCTCCAATCTTTGCAAAAACAAAAGTTTGGTAAAGAAATTAAACAGGGAAACTATATATTTGAAAAGAAAGCAGCAAACAAAAATTATTTGAATTAAAAGAGTGCAATGCTCATTTCATTAAAATTAACTTGAAATTACAAACAAGATTTGAAAGCAATAATTTAACATAAATTAGGGGAAATGAAAATAGAAAGAAACATGGCCTAGTGACTAATCAGTTACAAGGATGAGCTGTCCTGTCTGAAACACTGGCTTTAGGAAGTAACTTGTAATATGTTGGCCCAATCTTCAGCCACTTTTTCCTGCCAACAGATTGTTGATAACATTTGGTGGAGGATCTCCAAAATTTATCTCTTTACTTCTGACTAGCTCTTGAACCCTAGCCTTCAGCGCAAAGCAACGTTCCAAATCGTGACCAGCAGCTCCTTGATGGAACTCACAATGAAGATCAGTCCTGAATCCGTCTGGGAGAGGGTCTGGAGGAGTCAGAGGCCTAGTTGTGATTAGACCTAGTTCAACCAAATAAGGATACAATTCAGTGTAAGTCATTGGAATAGGGTCAAACTAACCCCTATTCCTTGCATTACGGTTCTGATTTTGCCCAACAGCTTGACGTTGAGGAATTTGAATTGGTTGAGCCTTGACTGCAGGAGTGACGGCATCTACTTGTGCTTGGTCATAGTATTGAGGCCTACGACGAGGTCCTCCTCTTTCAATTCTGACATCATTAGTTTCACCTTCTTTCTTCTTATGGAAGTTTCCAAAAGATCTCTTGGCACCACCAGAGGGTTCACCAGCAACAGACACTTTTCCTCTTTTAATTCCCTCTTCTAGCCTTTGGCCAATAGTTACTAAATCTGTGAAGCGGGAGGACACACTACCAATCATTTTCTCCCAATAGAAAGGAGACAAGGTATCCATAAACAAACCAGTGAGCTCTTTCTCGGATAAAGGTGGTTCAACTTGTGAGGCCAACTCTCTCCACCGTTGAGCGTATTCCTTAAAAGATTCCTTATCATTTTGAGACATGTTTTGCAATTGACGGCGATCAGGAGCCATGTCAAGATTGTAGTGGTATTGTTTCATGAAAGCATTAATCAGATCCTGGAAGCATTGAATATGGTCTTTATCAAGTCCCATATACCATTTCAATGAAGCTCTACTCAGGCTGTCTTGGAAACAGTGGATAAGAAGCTTGTCATTCCTATAAGCGTACATTTTCTGAAGTACATCAAGAATGACTTTTTGGACAAGTGTGCCCTTGTATTTCTCGAAATCAGGAGTTTTGAACTTATGAGGCATAACCAGATCAGAAACCAAACACATGTTCTCTGCAGCAATACCAAAGACATCGTTTCCTTCCATAACTCTCATCCTTCTTTCCAGAGTCTGATATTGCTCGCAGACTTCTTTAAGTTCATCAAAATCTTCTCGACTCACACTTCGTGGAGTGTCAGCACGATAATCAAAGAGAGGATTCTCATAAGCAACTTGTGCAGTAGGTTGATGCACAAAAGGTCGATGAGGAGTAGTATGCATGATCGGTTGAGGCTCAGTGAAAACTGGAGCCTGGAAAACTGGTCGGGAAGACTCGCCAACCATTGGAGTAGTTGCAGTAGGTGGAACGTAATTTCGGGGTAACCCAAATTCTGGCTAAGTAGTAAATGGCATCTGAGAGGATTGAGGATCAACAACAGCAGCTCAGACTTCAGAAATTATAGTCCTTTGAGGTTGCTCACCTCTGGCGATCAGAACTTGCATCATTTCAGTAAGTTTAGTCATGCCTGACTTCAACTCATCGATCTCCATTTGGACTTCTGCATTGTGTTGTTCTTGGTATTCCATTCTTCTCTTGACGTTGGCTCTAGTTCCGTGCTTGTGCAGAGGAATCAGCTTGACAGTAAATCAACAAGTGAAGATGGAGACAAACAAAATGAGTCTTTCGACAACTTGAATGTATGAAACATGCAGATTATGCAATGAAATGTAATGTTATTAATGCAAAAGATGTGATGAAATGCAATGTCACATATATAAATGGAATGCAACATAATAAATAAAGTTCAGTGGATGTGAAACAGGATGGTATGTAATCAAACAACTTAATTAGGTGGGATCCTATGATAGGATGGCTTTAAGTTTTCTACCCAAATTCCCCATGGGATGGTTTTAAGGTCTTCTGCTAAGTGTTTCTCGGAGTCTCAGATCCCCTTTTAACAAACACTATCATCATGCGAGAGGCCTACGTGGTAATAGTATTTGGAAAAGTATACCCCAAGAAACGGCTCTTAACAGGATGCTCAAAATCCAAAAATTTGAGCGTTTGGTCTCGGTTATGACAACATGAACAAACTTAGAGTTATAGGTCATTTGTCCAAAGATTGATGTCCTGCGCTATCGTGCGGGCCAACAACCTCCTTAAAACAACCAACTCTAAGCCGGAGTCTTCGCTTCGGGCCAACAAGACAATGGAGTCAGGTGGACCTCGGCTATGCAACCCCTCTATTCTTAAAAAGGTAACCTAGAAGCCTGGGTAGTGGGCTTATCTATGTATCAATACCCATCATGAATTCCCACACAATGAATATATACACATGATAATAAATGAAGCATAGGGAATAAATGACTGAAACATAAATTAGAGATAAAATACAAAGAAGAAAGTAAAATACAATGATAAACACACAACCACACAAAGAACTAAACTAGGGTTAACTCGCTTAAGAAAATATCCCCAGTGAAGTCGCCAACTGAAGCAACTCGTTTTTTTTTTCAAAAAAAATCATTTAAATTTTTTTCAAAAAAACAACAGTGAAATCGCCACCTAATTTTATTTGTTCTAAAAGAAGAACGGGAAAATATAGATAAAACCCACGAATCAAAAAAGAATAAGACGGTCTACGAGATTAAAGAGATATAGGTTCGGGAGTTGGTTATGCAAGGGGAAGGTATTAGCACCCCTTACATCCATCGTACTCGATGGTACCCATTTAGTTTAAAATGTGGTTGTGTGTTAGTGTGAAATTTTTTACGATCTTCTAAATTTAAAAATAGAAAGAAAGAGAGGAGAAATGTTTTTATTATTTTTGAGTTTGGCACGGTTTCAGAACCGTGTGCCTACGTATTCCCTCGTGCAATGGGAAAGTCAAAACTCCGTAGTTCCTCTAGAAAATGATTGTTTGTTGATTGATTTTAAATGAAAAGACAAGTCGTCATTTTTAAAGGAGAAGACTCGTCTAACGTCCACAAGGTGTGATAAAGAATAAAGGACTACGCACCAACATGAGGGAGGGTTTGAGAACACCTCTAGTACTCAAGTGCAGAAGTCGAAAACCTTGGGAATAGAGGAAGAAGCATCTCAATTATAAATGAATCATGTCTAATCTTGAAAAGGGTTTAAAGGTAAATGGTGCTTGGAGCGCACAAAAGATATTGAATGTGTTGGAATTGATTTTAAATTATGGATGACAAGTACCAAAACGTTGGGCTATCCTCTAACGATTCAATACTCGAGATTGGTGATTGAGGTCAACCGACCATCTCTCATCCAAAATATTTATTATGAAAAGAGTGAGGTGAAACAAAGTTCACTTTTATTAAGTGTATGGAATAAAGTATTTAAGTCATTGGGTTACCCTCTAATGGCCCAAATACTTTACATTTTAATTAAATTGTCGGGCTATCCTCTAACGATTTACTTAAATACCATAGCACCATGTTTTTTTTGTTTTGTAGAAAAATTGATTTTTTGAAAAATAACTCGACGTTGGATCGAGGTTTGAGAAGAAGACTCGACGTTGGGTCGATTTTTATTGAAAGTGTTTTAAATGCTTGGTGAATGGAGAAAGAATAGGATCGAGATGATTGTAAAGCACAAGTAAAATCGACAAAGCTCATACAAGGTGGCCAACCTAAGTATAAAACAATTAAATTGCATGTGTACTAGCAAAGTGGACTAGTCTACTATAATGACTAATTGGAACAATTAATCGAGATAGGCTCACTGTAAGAAGGCCCAGGATCAAGCGTACATGTGTGCATGTGTGGTCATCGCGACGCTTCGTAGCTTTGTCGACTTACGGGTTTAAAATGATTTACAGTTATTAGTTTTAAAAAAAAGATATTTTTTTTGGTTTTTGTGTAAGTGGCAAATAATTAAATAATAAAGCAAATAAAATATTTACTAAAATTATTACAAACCATGGGGATGGGGATACAAATTTACAAATGGGGATATATTGAATAATTACAAGTCCATGTAAAATGAATATTAAAATAAAAATAATTTATTGGATGCTAAAAAACTAAAATAGAAAAGAGGGGTGTGAATTAATTATACATGTTGCACATAGAAGTGGGTCAAGGCCCACAGTTCATATTTTATTCTAAAATCTATTTAATAATAAATAAAATAATAATAATATTATTATGAAAAATAAATAAATAAAAATAAACAAAATAAAAAATAAAATAAAAATGAATAGGTGGTACGTTCCCACCCTTAAATTTCTCAAAATTAATTTTATTTTTGTTTCTTTTTTATATTTAAGAAACCAACTAATTACTATAAAATAGTAAACAAAACAAAAAAATGTGGAGAAAAAATTGAGATAGTAGTAATATTGTAACAACTTCCCTAATTTCTCTAAAGTTTGTGTTTTTTTTTTAATCAAATTTTAAATTAAATGGAATAAATGAATGGTTATTTGACTTTTAATAAATAAAACAAAATTAATAAACAATAAAGAAAAATTAGAAAATGTTAAACAACTTAGTCCATCATGGATGCATCCTCTCTCTTACTCAGGCTTCCACTCTCCTCTTTTTTCTCAAATCCAAAATTTAATTCCAATAAAAATCAATTAATTCTCTTCTAAAAATTTCCACTAAACACAAGTAAATGCAAAAATCAAAACCAAATATTCTCTCTTAGTTTCACGATGGAAACCTTTTTCTCTCTTCCTCATAGTCTCTCTCGTTCTCTCTCCAACGATTCCTCTCTGCCAAAGTCAATTTTTCTGAAACAATAAAACACTTCCTCTCTCCTCATCGATTCTATTTTCCTTATCTCATTGAAATTGAAAAAAATAAACAATCACACAGAAAAATAACCTAAGCCCCAAATCATACCCAAGCCTAATTTCAGTATCGATTAACAGTTTACAAAGAAAAACACCATAAAAATTTGGGTAAGCTTTCACATCACCGTTTATGTTTCTGGAACTCGTTCGTCTTCTTTCCTCCACGTTCTGAGTTTTGCGTCTCTGTCTGTGAGATCTGTGCGAATCTAATTTTGTTGTCGCTGTTGAACATTCCTGCAGAGGGTATTAAGATTTAATGTTTGTGAAGGGAGGTTTGAGATTTGTCTGAAGAGTGGTGATGGAGCGTATTAAAGTCCATTGAGGTGAGGTTGAGTGAAGATGAAAACCGAGGTTAAGTGTAAAGGGTTTAATGGAGTGAGATCAGAAATGGATGATTAGAATGTTGATTGTATGGTGTAGTAAGGGTGGTTGGAGATTGAAATTAGGGGTGACTGGAGTATTACGCAGGGAGTTGAGGTCAGTTGAAAGTTTATGTGGTTTTGTTTTAGTTAAAGGGTTGTGAGGTTTGCAGGTGACAAAGATGAAGGGAGTATGTCGAAGGCTTTGTTGCTAGTATTGAGAAGTTTATGATTTGAAGCTTAGTTTTCAGCCCCCCTTCTGTATGAGATTATTGGTAGTTTATATAGTCGTGAAAGAGTGAGAGCAGAAGAGGGATATGGTAAGGAGAATTGGATAAGGACAAGAGGGAACAAATTGTACAAGATTAGCTGTATTTCTTAGTGGAATAGAGAGTGGAGGGGTAGTGGAGAGGTTGTAATTGTACTAATTTTTGAATTTGTCTCTGTGTTTTGCAGGGAGTACAAGCAAGATGGTGGCAAGGAAGAGGTAGTAGAGTAGTGGCTGTTTTGTAGTACTGATGTTTGTTTTGTTTTGCAGGTGGTACAAGAAATTGGTGGAAACCGTGAGAAGAGACACAACAAAGACACAATAGCAACATAATTTTTTTTTTAATTTCTTTGAATTTGTAAAGTTAACATTAGAAAATAAAAATATTTATATACCTTTGTAGTCCTTTTTTTTTTTTTGTCTTATCATGAAAAGGAAATTTTAGTGATTAAAATCAAAACTAAAATATATGCAAATTTAACTAGTAGTAATTAGAAAGAAATCAATAAAAAAAAGTGTAATTGCTATTTTTTTTAATAATTATCTAAATTCTGTATTAACAAAAATGACTTCAAAGATCTAATAAAAAATGCAAATTAAAAAAGTAAATTTCAAATAAAAAAAAAATTAATCTAATTGTTAATAAAATAGAAATAGAAAATATTTTCAATGACAAAAGATTTTATTTAATTCAAAGGCTCTAATCAAAAATGCAAAAATTAAGCATGACATAATCTATAAATACAAACATAATTACTATTAAAAACAAAACATTGTTATTTAGAAAAAAGAACAAAATTCCTTTTAATTCTTATTTCATTATTTAACTAATAGAAATTATTTAGTAAACCTCACCAAATAATTAGAATTAATTAAATATTAAAAATAAAAATTAAAGTGAGAAAGGATGCAAATGCAATGAGTGAATGACTGTTTTTTTTTAATATAAATACAATGCAAGTAGAAAAAATAGCAAGGTAAAATTTGGGGTGCAACAATGTGATGCATATAAATGGAAGGACTTATCCCTTTAAGATCAGCAATGTTGTGTCCTAAGTCTGCGTTTATTATCACTGGTTTTCTGAATTCAGCGTCTAGGAATTCGTATCTTAAGGTTTATGGTAATACTTTAAGTTCTTATCACTGGTTTTCTGAATTCAGCGTCTAGGAATTCGTATCTTAAGGTTTTGGGTAATACTTTAAGTTCTAAGTCTGGTTTCTTCGGACAGGGCATATGATCTGGTGTTAGTGCTAGACATTCACTTAAATTGTCATCACGATATTCGGGACACCAATTGTATTCTTCGAAGATTAGGGGCATTGGAATCTTCACAGTTTTGGAATCGGGTTCCTTTACTGACTCCATCTCCCTGACACATTCGTCTATCACGTCCAAAAGATAACATGTATCATCGATAGCTGGAGCTTGTAGGAATTATGTCAAGATGAATGCAACCTTCTCTTCCCCAACTTCGAAGGTCAGTTTTCCTTTCTTAACATCTATTATGGCACCGACAGTGGCTAAAAATGGTCTTCCCAAAATGATTGGGGTGACACTATCTTCTCTAATATCCATAATGATGAAATCCGTAGGAATGTAGAATTGACCTATTCGTACTAGGATGTTCTCAAGGATTCCTACGGGGTATTTGACCGAATGATCCCCGAGTTGTACTGACATCTTGGTCGGTCTTAATTCTCCCATGTCGAGCTTCTTAGATATCGATAGAGGCATTTCACTAATACTGGCACCTAAGTTGCATAGAACCTTGTCTATGACAAACTTACCTATATTATAGGAATAGAGAAGCTTCTGGGACCCTTCAGCTTCTGCGGCATTTTATTTTGAATAATGGCGCTACACTCAGCGATGAGTGTAACCGTCTCATTGTCCTCTATCTTTTTCTTGTTATATAAGATTTATTTAAGGAATTTAGCATACGAGGGCATCTGAGTGATGACTTTTGTGAAAGGTATGGTGATATTCAATTGTTTCAGAAGTTCCATAAATTTATTGAATTGCCCCGCACTTTTAGATTGAGTAAGTCTTTGAGGATAAGGGATCAGGGGTTTGTAAGGTGGCGAAGGAACATAAGGTTTTTACTTTTCTATTGGTTCTCCATCACCTACTCTCTCTTTCTCTTTAGGCTCGCTGTCGACGCTAATCGAAAAAAATTTGATTACGAACAAAACAATGGAGTAGCCACCTAGTTTTATTTATTCCTAATGAGGAAAGGGAAAATATAGATAAAACCCGAGAAACGAAAATGAAAATTCATGGTCTTTGAGACCAAGAGATGCGGGTTCGTCAGTCGGTTATGCAAGGGGAAGGTATTAGCACCCCTCACATCCATCGCACTCGATGAGACCTATTTAGTTCTAAGTGTGTTTGTGTGTTTAAAATTAAATTTGTTATCTTCTACTTATTATGTGCGAAAAGAGAAAAGAAAAGAGAAACATGTTTTAATTTTTTAAAAGTGTGCTCGCCAAGATGTTAGAATCTCGTGCCTACGTATTCCCCAAGTGCGATGAGAAAGTCAGAGCTTACGTAGTTCTCGGTTGCGAGAACATTTGTTGGTTGGTTGATTTTATTTATGAAAATAGGAGCTTAATCGTACGTGGACGATAAGACATCACTAGTGCAATTCACATGTGAGCGAAGGGAGAACGTGTGTGAGCGATGATTGTTTGAAAAAAAGACTTGCGCGTGGTCAAGGTTTGATGAGTTAAATTGATTTTAAGTGGGGATGATAAGTACCGAAACATTAGGCTATCATCTAATGATGCAAATACTAGAAATTGGCGAGCAAGTTCAACCAATCATCTCTCATCCAAAATCTTTATTTTGAAAACGATGAAGTGAAATGAGGTTCACGTTATTAGGTGTGAAATAAAAGTATTTAATTCATTAGGCTATCATCTAACGACCCAAATACTTTAAATTCAATTAAACCGTTGGGCTATCATCCAAAGATTTAATCGAATGTCACTCTAAATATTTTTTTATCATGGATAGAAGTTTTAAGCTTATTAGGCTATCATCTAACAATCTAAAAACTTCAAGTTTGTTTAAACCATTAGGCTATCATCTAACAATTTAGACAAACCTCATCCAAGTTTTCTTTTTGTGAAAACATTTTATTTTTGAAAATAACTCGACGTTGGATCGAGGTTTGAGAATTTATTATGAAAGTGGTGAATGATGAGAAGAGGAGATTTGGGCTATGATTAACCAAGAAAGCTTGATTAATCTCGAGAGAATAGACAAGTGTCTACTCCCTACCATGACGCCCTTATTGAATGAAAACTTGGTATATGGACCAAGGCACGATATTGGAAATGAGCGATTAATTGTATACAAGCATGAAATAAAGCGTAAATAAATTAAAAGCCCATACAAGGTGGCTTGCACGAATGATAAGACAATTAACAATTGTGTAGGTGCATGCGCGAAATAAATTTAATCAACTAATTAAACGAAATTTAATCAAGTAATTAGTTTAGTAAAATTAATTAGATGGACTAATCAATTTTAAATAACCTAATCAGATAATTAAATAATGTTTAACTAATCAATTAAAGTCTCATTGTAAGTCCAAGAGCAGACGTGGTGTGTGCACAAATGTGTGGTTGTTGCGACGCTTCTAAGCTTTATCGACTCAAGGTTTAAAAAATGGCTCATGAATATTAGTTTGAAAATATTTGATTTGTGCATGTGATGAATAATTAAAATAAACAGTATAGTATTTACTAAATATTACATCATGTGGGGAATGGGGATACATAATTACAAATGGAGATGTATGGAATAATTACAAGTTCAAACAAATGTATAAGAAATGATACACATCTTACAACAAATTAAATATTAACTAAAGTTAGCAGTTAGAAATTAATTGAAATGATTCATTATTTAAAACAAAAATTAATGAACTAATTAAAAAAGGAAAATGGGTTAAAAAGAGATGAAAATGGGGTGTATTAAGTAACTAGGTCAGAGGGAGATTGGGGTCAACACACTAAGCCCAAAATAAAATGAAGGAACCCTAGATATTACTAAGCAGTCGTTCCACTTCCCTGTTTCCTCATTACTTGTTTTTATTATTTAAAAAAACAAATACTTAATACTAAAAAGAAAAGAAAAAAATCTTAACCGTCATCACACGATCTAATACCTATCCTTCTCATCACACTCTCACGCTTTGTTTCTTATTTCTCTCTATCTATCATTCACGCTCTGATTCTACTGCTTCTCTCTCAAAGAACAATAGATTACTCAAGCCCTCTTAACGATCTCGTTTCTCAATGGTAACGCGAATCAAAAAAACAATAACCCAAAACTAAACCAATTCCCTAACAACCCCAAGCCCCAAATCTCTACGTTTATTAGAGATTACAAGAGTACATCATAGTACCGAAAACGACAACAACAAGTTTAAAATCAAATACAAACCAAAGAAACCCAGGTACGACTTTCGATGCTTCCTCGTTCTTCTCGGATACTCTTCGTCTTTTCTGCAAGCTCTATTGATGGCTTTCAAGATCTATTGTAGCGATGATGATTTGACGAGGATACAGGGAGTATGGAAGCTAAAGGAATTCTCCTCAATGGATTTAGTATTAAGTCAGTGAAATAAGCAACTCATTTATCTTACGATTGGGCAGAGAGTTTTAGTTTAGATGAGGGTAGTATGAAGTTAAGGTTACAGTTTGAGTGTTGTATTGAGGTTAAGGTTGAAGTGATGATTTTTGGGTTGGTTTCTATGAAGTGTATGAAGGTCTATGCTGAGATTTGGAGGGTTTGTGAGTATGAAAGGGTATTATGGTAGTTCAACGATGGAAATATGTTTCTGCAGGTTGAATGAAGGTGATGAATGTTTTTGTTATTGGTTTGGAGGAAGATGAAGGTTATGAAGGTGGAGGTTAAGTTGTTAGTATGGTTTGGTTGGGAGTTGAAAGGAGGTCCGATGGAAGTGATTTTGGGAAAGGTGAGGAAAAAATGCAGAGGTGAGTGTATTGTTGGTGTTTTTTTCAGTAGAGGTTGAAGGCGTGTTATATAGCAGTGGAAGAGTGAGGGCAAAGTTGGAAGAATTGGGCACCAAGTTTGAGCTTTGTGATAAGAACAAGGACATAGGTGGTGCTGATTTTTGCAGGGTAGTAGAGAGGTATGAATTGTATTGTGGATGAGTGAAATGGTGGAACATAGCTTGTACTAGTATTTTTGTGTTGCTGTTTTTTTCAGGTTGTACAATTTTCGATAATGGCAAGGAGAAAGATGTAATATGGTTCAAGTAAAGAAAAACAAATCTGTCCCAATTTATCTTTATTGATCCCTTGTTATAATTGTAGTAAAATAAATTTGGTGTAAAAAATTATTAGGTTAGTAATGTAAATAAATTGAAATATAGATGTGAAAATGGATACCTGTACTTAATTTAATTTACATTCAAATTATAATCAAATTTATTAAATAAATAGAACAATTCAAATAACAAACTTAATAATTAAAATACATGTAAATTCAATCTAGTAAAACAAATGCAAAACTTCAAGGACATAAAACAAGTATGATCAAAAAGACTTTGATACATGAATCGATCTAAATACTAAAATGATATGCAAAGGTGATCTAAGTGATTTTGAAACAAACGAAATAATTACCAAGTGAATATGAATGTGAAACTACAATGGAATAAGACAGTTGAAAATTTATTTATATAAATGAATCAGATAAAAAATAATAGATGAACAATTTAGGGTGTGACACTCGCTTTCCTTCTCAGTTGCTTTCCCAGAGCTTTGGGCCATGGCCGAATTCCTAGCTCTAGGATCTTCTAGTCCATCATAATCAGTTCCTCTTCTCAACATAACATCATGGGCCTGTCCTTTTAGATTAGGTTAAGGTTGACCAAGAAATGTATCGGCAAGTGCAGTTGTGGGCGCTTGTTGTTGGGCCACTTATGAAATCTGAGTTTCTAACATGTTATTATGCGTGGCTAAAGCATCCACCTTATTCACTAGCTGTTTGATTTGCTTGTTGGTGTGAATATTTTGGTTTAGGAACTCCTTATTGGTTTGAGCTTGAGTAGCTATAAAGTTTTCCATCATCAGCTCAAGATTGGGCTTCTTAGGCACATTAGGTGCAAATGCAGGTGCCTTTTGATATCCAGGTGGTACAGTTGGTGTTTGTCCAAGTGCATACAACGCATTGGGGTTCTTATACGAGAAATTCAGATAATTCTTCCATCCAGGGTTGTATGTGTTTGAGTAGGGATTTCCTTGAGCATAATGCACTTGGTTGGTGGGAGCTTCTGCAAAGACTTGGCATTCGGAGGCAGCATGTCCAAGTACTCTGTATATTTCGTGTTGGGAGTTATGGCAGCCACGGTGGCTAGAGGTATTGCGGTTAAGCTATCTATTTTCTTGGCGAGGGCATCTACTTTAGCATGGACGCTGTCGAGACTGCTAATCTCGTACATCCCTCCTTTTGTTTGTGCCTTCTCTTCAGAAGCTTTCTCTCCAAAAGCCTTCTCTATTTGACCTCTCTCGCTTCCCCACTGGTAGTGATTCTGAGCCATACTCTCTATGAGTGCATAAGTCGCAGTATAAAATTTATCCATAAGAGCGCCACCCACTGCGGCGTCTATTGTCAATCTCGTGTTATACAGGAGACCATTATAGAAGGTATGGATTATTAACCATTCTTCTAACCCATGATGGGGACAAAGCCTCGACATGTCTTTATATCTCTCAAGCGTCAAAAAGAGACTCATTGTCTTTTTGTCGAAAATCGCTTATTTGGGATCTCAACATAGCTATCTTACTTGGTGGGAAATATCGGGCAAGGAAGACCTTCTTCAACTCATCCCAAGAGGTAACTGAGTTAGCTGGTAGAGACTGAGCCTATTAGCTTTAACTATATCTACATATTGCAGAAACATGGATAGATGTAAATTAGGGTCGTCCATTGATCCACCAGAAAACAGGTTCTGTTGTACAGCGGACAACAGATAGGGTTTGAGTTCGAAATTGTTAGCCTCTATGGTTGGAGCAACGATGCTATTGTGCGGTTCTTCCTATGAAGGAATAGCATACGATTTGAGCGGACGTGGTTGATCACCCATGTTTTGTTCTTCAACTGGTTCGGTAGAAATTGTAGATTGAGAAGAGAGTTGATTAGTACGAGGTACTTGTACGTGCGTCTTCTAATGATAGAACGCTCGGGTTCAGAAATTGGAAGCACTAAGTCTTCGCTTCTAGAGCGAGTACTTGGCATATAGTCGGGAATGGTGCCTTAGTCTCTATAGCGTAACTTTAAGAGTTACGATATCAACTTTTTAGTCCCTGACAACGGCGCCAAAAACTTGATCGCGACTTTATCGTCTTATAGAATCTAGACTGCAAGTATACAATCCTATCGCTTGTATTTTTAAATATTATCGAATCCACAGGGACTAAATGTTGAACTACCGCTATCTTAGGTTACTACGTAAATCTAAGGCTAGTAATATAAATGATGTTTGGTTTAGGGAACCTAATTGATTAAGATCTAGTTTAGATTCAGAATAGGAGTATCGGTATGCAATGGTCAGGATTAGGGATTTAGCGACTTATCGACTTAAATTGCATTATCAAAATGTATTTCAGCAGGAAGTACTTGTTTAAAAATCCTCTTCTCACACTCTCGTGTTTATTAATTCAGATCCTATAATCAAACCTAAGTGAGTGCTCTCGCTGTTTCAATTAGAGTTTAAAAATAGTTTTTGAAAATAAATAAAACCTAATCAACCTAAAAGCGCTCTCTCTATATTTTAAGTTGATGCTCAATTATTAATGTCCAGTTAGAATCTCAAACTCTCTCTTTATTGACCTAACTTCTAATCTGTGTTTTACTCTCGTAACAAAACAATTGCATTAATTACTAATAATTGAAACCATAAAATCAATCTTTTAAAAACAAAATAAGTAGAGTGAAGTTGCTAAACCCCGTTGGCTATGTGACCCTACATATCGATAACTAGATTTACCTAGCATGGTTAATGATTCAAATATAGCGCAACAGTGATAAACATACAATTCAAATAAAATATACATTTCCAATAAATCAGGCATAAAATAAATAAACAAATAAATTAATTAAATAACCTAAAAATAAAATATTAGGCAGATTCCAGGTGTCTCCCACAGGTCGGTGAGATCTCCTTTAATTGCTCAATAGTCCGAATGCGATGAAAAAAAGGTAAAAAGGAGCAATCATAACGTAAGATTAGAATTGGAAAAAGTTCACAGTAATCTCTGATGCGAAGATTACTACGAGAAAAGAAACTGAATACAGAAAATAAAATTGAAATTAAATGCGGAATGGAAATTGAAATCGGCAGAGTAATGGAACTGAATGAGTAAAAATAATGTGTCTTGAGAGTGAAGTGAAGTAACATATATATAGGCGTGTGAGAGCTAGGGTTACGAAGCAGTTGAGAAAATCTCGCCTCCTAAATCTCCTCCCTAGCGGTCGCTACGGAGCTGGCTTGGACTCATGACGGTCGCTAATACTTGCATGAGGAGGAAGTCTCACTGCGTGGCCCGTGATGGTCGCTACAAGCTTAGGGCTTGCGTGTAACGGTCGTTACACGTTGTAGCGTGTTGGGCTTCAGTCTACTCCTTTGAGTGGGCTGGGCCTTGTTTGTTGAATCTCCTTTTATTTTTACTTACTTCACACCCCCATTTCATGCTATACATACACACTTCAATAAATACTCTCTTTTGGTGGTTTTTGAGCGTGATTTATCCGGCTTTTCTCGACTTTCTTTGTACAAGCCTAATAATCGGTAGAAACTTGAAAACATAGAAAATACCGGCATAATACGAATAAAGAATAATTTATTTAATTAAAATGCGGATAAAAAGCATTTAAATTGGCTTAAATAATCGATACATTTTCGTGTTATCATTTCTCCTCATCCTTTGGTACCTTCTATTGTAATTGAAGTTGTAGTTTCTCTTCATCCGTTGGTGCCTTATGTTGTAACCAAACTTGTTGTTTCTCCTCATCCTTTGGTACCTTCTATTGTGACCGAAGTTGTTGTTTCTTCTCATCCTTTGGCACCTTCTATTGTGATTGAAGTTGTTGTTTATCCCCATCCTTTGGCACTTGCTGATATGGTCAAACTTATTGCTTTTCCTCATCCTGCGGTATCTCCTTTGAATCAAAAAGAACCTCAAGGATTCTCCTCACCACTCGAGATTCCTAGACATTCCTGCCAACAACCAGATTTTCCTCCCTAGATCAGATTAAGAGGTAGGGGTTATCTACGAAGAAAGGAAAATCAAGAGAAGCAGTTTGATACAATCCCAATGCCTTATGCCCATTTGTTACCGCTTTTTCTTAGGTTTAAGTTAATTAAGCTTCGTGTTGCACATCCATGTGCAAATAAGGATGAATGTGATAACTGTAATTTCCATTATGGATGTATTGATCATAATACCGAAAATTGTGGGGTTTTAAAATGTTTGGTTTAGGATTTACTCGAATAAGAGGCATTCGTGTTCACACCAGATGGTCAGAACATTCAAGTTAACTTTGTCCCAACTGCAACATAGAAAAGGGAAATTTCTTCTCATTTTCGAGGATCTTCCTCGTGTCTCAAGTTGCCTAAATCACAATCAGGGGCACGCCTTAAGAAACAGAAGCTAGGTCATAATAGATATCACCCACATGGTCCCCCGGGTCAACAAAAGATGAGGGAGTTGCCAATAAAGTTTGAACTGATGTCGTATGGCTAGTTACTGACCCACTTGATTGAGCTTCAGTTGGTCAAATTGCAAAAGCCTCTTCCTTCCTGGACATGGGTTCCTGAAGAGCGAAGAAAGGTTTGTGAGTACCACTCTGGGGCATCTGGCCATTCGATTGAGTATTGTGGGGGATTCAGAAGAAAGGTGCAAGACTTAATCAACTCCAAGGTTATTGTGTTCACACCAAAGGAAGACGGGAATTCGGTATCAATCCGGTGTTCAAATGAGGTCAAGACAGCTGAATTAGATCAATAAGCTTAGACAATATCCAAGTCTCCTCAATCATGGAAATTTTGGGTTCTCTTTGCTGCATCTTCATTTGCATTCTCACTTATTTGTTTAAACATTGCTAGCATGTAGAAAGATGATTATTTTTTAATAAAATTGTAATTGCATTAAGTATGTTTTTTCTTGAAGTAGTTTCTTTGTTCAGACTTGATCCACTCATTATCACTCATAAAATGACTTGCTTGCATATTGATGCCAACTTCACCAAGTATTTTTCTTAGGCAAAGATTGGGGGGAGGATGATGATACTAAAATGCTAAATATTTGGTTTGTATGCTTTTGAGTATGACCCTGCTGACGATGCACAAGCCTTGTTTTAATTCCCAAACACCGAAGTTATAAGGGAGATAGACCCTTTTTAACCCCTTTGAGCCTTGATGTAGGAGTAACTTTTCTATTTAAAAAAACACTTATTTTCTTAACCTGGGGCAGGTAGGGTTCAATTAGTTTGATTGAGCGTTCAGAAGTGCGCAATCAAAGGATACAACAATGGTTATCCTCCAAAAGGCGGAGGAAGGTCAAAGATGCAGTGGCCAACTTTTTTTTTGTCAATAGAGTGTAAATGAAGATACAACAACAGGGTATTCCTCATCAACCAAGAACTCGGACAGTCACAATCACTTCTAGCAAATTAAAGATGATGTAGGGATCAATGACTTGTTCAAAAGGGAATCATGAATATCAAAAAGGACAGATAGCCCACTAAGTTGAACTTGGTAATAAGTCGCTTAGTAAAAAAAGAAAGAAGAAAGGGCAAATTTTGGAAGCAAAATAGAAATCTAGAAAGGCGAGAAAGGTTAAAGAAAGGTTCTCAGTAAGAGAGAAAATTCGTGTGATCAGACACCAAAATCGAAAATGAAGGGCTGTCGTGTCCATAAAGCTTATGGGTTCATCGAGCATGTCCAAGAAATCCCCAGCAAAAGTCGACATACCAAACTCTTTTGAGAGGTGAATTCTCGTATCAAGTTGACTGAACTTAGGATTGGAGAACACCACGAAGGGGGTGGGCACCAAATATTTTGAGCCTAAAAATATTTTTTTTTGAAAATCGCGAACCAGACAATTTTACAACCCTTAAAAGTACTAACTGAAGCATGGGTTAATTTGAAAGCATACTATGATGAGATAACATTTTCCTGATTCCTAAAGTGTGTGCTAATTTTTTGTGTTGGTATCATATGTCTTGTCTTGTCATTCTTAATAAAGAAATATTTTTTGAGTGTTGCGTTTTAAAAGTGTTTTGTTCATGAGTCACAATATCATTTCCATATAAAAACCTCAAGACTTGCGTAAGTGTTGCATTAGAATTTTCATTCTCATAATAAACATTCTTCTGCATGCAAAACAACCGTTTGACATCAAGTGAGTTTGAACAATGAGCATCAGTGAAGAGCTTAATCTTGTCAAAGAAGAGGGTCTTGACTCTTTTGAATCAAAAGTCAATCTATTCAAAGAATTGATGATATCTAGGGGTTGTTTTCAAGATACTTTGTTAAACACAAGTAGTTTGTTGCTTTATAGTCTGAGTACCCTAAGGGGTTTTGTTTTTCTAGATGAGTCTGTCGAGTATGAATAGTGTGTATCTTTTTTGTTCGAGTACCTTCAAGGGGAATGAAGTTTATAGATTCAACCAATTTGGGGAATTTTCCAGTGACTCTGTTGAGTAAAAGAAGACCTGTTTGAGGGATGATATGAATCATATCGTTGGAGATGTGGATGTTTAGGTTGATTACCTAGAAGTTTATGTTAAGAAATGGTATGTCTCTTTCAGTTGTTCCTAAGGGATAGGTTTCTTCAAACACCTGTTTGAGGATGAAGTATTTCAAGTTGAGAATTATGGTTGTGTTGTCATCCAAAACATCGAGAACTTCTTTTTCCTCCGTGAGCATGAGATGAAGAAATGGCCTGCCAAGGTTCCACTAATCTGGGGCATTTTTGTCGAGATTAAATCTCTCTAAGTTTCGTCAATCTGGGGCATGTTATCTTGATGATACAGATCTCTAGATGTCTCTTTCAAGACAAGTTCTTCAGCGGTCCTACAGGTTGGGACAAGACGTTATGCATGGGCCTTCCTTTATTTCAGAGTTGATTAGTTTAAGCCCAGTTGCAAGCTAAATTATTGGTGAACTTGAAGAGTATGTTAAATAGTTGGGATTTTTATCCTCAGTCCATCAAAGATTTATGCCCAAAGTTTTTTTGTTACTTCATCAGAAGTTAGAGATTTTTATGTACAATTAAAGTCAGGATTTTTATCCTCATCACAAATCTGGTGAAGTCTTCTCAAAGCGAATATTTTCAAAGATCATTAATCTGAAGTAGTTATGTCGATACTAGATAAATCTCTCAAATGAACTAGTTGTGTAAAGAGAACTATTCAGAGCTTAAATACACTAGGGCGTTTTATCTTGCATCAATTCAATCTGTGTTTCTACAAAGATTTTCCCCAATGAGTTTCCTTCATGGTAGACTTGGGGCAGGTTTGGTTTGATTTGATTGGCAGGGTTGGTTATATGAAATATCTCCAGCTTGGGGCATACCCCGCAACACCAAAGTTCTACTTCACCCTAGTAAGTATCCCAAAGTGAAGGGATTGTGGTCAGATGATTCCCCTATTTTACCTGAAGGTTGTCTGTTTCCCAGTATCGTCAAGTGGAGAGTTTTCATCTGATAAACTATAATTGATAAGACTTATTGATTAAGAATCTGTATCCCTCATAGAGTTGTGCTACTGTTGTGTATACAAAATAATTTCTGAGGCGAAGTGATCATTGATGAACCTCTTTACTTCCCTAGTCAAGTTGTTTTCATTGGAGGTTCTTATTCAAGAATTCTCCCTTTTCCCCAGTGTATCAGCTATTCATTTGGGATTTCTTATTCAAGGATTCTCCTCTCCCCAGCAAAGAAATTTTTCTTTCAAGATTGTGGCCCAATGTTTCTCATTTCCCCAGTGGAATTGTCTTATATGAGATGTCTCATTTCTTCATGTTTGGATTAACTGTTTGACTTGGATTTTGCATCCAATGGCTCTCCTATCTCCCTGGTAAGTTCGATCCTGTTGATTGGTGATAAGCATTGTATCACTTGAGACACATGCTATTATGGTGTACTATCTCACATCCCTTTTTATCCGCAAGAGTTGTGTATAGAATTTCTCCCATCATTGACCAAAGGTTGGTCACTCCCCGTGAAGTCATATGTTTCTTTACTCCTGTTAGATCCAATGTTGTTTGGTATCTTCTTCAGCATCGTCCGATCTTCATTTGATGTTTCATATCAGAATCTACAGTTTCTTCCTGATTTATTTCTCCAACGAAGTTTGCAATGTATTTTTGCAACTCTTCTTAGTGATTACAGCCCGTTTCTACTAGTTACACAATTTATTGCTCCCCACAAAGTTTCATCTCTTTGAAGGTTTTCTCCCCAATGAATTTTGCAATTTATTTTTGCAAATCTTATCAAGTTTTGGCTTGGTGTTTGATTGGCTTCTTGAATAGCCATTCCCCAGTGAAACTATAATACGGTGGGAGAACTGACTTGTTTGTTTTGCGTTTTATTGCAAATGTTGCGGATAGCAAGAGTTGACACCGAATTTTCTTTTATCCAATTAAGGGAAGGTGAAAAGAACAGGAAAAGACCTTCGTTAGATTTTGAGTATAGGAGGCAGTTATGAAAAGGGAAGGTGTTAGCACCCTTTCCATCCATAGTTATCTACGGGCTCTTAATTGTTTAGCTCACTTTATGAATTTCTTTTGTGTGTGTTTGAACAAGAATTTTGAAAAGACATTTCTCTTTGACTTCGTAATGACTCTCGCTGGAAATGTTTTGTTTTTGAAAAGGCTTTGTAATGATTCACGCTGGAATATATTCAAAGTGTTTGAAAAGTTTTTCAAAAGTGTGAGGTGTAAAAAGTATTTTGATTGAGCAAGCAAAAAAGTCTTATTAGCTACTCAGAACGGTCATTTCCGTGTTATTTTGCTTTCCTTTAGGGTAGCGCTATCCATACCATTAGTTGGTAGGTAACTCTATCCGTTGGATGTAAAGGGACATTCGAAGGGACATCAGATGGTCATAGCAGGCAACTTGTAGGGATACCTTAGCATATTCATAGGGACAATCGAGGGACGAGATCATGTATTCGTAGGCAACATCGAGGGTCATCGAGGGACTATGATCTTTGTATCGAAGGGACTATGATGATATGTTTGTAAGCGTCTTAGCTAAGATATCCCCAAGTTCGAGGGACATGACCATTGTTCGTATGGCAACATGAGATGGTACCCTAAGGTGGGTGCATGTGTGAAAAGTGCGTTGTATTCAGATATTTTATCTTGTGTTAGAAGTGATCTATGTTGATTGATTTTAATCTTGCCATACACGCCTAGTTACTAGCAGTTAAATATATGCAGAAAGTAAAGGTCCTACGCTATTACATGGTTTTGGGGAAAATACATAATAGGAGTGCATAAAGGAAAGGTAGAAATGTAAAGTGCGGAAAATAAATCCTACGCTATTACATGATAAAGAATTTGCAACCTATACAACCTTTCTAGAATTTAAATGTGGAATAATAAATAAACAATTAGAATAATAAGAAAATGTTAGTGAAAAATGTTTTTGAAATTAGTAAAAAAAAAGGTTTTAAGATAGTAATCCTAATTACTAGAAAAAAGAATTATTTTTGTAGTTTTTTGTGATTGATTTTAATGAAAGAAAAACCTAATTCTATTTAATTAGTATGAAAAGAAAATGTTTTTGTGTCAAAAATTAAATAAAGGTTTCTAAAACCTAAATCTAAAATTAAACATTTTTTAGAGTTTTAGAAAACAATTTAAAAGATAATTGAAAAGAAAATAAATTAGTTAAAAAGAAAATAGAAAAAAAAATATTTTTTGTCAGAACTTCTAACTAAGTTCGTCCCAGAACTTCTGACTAAGTTAGTCCCAGAACTTCTGGCTCACTCTTTCCAGAACTTCTAGAAGTTGGGTCATCGTTCCTTGTCAGAACTTCTGGGACCCTATACGGAAGTTCCTTCCAAAACTTCTGGAAACCTTTTTTCCAGAACTTCTGGGGGCTGTACAGAAGTTCCTTCCAGAACTTCTGGAAACCTATTTCCCAGAACTTCTGAAGACTTGTGTGGAAGTTCCTTCCAGAACTTCTGAAGGCTTGTGTGGAAGTTCCTTCCAAAACTTCCGGAAACCTGTTTTCCAGAACTTCTGGAGGTTGTGTATGTTACCTGCATAAATCAAAAACATGTTAGAAAAAATTGAAGGAAAGAAAGGGGTAGCCAGGGATCGAACCCCTTCCCCTGGGATCATACGCTCGCTACCTTGAACAATTGAGCTAGCCTATAATTGTCTTAGGCATATGAAACAAAAATATTATGAGCAAAATTATTTATTGGATATGAAAACACGCGCCAAGAACATCATCGTCCCCATTTGAACTTCCCAGGCTTTTACCTACGGACGCTTCCGTTGCTAAAGCCTATAGTGACGGTTTTGTTCGTCACTACAACACCTGCAAATTCCAGAATTCACAATACACAATATAAATCTATATGGAAGGCATGGTTCGATTGCAAATTGTCCCCTGAGCATGAATATGTCCTTGGATTGGTCCAATTTTGCCTATCTTGGAAATCCCTAATTCAAGCTCATGAAACTCTAACAATGGTGTAGCTCGATCCTTGCATCTAAACTCAAATCAGACCACCCAGATAGCTTGCAATCATCATTCTAAGCATGGACAAACAATTGAAACAGGTTAAATATACATGTATGATCAAAATTGAGTTTGAAAAATAAGTATGCAAACCGTGACTGTAATTTTACGATTCTGGATGTATTGCTTGCTTGTGAGTATCTAGAATCGATCAGAGGAACATCAGGAATGTGTTGCAAGGCTTAGAATGGCCTGAACCGATGCAAAACCTTGGCTGCTAGGTAACTTGAATGCCATGGTTTTTTGAGGTTTAGGTTAGTGTTCTTGGCTGCAAAAATTCGTCTTTCAGGGTTTAGAAACCTTCTGAATTTATAGAGGATGGATTTAGGTTAAGAATTGTGAAGGAATTATATGCCAATCAATGAGAAAATATTTGATTTGGAGTAAAACCAAATATTTCCTTTTTTGGATCAATTCAATCAATTCTCTTGCCAATCTCCATAATTTTGAAATTGCCAGTTTGTATGGCTTGCTTGGACCTCAAGAATGAGAGAAAATCAACCTTGCACTTAATGTTTTGATTTTATATCTTATATTTTAATTAAATTGGTTTTAAATGAATAAAAAATCCAAAATAAATAAAAATAAAAGATAAAAGGCATGGCCTTGGGCTTGGAGGTTCTAATTCAGATAAGAAGCAAGTTTGAACCCAGAAAAGTTAGGCCCATTTAGAAAAAATTTGATTTTTTCAAGTATTTCTCTTCATGCACCTCCTCAAAAATGCTCAACTTGTACAATTCGTATCTTGCTCAATTTTCCACATTTTTTGGTGTTCTTGGACTTTTAAGAAAGATCAAGATGTTCTATAAATAACCCTTTTGGTTTCATCTCTATTGAAGTTTCCATGGACATGAACACTGCTTTTCAAAAAGATGACTTTTTGTTGACTTTTAAAAGGACATGTAAGGGTTTGATCCATAACTTCCAAATGAAGCATTTTTGGCCAAAGCATGTGAGACATGAAGTTGTAGAGAATTGAATCCCCTTCAAAATGAGCTTTGGTGGAAAAATTTCAGATAAAGTATGTGAAAGTTATGCTTGGTCAAATGCTGTTGACTTTTGTTTGAAAAACCCTAATTTAGAAACTTTGACTTTTGATCCAATCTAGACTTTTCTTTAGGAATCATGATATCCCTTGATCAAATGATGAATATTACTTCAAAATATTGATGTTGACCAAAAACTTATGAAGTTTAAATGTATGTTGACCACATTTGACTTTTTGTCCAATACAACTGATTTTTAACCATCTGAGCAATTGGAAGAGCAAATTTGACTTATAAAGCTTGAAACTTGACATGGTGATCCCTTGAAGCATATGATGAGGTATGATGACCACTTAGAGCACTGGAAATCCATTTTGACTTGAGAGGAGTAGAACCCTAGTTTGGATTGATTGCTTATAAGAGGGTTTGTCTAGTCAACCCTTGAGAAATACTTAATTATGGAGTTGTGAATTGTCTTGAGAAGTAGGAGGGAAAATATTAGGGTATGACAGTTTCCCCTATTCAATCTTCTTGTACCGGAAGGGTTATATTGGTATGCTTGCCTTTCGTGACTTGAAGGTAGAAGATGATTGAACACTCGAGTACACTTGAAAATTTGCACTCGTTGTTGTATGTAATGGGATCGTCAATTGACGATGCGCTAGAATGGGCTTATAGATGCCATTTGGAGAAGCTATTGTTGGAGAGTGAGTCGTACGCTAGACTCGGCGTTCATCTTTTGGATGAGAGAAATATCGGAGATGGGCTTAGAGATGCCATCTGGGGTGATGAAGATGTGCAGTCGAAGATGGGCTTAGAGATATCATCCGGGATGATGATGATGGGCTTAAGATGCCATCTAGAGCGATTGATAATAAGATAGAGTCGGAATAAGCCTTGTCTTGGCTATTTCTGAGATGAATAGTTATCAGCATGCAGATAGTTTTCCCGTCTTGTTTCAGGTGTTAATCCATGATCTGTTGTTTGGAAATAATTTGCATGGTCATTCAGATAGTTCTCCCATCTTGTTTCGGGCACTGATCTTTGACCTTCCATTTGGAAAGCGGCTTTTACCTACTGGGGAAATAAAATCATGACAAGATATGGTTAGTCCTATGCAGATTATGATGCATGCGAGTGTATGACAATGTTATGAATCATATATGCACACATCATGATTTTTATTGATAATGTATGAATGTAGACATTGTGGTATTTCAAAACATATCCATCTTGAAGAAGATAGAAATGTTCTGTTGGAGATCTTTGATTTCTGCTTGGGGATGAAGTTGTTGAAAACCCTGATTGGGGATAAAGGAGATTCAGATTCCTCCGATGCACTATCTGACCAAGTTTCGAGTCTGGGTATTACTGCTGTTGGGGAAATGATGTGGTAGAGAGATACTTAGCTGAGTATGAATATCTTGTGTGTAAACCTTGTTGGTGGACGATGTGGTATGGAATAACCTGTTACTACTTGGAGACTAATGTAATTGGTGACTTGAGAATGTAGATAAGTCTGATAGGATCACTGCTCGGGGTCTGATGTGATAAAATTGAAGATGATAGGATCACTGCTCGGGATTAATGTGATGAATGTAGAGGATCACTGCTCGGGGACTAACGTGATAAAGTTGAAGCTGATGAAGTTGATAGGATCACTGCTCGGGGACTAACGTGATGAATTTTGAAGCTGATGAAGCTGATAGGATCACTTCTTAGGGACTAACGTGATGAAGTTGAAGCTGATAGGATCACTGCTCGGGGACTAACGTGATGGAGTTAAAGATGATAGGATCACTGCTCTAGGACTAATGTGATGAAGTTGATAGTATCACTACTCGGGGACTAACGTGATGAAGTTGATAGGATCACTACTCGGGGACTAACATGATGAAGTTGATAGGATCACTTCTCGGGGACTAACGTGATGAGGTTGATAGGATCACTGCTCAGGGACTAACGTGATGAGGTTGAAGTTTGATGAAGTTGATAGGATCACTGCTCGGGGACTAACATGACGAAGTTGAAGTGTTTGAACACTGTTTGGAGGAGATGATAATGTAATACTTCGTTGGAGAAGATTTGTCTTTGTAGGGAGAGTGATGGCTTTGCGAGGATTGTAGAGATGGTCCTGTGGAGATATTTCTTGTGTAAGTGACTTTGTGGGGGTGTATTGGTGACTTTAGTTGTCATCTCAATTCCTAGAGCCTGTAGTAATTACTGTTTCTATTCGCTTTTCGTATATTTGTGAACATATATTTATTGTCAGATGCATTTAATCATTCAAAGCAATCATTGGACTTTTTGCAAACAAAAAAACAAAATTGGAACTAGAAAAGAAGAATATGCATTAAAATGTGGCCTATAGTCAGACAGTTTGTATACAAGAGACCAATATCCTAGTAAGAGGAAATTGTCAGAATAGTAAAAAGCTTTGTGGAAACAAACTTGTCGAGTTTCAACTATGCTATTGCTCATATATTTTCGACTATCTCATCTCCTTGCTGTCAGAAGAAAGTGATTGAACTGATTTGCACCATTCCAATCTTGGAGCTGATAGTAAAGTAGTATGTAAGTAGGTGATCTGGACAAGACATAGTCGTACGCTTAAATCCCTAAATTTTGCCTAGAATGCCCTTTCGGGTTTTCAGTCTACCGGGATACCCTTTTTTGCCTAATCCACCTTTTCAGGTTTTTGACTTGCCGGGTGTACATTTATGTATATATATCCTTAATTTTTGCCCGAAAATTTTTGGTTCTCCAAGAAGCCCTTATTTTGGCCCAGGCCAGTCAACCTAGCGGGTCTCGTTTATGTCTGCGTTCACAGGGTGCGGGAAGTCTTATCCATCCATAATGCTTAGTATCATGGCTCCGCCAGAGAAAACTGCTTTGACTACAAATAGTCCCTCATAGGTGGGAGTCCATTTGCCCCTAGGATCACCTTGCGGAAGAATTATGCGCTTGACTACTAGATCACCGACTTGGTAGAATCAGTGCTTGACCTTTTTATTGAATGCCCTGACCATTCACTTTTGGTATATTTGTCCATGGTAGATGGTTGCGAGCCATTTTTCGTCGATCAAGTTGACCTAGTCAAGGCGAGTCTGGACCCGTTCATCTTTGTCTAACTCTGCGTCCTGGAGTATTCTGATTGAGGGTATCTGAACCTCGATAGGTAAGACTGCTTCCATACCATATGCAAGGGAGAAGGGGGTTGCCCTGTAGATGTTCGTACTGTAGTGCGATAACCGTAGAGAGAAAATGGCAACATCTCATTGCCAATCCTTATAGGTCACTGTCATCTTCTTTATGATCTTCTTGGGATTTTTGTTGGCGGCTTCCACTGCGCCGTTCATTTTTGGCCGATATGGAGAAGAGTTGTGATGCTTAATCTTGAAGTGCGTGCAGTGTTCGGTGATTATTTTGTTATTGAGATTGGTACCATTGTCTGTGATGATACTTTTGGGGACGCCATACCGATAAATAAGATTATGCTTGATTAATCGAGCGATAACATTTTGGTAACAGATGCGAACGAGGTTGCTTCTACCCATTTGGTAAAGTAATCAATAACAACAAGGATGAAAGGATGTCCATTGGAAGCGGTGGGTTTGAGCTCTCCAATCATATCAATGCTCCACATTGTAAAAGGCCACGGAGCGGTCAGAACATTCAATGGAACTGGAGGTAATATGCACTTTGTCTATGTATATCTGGCATTTGTGACAAGATCGAACATGGCGGTAACAATCAGCTTCCATGGTGGACCAATAGTAACCTTCTCTTAGAATCTTCTTAGCCATTGTATGTCCACTAGAGTGGGAACCGAATGCGCCTTCATGTAACTCTTCTATGATTCGTTTCGTTGTTTTCTGATCTACACAGCGAAGTAAGCACAAGTCGTGATTGCTTGTGAATGTGACTCGGTGGGGATATATTGGTGACTTTAGTCGTCATCTCAATTCTTAGAGCCTGTAGTAATTACTGCTTTTGTTCGCTTTTCATATGTTTATGAATAAATGTTTATTGTCAAATGCATATAATCATTCAAAGCAATCATTGGACTTTATGCAAACAAAACAATGAAAATTGGAACTAGAAAAAAGGAATTTGCATTAAATTTGAAAAGTGGCCTATAGTCAAGAGACAAATATCCTAGTAAGAGGAAATTGTTAGAATAGTAAAAAGCTATGTGGAAACAATCTTGTCGAGTTTTAACTATGCTATTACTCATATATTTTCGACTATCTCATCTCCTTGCTGTCAGAAGAAAGTGATTGAACTGATTTGCACCATTCGAATCTTGGAGCTGATAGTACTATAGTATGTAAGTAGGTTATCTGGACAAGACATAGTCGTACGCTTAAATCCCTAAATTTTTCTTAGACCGCCCTTTTGGGTTTTCAGTCTACCGGGATACCCTTTTTTGCCCAAGCCACCTTTTCAGGTTTTTTGTTCGCCAGGAAGCCCTTATTTTTGCCAAGGCCAGTCAACCTAGCGGGTCTCATTTAAGTCTGCGTTCACATGGTGCGGGAAGTCTTCTACATCCATAATGCTTAGTATCATGGCTCCGCCAGAGAAAACCGCTTTGACTATAAATGGTCCCTCATAGGTGGGAGTCCATTTGCCCCAGGGATCACCTTGCGGAAGAATGATACGCTTGACTACTAGATCACCGACTTGGTAGAATCGGTGTTTGACCTTTTTATTGAATACCCTGACCATTCGCTTATGGTATATTTGTCCATGGCAGATGGTTGCGAGCCATTTTTCGTCGATCAAGTTGACCTAGTCAAGGCGAGTCTGGACCCATTCGTCTTCGTCTAACTCTGCGTCCTGGAGTACTCTGATTGAGGGTATCTAAACCTCGATAGGTAAGACTGCTTCCATACCATATGCAAGAGAGAAGGGAGTTTCCCCTATAGATGTTCATACTGTAGTGCGATAACCGTAGAGAGCAAATGGAAACATTTCATGCCAATCCTTATAGGTCACTGTCATCTTCTTTATGATCTTCTTGAGATTTTTGTTGGCGGGTTCCACTGTGCCGTTCATTTTTGGTCGATATGGAGAAGAGTTGTGATGCTTAATCTTGAAGTGCGTGCAGAGTTCGGTGATCATTTTGTTTTTGAGATTGGTACCATTGCCCGTGATGATACTTTCGGGGACGCCATACCGGCAAATAAGATTATGCTTGATTAATCGAGCAATAACATTTTGGTAACAGATGCGAACGAGGCTGCTTCTACCCATTTGGTAAAGTAATCAATAACAACAAGGATGAAAGGATGTCCATTGGAAGCGGCGGGTTTGAGCTCTCCAATCATATCAATGCCCCACATTGTAAAAGGCCACGGAGCGGTCAGAACATTCAATGGAACTGGAGGTAATATGCACTTTGTCTATGTATTTCTAGCATTTGTGACAAGATCGAACATGTCGGTAACAATCAACTTCCATGGTGGACCAATAGTAAGCTTCTCTTAGAATCTTCTTAGCTATTGTATGTCCACTGGAGTGGGAACCGAATACGCCTTCATGTAACTCTTCCATGATTCGTTCCGTTGTTTTCTGATCTACACAGCGGAGTAAGCATAAGTCGTAATTGCGCTTGTATAAGATGTTGTTGCTGAGAAAGAATTTGGAGGCAAATCTTCTTAAGAACTTCTTATCATTGACAGATGCCCCTGCGGGATATTCTTGAGCCTCGAGATACATCTTCACGTCATAGAACCAATGTTTCTCTTCTGTTCCTTCGATATCAAGTTCACTATAGTATGTTGGCTCGTCTAGTCTTTCAATGGTAATTTTGGGAGCTTCGTTGTCCCATCTGACCTTGAACATAGATGACATGGTAGCTAATGTGTCTGCCAACTGAGATTCGGATGTTTCGTATCCCACTTGCCTTTAATCTGATTGATCACCAAAGCTGAATCTCCATACACTTGTAAGAATTTGATTCTTAAGTCAATAGTAGCTTTGATACCCATGATGCACGCTTCATATTCTACCATGTTATTGGTGCAGTCGAAACATAGTCTGGCGGTGAAAGGCGTGTGTCCTCCTGTAAGAGATGTAATGATGGCGCCAATAGCATTGCCAAGTGCATTTGAGGCTCCATCAAAGACCACGGCCCATCGGGATCCTGGTTCAGGTCCTTCGTCTGGTCCAGGTTCTTTGCAATCAGTGACTAACATAATATCATCATCTGGAAACTCGAAATGCATAGACTGATAGTCATCTACGGCTTGATGAGCCAAATGATCGGCTACTATACTTCCTTTGATCGCCTTCTGAGTAGTATATTGGATGTCGTAGTCGGTCAAGATCATTTTCCATCTTGCTATTCTTCCGGAGAAAGCAGTTTTCTCGAATATGTATTTTATTGGATCCATCTTAGAGATCAACAAGGTAGTGTGAGTCAACATATACTGTCTTAGTCGGCGAGCAGCCCAAGCCAAAGCGCTGCAAGTTTTCTCAAGCTATGAGTATCTTGTTTCACAATCGATAAACTTTTTGCTAAGGTAGTATATTGCATACTCCTTTCAACCAAACTCGTCATGTTGCCCTAACACACACCCCATTAAGTTCTCTAATATTGTTAAGTACATGATAAGGGGTCTTCCTTTGGTAGGTGGTATCAGAATAGGAGGATTTTGTAGGTACTCCTTGATTTTGTCAAATGATGTCGGGAAATCGTTGTTCCATTTCACTACTTGATCTTTCTTCAGTAGCTTGAAGATTGGCTCACAAGTAGCAGTTAGGTGTGCAATGAATCTGGCAATGTAGTTTAGTCGTCCTAAGAAACCTCTGACTTCCTTCTCGGTATATGGAGCTGGCATTCTTGAATATCTTTAACCTTGGCAGGGTCAACTTTAATACCTTTACCATTGACAACGTATCCCAAGAGTTTACCAGATATGACTCCAAAGTTGCACTTGTTAGGGTTATGTCTTAGTCTGTATTTCTTTAGTCTATCAAATAGCTTTCGCAAATGATCGAGATGTTCTTCTTCAGTTTATGATCGAGCTATCATATCGTTGATGTAGACCTCTATCTCATGATGAATCATGTCATGGAATAAAGCTACCATGGCACGTTGATATGTGGCGCCAGCGTTTTTCAGTCTGAACGACATAACTTTGTAACAGTATGTGCCCCACTGTGTAACGAAAGTAGTCTTTTCCATGTCTTTAGGAGCCATTTTGATTTGATTGTAACCGGAGAAACCATCCATGAAGGAGAAAATCTTGTGTTGAACGGTGTTATCAACCAGGACATCAATATGTGGAAGTGGGAAATTGTCTTTCGGACTTGCTTTGTTCAGACCTCGATAGTCCACACACGTACGTACTTTGCCATCCTTCTTAGGTACGGGTACCACATTCGCAACCCACTATGGATAAGAAGTAACGGCTAGGAAACCGACATTGAACTGTTTCATAACTTCGGCTTTGATTTTCTTAGACATCTCAGGACGCATACGACGAACCTTATACTTCACAGGGAGAAAAATTCTTTCGTCGGTAGTCGATGTACCACAATGTCAATATCTAAACCTGGCATATCTTTGTAGGACCAAGAAAAAATTTCGATATAGTCTCGCAGCATCTGAACCAATCTCTCTTTGACATTGCTTTCAAGACCTGCTCCTATCTTGATTTCCTTTTTGTCTTCGTCAGTACCTAGATACACAACCTCGACTAGCTCCTCGTGTGGCTGTATAACCTGTTCTTCCTGTTGTAGCAGTCTGGAAAGTTCTCCTGGCACTTCACAATCTTCCTCACCTTCGTCTTCGGCTTGGTAGATCGGATTATCGAAGTCATATTTAGCAATAGCAGAGTCTTTGTCGACGAGATTCAGAGTGAATCTGCAGTGTATCATGTGGGTGGGTGTAAGAACACATAGCTTTTTGTAAGGGTGATAAAGTAAAAGAAAGAAAAGAGCACAGTATTTGAATGCAAAATTCCAATGATTTATTGAATGAAAATATGCAAATGACAAATAATAACCCTCACAAATGATCCGTGGTGCCCCGGGCAAGGCACTAGGCTTAAAGTTTATTGTTCAAAAGCATAAAAGCAGAAAAAGCATGGAGTTGGGAAGATCTTCAGTCTTCCAATTGTTGAGTCCGTCGTCTGGAGTTGGGAAGATCCAATTGTTGATTTCGAAGTCGTTGTCGTTGTCTTCTATAGCATGGACTCCACTTTTGCTGATGTGGAAAGGAAGTTTGCCGGCAAGTTTGCGGCGTATCATCTTCTGACCTTTGATAGTGAAGCCTAAACTAGTCTTGTTAAATTTGAATGGATAATCGGAGAGCTGACCCCAAATAGTACAACCTCCTTCTTCAACCGCAACTTTGGCATCTTTCAGTGAGGCCATCTTCGGTGGAACTCTAGTAACTTTAGGAGTGACAGGAGAGTCAACAGGCATGACTCGTGGAATTGCTTCGAAAGCTTGACAGGGGGTTTTGATGAATTCACCTTCCATTTTGATGTATCGAAATGACTGCAAATGGCTTACCATATACTCTTCTTCACCGTATACTGTAACAATCTTCCCCTTCATTGGGTACTTCAGCTTCTGATGTAGGGTAGAGGTGACAGCGCCTGCCCCCATTTATCCAAGGGTGTCCGAGTAGGCAAGAATAAGCTTGAAGAAGGTCCATGACAAAGAAAGTAGAGTCAAAAGCCTGGGAACCAACTTTAACTGGCAGGTTAAGCTCTCCAAGTACTATTCTTTTCGAACCATCAAAATCTCTTACGATTATGTCACTGGGCATCATGACAACTTCTTCAGCATTAAGTCGGTCGAGAGCGCTCTTCGAAAGAACATTCAGAGCAGAACCAGTATCCACCAATACGTGAGCAATGTAGTGCCTTTGCATTCAATGGATATGTGCAAGGCTTTGTTGTGTTTCCTTTCAGCAGGAGTTAAATCAGCATCAGAGAAACGTAAACCATTGTTGGCGGTCAGGCTAGCAATACAACCTTCAAATTGATCAGCAATAGTGTCTTGCGGTACGTGAGCATTCTTTAGAAACTTTACTAAGGCTTTAGCATGAGCCTCAGAGCACAAAAGCAGAGCTAACATGGATATCATTGATGGAGTTTTTCCCAACTATTCCACAACATTGTAGTCGCTCTTCTTGATGATTGTAATATGGTGGGAGAACTGACTTGTTTGTTTTGAGTTTTATCGCAAATTTTGCGGATAGCAAGAGTCGCCACTGACTTTTCTTTTATCCAATTAGGTGAAGGCGAAAAGAACAGGAAAAGACCTTCGTTAGATTTTGAGTACGGGAGGAAATTATGAAAAGGAAAGGTGTTAGCACCCTTTCCATCCGTAGTTATCTACGGGCTCTTAATTGCTTAGCGCACTTTACAAATTGCTTTTTGTGTGTCTTTGAAAATGTTTTCGAAAAGGTATTTCAATTTGACTTCGTAATGATTCTCGCTGGAATGTATACGACGTGTCTGGAAATATTTTGTTTTGGAAAGGACTTTGTAATGATTCACGCTGGAATGTATACAAAGTGTTTTGAAGAGATTTTGAAACGTATGAGGTGTAAAGAGTATTTTGATTGAGCAAGAAAAAGAGACTTATTACCTACTCAGAATGGTCGTTTCCGTGTTATTTTGCTTTCCTTTAGAATAAGATTGTCAGGTAATCTTATTCGTTGGATGTAAAACGGGCATTTGAAGGGTCATCGTGTGGTCATAGAAGGAAACTTGTAGGGATACCTTAGCATATTCGTAGGGACGATCATCACTTTTCGTAGGCAACATCGAGGGTCATAGAGGGACCATGATCTTTATATCAAAGGGACTATGATGATATGTTTGTAAGCGTCTTAGCTAAGATATCCCCACGTTCGAGGGACATGACCATGTATTCGTAAGGCAACAAGAGAGGATACCCTAACGTGGGTGCACGTGTGAAGAGTGTGTTGTATTCAGATATTTATCTTGTGATTAGGGTTAACTATATTGATTGAATTAGTCTTGCCATACAGGCCTAGTTACTAGCAATTAATATGTACAGAAAATAAATTGCAGAAATATAAAGTGCGGAAAAGAAAATCCTACACTATTACATGGCTTTGGGGAAGATACATAATATAAGAATGTAGAAAGTAAATGTCCTAATTATCTATTACATCCCATAATGATAAAAAGAAGGTGGGCGAAAAATTATACATCCTGGAAGCATTACAACAATATGCGGGAAATAGATAATCGAAGGAAAAATATAGTCAGGAGAAGTTTGGAAAATAGTTAGTAAAAACTTTTAGGTTAGTAAAAAAGGTTTTGAGTTTAGTTAACCTAATTACTAAGTGAAAATCGGGTGAATCGAAAACCCTAATTCTAATTGATTTTAATTAATAAAAGAAATTTAATTTAAATTAAATGGTTAACCTAAATTAAACTAATTAAATTAATTAATTTAATTAAGAAAAAAAGAAAGTTAATTGTGAAATTAATCCTAATTAAGCTAATTGTTTAACCTAATTACTAATTAATATATTAATTAATAATAAAAAAAGGAAAATGGTTGGAAAATAGAAAAGGAAGGGAAAAATCAGAAAAAAGAGTGGCAAGGGTGGTCGTTGGGAATCGATCCGAGGACCCATAGGTTAACAACACGCGCCCTTCACCATCTGAACTACGTTGCTTATCTGTTATTGATTCAGAACCACACGATTATATATTGATCTCACGTTTCATTTTGGATTACAAGTACAGTCAGACGTGGGATCCATGTGCTAATGGAACGAGTGAATCAAAACGTCGCTTTTTGACACGCAAGCAAGAGAGAAAGAACTGCGCTGGAGTCAATGGATCAAGCAACCAAGCGACGCCAGAGTCAACACTCCGGTCGTCTTCTCCAATGAGGAGAATTTCAAAACCTGCAAAATCAACGTTAGATGCAAAAGAAAAGCGCCCAGATCGACTAATTTAGACCTTGCAATTTCAATGGTGGTGTTAGTTTTTACTGGAAAGGCCTGTATCATTAAATATGAAGCTTCTCAAGCTTTAAGCCTTAATCATGGCAAAACGCTATTCCTGCATCAAAACTCCACAACGGTGGATCTAAACAAAACCAGACATGATTATTAACACATGTATATGCATTGAAACGATTAATATATCATGAATTTAAAGTTTGAAATTGAAAGAAATAAGAAAATTGGTGAGGATCAGATGGAGAGTTTCAGCGTGTTGTAGGCTTCAAGAATGATTGGGAATGACTTTTGCATGTCTCAGGAACACGATGCAACGCTTGGTTTGGCTTGAGGAACGTTGTGAATAGAGTTTCGATCTGGCCTAGTTTCTTGAAAATTTTGAAGGATTTAGGGTTGCTGTTAGAGGCAAGGGTTTCGTGTGCTATGCTTTTGAACTTGTAGTATATATAGAGAGCTTCCAATTAAATCAAGAATAATGAAGGAATATATTGCTTTGAATGCAAAAATATTTCCTTGAAAATTTTATCAAATCTTTCTAAAAAAATTTATCAAAAATATTTCCTTGAAAATTTTCTTGCCTTTTCTCTTCATGCACGAATTTGGCAACCTTTTATGGCCTTCCTTGGTCCTCAAGACAAGTAGAAACCAAGCCCAACTTGTATTATCAATTACCTCTGTATTTTATTTAATTAAATTTGAATTTAAGCCATTTAATTCAAAAATTAAATAAAATAAAAAATATAAGAGGCGTGTAAAGGAGTATGGATGTCATGGATAATGTCAAGATCAAGTTTGGATCATGAAAAATTAAGCCCATTTAGAAAAAAATTGATTTTCTCAAGTATTTCTCTTCATGCACCTCCTCAAAATGCCTAACTTGCACAACTTGTATCTTGCTCAAATTTAAACATGTTTGGGTGTTCTTGAACTTTTTAGAAAGCTCAAGATGTTCTCTAAACAACCCTTTTTGTTTCATCTTCATTGAAGTTTCCATGCTCATGAACACTTCTTTGCAACAAGATGACTTTTTGTTGACTTTTTAAAAGGACCTGTAATGTTTTGATCGATAACTTCCAAATGAAGCATTTTTTTACCAAAGCTTGTGAGACATGAAGTTGTAGAGAATTGAATTCTCTTTACATTGAGATTTTCTGGAAAAATTTATGATAAAGTATGTGAAAGTTATGCTTGGTCAAAGTTCTAATGACTTTTGTCTAGAAAAACCCTAATTTAGAAACTTTGACTTTTGATCAAATCTTGACATTTCTTGAGGAATCATGATCAACCATTGATCAAATGATGAATATTACTTCAAAATATTGATGTTGACCAAAAATCATGAAGCTTGACTGTATGTTGACAACAGTTGACTTTTTGTCCAATACAACTGATTTTCATCATCTGGGCAATCGGACGAGCAAATTTGACTTGTAAGGCTTGAAACTTGACATGGTGATCCCTTGAGGCATATGATGAGGTATGATGACCACCTAGAGTCTTGTAAATTCGTTCTCACTTGAGAGAATCAAAACCCTAGTTTGGATTGATTGCTTAAGAGAGGATTTGTCTGGTCAACCCTTGTGAACTCCTTAAGTAGGGAGTTGTGAATTGTCTTGAGAAGTGGGAGGGAAAATTTTGGGGTATGACAATGTTCTTCAGAATTTCCTCCATTTCTTGCTTGGAGGAATCCTCAGCAACTTCCTTTGGTACTTCTGCCTGAGTAGGATGAGTTACTGGTTCTTTCCCTCTCGCCTCGGGAATTGGTTTGATATCAGGAATACGAATTGGTGTAGTAGTATCTTTCACAGGGGAGATCCCTGGAGAAAAAACTCTTCCGGTTCTGGTCGCTTTGCTTGATCCGGTGATGTTTTCGATGTCAGGATTGGTAACCTCAACTGCAATGTCTTCAATGGTTAAAGGTTCTTGTTTGACGCCATGATAGTAAACTTCGGCTCCATAATTCCAAGGTATAGTTTTGTCAGAGGAGTATGGAATTGGTCTGGGTGAGGTAATAATGAGAGGTGCCAATCTAGGCGCAGGATCGACAGAGGTGATCCTTATTGTGTTCACATCAGCATGAAATCCTAGTTGCCTTGATGTCTTCGATTAGAATCTTATAACTTTCGGGAGCGGTATATTTAACCATGAAATCAAACTTTCCACTTGGATGCCCCAAGGTATCCCAGACTTCTGGTACGGCTTCGCTTACGTCTTCGATCTTCAGATTCTTAGCAACATCTTCACACAGATTTTCCACAGAAGGAGGTTTTAGAAATAACACTTCTCGGTTGTCCATCATACGTTGAATATGCCTCTTCAACCAAGCACATCCGTCATATTCAGATGCACACCAACGAGAGTCATCAGGGCATCCTGGAAATACACCGGCTTGCAGCAAATCTTTCTTAACAGTCATAAGAGGAATAGTCATCTTGTTCACATCATAAACATAGGAGTCATTGTCTATAGCATTGGCACTTTTACCATGGTCAAGCATTGGTGCGTTGATTACATTCAGAGTTTCGACAGAAGGGTCGAATTCAATTTCTATTGCTTCAATCATGTCCTGAATCTTGTTCTTCAGAGCCCAACAATTGTTGGTGTCGTGCCCTGGGCTATTGGAGTGGTATGCAAACCTTGCATTAGGATTGTACTTTGGAGAGGAAGTGTTGACGTCCTGAGGCGGATCCCTCAAAGTAATGAGCTATGCTTTCAACATGTGTTGTAGTGCTTGAGATAACGGCATGTTGATCTTCGTAAACTATCTTCGTGGCGCGTTCTGCATATGCGCATTGTCTCGTTGAGGTTGCGCTGGCACGGGATTGGACATCATGACTACCCTCATAGATTGAGTGCGATTAGGTTTGTCACGGCTCTTCTGACCATACACAACATTGGCTTCTTTCTTACTACCAACAGATCTCTTCGCAGCATTTGAAGATGTTTCTACTTGAATCTTTCCGCTCTTAATTCCAGCTTCGATACGTTCCCCTGTCAATATCAGCTCGGTGAATCCGGCTGAAAACTTTCCAATTAGATGATTGAAGAATGGGCCTGTCAGTGTTCCCATAAACATATCAACCAACTCCCTATTGAACAAGGGTGGTTGAACTCTGCCTGCTAGATCTCTCCATTTTTTAGCATATTCTTTGAACTTCTCGTCACGACTCATAGACATGCTCTGTAGTTGCATGCGGGTAGGTGCCAATTCAGCATTGTACTGGTACTACTTGTAGAAAGCATCTGCTAAGTCATTCTAGGTATGAATGTGGGTACTCTATAGCTGATAATACCACTCCAACTGGGTTCTAGATAAACTCTCTTGAAAGAAATGGATCCACAATTTCCTGTCTTCAGTATGAGGATGGATCTTCTAAACATAGGAATTCAGATGCAGCTTCGGGTAAGAGATGCCATCATATTTGGGAAAGGTAGGGACCTTGAACTTGCGGGGAATTACCACACCAAGAACAAGACTCATATCATCAAAGTTCAGCCCTGACATTTTCAAATTTTCCACAGCATTTAGACAGTCTTCAAGTTGCTTGTACTTTTTGTTGTCAGGAGGATACTGCTCGCTCACATAGTCTTCTTCTTCGTTTTCAGACTCATGATGGCTTCCTTCTTTATTTTTTATGCTTCCTTCAGTTTCACCGCTCTTGTCTGAGATTTCGAACTTTCTGACCACCCTAGCTGGACCCTTGTGATTTCTTCCCATGTTGAGAATACAAATGGTCTTCTTCTTTCTGGTGATGAGCTTCTTCAGATCTTTATGGCCTTGGGCCAAATTGGAGAACATCTCTTGGAATTGGGCGTTCTGAGCCTGTAGATCTTGGATAGTCTGTTCAAGAGCCATTTCTGCTGAAATAAATAGCGAGAGAATAAGAAAATCGGTCTTCAATGTACCTGTTATGAAATGTTATCCCATGATATGCGATGTTATGCAATGCAATGTTCTCAAGGACCTTAGGAATTTAAATTTGTTAAACAAGCACGAAAAAACTTTTTATTAGTTTACTTTTAGCAAGTACAAAAGAAAGTTTAAACAAATAAAAAGAAATTCCTAGAGCTTTAGGTCTCCCATGGGCGCTTCCTCTTTGTGTTGAAATAGGTATTGATGCTTCGCTCCTCGTGAAGTAGCTTTGTCAACTCTAATACTTTCTTCTCGCTTGCAGAGCACTGAGCTTCAAATGTATCCTTTTCTTCTTTAATTTGAATCCAGGATCTCTTCAAGTATTCGAAATTAGTAGGCATGTTTGGATGGAGAATGGTATAGGGTTTGTCACCTATAGCAATAGGTTCCATAACCACTGGTAGAACAATTGTAAATGGTATCATGAGGTTTTGAGCTCGAGCTCGCACCCACTTGAAGTAAGGTTCCCAAGGAATGGAATTTTTGTACCCCAAGGTCTTGGTATCAGTCTTCTTTACCATGCCCCAAGCGTGCACAAATCTTCGACGGTAGTTCTGGAGATTGTTTTCGTAGCCAAATACAATGTCTTGGAGAAGCATATCATGAGGACCATCTCTTCGAGCATAACCAAACTGACGTAGAGCTAGAGAAGGGTTGTAAGTGATACCTCCCCTTATGCCAAGGAGTGGTACACAAGGGAACTCCCCACAATGCTCAATGAAAATGAAGTCCTTTTGAGAAAAAAGACACCAACGGATATTTGAATGAGAGAGTGACATCAGCCTTCGAGACCACTTCAACCTTTGCTCGTTCTTCTTTACTGATTGAGGAAGGTGCAAAATAAACCACCTGGAAAGTAACAGTATGCAACACATGAGAGTTCCTTGTCTTTTGATAATACAAGTGTGGAGAGAATGCAGAATGTCCCCAAGTAAGGTAGGCACAAAATTTCGAGTGAGGAATATCTTGATGGCGTTCACGTCTATGAACTGATTGGGATTAGGAAATAGCACCAAGCCATAGATTAGCAAGGCCAAAATGTCTTTTAATGCATGGAAACTCATAGCCTTTAGGAATTCTCGAGCTTTCTTTATCAGAAACTTAGCAAGTAAACCCTTAACTCTGCTTCTTGTTTCCAAGTTGGCTTCAATGTCTGGTTGCTTTAGATGTAACACTGATGCGATGTCACCGTATTTTGGAGCTTTTTCTAAACCAGTGAATGGTATCTGATCAAGGATAGGTATCCCAAGTAGCTTAGATAACTCTTCCAATGTAGGCACTAACTGATGATATGGGAATGTAAAGCAGTGATGTTTTGGATCGAAGAACTGGAATATGACGTGCATCATATCTTCTTCAAAACCGGAGATAACCAAGTCAAGAAGATAACCATGTCTTTTGATAAACCGAGCATGATCAGGAACTTCTGAAACTAATTCTTTGAGTTGAGAAGGTATACCCATGAAGTTGATTCAGATAGTCTTCCTGGAAGCCATAACTCCTACAAAACAAAGAAAAGATAAATCCCTAGGTCCTTGAAATAGATAGAAATGATATGATGTTATGACGTTATGATGTCATGATGCCATGTTTAAAACAAGTAGCAAGCACAAGCAATTCACACAATAACCCTAGGTTTAAGGCTTGCATAAGGTATAGGTGTCTACCCTACCGGAGTTTAAGTGGGTTCAACCTGTCCTATAATAGTAATCTTGTTCTAGGAATCTGTAATACGGTGGGAGAACTGACTTTGGTTTGTTTTGCGTTTGATCGCAAATGTTGCGGATAGCAAGAGTCGCCGCCGACTTTTCTTTTATCCAATTAAGGAAAGGTAAAAGGAATAGGAAAAAACCTTCGTTAGATTCTGAGTAAGGGAGAATATTATGAAAAGGGAAGGTGTTAGCACCCTTTCCATCCGTAGTTATCTACGGGCTCTTAATTGCTTTAGCTCATTTTTAAATCTGCTTTCTGGGTGTGTGTTTGAAAATGTTTTGAAAAAGACATTTCACTTTGACTTCGTAATGATTCATGCTGGAATGTATACGAAGTGTTCGGAAATGTTTCATTTTGGAAAATTGTTTTAAATTTGTAAAAGTGTGAGGTGTGAAAAGATGTTTTGATAGAGCAAGCAATTAAGAGTCTATTACCTACTCAGAACGGTCGTTTCCGTGTTATTTTACTTTCCTTTAGAATAACGTTATCCATACCATTTAGTTGGTAGGTAACCCTATTCGTTGGGTGTAGAGGGACATTCGAAGGGACATTCGTTATGGTCATAGAAGGCAACTTGTAGGAGTATCCTAGCATATTCATAGGGACGATCATCACTTTTCGTAGGCAACAATTGAGGGACGAGATCATGTTTTCGTAGGCAACATCGAGGGTCATCGAGGGACTATGATCTTTGATTCGAAGGGACTATGATGATATGTTTCGTAGGCAACTTGTGCTAAGATACCTCTATGTTCGAGGGACTTGACCATTTGTAAGGCAACGAGAGAGAATAACCTAGGGGGTGCATGTGTGAAGAGAGTGTGTTAAATTCAAGTAAGTTTATCTTGTGATTAGAGTTAGCTACGTTGATTTTATCTTGCCATACACACATAATTACTAGCAATTTATAGAGTGCGGAAAGTAAATTGCGGAAAGTAAATGTGCGGAAAGTAAATCCTACACTATTACATGGCTTTGGGGCAATTACATAATATAAGAGTGCGGAAAGTAAAACCTAATTAAAACTATTACACCCCATGAGCAGTTACATAATATTGGAAAAAAAAGCGAGAAAGTAAATAACGGAATAGAAAACTAATCCTAATATTATTTGATTTTTTGAGATGGGAAGAATAATCCTAAGTCTAATTGATTTTAATTAATTTTTTTTGAGAAAATATTAGTTAATTCTAACCCTAAATTAATTAATTAAAATGAGAGAAAAAATTAGTAGAAGTTGTCTAATTAATCCTAATTTTTTAACCTAATTTACTAATTTTAATTAATTATGAAATTAAATAAAAATATGGAAAAAATAAATGGAAAAAGATGCAGAAGCGCTTCTGGAAGAAACGCTCCCAGAATCTGGAGCTTCTGGGAAATCCCTTGTTGGAGGAACCCTGAAGTTGGAACTTCTTGGGTTTCTGCGTTGGAGGTGCCCATAAATTGAAATTTCTTGGGCTATCTGCTGGAGATGGGTCCAGAAGTAGGTACTTCTGGGCGTGGCATCTTGATGAGGTGAGGTCAGTCGGAGCTTCGGGCATGTTCTGCGGAGACTGTCGGAGCTTCTAATGCTGGTGGCGCCCAGAAGTTGACACTTATGGGAGGGTCCGTAAACACGAGTTTGGGCGTTTTCCGCAGTGGAACCGCAAGGCAAAAAGAAAAATATTTGCAAAATATGGGGTTTGAACCCACGACCTGATAGAGAGAGTGACGTAGTGCGTGCAAGATGAACCGATGGGGCGGTGATACATCCATTCATCCTTCTGAACCCATAAATAGGTAAGGGTTAGAAGTCTCTGAGTTAGAAGCACCGGAGCAGTGCTCCGGTCGTCTTCTCCGGTTGGGTGATTTTTCAAACCTGCAAAATAAAGATAATTCACGCAATAGATTAAGGCTACCCCCCCTAAATCGACCCCTGCGAGTTCAATGGTGGCATTGATTTTCCCTAAAATAACTTGTATTATCTAGTTCGAAACTTCATAAGTTTGAAGCCATAACAATGGCAGGTCAAGTTCTGGCCATGGAAAGCTTCATGTGATCGTCCAGACCTGTTCAATGATGTCTCAGGAACACATTGCAACGGTTAGTTTCAGGAAAAACACGATAAATATTGGAATACGAATTTTTAAAAAAAAAATGCAAGTGTATGTTCATGTGTGGCATGATTCAGGGGCATTTGACCATGGCTATTGATCTGTACTTACTCTATCACACCTCAGGAGCAAGATGAAGTGCTTGGATTGGATTGAAAACGGATGGAAAATAGGATTTGAAGTTTGCAAGTTTGTATAATTTTTTTGAGAGTTTAGGGTTGCTGTTTGAGGCTAGGGTTTCGTCCCTTGTGCTTGTGAATGTATCATGTATATATATAGCATGAGATTTGATCAGAAATAATGAGAAAATATCCTCTCTTGAATGCAAAAATATTCTCTTGTCAATATTCACCAAATCTTTCCAAAAGTGTATTTTTTCTTCTTTATGGCTTCTTGCATGAGTTATACAGCTTAACCTCAAGATAAGTAGAAATGAAGCCCAAAAGTAGAAATGAAGCCCAACTTGTCTTAGACCTTGCCTTTGTATTTTATTTAATTTAAAATTGAATTTAATGCTTTAAATTCAAAATAATTTTCATAAATTGGAGAAGAGGCATGGCAAGGAGTATAAAGACCATGGATAATGTTAAGATCTAGCTTGAATCATAAAATTATAACCCCATTTGAAAAATATTTGCATTTGTCAAGTATTTCTCTTTGTGCACCTCCTCAAAAATACTCAACTTGCACAATGTGTATCTTGCTCAATTTTTAACATTCTTGGGTGTTCTTGGACTTTTTATAAGGCTCAAGGTGTCTTCTAAACAGCCTTTTTGGTTTCATATTAATTGGAGTTTCCATGCTCATGAACACTTCTTTACAAAAAGTTGACTTTTTGTTGACTTTTAAGAAGACCTATAATGTTTTGATCAATAACTTCCAAATGAAGCATTTTCTGCCCAAGCTTGTGAGACATGAAGTTGTATAGAATTGAATTCTCTTCAAAATGAGCTATGGTGGAAAACTTTCTAATAAAGTATGTGAAAGTTATGCCTGGTCAAAGTTCTGTTGACTTTTGTCTAGAGAAACCCTAATTTGGAAACTTTGACTTTTGATCAGATCTTGACTTTTCTTGAGGAATCATGATCAACCCTTGATAAAATGATGAATATTACTTCAAAATATTGGCGTTGACCAAAAAGTATGAAGTTTAACTGTATGTTGACCATAGTTGACTTTTTGTCCAATATAGCTGATTTTCAAACATCTGAGCAATTGTCTGAGCAAACTTGTCTAGTAAGGCTTGAAACATGACATGGTGATTCTTTGAAGCATATGATGAGGTATGATGACCACTTGAAGCATGGGAGGTCCACCTTGACTTGAGAATGGCCAGATCCTAGTTTGGGTTGATTGCTTAGGAGAGGGTTTATCTGGTCAACCCTTGTGAAATCGTTGAGTGAGTTGTCTTGAGAAGTGGGAGGGCAAATTTTGGGGTATAACAGAATCTCATATCATGATCTTTGTCGTGGGCTTTATTTCAATACGATTACTGTAACGCCCGTTTTATTTAATATTATATTATATTAATATTTTTGAATTATCGTTTGACGATTGTTTTGGCGACGAGAATATTTATATTAATCGATATATCTATTAAATATATTTGGCGTCGTTTAGTTCAGTCCGCTTTTTATTCCGTTCGATTCAGTAAAATATTATTCGGACCGATATTTAATTCTCCATAATTATTTTAATTAATTGAGTTAATATTATTAGAGATTATTAGTGTGTTAATTTATAAATTAAGTTAGGGGGTGTGAGGACAAATTTTGTAGGATTTGGTTTACACCCTTAACCTTACTAGTAAGAAAATACCATAAATACACTTTTCATTATTTTCTTTCCATTTTTAAAACACAAGCCAAATAAAGAGCAAGAGAAGAGCAAGGTTGGGTTTGTAGGAACATCAAGAACCATCCAAGATTTTGAGGTAAGGGCTTTGATTCTCCATCTCATTAGTTAGGGTTTGATAGTTATATTTTGGATTTGGGAAAAAATTGATAGTTGATTCATAGGGTTTTAATTGGTTGATTGTTGAAATAGCTTAGAAAACTTGGATTAGGAGTATGGATTATGGGTGTGTTATTTTTAGCATTGTAGGAAATGGAAGTTATAAAATGAAAATGGAAAACTGTAATTGTAAAACATAAAAACCAGAAAACCAGAAACTGCAAGTACACAGGGAAGAAGAAAGAAAGAAATGCGTGGAGGGTGGGTGAAGTGGGAGGCGCCCACCTCAAGGTGTGGGGCGACCGTCCCCCAATTCAAGGCCCCCGCCTCCTTCCTTAAACAATCAAGGGACGAGCGTCCCTGGTGGCTGGTGGGTGGAAATGGAAAAACTATGTTTTGGTTTTTCTATAAACTGTGTTATTAGTTTTCTATTTTCTAAAAATGTGTTCCTGCATAATTAGCCTCTGTTTGTTCCAATTTTCTTATTTTCTTATACTACTAGTTAGTATTAGTAAAATATAATTAGGACATAAGTTAGCCGATTAAATTTAGGACCCGATTATATTTCGATTTTCCGATTTCGGTAAATTCGACGACGGAGCAAGTTGCTCCGAATTCAACGAAAATTGACGTGCTAGCTAAGTTCGACGTGTAGAACGTAGTGGCGAGGTTAGTTTTTCGAAATTACGAATTTTTATGAAACGACCCGAAATAGGCCGAATTACGGTTAAATTGAATCGGATTGCGTTTTAGTCGATTTAAGACATGTATGGATAATCCGATTTCGATGTTGACGATTATGATTAATGCCGGTTATTAAGAATGGCTTTCGCGACGATTATTGGTGTTTTGAGTATTTTTCTGTTTTTGGAATTTGGTGAATTAATTAATAATGATGTGGTGTGAATAAACATGATGTTTGCGACGGTGTATTTATTAATTAATACTTGTTGTTATGCGATGCGATGATATGTTTATCTTGATGTGGACAAATATTGCGACGTGGACTTTATGTCAATTTTGATGAGCGATGATGATGTGTTGTTGTGTTGTCTATTATTGAGTCACATACATTGCATTGGCGACGAGGGCTGTATGCCAAGCGATGATGGGCTTTATGCCAAGTGTTCCTAATTATGGACAAAACGACGGGTACCACATGCATAACATAGTCGTGTCTCATGGAGTCGGTTATGTTTATGTTTGAGTTATTTGGCGTTGGGTTTTAATTGATGAATGATGTTGAATTACAATGATATATGATACTTTGTGTTGATGCGAGTATAATGATTATGTAACGAAGTTAAAGTGTTAATTTATACAGTAAATGCTAATATAAAGTATGTAAGCTTTTAATACATGTTGACATACTCCATTTAACTTATATCATTTATAATTCCAAAACTATTTATATATTCTATCATGCTTTTAATTATATGTTTTGGAGTATCTCACCCTTTACTTATTTCGCCGTTGCCTTTATATTGGTAACGTGCAGGTGATCCACGAGAATGATGAGGATTAGCTCGAGTCTCTTTATTTTGAGTCGCTTTGCTCTGGTCGTAGTAATACTCGGGATTTGGGCGACGTTATTATTTTGATAGGATAGTTTATGTATACTATCTTATGATGTTATAACTTCATGTATTGATGATAACATGATGTTATGTATAATTTGTGAACACATCCGTTGTGCTGTGAATAGTCATATGTGTATATGATGAATTATGATATGAATCGGTATATCCGACTTTTAATGTTTGTGATGTGCATTATAATGCAAATTGATGAAAATTCGAATATGTGATGCCTCAATTTTGTTGGATGAAATTTTGAAACTCTGATTTTATTATTAATTACGAGGGGTAGATTGGGGTGTTACAATTACCAAGTGGTCGACCAAAACATCTAGAAAGTCGAAACTTAATGAGCGTAGCATCGATTATCAACCAACCTTAGTTTGCACCAAAGCCGCCCATCTCACTACCTTCATATGGCCAAGATGGGTCAATTAGGGTTCTAAAAGTTGAGTTAGTGCTTATGACACCACGCAAACGCCAAATACTTTCCTCAAATGAACATGAGGAGCATCATAACATCCAAAGTGTCGCACTAACGTAGCCATCATTTTGACTGTTTCGGTATACGCCTAACAGTCGCGATGATTTATTGCTACTTACCTAAGGAAACCTTGATTCGGGTGTAGGATCCCCCACAAGTATAATACCCAAGCAACACTTAAGATAAAGTAGACAAGTCAAACAACGAAAGCAATAAAGTGATCTAAAAACCCTAAGGTAGCCTCTCTTTAGGGTGTCTCCTCGAAAGAGTCGCCAGTTTTGTAATACGGTGGGAGAACTAACTTGTTTGTTTTGTGTTTTACCGCAAATGTTGCGGATAGCAAGATTCTCCACCGACTTTCTTTTATCCAATTAAGGGAAGGCGAAAAGAACAGGAAAAGACCTTCATTAGATTCTGAGTACGGGAGGCAGTTATGAAAAGGGAAGATGTTAGCACCCTTTCCATCCGTAGTTATCTACGGGCTCTTGATTGCTTAGCTCACTTTATAAATAGCTTTTGTGTGTGTGTTTGAAAAAGAACTTTGAAAAGACATTTCTCTTTGACTTCGTAATGACTCTCGCTAGAATGTATATGAAGTGTTTGGAAATGTTTTGTTTTGGAAAAGGCTTTGTAATGATTCACGCTGGAATGTATACAAAGTGTTTGAAAAGTTTTTGAAAAGTGTGAGCTGTAAAAAGTATTTTGATTGAGCAAGCAAAATAGTCCTATTACCTACTCAAAACGGTCGTTTCTGTGTTATTTTGCTTTCCCTTATGGTAGCGCTATCCATACCATTAGTTGGTAGGTAACTCTATCCGTTGGATGTAAAGGGACATTCAAAGGGACATCGGATGTTCATAGAAGGCAACTTGTAGGGATACCTTAGCATATTCGTAGGGACGATCATCATTTTTCGTAGACAATAATCGAGGGACGAGATCATGTATTCGTAGGCAATATCGAGGGTCATCGGGGGACTATGATCTTTGTATCGAAGGGACTATATGATATGTTTGTAAGCGTCTCAGCTAAGATATCCCCATGTTCGAGGGATATGACCATTGTTCGTAAGGCAACAAGAGAGGGTATCCTAAGGTGGGTGTATTTGTGAAAAGTGCATTGTATTCAGATATTTTATCTTGCCTTAGAAGTGATCTATGTTGATTGATTTTAATCTTGCCATACACGCCTAGTTACTAGCAGTTAAATATGTGCAGAAAATAAAGGTCCTACGCTATTACATGGCTTTGGGGTAGATACATAATAGGAGTGCAGAGAGTAAAGGCAAAAATGTAAAGTGCGGAAAGTAAATCCTACGCTATTTCATGATAAAGAATTTGCAACCTATACAAATTTTCTTGAATTTAAATGCGGAATAATAAATAAACAATTAGATTAATAAGAAAATGTTAGTGAAAAATATTTTGGAAATTAGTAAAAAAAAGGATTTAAGTTAGTAATCAAATTACTAGAAAAAAAGAATTATTTTTGGAGTTTTTTTAATTGATTTTAATGAAAGAAAAACCTAATTCAATTTAATTAGTATGAAAAGAAAATGTTTTTGTGTCATAAATTAAATAAAGGTTTCTGAAACCTAAATCTAAAATTAAACATTTTTTAGAGTTTTAGAAAACAATTTAGAAGATAATTAGTTCGTCCCAGAACTTCTGGCTCACTCTTTCCAGATCTTCTGGAAGTTGGGTCATCGTTCCTTGCTAGAACTTCTGGGACCCTATACGAAAGTTCCTTCCAGAACTTCTAGAAACCTGTTTTCCAGAACTTCTAGAACTTTTGGAAACCTGTTTTCTAGAACTTCTGGGGGGCTGTACAGAAGTTCCTTCTATAACTTCTAGATACCTGTTTCCCAGAACTTCTGAAGACTTGTGTGGAAGTTCCTTCTGAAACTTCTGGAAACCTATTTTCTTGAACTTCTGAAGGCTTGTGTGGAAGTTCCTTCTAGAATTTCTGGAAACCTGTTTTCCAGAAATTCTGGAGGCTGTGTATATTACCTGCATAAATCAGAAATATGTTAGAAAAAAGTGAAGGAACGAAAGGGGTAGTGTAACACCCCTTCTAATTTACCCGCGATTTATATAATTTATCAGAGTTTTAAACACATAACAGAGGCATCACAATTTAATTAATTCAAATAACTAATAACAGTAATCATGCCTTCTTAATTAAATAACGTATTAAATAAAACCAATGAATTATGTTTAAGTAGCGGAAAATAACATAAACTCCGGAATACATCAATCAATAATCGTTCCAAAACATAAACCAAAAACATAATCAAAACAGTCAGTTTGAATCCATAAAAGAAAATCCCAATCAATCGTTCCCCAGTGTTACAACTACTAGAGCATGACACTGACACGCGGATTAACTAAGAAGCACAACTCTAGAAGCTGTCCTCACCAATTCCAAAGCAGCTAATCACTTCGAATCTGAAATCATTAAAGTAAGGGTGAGATTTCATCAAAATTAAGATGCATTATGCATTTCACATTACTATAAAACAACCAATTCATTATTCACCCTCATTAATAGCATTAGCATATTGTTTCACAAACACAATTCACACATTCATTTATACATACAGCAGTAAATAGATGCAATTGGAACACTGGAATTCATCCTAACATATTCCAAATACATATGCAATCCAGACTCAATGCATGTGGTACCAATCGTGAACCAAGTTCACACCCTGTTCCGCTTACACTTCGGAAACAACGTCAATCCAATGATTCGCCCATACATCACCGGGTCCAGAATCTAGCCTCACGACCTCTGTATATTAGGTAAGTCTATTGGCCCTGCAAGTTCAATTCTGCACAATGGGAATGAACCATTTCCAAATGCTCATGCATGCACATCAAAAGAATGCAACAATTCAAAACATGGAACATGAATACACAACATTATTCCAATTATAAATCAATAACACAACAGCATCTGGTACACCAATCATAAATATCAATGTTAATCACAATCCATAAAATTAACATTCTACACAATTATTCAACACATGAACCATAAACTTTCCATGAGTGCTGATTACGGAAACTAAATTAATTCTTCCAGATTTCAATTTTTAGTGTTGAAAATATTTCCATTAGGTAGTACTCGTCCTAAGCTTTCCAACGATACCAACTATGCCTAAATCAAAGCTACGGTTAAAAAGTTATGATAGAAATCGTTTCAGAAAATTCATGTTTCAACCCAACACAATATGCATCGATGCATAAGGCTATGCATTGACCTCAAATCAGCTTGCATCGACCTCCATTAGTTATGCATCTATGCATGACATTTAATTTTCTGCATTTCTAAATTTTGTTCAATATGTGTCAACACATACACATATTACATGCCCTTGTTTTCAAACTTATGAATCGATGCATGACTCTATGAGTCGATGCATGGATTTTCCAACTCTCTGTTTTTCCAAATTTCCACAACTTGTATCGATGCATAAGTGCTTGTTTCGACCCATACACGTTGATTTTCCTTAAAAACCCAATTTTCCCTACTGTTACGAATTTTCATTAATTCTAATCATCACCAAACAACATACTAACCCCAAGACAGAATTAATTCATGAAAATTCACATACTTTTGATTATAGGAATATGTTTTCCAATTAACCTTGAATCATTCCACACCAATCTAATCATTCTTAACAATTCCAATTACGGTTTTACGTCGGATTATGACATTAGGGCATATTTAATCATTCCAATTCGAGATTCCTAACGATTCGATTCGTTCTAATGATCATCAAAACCCATAAGGCATAAAAACCAGATTCAATCCCCCCTTACCTCGCGATGAATCTTCGAAGTTCCGACGAATTGGCTTTTTCTCCTTTTTCTCTTCTCTTTTCCAACTTCACATAGTATGCAAATTCTTATTTCCTTTTTCTCACCCTTTTCCTTTATTCCTCTATTTATTCCTTTTTATTTTCCAAATAATAGAAATAAATTAGTTATGATTTAGTAGAGCCTTTTACTCCACACACCTCCAATTCAACCTTACACCCCCAACCTTCTTTTTAATTAATTAAATAATTAATCCATTTAATCCAAAAATATTATTAATTAAGCCTTTAATTAAATTAATAATTAAATTCCTAATTATTTAATACTTGAATTAATTTGGGGTGTCACATGTAGCCAGGGATTGAACCCTTTCCCATGGGATCATACGCGCGTTGCCTTGACCAACTGAGCCATCCTGCAATTGTGTTAGGCATATGAAACAAAAATATTATGAGCAAAGTTATTTTCTGGAAATGAAAACACGCGCCAAGAACATTATCGTCCCCATTTGAATTTCCCAGGCTTTTACCTACGGACACTTCCGTTGCTAAAGTCTATAGTGACGGTTTTGTTCGTCACTACAACAGACGCAAATTTCCAGAATTCACAATACACAATATAAATTTATATGGAAGGCATAGTTCGATTGCAAATTGTCCCCTGAACATGAATATATCGTTGGATTGGTCCAATTTTTCCTATCCTGGAAATCCCTAATTCAAGCTCATGAAACTCTAACAATGGTGTAACTCGATCCCTGCATCTAAACTCAAATCGGACCACCCAGATAGCTTGCAAACATCATTCTAAGCATGAACAAACAATCGAAACAGGTTAAATATGCATGTATCATCAAAATCAAATTTGAAAAATAAGTGTGCAAACCGTGATTGTAATTTTACGATTCTGGATGTATTGCTTACTTGTGAGTATCTGGAATCTATCATAGGAACACCATGAATGTGTTGCAAGGCTTAGAATGGCCTGAAACGATGCAAAACCTTGGTTGCTAGTTAACTTGAATGCCATGGTTTTTTGAGGTTTAGGTTAGGGTTCTTGGCTGCAAAAATTCGTCTTTCAGGGTTTAGAAACCTTCTGAATTTATAGAGGATGGATTTAGCTTAAGAATTATGAAGGAATTATATGCCAATCAGTGAGAAAATATTTGATTTGGAGTAAAATCAAATATTGCCTTTTTTTATCAATTTCAATCAATTCTATTGCCAATACCCATAATTTCAAGAATGATAGCATGTATGGCTTGCTTGGACCTCAAGAATGAAAGAAAATCATCCTTGCACTTAATGTTTTGATTTTATAGCTTTTATTTTAATTAAATTGGTTTTAAATGAATAAGAAGCAAGTTTGAACCAAGAAAAGTTAGTCCCATTTAGAAAAAAATTTGATTTTTTCAAGTATTTCTCTTCATGCACCACCTCGAAAATGCTCAACTTGTACAATTCGTATCTTTCTCAATTTTCCACATTTTTGGGTGTTCTTGGAGTTTTTAGAAAGCTCAAGATGTCCTATAAACAACCCTTTTGGTTTCATCTCCATTGAAGTTTCCATGCTCATGAATACTTCTTTGCAAAAATATGACTTTTTGTTGACTTTTAAAAGGACCTGTAACGTTTTGATCCATAACTTCCAAATGAAGCATTTCTGACCAAAGCTTGTGAGACATGAGGTTGTAGAGAATTGAATTCCCTTAAAAATGAGCTTTGGTGGAAAAATTTGTGATAAAGTATCTGAAATTTATGCTTGGTCAAAGTTCTGTTGACGTTTGTCTAAAAAACCCTAATTTAGAAACTTTGACTTTTGATCCAATCTTGACTTTTCTTGAGGAATCATGATCAACCCTTGATAAAATGATGAATATTACTTCAAAATATTAATGTTGACAAACAATTATGATGTTTGACTGTATGTTGACCACAGTTGACTTAATAGAGAACTCTTATCATGTACTTGATAGTATTAGAGAACTCAATGGGGTGTGTGTTGGGGCAACATGACGAGTCTGGTCGAAAAGAGTATGCAATATACTACCTTAGCAAAAAGTTTACCGACTGTGAAACAAGATACTCGCAGCTCGAGAAAACTTGCAACGCTTTGGCTTGGGCTGCTCACCGACTAAGACAGTATATGTTGACTCACACTACCATGTTGATCTCTAAGATGGATACGATAAAATACATATTTGAGAAACCTGCTCTCTCCGGAAGAATAGCAAGATGGCAAATGATCTTGACTGAATACGACATCCAATATACTTCTCAGAAAGCGATCAAAGGAAGTGTAGTAGCTGATCATTTGGCTCATCAAGCCGTAGATGACTATCAGTCTATGCATTTCGAGTTTCCAGACGAAGATGTTTTATTAGCTACTAATTGCGAAGAACCAGGACCAGACGAAGGACCTAAACAAGGATCCCGATGGACCATGGTCTTTAATGGAGCCTCAAACGCACTTGGCAATGGCATTGGCGCCATCATTACATCTCCTATAGGCGGATATATGCCTTTCACTGCCCGATTATGTTTCAGTTGCACTAACAACATGGCCGAATACGAAGCGTGCATCATGGGTATTAAAGCTGCTATTGACTTAAGAATCAAATTCTTGCAAGTGTATGGAGACTTAGCTTTAGTGATCAGTCAGATTAAAGGCGAGTGGGATACGAAACATCCGAATCTCATTCTATATTGAGAGCATGTTCTAAGTCGGATCCCCTACTTCGAAGAGATTACTTTCAATCATATTCCACGAGAAGAAAATCAGTTGGCAGACGCATTAGCTACTATGTCATCTATGTTCAAGGTCAGATGGGACAATGAGGCTCCCCAAGTCATCATCGAAAAGTTTGACGAACCAGCATACTGTTATGAACTTGATGCAGAAGAGAAACCTTGGTTCTACGAAGTGAAGAGGCATCTTGAGACTCAGGAATATCCCGCAGGGGCATCTGTCAATGATAAAAAGTTCTTGAGAAGATTTGCATCCAAATTCTTCCTCAGCAATGACATCTTATACAAGCGCAATCATGACTTATGCTTACTCCGTTGTGTAGATCAAAAAACTGCAGAACAGATCATGGAAGAATTACATGAAGGTGCATTCGGTACTCACTCTAGTGGCTATACGATGGCTAAAAAGATTCTGAGAACAGGTTACTATTGGTCCACCATGGAAGCTGATTGTCATTGCTATGCTCGATCTTGTCACAAATGCCAGATATACACAGACAAAGTGCACGTACCTCCAGTACCACTGAATGTTTTAACCGCTCCTTGGCCTTTCGCAATGTGGGGCATTGACATGATCGGAGAAAGAAAGCCCACCGCTACCAACAGACATCGTTTCATCCTCGTGGCAATGGACTATTTCACCAAGTGGGTAGAAGCAGCCTCGTTCGCATCTGTTACCAAGAATGTCGTGGCTCGATTCATCAAGCATAATTTTATCTGTCAGTACGGCACTCCCGAAAGGATTATCACAGATAACGATTCTAATCTCAACAACAAGATGATCACCGAACTCTGCACGCAGTTCAAGATCAAACATCACAACTCTTCTCCATCTCGGCCTAAGATGAATGGCGCAGTGGAAGCCGCCAACAAAAATATCAAGAAGATCATACAGAAGATGACAGTGACTTACAAAGATTGGCATGAGATGTTTCCATTTCCTCTCCATGGTTATCGCACTACAGTACGAACATCTACAGGGGCAACCCCCTTCTCTCTCGTATACGGTATGGAAGCGGTCCTGCCAATCGAGGTTCAGATACCCTCAACCAGAGTCCTCCAGGATGTAGAATTAGGCGAAGACGAATGGATCCAGACCCGCCTCGACGAGATTAACTTGATTAACGAGAAACGATTCGCATCCATCTGCCATGGACAGATCTATCAGAAACGAATGCACCGAGTCAACAAGGTCGGTGATCTAGTAGTCAAGCGCATCATCCTTCCACAAGGTGATCCCAGGGGCAAATGGACTCCCACATATGAGGGACAGTTTGTAGTCAAAATAGTATTTTCTGGCGGAGCGATGATACTTAGCACCATGGATGGCGAAGACTTCCTACACCCTATGAACGCGAACATAGTCAAAAAATACTACGCATGAACAAGACCCGCTAGGTCGACTGACCTAGGAAAAAATAAGGGCCTCCTGGCAAACCAAAGAGGTTCAGGCAACAGTTAAGGATATATACAAAACATGTACACCCGGCAAGTCGAAAACCTGCAAAGGCGGCTTGGGCAAAAAAGGGTATCCCGGTAGACTGAAAACCTGAAAGGGCGGTCTAGGCAAAAGTTAGGGATTTAAGCGTACGACTATGTCTCGTCCAGATCACCTACCTATAGACTACTACTATCATCATTCAAGATTCGAATGGCGAAAATCAATTCACTCACTTTCTACTGACAACAAGAAGATGAGATAGTCGAAATATATGAGCACTAGCACAGTTGAAACTCCACGAGATTGTTTCCGCATAGCTTTTACTTTCATTGTATACAAACTGCTTGGCCATACGCCACCTTTTCAAATTAATGCAATTCTTTCTTTTTGCAGTATTCATTATTTTTGTTTTTTTTGCATAAAGTCCAATGTTTGCTTTGAATGATTATATGCACTTGACAATAAATATCTGTTTACAAACATACGAAAAGCGAACATGCGAAAGTAGCTACTACAGGTCCTAGGAATTGAGATAACGACCAAAGTCACCAATGCATTCCCCGCAGGTAACTTTCACAAGAGTACAACCCCCACAGAGCCATTAAACCTTCTTCGACGAAGTATTAATCTCTTCCCGCAAATGTTCCAACGTTCAAAGCTACATCACGTTAGTCCCTGAGCAGTGATCCCAATCAGCTTAACCTGGTTACATCAGTCTCCAAGCAGTAACAGTCCATCTCGCATACGCAGAGGTATTTATCCCTAGCATAATATCTCTCAACGATTGTCACTCCCGGATAGCAGCAATATCCCGACTCATAACTTGGTCAGATAGCGCATCAGAGGAAACCTACATCTCCATTATTCCACAGCCAGAGGTTTCAACAAACTTCGGATTCATCACCTCAAAGGAATCTTTGAACCTCGTCTCCAGGCAGTAATCAAATACTCCCCAGCAAGATCTACGCACGAGATCCCTAGCGGAGTGTCTCCCAGCTTCTACCATCCTTAGCATGATCTACGCACAAGATCCCCAGCGTAATATCTCCCTGTTTTTATTATTCCCAACAGCATTAATATCTAGGCTCGAAACTTGGTCAGATAGTGGATCGGAGGAATCAAGGACATCTCTTTCTCCTCCAAATCAGCGTTTTTCAGCAACTTCATCCCCCAAACGAAAGTCGAAATCTCCAGCAGGGCATTCTTATCTTCTTCAAGATGGATATGTTTTGAAATACCATGACATTTATTATTCATACATTATTCATAAAAGTCATAACATGTGCATATATCATTCATACACATTGTCATATGCTTGCACGCATCATAATCTGCATAGGACTAACTATATCCTGTTGTTGGCTGAAGATTTTGATATATGTGGTTCGAAGTGGAGTAATTAAGTTCGAAATGAAACCAGAGTAGTATTCGTTGGAATAAAGTGAATGTCACAGGTCGGAATGGAAGAGATGGTTCTTCGAATGGACATGTCAAAGCTCAGAGCTTCGAGTGACAGTGGTGAAGATATATCTAAAAGAAGCCTCGAATTGGTAACGAGACTATGTCTGTGAAATGAGTTCGAAGCAAAGATTGTTAAGGCATTTGAAATTCAAACGCGGGCGGGATGATTGGAATTCAAATATACATGTGCTGGAACGGTTCGAAGACGCGTGGAAGCTAGAGAAGAGCAGTATTCTGCATGTTCTGAACATGGCGGAATCTTATAAGTCAGACCGTTATGGTCGAAGTAGTATAAATAGAAGTCTTAGTGTTAGGATTTCGTGTGTCATATCTATTGTACAAAATTCAGTAAACATTCAAAATACCACATGGCTAGGGAAATGAATGCTCGAACAATGTACGTATGATAACACCAAACCTTTATAATTCAGTGAAACTCTTTATCTTTTCCAGTTTATCTTCCATTTTCGCATCAGTGTCTTTTAAATACTTTTACATTCAAAGTCATTTCACTATTTCTTGTATTTAACGTTTTCTTCTATTCGAAATCCTTTACATTTCAGAAACTCTTTTACATATTTTATGCCTTTATATTCATGTTTTTACATTAAAATCTTTACATTCATGTCCTTACATATTTTATGCCTTTGTATTCATGTTTTTACATTAAAATCTTTACATTCAAAGTCATTTACGTATTCCTGCATTTAAACATTTTGGTGCAAATCGAATCTTTATTCATTCATTCCAGTTTTGTATTTCTTTAGTTGATCATGTCATTAAGTTCGTTAACATTGTAATCAAAGTGAATTAAACATCTATAGAACACTCTAACTACAAGTCCTAACAATGAATACCAGCTTTGTTATTAGATTCATCCAAACGACCAATACCCCATAGGATCAATCTAGTCGATCCTGCAAGTTACCAGAGAGATTGAATAACAGTCATTAAGATTATTCGATAGTTTGGAGGACTAGCGGTTGTTTTACCAGAAATCACTGTAAACAAATTGGCACGCCTGTAATACGGTGAACTGACTTTGTAGGATTTTTGTATCCAAATGTGCGGATAGCAAGAGTCGCCACCGACTTTTATTTTTATCCAATTAAGGGAAGGTAAAAGTAACAGAAAAAGACCTTCGTTAGATTCGAGTTCGAGAATGGTTATGAAAAGGGAAGGTATTAGCACCCCTTTCCATCCGTAGTTATCTACGGGCTCTTAGTTGCTCTAGATCACTTTTTAAAATTGCTTTCTGTGTGTTTGACAAAGATGTTTTGAAAAGAGGCATTTCACTTTGACTTTGTAATGACTCATGTAGGAGTGTATACAAAGTGTTCGGAAATGTTTTTGTTGTTTTGAAAAGAATTTGAACTTTGAAAAAAAAGTGTGTGGTGTGAAAAGCATTTGTTTTAGAGCAAGCAACTAAGAGACTTATTTACCCACTCAGAATTGGTCGTTTTGTTGTACTTCTACATTCCTTTAGAATAGCGCTAGCCATACCATTAGTTAGTAGGTAGCTCCATTCGTTGGATGTAAGCGGACATTCGAAGGACATCGGATGGTCATTGAAGGCAACTTGTAGGAAGTATCCTAGCACAATCGAAGGGACTATCATCATTTTTCGTAGGCGACAATCGAGGGTCAAGATCATGTATTCGGAGGCGACATCGTGGGTCTTATGATCTTTGTATCGAAGGGGCTATGATGATTTGTTTGAAGGCAACGGTGCTAGAATACCTCTACGTTCGAGGGACATGACCATTTGAAATCGAAAGGCATCGAGAGAGAATTACCCTAAGGGGTGCGTGTGTGAAGAAGTGTGTTGATTTGATTATGTTATCTTGAAGATTAGTGGGCTATGTCCAATTATTATCTTGCCATACACGCCTAATTACTAACAATTTATAGGGTGCGGAAAGTAAAATGCGGAATGTAAAAGCGGAAATGTAAAGGTGCGGAAAGATAAACCTACGCTATTACATGGCTTTGGGGCAGATACATAATTTAAACTGCGGAAAAGTAAAATCCTAAATTAAACTATTACAACCCATATGCAATTACATTATTGAAAAATAAAATAAAAACGGAAGAATCGTCGAATCGGATCAACACAGTGAAACAAACGAAAGAAAATGCAATATGAATCGAATAAGAGAAAAAATGTTAGAAAAATGCAAATTTTAATATGGAAAAATTAATACATGCTGGAAATAAGATAAATATATTAAAATAATTTTTTGGGATTTTTTAGATGCAATTTAGTAATTTAAAATGAATTTATAATGATTTAAATGTTAAAATAAAATAAAATAAATATGCATGCAAAAGAGATTTTAAGTTTATTAAATTAAATAAAGACTTTTAGAATATAAATGCAAAAGGAAAATATTTTTTGATGAATTTTTAATGCATAAATAAAATATGGAAATTAATTAAAATAGGATGGAAATATTAAAAATAAGAAAATATGGAAGAGTTTGCAAGTTTGGAAAAAGAAAATCAAAACCGTGCCAATGAGGTTCGAACCAGTCATGAGAGAGCATCTTGGAGCAGTGGAACTTTACCACTCACGACTTGCGTTTGTTGTCATGGAATGGAAACGGGTGATCACGAGGCACAGCGCGTCTGTCTGGATCACCAAAGCACAATCACCTGGTGGGGTCCTCATTTGGATGGGTGAACGAATCGAGAGCATGGACGCCACGCCGCGGTCAAGGGGTCGACCGAGTCCACCATCGAACCCTAACGCCGATCATCTTCTCGGCCACCTTTTTGAAACAAAATAACGCGAATAAAAGGAAAAGGAAGACCTTGTCCACCTAAATCGGACCTTCTGAGTCCATTGATGGCATTAGTTTTGACTGAATCGGCCTGTACAGGCCGGTTCGAAGCTCACAGTCCAAAAAAACCTAACAATGGCATTACGCGATTCTAACGTCCAAACCTTCGAACGATGGCCCAGATCTCATCCATGGAACCACATGATCACATTGCAAGCATTAGGATCAATTAAAACAGGCTGGTAATAAAAATACGAATTCAAGAAAAAATCAATTATGTATGCATGTATATGGTTCGATTCAGCATGTTTTAACCCATGGCATGAGTGTATACTTACTCAAACTTACCTCCTAAAGACAATGGAGTGGATGGTTTGGGCTGAAAAGGGCTGGAGAATAAAATTCGAATTTTCAAGAATTGAGAAAAATTTTGCAAGAGTTTGGGTTTGTTTTTAGGTTAGGGTTCGTGTGGTTTGCTGGCTATGATGCTTGATATTTATAGAGAGGATTGGAAGGGAAAAAAGGAATGGAAAAGATTTGATTTGGAGCATTCAATATTTTTCAAATAAAATCAATTTTCTTGAAAAAATTTGATTTCTTCTTCAATGCAAGATCAAGCACGAATTTGGCAAGTATATTGGGCTATCTTGGACTCCAAGGAACATATAAAATCAGCCCTTTTGGAAAAAAAATATGATTTTCATATTTTATATAATTTAATTTTGAATTAAATGTTCTAAAATTCAAAATAAAATCAATAAAATAGAAAATTGCCATGGCCAAGCATTTATGGGTCAAAAATAATGTTATGAACAAGTTTGGATCAAAAGATTATAGGCCCATTTGGAAAATTTTGCAATTTGACCAATATGTCCTTTTGTGCAATTGTCCAAAATTCCCCAACTTCTGAATAGTGTATCTTGCTCAATTTTCCACATTTTTTAGTGTTCTTGGACTTTTTGGAAAGCTCTAAGAGTCCTCTAAACAATGTCTTTGGTCTCATATCAATTGGAGTTACCATGCTCAATATATCTTCAAAACAAAAAGTTAACTTTTTGTTGACTTTGAAAATGACCTGTAATGTTTTGAGCTATACCTCTCAAATGAAGCATTTTTTGGAAATTCTTGTGAGACATGAAGTTGTAGAGAATTGAATTTCCTTCAAAATGAGCTTTGGTGGGAAAATTTCTGAGAAAGTATGAGAAAGTTATGATCAGTCAAAGTTCAGTTGACTTTTCATCTAGAAACCCTAATTTAGAAAGTTTAACTTTTGAGCAAATCTTGAGTTTTCTTGATGAATCATGATCAACCCTTGATCAAATGATGAATGTTACTTCAAAATGAGGATGTTGACCAAAAATTAGAAGTTTTGACTGTATGTTGACCACAGTTGACTTTTTGTCCAATACACTCGATTTTCAACCATCTGAGCAATTGTCTGAGGAAACTTGACTTGTGAGGCTTGAAACTTGACATGGAGAATCTTTGAAGCATAGGAGGAGGCATGAAGACCATTGGAGATGTTGCAAATCCATCTTGACTTGAGAGATACCAAACCCTAGTTTGGGTTGATTGTCTAGGAGAGAGTTTGTCTGATCAACTCTTGAGGAATCCTTGAGCATAGATGTATGAAATCTTTTGAGAAGATGGAGGGCAAATTTTGGGGTATGACAGCTGCCCTGTTCAATCTTCTTGTCTGGAGGGTTAGATTGACACGCTTGTCTTCGTGACTGGAGGTAGAAGATGATTGAACACGAGTACACCGAAAATTTGCGCTATTGGTGACGATGCGGGAATGGGCTTACAGATGCCATTTGGAGAAGTTGGACTTATTTGGGGAACGAGTCGTGCGCTAGACTCGAGGTTGTCAATAGGAGAGCGGAGATGGGCTTAAGATGCCATCTAGAAAGGTCGATCTTTGGGGAGTGAGTCGTATGTTAGACTTGTTCACTTTGAATGAAGTTATTGGTCCGTATTGATTTTTAACCATATATGCAGCAAAGTGAAGAAATGTTGATAAGTAGTCGGAGATGGGCTTAAGATGCCATCCAAGGCAAGAGTCGTACGCTAGACTACTGTAGTTGCTGATAATCGAATAAATCTTCGTTGATTACTCGAGGGAGATTGTAGTTGGCAAGAATGTGGATAGCTTCCTGTTGTGCATCGGTGTTGATCCATTGCTGTTATCGGAGGATAACGAAGGTGGTCTTCGGATAGTTTTCCGTCGGTTCGGGCTTAATCTGGACGATCGTCGGAGGACAACCAAGGCGGTCTTTCGATAGTTTTCCGTCGGTTCGGGCTTAATCTGGACTGTTTGCGTCAGTGATATACTGCTTTTGAGAAAACAAGAGAAACTTTGATAGAATATTCGTTAGTTTTATGCAAAGTATGATGCATGACAGTGTATATGAATGACATATGCATGAATTATGACTTTATGAGAAATGTATGGATGATAGATGTTGTGATATTTCAAAACATATCCATCTTGAAGAAAAATGCGGATATTCTGTTTGAGGATTTCTGACTTCTGCTTGGGGAATTGTGTAGGTGAGGACCCCGCTTTGGAAAGAGAAGAAGGATATCCTGGATTCCTCCGATGCACTATCTGACCAAGTCTTGGGCCTAGATATTGTTGAGGAGGGTAGAGACTGAGAAGCTCGTTGTTGGAGATCTCATAGACCCTGCTGAGGAGAATCTGGGAGGCTATCTGTTGGGGACCTTGTATGTAGATCCTGCTGAGGAAATTTAAGAGGCGCTCTACTGGGGATTCTGAGTGTAGATCTCGCTGGAGAGCATTTGATGGTTGCTGAGAGACCGGGCTAGAAGAGTCTGGAGTCCGTTGTAACCTCTGGCTGGGGAATAAAAGGTGTATGTTTCCTCCGATGCACTATCTGGCCAAGTCTTGTGTCTGGATACTGCTGCCGGGGAGAAGGGGGAGGATTGAGACACGTCCGCTGGGGATGAATACCTTGACTGGGGATGAGGTGTTACTGCTGGGAGACTGATGTAACATTGCTCGGTTGAGTGGAATCACTGTGGATTAACATATACTCTGGGAGGTTTGTGGTGAGTGACACCTTTGTGGGGGATCATGCTCTGTGGGGGAATGCTTTGGTGACTTTCGTCGTCGTCCCAATTCCTGGAGCCTGTAGTAAGTACTTTTGTATGTTCACTTTTCGTATGTTTGTGATTAGATTCTTATTGTCAAATGCGTATAGTCATTCAAAGCAAACGTTGGACTTATTGCAAATAACAACAACAGAAATTGTAAAGAGAAAGAAGCTTGCATTTATTTGAAAGGTGGCGTATGGCCAAGTAGTTTGTGCACAAGAAAGGTAAAAACTATGCGAAACAATCTCGTTAAGTTCCAACTATGCTAGTACTCATATATTTCGACTATCTCATCTCCTTGCTGTCGTTAGAAAGTGAGTAGGTGATCTTCGCCATTTGAACCTTGGATCTTGATAGTAGTGAGGCGGTGATCCGAAGAGACATAGTCGTGCGCTTAAATCCCTAACTTTTGCCTAGACCGCCTTTCGGGTTTTCGGTCTGGGATACCTTTTGCCCAAGCCGCCTTTTCGTGTTTTCGACTTGCCGGTGTACATGTTTTGTATATATCCTTAATTTTGCCCGAACCTTTTGGTTCGCCAGATGCCCTTATTTTTGCCTAGGTTCGCCGACCTAGCGGGTCTCTTTATGCGTAGTATTTTTGACTATGTCTGCGTTCACGGTGTGGGAAGTCTTCATCCATGGTGCTAAGTATCATAGCTCATGGAAAATACTGTCTTGACTACAAACGGTCCCTCATAAGTGGGAGTCCATTTGCCCCTGGGATCACCTTGTGGAAGAATGATGCGCTTGACTACTAGATCACCGACTTGGTAGACTCGGTGTTTGACCTTCTTGTTAAATGCTCTGATCATTCGCTTCTGATAAATCTGTCCATGGTAGATGGACGCGAGTCGTTTCTCATCGATCAAGTTGATCTGGTCAAGCCGTGTCTGAACCCAATCGTCTTCACCTAACTCTACCTCTTGGAGGACTCTGGTTGAGGGTATCTGAACCTCGATGGGTAAGACGGCTTCCATACCGTATACAAGAGAGAAGGGTTGCCCTGTTGATGTCGAAGTCGATAACCATGAAGAGCAAATGGTAACATCTCATGCCAATCTTTGTAAGTCACAGTCATCTTCTGTATAATCTTCTTAATGTTTTTGTTGGCGGCTTCCACTGCGCCATTCATTTTAGGCCGATATGGAGAAGAATTATGATGCTTGACCTTGAACTGCGTGCAGAGTTCGGTGATCATCTTGTTGTTGAGATTGGAACCGTTATCTATGATAATCCTTTCGGGGGTGCCATACCGACAGATAAGATTATGCTTGACAAATCGAGCCACAACATTCTTGGTAACAGATGCATACGAGGCTGCTTCTACCCACTTGGTAAAGTAATCAATTGCCACAAGGATGAAACGATGTCCATTGGAAGCTGTGGGCTTGATTTCTCCAATCATGTCAATGCCCCACATTGCAAAAGGCCAAGGAGAAGTTAAAACATTCAGAGGTACTGGAGGTACGTGCACTTTGTCGGCATAAATCTGGCACTTGTGACAAGATCGAGCATAGCGGTGACAATCAGTTTCCATGGTGGACCACTAGTAGCCTGTTCTCAAAATCTTCTTAGCCATGGTGTGCCCACTGGAGTGGGTACCAAATTCGCCTTCGTGTAACTCTTCCATGATACGCATTGCTGTTTTCTGGTCTACACATCGGAGTAAGCACAAGTCGTGGTTGCGCTTGTATAAGATGTCGTTACTGAGGAAGAATTTAGATGCAAATCTTCTCATGAACTTCTTATCATTGACAGATGCCCCTACGGGATATTCCTGAGTCTCAAGATACCTCTTCACGTCATGGTACCAAGGTCTCTCTTCTGCGTCGAGCTCATAACAATACGCTGGTTCGTCAAACTTCTCAATGATGATCTGGGGAGCCTCGTTGTCCCATCTGACCTTGAACATAGATGACATAGTAGCTAATGCGTCTGCCAACTGATTCTCTTCTCGTGGAATATGATCAAAAGTAATCTCTTCGAAGTAGGGGATCAAACTCAGAACATGCTCTCGATACGGAATGAGATTCGGATGCTTCGTATCCCACTCGCCCTTAATTTGACTGATCACCAAAGCTGAGTCTCCATACACTTGTAAGAACTTGATTCTTAAGTCAATAGCGCTTTAAGACCCATGATGCGCTTACTCGGCCATGTTGTTAGTGCAACTGAAACATAATCTGGCGGTGAAAGGCGTATGTCCGCCTGTAGGGGATGTAATGATGGCGCCAATGCCATTGCCAAGTGAGTTTGAGGCTCCATCAAAAACCATAGTCCATCGGGATCCTTGTTCAGGTCCTTCGTCGGGCCTGGTTCTTCACAATCTGTAACTAGTAAAACATCTTCGGAAATTCATCGCATAGATCGATAGTCATCTACGGCTTGATGATGATGCTACTACACTTCCTTTGATCGCTTTCGAGAAGTGTCTTGGATGTCATATTCGGTCAAGATCATTTGCCATCTTGCTATTCTTCCGAGAGCTGGTTTCTCAAATATGTATTTTATCGGATCCATCTTGGAAATCAATAAGGTAGTGTGAGTCAACATATCTGCCTTAGCCGCAGCCCAAGCCAGCGTTGCAAGTTTTCTCGATTGTGAGTATCTTGTTTCACGATCGGTAAACTTTTGCTAAGGTAGTATATTGCATGCTCTTTTCGACCAGACTCGTCATGTTGCCCCAGCACACACCCCATCGAGTTCTCTAATACTGTCAGGTACATGATAAGAGGTCTTCCTTAGGCGGGCGGCATCAGGATGGGAGGATTCTGTAGGTACTCCTTGATTTTGTCAAAAGCGATCTGGCAATCGTCGTTCCACTCTACCACTTGATCCTTCTTTAGCAACTTGAAGATTGGCTCACAGGTAGTAGTTAGGTGTGCAATGAATCTGGCGATGTAGTTCAATCGGCCCAAGAAACCTCTGACCTCTTTCTCGGTGCGGGGCGCTGGCATCTCTTGAATAGCTTTAACCTTGGCGGGGTCAACCTCAATACCTCTTCCACTAACTACAAACCCTAGGAGTTTTCCGGATCTGACTCCAAAGGTGCACTTGTTAGGATTAAGTCTCAGTCTATACTTCTTCAATCTGTCAAATAGCTTCTGCAAATGATCAAGATGTTCTTCTTGATCGTGATCGAGCTATCATGTCGGACGTAGACCTCTATCTCGTGATGAATCATGTCATGAAATAATGTTACCATAGACGCGATAAGTGGCGCGCATTCTTCATCCGAGCGGCATAACCTTGTAGAAAGTGCCCCACGTGTAAAAGTAGTCTTCTCCATGTCTTCGGAGCCATTTTGATCGATTGTAACCGGAGAAACCATCCATGAAGGAGAAAACCTTATGGCGGTGTTGTCAACGTAACATCAATATGAGGAAGTGGAAAATCGTCTTTCGGACTTGCTTTGTTCGATCTCGTAATCCACACACATTCGTACCTTGCCATCCTTCTTAGGCACGGGTACCACATTTGCAACCAGGGATAGGAAGTATGGCTAGGCTGTTGCTTCATAACTTGGCTTTGATTTTCTCGACATCTCGGGGCATACTGACGAACCTTTTGTTTTGGAGAAAACTTTCTTTTGTCGGCAATTGGTGTACCACAATATCAATGTCCAACCGGCATGTCTTCGTATGTCCAAGCAAAACCTCAACATAGTCTCGTAGCATCCGAACCAACCTTTCTTTAACACTTCTCAAGACCCGCTCCTATCTTGACCTCTTTTATCTTCGTCGGACCCAATTCACAACCTCAACTTGCTCTTCGTGGGCAGATAACTCGCTCTTCTTGTTGTAGATCGCAAGTTCTCCGGCACTTCACAATCTTCCTCACTTTCGTCTTGGCTTGGTAGATCGGATTATCAAGTCATATTTAGCACTAGCATATTGTTAACGAGATTCGAGTGATTGCGGTGTATCACGTGGGTGTGTGTAAGAAACACATAGCTTTTGAAGGGGTGATAAAGTAAAGAAAGAAAACAAACAATTGAATGCAAAGTCCAACGAATTTATTGAATGAAAATACGCGACGAGATAATAACCCTATAAGCGAGCCATGATGCCGGGCAAGGCACTAGGCTTTCAAAGTTTATTGTTCAAAACATAAAGAAATACGAAAACAAAACAAAGCAATTACTCGACTAAAGGAGATTGGTATGACGTCTTGGTCTTCCAATTCTTGAGCCCATGATCGGAGTTAGGAAGATCCACTTCGATGTCGAAGCCGTTGTCGTCGTCTTCTATAGCATGGATTCCACTGGCGATGCGGAAGGAAGTTGGCGGCACGCTCGCGGCGTATCATCTTGACCCTTGATGGTGAAGCCTAAACCGGTCTTGTCAAATTTAAAAGGAAGATCGGGCTGACCCCAAATAGTACTACCTTCTTCAACAGACTTGAGCATCTTTCAATGAGGCCATCCTAGGCGGAGCTTGTAACCGGGAGTGACGGGAGAGTCAGCAGCACGACTTGTTTCAAAAGCTTGACGAGTCTCGAAGAATTCTCCTTCCATCTCAAGGTATCGGAATGACGGAGATGATGACCATATACTCTTCTTCACCACATCTGTGACAACCTTCCCTTTCCGGATATTTTAGTTTCGATGCAAGGTAGAGTAAGGCCGCCCCATGTATCCAAGGGCGTCCAAGTAGGCAAGTAGGACGGATGTCCATGACAAAGAAAGTAGAGTCAAAAGTGGGAACCGACTTTAACATGATGAGCTCTCCAATGTCGCTTAGAACCATCAAAAGCTCTCACGATTATGTCACGGGTCTCGAACCAACCCTTCGACATCAAGCCGATCAAAAGCGGTCTTGGCGGATATTGAGGCGAACGGTATCCACCAAAACATGAGATAACGTAGTGCCCTTGCATTCAACAGAGACGTGCAAGGCTTTGTTGTGTTTCTTTCCGGAAGGAGGCAAATCAGCATCAGAGAAGCCTAGGCCGTTGTTGGCAGCCAGGCTAGCAATACAAACTTCGAATTGATCAGTGCTAGTGTCTTGCGGCACATGAGCATTCTTCAGAAACTTCACCAAGGCATTAGCATGAGCCTCGGAGCACAAGAGCAAAGCGAGCATGGAAATCTTGGACGGAGTCTGTCCTAACTGTTCCACAACATTGTAATCACTTTTCTTGATGATCTTGAATTTCCTCCATTTCTGTTTGGAGGTGTCTTGAGAACTTCCTTTGGTATACGGTGACGGGATGAGTCTGGTTCTTTCCTCTAGCTGGGGATATTGATTGAGTATTTGGAATCGAGTTGAGTCAGATGTCTTTTGGAGGAGATTTGGAGAGAATACCCTTCGTTCGGTCACCTTCTTGGATCCGGTGATGTTGTCAATGTCGGGAATAGAAACTTCAGATAAGATCTTCAATGGTCGAGGGTCTTGCTTGCGCCATGATAGTAAATATCGACTCCATAGTTCCAAGGGATAGCTTGTCGGAGGAATATGGGCTGGTCTTGAGAAGTGATAATGAGAGGTGCCACTCTAGGCACAGGATCGCAGAGGAAATCCTTATTGTGTTAACATCGGCATAATCTTGGAAATCGTCACCCCATCCGGTTGCCTTAACATCTTCAATAGGAATCTTGTAACTATCGTGATGTACTTCACCATGTAATCATACTTTCCACTTGGCTGCCCCAAGGTATCCCACAGATGGCACAGTTTCGTTCGCATTGTCAATCTTCAACTTAGACATTTCTTCACATAGCTTCTGCACTGGTGGTTTCAGAAATAGTATCTCACGGTTGTCCATCATGCACTGAACACGTCTTCTCAACCAAGCACAACCATCGGTGCGGGACGGGCCAACGACAATCCTCTGGGCATCTGGATTGACACGGCTTGCAACAAATTCGTCTTAACAGTCATCAGGGGAATGGTCAAGTCATCTATGTTGAAGACATAAGTATCATCCCCAACAGCATTGGAACTCTTGTCATGGTTAGGCATAGGGCGTTGATCACATTGGTCTCGACGGAGGAGGATCAAACTCTGCTTAGCTTCAATCATGTCTTGAATCTTGTTCTTGAGCCCAACAATTGTCGATGTCGTGCAGGCTATTGGAATGGTAAGCACACTTAGCATTAGGATTGTATTTCGAGAGGAGGTGTTGACATTCAAGAGGATCCTCAAGGTAATCGCTCTGCTTTCAACATGTGTTGCAAGGCTTGCGACAAAGGCATGTTGATCTTCGTAAATAGTCTTCGTTGGCGTTCGTTCTGCGTTGTCTCGTGAGGTTGTCTTGATGTAGGATTGGAGATCCTGGCCCCCAGATTGAGCACGGTCGGTCTTGGCTCGGCTTTTCGACCATACACAACATTGGTTTCTTTCTTAGCACCAAAAGATCTCTTGCGACATTTGAAGATGTCTCTACTTGAATCTTCCACTCTTGATACCGACTTCAATCGCTTTGTAAGTATCACTCGGTGAATCTGGTGAAGAGTTTCCAATCAGATGATTGAAGAATGGGCTTGTCAGTGTTCCCATGAACATATCAACCAACTCCCTATTGGACAAGGGTGGTTGAACTCTGCCTGCTAAATCTCTCCACTTCTGAGCATACTCCTTGAACTTCTCGTCACGACCCATAGACATGCTTTGTAGTTGCATGCGGTGGGTGTCAACTCGACATTGTACTCATCTTCATGAGAAAGCATCACCAAATCACCCCAAGTACGGATACGGTCATTCTCTAGCTGATAGTACCACTCCAATTGAGTTCCGGACAAACTCTCTTGAAAATAGTGCATCCACAACTTTCTGTCATCAGTGTGGGGATTGATCTTCTGGACATAGGACTTCAAATGCAGCTTAGGGCAAGACATGCCATCATACTTGGCAAAAGTTGGAACTTTGAACTTGGGAGGAATCACAACACCAGGAACAAGACTCAGATCATCAAAGTTCAGCCCGAACATCTTCAGGTTTTCCACAGCATTCAGACGATCTTCAAGTTGTTTGTACTTGTCATCCTCATCAGAGTGTTGGCTATAATCAGAATGGTCCTCTCCTCCTTTCTTTGGTTCACGCTGCTCACCTTCATCACCCTTGGTACTCCCCTCGGTATGGACACTTCCTTCAGAGAGCTCGATCCGACTGACCACTTTAGGACCTCCTTTGAAACGTCTACCCATGTTGAGGAGACCAACAACCTTCTTCTTCTTGTTGATGAGCTTCTTCAAATCTTCTTGGCCTTGGACCAAGCTGGTGAACATCTGTTGAACCGAGCATTACGAGCACGGAGATCTTTGTGATGTTCAAGAGCCATTTCTGCTAAAATAAATAGCGAGCAAATGAGAAAACCAATCTCCAATGTACCTGTGATGCAATGTTTATGCTATGCTATGCAATGTTTATGCGAATGCAATGCAATGTTTTCAAGGACCTTAGAGATTTAAATTTGTTAAACAAGCAATGAACAAACATTTATTAGTACTTTTTCATTATTCTTTCTTCTTTTTAAGTACAAGAGATAGTTCAAAACAATAAAAGAAAACATAAAACATCCTAAAGCTCTAAGTCTCCCATGGGCTTCCTCTTGGTGCCGATGTAGCGTTGATGTTTCGCTCCTCGTGAAGTAGCTTGTACTCTAGCACTTTCTTCTCGCTTGCATAACATTGAGTTTCAAAGGTATCCCTCTTCTTTTTTGAATCCGGGATCTCTTCAAGTCTTCAAGATCAGTAGGCATGTCGGGATGGAGAAAGATAGGTACGCCACCTATAGCAGCAGTTCCATAATTCGGTAAAACAGTGAATGGCATCATGAGGTTTTGAGCTCGAGCTCGCACCCATTTGAGGTAAGGTTCCCAAGGAATGGAGTTCGGTGCCCCAAAGTCTTGGTATCGGTCTTCTTTACCATGCCCCAAGCATGTATAAACCTTCGTCGTAATTCGAGATCGTGATTGTAGTCGAACACAACATCTTGGAGAAGCATATCATGTGGACCATCTCTTGGCAAAACCAAACTGACGTAGAGCTAAAGAAGGGTTGTAAGTGATACCTCCCCTTATACCAAGTAGCGGTACATTAGGGAATTCTCCACAACGCTCAATGAATGTGAAGTCCTTTTGAGAGAAAAGACTCCAACGGATATCTGAATGAGAGAGTGACATCAATCTTTGAGACCATCTCAACCTTTGTTCATTCTTCAAAGCTGATGGAGGAAGGTGCGAAATAAACCACCTTGAAAGTAACGGTATACAACACATGAGAGTTCCTTGTCGCTTAGTAGTACGAGTGTGGAGAGAATGTAGGATGTCTCCAAGTAAAGTAGGCACTGGATTACGGGTAAGGAACAACTTAATGGCATTGATATCGATGTATTGATCCGAGTTAGGAAATAGAACCAAACCATAAATTAGCAAGGCCACAATGTTCTCAAATGCATGGAAACTCATAACTTTGAGGAATTCTCGGGCTTTCTTGATTAAGAACTTGGAAAGTAAACCCTTAACTCCACTTCTAGTTTCCCAATTGGCTTCAATGTCTGAGCGCTTAAGATGTAAAGCGGATGCAATGTCTTCGTACTTAGGACCCTTTTCCAAACCGGTGAATGGCATTTGGTCAAGAATAGGTATCCCAAGTAACTTAGAGAACTCTTCTAGGGTAGGAACCAACTGATAATCTAGAAATGTAAAGCAATGGTGCTTCGGATCAAAGAACTGGAATAGGACATGCATCATATCTTCTTCAAAACCGGAGATAACCAAGTCGAGTAGATAACCGTGTCTTTTGATGAACTGAGCATGGTCGGGAATTTCTGAAACCAATTCTTTGAGTTGAGAGGGATACCCAAGTTGATTCGGATAGTCTTTCTAGAAGCCATAATCCCTACAAAAGAGCAAAGATAAATCCTAGGTCCTTGAAATAGTTAGAAATGATATGCAATGCGGATGATGTCATGATGTCATGTTTAGCACACACAAACAATTCACACAATGAGCCTAGGGTTAAGGCTTGCATGAGGTATAGGTGATTACCCTACCAAAAGTTTGAGTTGGTTCATCCGTCCTATAATAGTAACCGGTTCTAGGAATCTCATATCAGATCTTTCTCGTAGGCGCTTATTTCAATCGACGGCCAAGTGGTCGATCGAAAATGTCCCAAAAGTCTAATCTCAATGAGCGTAGCATCGGTATCAACCAACCTCGGTCTACACCAAAGCCGCCATCTCACTACCTTCTAATGGCCAAGATGGGTCAATTAAGGTTCTAAAAGTTTAGTTAGCGCTTGATGACACCACGAAGCCAAATACTATCTTCAACTTGGGAATGAAGAGTATCGGGACAACCAAAGTGTCACGCTAACGTAGCCATCATGTTGACCGTTTAGTTATCGTCTAGCGGTCGCGATGATCTAATGCCACTTACCTAAAGGAAACCGGATCCGGTGTAGGATCCCCAACAATATAATACCCAAGCAACCCTTAAAGATAAAGCATACAAGTCAAACAAAAAGCAATAAAGGTTATCTAGAAATCCCTAAGGCAATTCTCTCTTTTAAGGGTGTTTCCCCAGTGGAGTCGCCAGTTCTATAATACGGTGAACTGACTTTGTAGGATTTTTGTATCCAAATGTGCGGATAGCAAGAGTCGCCACCGACTTTTATTTTATCCAATTAAGGGAAGGTAAAAGTAACAGAAAAAGACCTTCGTTAGATTCTGAGTTCGGGAGAATGGTTATGAAAAGGGAAGGTATTAGCACCCCTTTCCATCCGTAGTTATCTACGGGCTCTTAGTTGCTCTAGATCACTTTTTAAAATTGCTTTCTGTGTGTTTGACAAAGATGTTTTGAAAAGAGGCATTTCACTTTGACTTTGTAATGACTCATGTAGGAGTGTATACAAAGTGTTCGGAAATGTTTTTGTTGTTTTGAAAAGAATTTGAACTTTGAAAAAAAAGTGTGTGGTGTGAAAAGCATTTGTTTTAGAGCAAGCAACTAAGAGACTTATTTACCCACTCAGAATTGGTCGTTTTGTTGTACTTCTACATTCCTTTAGAATAGCGCTAGCCATACCATTAGTTAGTAGGTAGCTCCATTCGTTGGATGTAAGCGGGACATTCGAAGGGACATCGGATGGTCATTGAAGGCAACTTGTAGGAAGTATCCTAGCACAATCGAAGGGACTATCATCATTTTTCGTAGGCGACAATCGAGGGTCAAGATCATGTATTCGGAGGCGACATCGTGGGTCTTATGATCTTTGTATCGAAGGGGCTATGATGATTTGTTTGAAGGCAACGGTGCTAGAATACCTCTACGTTCGAGGGACATGACCATTTGAAATCGAAAGGCATCGAGAGAGAATTACCCTAAGGGGTGCGTGTGTGAAAGAAGTGTGTTGATTTCAGATTATGTTATCTTGAAGATTAGTGGGCTATGTCCAATTATTATCTTGCCATACACGCCTAATTACTAACAATTTATAGGGTGCGGAAAGTAAAATGCGGAATGTAAAAGCGAAAATGTAAAGGTGCGGAAAGATAAACCTACGCTATTACATGGCTTTGGGGCAGATACATAATTTAAACTACGGAAAAGTAAAATCCTAAATTAAACTATTACAACCCATATGCAATTACATTATTGAAAAATAAAATAAAAACGGAAGAATATAATCGGATCAACTGTGAAACAAGAGAAATCGGAAAATGCAATATGAATCGAATAAGAGAAAAAATGTTAGAAAAATGCAAATTTTAATATGGAAAAATTAATACATGCTGGAAATAAGATAAATATATTAAAATAATTTTTTGGGATTTTTTAGATGCAATTTAGTAATTTAAAATGAATTTATAATGATTTAAATGTTAAAATAAAAATAAAAATAAATATGCATGCAAAAAGAGATTTTTAAGTTTATTAAATTAAATAAAGACTTTTAGAATATAAATGCAAAATGAAAATATTTTTTGATGAATTTTTAATGCATAAATAAAATATGGAAATTAATTAAAATAGGATGGAAATATTAAAAATAAGAAAATATGGAAGAGTTTGCAAGTTTGGAAAAAGAAAATCAAAACCGGTGCCAATGAGGTTCGAACCCAGGTCATGAGAGAGCATCTTGGAACAGTGACAGCTTTTACCACTACGCCAGCTTGCGTTTGTTGTCATGGAATGGAAACAGGTGATCATGAGGCACACGCGTCGCTGTCTGGATCAGTCAAAGCACAATCAGCCTGGTGGGGTCCTCGCTGGATGGGTGAACGAATCAGAGAGCATGGAAACGCCACGCACGCGGTCAAGGGGTCAGCACCGGAGTCCACCATCGGAACCCTAACGCCGATCATCTTCTTCGGCCAGCCTTTTTTCGAAACCTGCAAAATAACGCGAATAAAAGGAAAAGGAAGACCTTGTCCACCTAAATTGGACCTTCTGAGTCCATTGATGGCATTAGTTTTGACTGAATCGGCCTGTACAGGCCGGTTCGAAGCTCACAGTCCAAAAAAACCTAACAATGGCATTACGCGATTCTAACGTCCAAACCTTGAACGATGGGATCTCATCCATGGAACCACATGATCACATTGCAAGCATTAGAATCAATTAAAACAGGCTGGTAATAAAAATACGAATTCAAGAAAAAATCAATTATGTATGCATGTATATGGTTCGATTCAGCATGTTTTAACCCATGGCATGAGTGTATACTTACTCAAACTTACCTCTTGAAGACAATGGAGTGGATGGTTTGGGCTGAAAAGGGCTGGAGAATAAAATTCGAATTTTCAAGAATTGAGAAAAATTTGGCAAGAGTTTGGGTTTGTTTTTAGGTTAGGGTTCGTGTGGTTTGCTGGCTATGATGCTTGATATTTATAGAGAGGATTGGAAGGGAAAAAAGGAATGGAAAAGATTTGATTTGGAGCATTCAATATTTTTCAAATAAAATCAATTTTCTTGAAAAAATTTGATTTCTTCTTCAATGCAAGATCAAGCACGAATTTGGCAAGTATATTGGGCTATCTTGGACTCCAAGGAACATATAAAATCAGCCCTTTTGGAAAAAAAAATATGATTTTCATATTTTATATAATTTAATTTTGAATTAAATGTTCTAAAATTCAAAATAAAATCAATAAAATAGAAAATTGCCATGGCCAAGCATTTATAGGTCAAAAATAATGTTATGAACAAGTTTGGATCAAAAGATTATAGGCCCATTTGGAAAATTTTGCAATTTGACCAATATGTCCTTTTGTGCAATTGTCCAAAATTCCCCAACTTCTGAATAGTGTATCTTGCTCAATTTTCCACATTTTTGAGTGTTCTTGGACTTTTTGGAAAGCACTAAGAGTCCTCTAAACAATGTCTTTAGTCTCATCTCAATTGGAGTTACCATGCTCAATATATCTTCAAAACAAAAAGTTGACTTTTTGTTGACTTTGAAAATGACCTGTAATGTTTTGAGCTATACCTCTCAAATGAAGCATTTTTTGGAAATTCTTGTGAGACATGAAGTTGTAGAGAATTGAATTTCCTTCAAAATGAGCTTTGGTGGGAAAATTTCTGAGAAAGTATGAGAAAGTTATGATCAGTCAAAGTTCAGTTGACTTTTCATCTAGAAACCCTAATTTAGAAAGTTTAACTTTTGAGCAAATCTTGAGTTTTCTTGATGAATCATGATCAACCCTTGATCAAATGATGAATGTTACTTCAAAATGAGGATGTTGACCAAAAATTAGAAGTTTTGACTGTATGTTGACCACAGTTGACTTTTTGTCCAATACACTCGATTTTCAACCATCTGAGCAATTGTCTGAGGAAACTTGACTTGTGAGGCTTGAAACTTGACATGGAGAATCTTTGAAGCATAGGAGGAGGCATGAAGACCATTGGAGATGTTGCAAATCCATCTTGACTTGATAGATACCAAACCCTAGTTTGGGTTGATTGTCTAGGAGAGAGTTTGTGTGATCAACTCTTGAGGAATCCTTGAGCATAGATGTATGAAATCTTTTGAGAAGATGGAGGGAAAATTTTGGGGTATGACAACGCCCAGTGGGACAGTCATTGGTCGTTACAAATTCAAAACAAAATAAAGATTGTAAAGACATAATCATTATAAAAGTTCTTTCTGAGTGTTAAGTTCGTTGTTATATGAACCTTAGAAGTGGTAGAATAACTAATAACAACCAACCCTTACCCAGAAGAAAACGTAATAATAGGATGTCTAATCCAAACAATCAACAAGGGGAACAAAATGCCCCACATGGAACAGGCACTAACGCGTCCGTTTCGACGGGTACGTCTAGCGCGATCCCTTCGAACGCACAGTCTGTTGCCTCTTCTGCCAGTAATGTAGCCACGAATGGAACAAGTGGCATGTCAACTAATAATTCGATCCTAGGGAATACAGGAACCACTGGGTATCCTGGGGGATTTGTCCCACCATCAGGGACACAAACCCATTTCGCCACCCCACCACCAACTAGACCACCCAGTTTCGATGGTAATAGACCCAGAAATCCCTCTTATGGGATGCCAACATCTTTTATGGCAGGTTTGCACACTTCGACATCGAATACATCACCATATTTAGGGTCTAGATCTGGGGGTAATAAATTCCTGACAAATAACCAAGGGTCAGTAGGTTATAGTACATTGCCTATCCTAACCACAGAAAACCAGATGGCTTTTAGGCAATTAATGGATGATAGTAACCATAATATGATAGGAGTGTTAGCACAGACTATGCAAGAGATCTTCGCCCCAATAGTACAAAATGTAACTGTGACAAACAGAGAAAACGCGGATAATATGAGTCGAATAGCAGATTTCTTTGCTCCACCAGAAAGGCATAGACAGAACCAGGCGGTGGTTCGAGCAAACGTACCTATCATAGAAAAAATTGCTGATGACCCACCCTATAGACCAACCAGAGAGGGGGTTAATTTGGGGGCAAGGGCACAAAGGTTAGATGCCCCAGTGATTCGAGAAGAATCACAAAGGGGATTTATAGAACCAGCAGTAGGGATCGAAAGGTTAGATGCCCCAGCGATTCGAGAGGAACCACAAAGGGGAGTTATGGAACCAGGGGCAAGGGTCGAAAGGCTAGAAGTCCCAGTGTTTCGAGAAGAACAACCTAGAGGAGTTGTCATGGTGGGTCGAAACCAAGATGCTGATGCAGTCGTTCATAGAATTCGAAACGACAACATCTTGGCAGAAAATAATCTAACCACCATGATAGAAAGGATTATGGCCCAAAACGGTCTCAATACAGGGATTAGAAGGCCAAATTATGCCTCTCTTATAGCAGACTATGTAATGCACACTGATTTACCAAGGGGATATAAGATCCCTAAGTTTACAAAGTTTGTTGGAGATACCAATGAATCAACAGTCGAACACATAGCCAGGTATCTAACCGAAGCAGGAGACATAGCAAATAATGAGAACCTTAGGATTAAATACTTCCCAAGTTCCCTGACCAAGAATGCTTTTACATGGTTCACCACACTGCCTCTTGGGTCCATAGATACTTGGACCCTCTTAGAGAGATTATTCCATGAACAGTTCTACATGGGACAATCTAAAATAAGTCTAAAGGAACTAGCCAGTGTCAAGAGGAAATTTACTGAACCAATAGATGATTATCTGAATAGGTTCAGACTCTTGAAATCTAGATGTTTCACAGTAGTTCCTAAACATGAGCTAGTCGAAATGGCCGCTGATGGCCTGGACTATTCTATACGAAAGAAATTAGACACACAATACTTGAGGGACATGGCTCAATTAGCAGATAGGGTTCGACAGGTCGAAAGGTTGAAAGCCGAAAAGGCCAGGGCTTTTAGAAGTAATAAGAAAGAAAGAATTTCCTATGTCGAAACTGAGGAAGGTGAAGACTATCCTGAATTCGAAGAGGTCGAAATTGATCTCGCTGAATTGAAACAGGCTCCACCTTACTCTTGTAAGCTATTAGTTCCCACAAAAGGGAAAGAAATTGTTGAAAATGAAAAAAGTGACAAATTCCCAAAGAAGGTTTATACCTTCGATGTCACAAAGTGTGACGAGATTTTTGATCTGCTTGTCAAAGACGGCCAACTAATTGTGCCATCGAATGTCAAAATACCTCCTTTAGATCAAAGAAAGAAAAGAGGATTTTGTAAATATCATAGTTTCCTAGGCCACAAAACCTCACAGTGTTTTCTTTTCAGGGATCTGATTCAAAATGCAATTAAGGATGGCAGATTGAAATTTGCTGACAAACCAAAAATGAAAGTAGATGAATACCCTTTGGATGTTGCAGACACCAATTACTCCGAGCCTGTATGCATTGGAGAAATCAATATGGTGGAAGCAGATCAAGATGACACTCCATTAGGAGAAAAAAGTACTGAGAACAAAAACTGTGTGTTAGTCGAAGTCAACAAGGGGGTCACTAAGGACGTCCACAAGCAACTAGAGGCTTCAATCGAAGCAGTGCCTTTGGTTGTTTCGAAAGAGATCCAGGCTACTGAAGGCCAGGAGAACCAACAATAAGGATTGACACAGGTTACTGAAGGCCTGAGGCTAAAATTGGAGAAAGTCCAGATTACAAAGCCAACTCTCCCTCAGAAAGAAGTCTGGGATACCTTAGAAGAACCCAGTGGAAAGTTCGACTATCTGGTGAAGTACTCTGCTCTAGAAAGTTCGAAAATCCCAATCGAAGACGTCAAACCTTCAGGATGGGGAGACGATGACCAAAAGGGGGAGGATGCAGATGTCAACATTCCTCAGAAAGAAGTCTGGGATACCTTAGGGGAACCCAGTGGAAAGTTCGACTACCTGGTGAAATACTCTGCTCCAGAAAGTTTGAAAATCCCAATCGAAGATGTCAAACCTACAGGATGGGGAGACGATGACCAAAAGGGGGAGGATGTTGATGTTAACATGGTGGATATGGAGAGACCTCGTTCAGAAATGGAGGAGATGAAAAGATATTTGGAGAAAGAGAAGTACAAGATGGAGGATGGTTATGCTGTGGATACTAGCCTTAAAGATTACCTCATGTTGTGCCACAAAGGAAATGCTGAAATGATACTATGTCCCAGATGCAGCATCATCTGCAACCAGAGAATCGCTGCGGACTTCGAGAGGAAGCAAAGGGCTCGAACTGGCATCAACTGGCGCCAAGACAACCAGTTATTCAGATGTTACCCTAGAGCTGGAGAGAGTTTATTAGAGTTTTTAGTTCGCTGTCACAAAGGGGCAACCAAAGGCCTAATATGCCCAAGGTGCTCTGCAGCGCGTATGATCAGAACATGGATGGAGCTTTCGAAACCATTCCTTTCGCCCCATGCTGGAACCACAAAGAAGCTGGTCAGATGAGTCAACATTTCGAGGGTAACCACACTCAACGAAAGCCTGACAGCCCCTATCCTAAAGGTGCTCGAAGGGTGACGTTCAAAATCCCTACTGAAGTACCAACAGACAAATGGCTGCAAGTCAGAGCTAACAAGGGGAAGGATAAATGGAGAAGCAATCAACAAAACGCACGTCACGCCATGACATATAGAAGGCAATTCAACACTGCAAAGAGGGAAGAATTGAGACTAGATAATTACAAAGGCAAAAACCCCATGTCCAGATCACAATGGCGAAGACAACAGAGAATTCGAAAGGCTGAAAGGGAAGCTGTGGCAGATAAAAAAAGCAACTTCGATAAAAAACCAAGGAGAATCAAGCACCAACAAACCAAAATCAAATAATCAACCTGAGGACAAACCCCCAGTTAGTAGGAGACTCTTCTCTGAAACACAACAAGATGAATCGAAGGAGTACACTCCAAGTCCAGAAGAAGACGAGGATATGCTAACAGACAACTTCGAATCAGAGGGAGAGTCTTCACTTAACATTAATTGCAACGTGGTATCTGTACTACCTTCTGAGTTTGGACAGGAAACCGAAATCGAAGAGCATGAGGAGGATGATACCATAGATTTTTGATGAAGCACAGACCAGTATGCTACTACGTGATGGATAACAGCGCGGTCGAAGAGCAGAATGCGTTCTTCGAACACCCAGAGCCAGCCATGAAGAGTCATCTGAAGCCATTGTTCATTCGAGCAAAGGTTGGTGCCCATGGCGTGAATAAAGTCTTGGTGGATGGAGGCACTGTAGTCAATCTAATGCCCCACTTCATGCTGAAAAAATTAAGAATACAAGATGGTGACATCAAACCACACAACATGGTTCTATCCAACTATGAAGGGAAAGTAGGTCAAACATTGGGGGTAGTTCAACTAGATTTGACGGTAAGATCGAGCTGCAGTCCCACCATGTTCATGGTGATCGAAGCCAAGGCCAACTATAACTTGTTGCTGGGAAGAGAGTGGATCCATGGCGTAGGAGCAGTTCCTTCGTCAATGCATCAGAGGTTGGTTTTATGGAGAGAAGATGGGATTGTGGAGAATATCGAAGCGGACCAGAGTTATTTTATGACAGCGGTTAACTTAGTCAATAAAAGGAATTATGACAAGTACCTAGCCAGAATAGCCCCTTGTACCCCAAGCGACGAAATAAACGAAACCAGGAATGCACACTATTATATGACCCTTCGCCATGATGGCATGTACAGGGATAGGAAGATAATTAAAGGAGACGAAGGAGTCGAAGGCACTTCGCAGAGACGGCCAGCAGGCTGGGAGTTCGACAACCTTGCTCATGACTGAGTCCTCCTTCTTCGAAAGGATTTCGGCCTATATGGCTGAGAACGAATGGAAAGCGGCCTCAGAGAATGAAATAGATAATATGGCTGAAGTAAACGAAATAGAGGGGAATGGTTCGAAAGACTCACCCTTTGAAGAACACAGAATAGATCAAAGGCTAGATGCCATCTATGATAAAGAACCCCTAGGCTTCGAGAAGGACCCCACAAACTCAGGTGCCAAAATGTTAGCATAGGATCCACTCGAAGAGGTAAATTTGGGGGATGACAATACAAAAAGAATAACTTACATAAGCGCAAAAGTCGACCCAAGCTTCAAGCAGGAGGTGATCGAAGTTCTCAAGAGAAACAAAGACTGCTTTGCATGGGACTGTGACGAAATTCCTGGTTTGAAGAGAGAGTTAGTGGAGCACAGACTTCCAATTAAGGATGGCAAGAAGCCCATCAAACAAACTCCTAGAAGATTCGCGCCAACAGTTCTCACAAAGATTAAAGATGAAGTCGAAAGGTTGCTGCGCTGCAAATTCATCAGAACCACAAGGTATGTCGAATGGTTAGCAAATATAGTACCTGTTATTAAGAAAAATGACTCTCTGAGAATTTGCATAGATTTTAGGGATTTAAATACTGCTACCCCTAAAGATGAGTATTCCATGCCTGTGGCAGAAATGTTGATAGACTCTGCTACAGGATTCGAATACCTAAGTATGCTAGATGGATACTTTGGATATAATCAGATTTTCATTGCTGAAGAAGATGTTGCTAAGACAGCATTTCGTTGCCCAGGAGCCTTAGGCACCTACGAATGGGTAGTGATGCCTTTTGGTTTAAAAAATGCCGGGGCAACTTACCAAAGAGCAATGAATTCAATTTTCCATGATTTTATTGAGACATTTATGCAGGTGTATATTGATGATATAGTCATCAAATCCATACAGAAACCCATTTGCATCATTTGAGCCAATCATTCGAAAGAATGAGAAAACATGGCTTAAAAATGAACCCCCTTAAATGTGCATTTTTCGTGCAGGCTAGAGATTTCCTTGGCTTTGTGGTTCATAAAAAAGGAATCGAAATCAACCAGAATAAGACCAAAGCCATTATGGAGACGAAAGCACCCACATCAAAAAGGGAGCTGCAATCTTTGCTAGGGAAGATTAACTTTCTCAGAAGATTCATTTCGAATCTAAGTGGAAGAACCCAAGCTTTCTCTCCACTACTTCGCTTAAAGCAAGGCCAAGCCTTCGAGTGGGACGAAGCACATCAGGAGGCATTTGACAAGATAAAAAGATATCTCTCTCAGCCTCCTATCTTGTCTCCACCTTCATGGGGAAAACCCATGAGATTGTACATATCCGCCTCTGAAGTTAGTATAGGTAGTATGTTAGCACAAGAAGATATATGGTTCGAAGTGGAGTAATTAAGTTCGAAATGAAACCAGAGTAGTATTCGTTGGAATAAAGTGAATGTCACAGCTCAGAATGGAAGAGATGGTTCTTCGAATGGATATGTCAAAGCTCAGAGCTTCGAGTGGCAGTGGTGAAGATATATCTAAAAAAAGCCTCGAATTGGTAACGAGACTGTGTCTGTGAAATGAGTTCGAAGCAAAGATTGTTAAGGCATTTGAAATTCAAACGCGCGCGGGATGATTGGAATTCAAATATACATGTGCTAGAACGGTTCGAAGACGCATGGAAGCTAGAGAAGAGCAGTATTCTGCATGTTCTGAACGTGGCGGAATCTTATAAGTCAGACTGTTATGGTCGAAGTAGTATAAATAGAAGTCTTAGTGTTAGGATTTCGTGTGTCATATCTATTGTACAAAATTCAGTAAACATTCAAAATACCACATGGCTAGGGAAACGAATGCTCGAACAATGTACATCTGATAACACCAAACCTTTATAATTCAGTGAAACTCTTTATCTTTTCCAGTTTATCTTCCATTTTCGCATCAGTGTCTTTTAAATACTTTTACATTCAAAGTCATTTCACTATTTCTTGTATTTAACGTTTTCTTCTATTCGAAATCCTTTACATTTCAGAAACTCTTTTACATATTTTATGCCTTTATATTCATGTTTTTACATTAAAATCTTTACATTCATGTCCTTACATATTTTATGCCTTTATATTCATGTTTTTACATTAAAATCTTTACATTCAAAGTCATTTACGTATTCCTGCATTTAAACATTTCGGTGCAAATCGAATCTTTATTCATTCAAACCAGTTTTGTATTTCTTTACTTGATTGTAACACCCCAAATCTACCCAAGGTTTTATATACAAAAATCAGAGTAATTGAAAATTTCATCAATTAAATACTGAGGCGTCACACCATCAAAATCAAATCACTTAAAACAGTTTGCTTTAAAGTATAAATCTCGGATACATAGCATCACCGGAAAACATAAATTGATTCAAAACCTCAAAACATCTTCTTCAGTAAACTTCCTTAATAAATCATATTTTCATAAAGTATGATTCTTATTTACAAAGGAAAAACAACAAAAGAACAACAACAAGACAACATAAATATTCCCCCTGAGTGCTACGTATCAGAGCGACACCGACTCGACTAACAGCAGCTATAAACTCCATCTTCAAAACCTGCACGTTACCAATATATAGGTAACGGCAAAACAAGTAAAGGGTGAGATACTCCAAAACATATAATTAAAGGCATGATAAATATATATATATATATATATATATATATATATATATATATATATATATATATAGTGTCGGAATTATAAAGGGTATAGATTAATAAGTGTAATTCCAACACATAATCAAAACTCACTTACTTCACTAGTCATCCTATTGTGTATAATCTACACTTTATCACCCTAACCTCATCGGCATAAACGTCACAACAACACATAAACTTCCATCACCACAAAATCGTCACGGGTTAATACATCGCTAGTTAACACGACAATCATAAACAACAACATTAAAAAATGCTAACAACATGAGCAACATAAACAATCATCACAATTTGGCTAAAGCCCATCATCGCTTGGCATAAAAGCCCATTGCTTGGCATAAAAGCCCATCATCACAAACATCATCACAAACATCCTATTTACATTAAGCATTTCATCAAGTTAAATCATCGCAAAACTCATCATTTATATTCATCGCATAGTTATCATGAAATTATCAATTCATATTCATTTCATGTTCATCATAAAGATCATCACCAAACGAAGCATCATATATCATCGCAATCCAACATCATTCATCAATTAAAAACTCAACGCCAAACAACTCAAACATAAACATAACCGACTCCATGAGACACGACTATGTTATGCATGTGGTACCCTTCACTTTGTCTGTAATTAGGGACACTTGGCATAAAGCCGATCTTCGCTTTTGGCATAAAAGCCATCATCGCTTGGCATAAAAGCCTCTTCGCTTGGCATAAAAGCCCTCTTCGCTTATGCAATGTATGTGACTCGACAATAAAATAACACAACACAAACACACCATCATCGCTCGTCAAAATTGGCATAAAGCCCACATCGCTATAATTTATCCACATACAGATAAATATATCATCGCATCACATTTGCATTATGCAAAACATCACTAATAATTCATCATCATCAAAATCATGCATTCACAAATCGGAAGCATTTATTAATTGCATCAATATAATCATCACATTATCATGTACAAAGACATATAACCTCGCATCGCATAATCAACAAGTATTTACTAACTGATATGTCGTCTCAAAGATTATGTTTAATCACCCCACCTCATTATCGATTCGTTCACTAACTCCTAAATACGGAGAAATAGTTAAACACCTATCATCGTCGCAAAAGCCATCCTAATAATCGCCATTACTCCTAATAGTCAACATCGCAATAGGATTGTCCATATGGGTCTTAAATCCACTAAAACGAAATCCGATTCAATTAAACCGTAGTTAAGCCTATTTTTGGTCATTCCGTAAAAACTCGCATCTTCTAAAAGCTAACTTCACCACTAAGTTCTACACGTCAAACTTAGCTAGCACGTCAATTTTCGTTGAATTCGGAGCAACTTGCTCCGTCGTCGAATTTATCGAAATCGAAAAATCGGAACACAAATGGGTCCCAAAGGAAACGCGAAAAATCAGAATTTTGGAGGCTACAGGAGCATCAACACGGGCCCCCGTGTGCATCAACACGGCCCGTGTTGAAAAGCCATCAGAAACACAAAAAAAACACCATGACAGTGAATCAACATGGGTGCCCATGTGCATCAACACGGCCCGTGTTGATTGGCCTGCATAACCAAAAATTTCTCTACAAGAGGGAAACACGGCCGTGTTAATCAACACGGTCCGTGTTGATGGACCTGCGTGAAAACTTCATCTTTTTCATTCCCAAATGAGATTCCTAACGGTTCGATTCGTTCTAATGATCATCAAAACCCATAATCCATACTCCTATTCCAACTCTTCTAATTTATTTCATTCAACAACCAACCAATCCTATAATCCCATTATCAATTTTCCCCAAATTCAAAATACAACTATCAAAACCTAATCATATGAGATAGAGAAATCAAACCCCTTACCTCTAGCTTGGTTGATTGCAAGATGCTCCATCAAAGCCCCAACCTCATGCTTGTTCTTGCTCTCTCTTTCCTCTCCTTCTTCTTCTTCCCCAAAACCCTCTCTTTTCTCTCCCAAGTTTCTATTCTTGGTGTGCTTGGAAAATGGAAAGAAAAACAAAGGAAAGGGTTTTTATAATGGTATTTCCTTACTAGCTTCCTCTCTATGTTTGCTTGGTGTAGGAGAATGGAAGGAAAAGGGAAAGAAAATAGTTTATAAAGGTATTTCTACTAGTAAACCAAGGGTGAAAACCCAACTCTCATCAATTAATCCTCACACCCCTAACCAATTCTTATAATTCAACATATTAACATTATCTACTAATATTATTTATTCAATCCATTAAAACAATTTCGGGGAATTAAACATCGGATCCGAATAATATTTTACCGAACCGAACGAAATAAAACCCGGACCGAACCCAACGTCGCCAGATAAATTAATAGATATATTAATTAATATGAATATTCTCGTCGCAAGATAAATATCGATCGGTAAATTCGAAAATATTAATATAATATAATATTAATTAAAAACGGGCGTTACAACTCTCCCCCACTTATAAACTTTTCGTCCTCGAAATTCGACCAAAACGAACTAATCGGACATGTCTACGCATTCGTCCACTCAATCCTCGCGTTAATTAAACAACATATAAAATACACCAATCACAAGAGCATCTCCCTGACCACAACGTCTAGACAAGAACAACCATGCCGAGATGCAAAGCCCATACAATGCACTCGACACCCAACTAACAATCTAACAACCAAACAAGTCGCCGACACACCGGTTCACTCGAGAACCAAACAAACCAGATCGCTACTATCCTAACATCTCAACCATGGAATTAGTCATACACTCGAACCGACACCTCGGAAACGAGTCACCAAAGATAGGAACATAAAGTCCTACAACACAACACTGACACCATCGCCAAATCGAAAACAACAAAATGGTTATACAAACCAAAACTGAAACAATCAAAAAAGGATAAAATCACGCGTGCTACGCAAACACGAAAAGATGCCTTCACTCACGCATAAGCATGAACTCAAGAATCACACTCGCAGTAACCGCTCTCATTCTAGAAGTCACAAGGTCACATCATCCTTGTAGATTACCAATGTACAACCCTTGAACAATAACAAGTTACACAAACGTAACAGAACAGCGATACACCACTCATTCTAGGGCTTATACTGACGACTTGCGACTATACTCACTAGTCCAAATCCAACAATCTCGCATACTCACTAACAATTCAATGCTCAAACTCTAAACCATGGTGCTTCACTTCTATGCATAAGATGCCAACCGTAAAACAACTTGGTTAAACCTCAACTTTACAATCACTCAAAATGGATACGTTCAAGCGTACACCTATCAGGACACCTCGCAACATCAGCTTCATCAACTCGAAGAATCATTCTTACATTCTCGATTGATTAACGTCCATTGGCCCTCTAAATACACGACATAGATTGACCTTTTCAAATATTGTCCAACTATTCACTTGTGAAACTTCGACGTATACACTTGACTTCAACGAAGTCGTCCCTTATAACAATTCAATTCCCAAAGTTGTATCAAGTAATCACCATACTCGCACCGTCGCAACGATCAATACATAGGTTTCTTATTCGAACCACCTTCGTAATTCTCAATCCTTCAAAGTGGTAACTTAGACCAAAACACTTTATCAAGAACTCAACCCATCAACGTCATCTCATACTCCTGACTTACAACTCAGGTCGGACTTAGAACCATAACATCAATTTCTATGGAATTCAATCATGAACACCGTCGCGACCGACTTTAGTCACAAACAGAACATCCTCCTTTATAAAACATCAATCATCTTAAGGTATCTGTGGCTACCAACCCGTCACAAAATTCTTTACCGTCAAGACTTATCTTAGTCGTAATCTAATAATCCACCGCGACTATTAGTATCCGACGAAATCCATATGTTAGTGGTGGAAAAATCCTTAATAACCTTTTGAGCTTAATCTCAACAAGCGTCTCAAAACAAACATGCAACATTCTTCAAAATAATAAATCCCAAATCTAATATTCTTGGGTTATCCTCAATATCAACTTACTAAACTCAACAACAGACGAAGTCTCTTTATAGATCGTACCCAACTTGAATTATCTTCAACAATTCCAATCTCCTCATCGCTAACATCTGCACCTAAAAGGTTTCAATGAGCACAACCGCATCAAACTCTAACTCACGCGTCCGACAATTTTCCTTAAGAGAATCAAATCATTCCAAGGTAGCAATACACTTGTCCAACTCTATGCCGAAATACATCTTAAGTCCAAAATGAAATATCACAATACACCGCACAAGGTTCTCCAACACAAAACAAAACCAAAGTCAAAGCATTCGCTAAACTTTCCACTAGCTCGAACAAATTCGCTTCCCATTGCGAAGTCCCAATAGCGACTCAACCATCTCGAGTCAAAGTACTCAAGATCAATACCATCTTATAAAAAAAAACATCTTCCATCAAACTCACAAAGCTAACCATCCAAAACAAAAGAACTTCCAAGCTCTGAAATAACTCCCTTGAAGTCTTTTGCAAGATACAAAACAAATCTTCGCGGAACTGTCCAAATTATCACCGTCTAAGTTGCTTACTTAAAGCACTCTCTCCTAACCGTTCAAAATTCTATCTTTAGATTACTCGACATACACCAGTCTAACTTCACTACCAACAATGCAAAGCTTGGATGCTTGCTACGATTCCTTAACTTTATGTGAACCAAATAATATCCATGAACACGAAATAACTCTTACAGCTACTCATGAGAGTATTGTCTGAACATCCCAAAATTATACCTGACGCATCAGTCACACTAATGACATCAACCAACACTCGCCAGAACTATACACTATCTTGTAAAGCATTGTCTAAACATCTTCACCCATCACACTAACCCGTAGACAGCCAGACTTCACATCGACCTCTCTAAACACCTAAACTCCAAATGACCGATCGATCCAACATCAGTCCTTGGAAGTAGATACTTGTCATCAACATTCACGTCGTTCCCTGACTACCACTGACACACCAACTCGGGCAACCTTTGCTCTTCTCGAACACCACAACAGTAGCACTCCATGGCGACCCGCTCAAATAAACAAACTCTGCTCCAACTAATCCTCAAGTTGACTCTTCAACTCCAATTCAGAACCAACATCCCTTAAGGATACTTCGAATCACAACTAGTTTCAAAACCTAGATCCATCAAAACTTCACTTCGCACTACGGCGGTAACTCACTCACATCTTCACAACATGCTTCGGAAGAATCACAACAAGAAGCTCGCTTTCCAAAATCTTGTTTCTCATCAAAATCCAAATTCTCTCATCACTCAAGTAACCATGCACCTCCTTGTGCAAACACATCTGCTTCACATACTATTAAGCTGGCAAGACAAATTCATCCCAACCAACACAATTCCCGACTACTATCAACAAGAGATTAAGGATGATCAGTCCCTCAATTTGTCAATAGACAGTCGACAATCATGATGGTGACATAAACCATCTCTACCAACTACAACAGCGTCTTCAAACTTACACTTCAAGTTACCGAAGCGTAACACTACTTGAGGCTCCATCCTAAACCACAAGCGCCACCAAGAAGTAAAACTTCTCCCCCACTTGTTTTAAACTCATCTCTGTAGACAAACAATTTGAAACAAACCAGTACCGACAGTGTTTCACACACATGTCGCATACAACAGGATTAAACACACTAATAACTTGGTCGACAGACCGACCTGCTCTGATACCACTAATGTAACACCCCAAATCTACCCAAGGTTTTATATACAAAAATCAGAGTAATTTAAAATTTCATCAATTAAATACTGAGGCGTCACACCATCAAAATCAAATCACTTTAAACAGATTGCTTTAAAGTATAAATCTCGGATACATAGCATCGCCGGAAAACATAAATTGATTCAAAACCTCAAAACATCTTCTTCAGTAAACTTCCTTAATAAATCATATTTTCATAAAGTATGATTCTTATTTACAAAGGAAAAACAACAAAAGAACAACAACAAGACAACATAAATATTCCCCCCGAGTGCTACGTATCGAGCGACACAGACTAACTAGACTATAAACTCCATCTTCAAAACACACGTTACCAATATATAGGTAGCAACAAGTAAAGGTGAGATACTCCAAAACATATAATTAAAGGCATGATATATATATATATATATATATATATATATATATATATATATATATATATATATATATATAGTGTCGGAATTATAAAGGGTATAGATTAATAAGTGCAATTCCAACACATAATCAAAACTCACTTACTTCACTAGTCATCCTATTGTGTATAATCTACACTTTATCACCCTAACCTCATCGGCATAAACGTCACAACAACACATAAACTTCCATCACCACAAAATCGTCACGGGTTAATACATCGCTAGTTAACACGACAATCATAAACAACAACATTAAACAATGCTAACAACATGAGCAACATAAACAATCATCACAATTTGGCTAAAGCCCATCATCACTTGGCATAAAAGCCCATCGCTTGGCATAAAAGCCCATCATCACAAACATCATCACAAACATCCTATTTACATTAAGCATTTCATCAAGTTAAATCATCGCAAAACTCATCATTTATATTCATCGCATAGTTATCATGAAATTATCAATTCATATTCATTTCATGTTCATCATAAAGATCATCACCAAACGAAGCATCATATATCATCGCAATCCAACATCATTCATCAATTAAAAACTCAACGCCAAACAACTCAAACATAAACATAACCGACTCCATGAGACACGACTATGTTATGCATGTGGTACCCTTCGCTTTGTCCGTAATTAGGGACACTTGGCATAAAGCCGATCTTCGCTTTTGGCATAAAAGCCATCATCGCTTGGCATAAAAGCCTCTTCGCTTGGCATAAAAGCCCTCTTCGCTTATGCAATGTATGTGACTCGACAATAAAACAACACAACACAAACACACCATCATCGCTCGTCAAAATTGGCATAAAGCCCACATCGCTATAATTTATCCACATACAGATAAATATATCATCGCATCACATTTGCATTATGCAAAACATCACTAATAATTCATCATCGTCAAAATCATGCATTCACAAATCGGAAGCATTTATTAATTGCATCAATATAATCATCACATTATCATGTACAAAGACATATAACCTCGCATCGCATAATCAACAAGTATTTACTAACTGATACGTCGTCGCAAAGATTATGTTTAATCACCCCACCTCATTATCGATTCGTTCACTAACTCCTAAATACGGAGAAATAATTAAACACCTATCATCATTGCAAAAGCCATCCCTAATAACCGCCATTACTCCTAATCGTCAACATCGCAATCGGATTGTCCATATGGGTCTTAAATCCACTAAAACGAAATCCGATTCAATTAAACCGTAGTTAAGCCTATTTCGGGTCATTCCGTAAAAACTCGCAACTTCTAAAAGCTAACTTCACCACTAAGTTCTACACGTCAAACTTAGCTAGCACGTCAATTTTCGTTGAATTCGGAGCAACTTGCTCCGTCGTCGAATTTATCGAAATCGGAAAATCGGAACACAAACGGGTCCCAAAGGAAACACGAAAAATCAGAATTTTGGAGGCTATAGGAGCATCAACACGGGCCCCCGTGTGCATCAACACGGCCCGTGTTGAAAAGCCATCAGAAACACGGAAAAAACACCATGACAGTGAATCAACACGGGTGCCCTTGTGCATCAACACGGCCCGTGTTGATTGGCTTGCCTAACCAAAAATTTCTCTACAAGAGGGAAACACGGTCGTGTTAATCAACACGGCCCGTGTTGATGGACCTGTGTGAAAAATTCATCTTTTTCATTCCCAAGCGAGATTCCTAACGGTTCGATTCGTTCTAATGATCATCAAAACCCATAATCCATACTCCTATTCCAACTCTTCTAATCTATTTCATTCAACAACCAACCAATCCTATAATCCCATTATCAATTTTCCCCAAATTCAAAATACAAATATCAAAACCTAATCATATGAGATAGAAATCAAACCCTTACCTCTAGCTTGGTTGATTGCAAGATGCTCCATCAAAGCCCCAACCTCATGCTTGTTCTTGCTCTCTCCTTCTTCTTCTTCCCCAAAACCCTCTTTTTCTCTCCCAAGTTTCTATTCTTGGTGTGCTTGGAAAATGGAAAGAAAAACAAAGGAAAGGGTTTTTATAATGGTATTTCCTTACTAGCTTCCTCTCTATGTTTGCTTGGTGTAGGAGAATGGAAGGAAAAGGTAAAGAAAATAGTTTATAAAGGTATTTCTACTAGTAAACCAAGGGTGAAAACCCAACTCTCATCAATTAATCCTCACACCCCTAACCAACTCTTATAATTCAACATATTAACATTATCTACTAATATTATTTATTCAATCCATTAAAACAATTTCGGGGAATTAAACATCGGATCCGAATAATATTTTACCGAACCGAACGGAATAAAACCCGGACCGAACCCAACGTCGCCAGATAAATTAATAGATATATTAATTAATATGAATATTCTCGTCGCAAGATAAATATCGATCGGTAAATTCGAAATTATTAATATAATATAATATTAATTAAAAACGGGCGTTACATTGATCATGTCATTAAGTTCGTTAACATTGTAATCAAAGTGAATTAAACATCTATAAAACACTCTAACTACAAGTCCTAACAATGCATACCAGTTTTGTTATTAGATTCATCCAAACGACCAATACCCCATAGGATCAATCTAGTCGATCCTGCAAGTTACCAGAGAGATTGAATAATAGTCATTAAGATTATTCGATAGTTTGGAGGACTAGCGGTTGTTTTACCAATCCGTAAACACTGTCAAAGTTTTTTTTGTTGTTGTTTGTTTTGTTTTCCCCAACAGGTAAAAATTACTTCTAAACAAAAGGTCAAAGATTAATACCCGAAACAAGACAGGAAACCTATCTGAACGACCGTGACAATAGGTCCAGGATTAATACCCGAAGCAAGACGGGAAGCCCTATTTGAAAGACCATACAAATCTTTTCCAAATGGAAGGTCCAGGATTAATACCCGAAGCAAGACGGGAAACCCTATCTGGAAGACCATACGAATCTTTTCCAAATGGAAGGTCCAGGATTAATACCTGAAGCAAGACGGGAAACCCTATCTGAAAGACCATACGAGTTGTCTTCCGATAATAGGCACTTGATTAACACCCGAAGCAAGACGGGAAAACTATTCACATTCTGCCAACTACTTGCCTTAGAATAATCAGGACGAAGACTTATTATGGCTCTCTCTTAATATCAATGGCAACTACAGAGTCTGGCGTACGACTCAGTTTCCCTGGATGGCATCTTAAGCCCATCTCCGACTACTTGTCGACCTCTCTCCACTTTTAGAATGCTGCATATTTGGTTAAAAACCAATACAAACCAATTACTTCATTCAAAGGCGAGTGTGGAAGTCTAACGTATGACTCAACATCATCTTCCCCAGATGGCATCTTAAGCCCATCTCCATGCTTTCTTCTTATTTTCAAGAAAACCTGCAGAGTCTAACATACGACTCGTTCCCCAGCATCAGGCTCTCCGGATGGCATCTTAAGCCCATCTCCGACGATTCTCCTATTCATGCGACGTTCTTGAGTCTAAAGTACGACTCATTCCCCCAGTAAAATCGACAATTTCTCCAAATGGCATCAGTAAGCCCATTCCTGTACATCATCAATCAACCGCGAGTGCAAATTTTCAGGTGTACTCGAGTGTTCAATCATCTTCTACCTTCAGGTCACGAAAGGCAAGCATGCCAATCTAACCCTTCCAGTAAAAGAATATTGAACAGGGGCAGCTTTTGTAACGCCCTGTTTTAATTAATAATATATTATATTAATATTTTCGAATTACCGATCAATATTTATTTTGCGACGAGAATATTTGTGTTAATTAATATATTTATTAATTTATCGGGCGACGTTTCGTTCGGTTCGGTAAATAATATTCGGATCCGATGTTTAATTCCCCGGAATTATTTTAATTGATTGAATTAATTATATTAATAAATTAGGAGTGTGAAGATTAATTGGGAGGAATTGGGTTTACACCTTAATTTACTAGTAAGGTTATGATAAAACCACTTTCCTCATTTTCTTTCCATCCAAACACTTTCCTTGTTTTTCTTCCAACCTAACACACCAAAACCAAACAAGAGCATGTGAGGAAGCTAGTAGAAATAACTTATAAAAGATATTTTTCCTCATTTCTTCCCATTTGAAAAAACAAAGCCAAGAATAGAAACTTGGGAGAGAAAAGAGAGGGTTTTGAGAGAAGAAGAACAAGAGGAGAAGATGAGGAAGATCTTGAGCAAGAGCTTGAGGTTGGGTTGTTGGAGCATCTTGAATCATCCAAGCTAGAGGTAAGGGGTTTGATTTCTCTATCTCATATGATTAGGTTTTGATAGTTGTATTTTGAATTGGGGAAAAATTGATAATGGAGTTATAGGGTTTGGTTGATTGTTGATGGAAATAAATTAGAAGAGTTGGATTTGTTGTAGAGATTTTGGGTGTTGTTATTAGTGTTGTAGTGTTTGAATTATAGAATGAAAAATAGGAATGAAAATGGAAATGAAAATTGAAAAGAAAAACATAACAGTATAAGAAAAACCATACAAAAAAATGATGTATAGTATACAAAAAAAAATTGCAGGGAATAAAAATACAACTTTTAATTATATAATATATTTTACCATTAAAAAAAACATATAGATAAGAATTCAAAAGCCTTTTGATATATCTTTGGCAAACTTAATATAACTTTCTTTCATCTCATTCTCATCCGAAGTTGTAAAATGAAAGTAGGACATATATTATATTACACTATAATTGCAGGGAATAAAACCATGGATGGAAGGTGTAGGTTGAGGCACCCGCCTCCTTATGGTGAATGGAATGGGGACGTACGTCCCTTGGCAAGGAGAAGGGGGGCGCAAGTTTTTCTATTTTCCAACTTTGCTGTTTAATGTTTTCTGTTTTCTGTCATGTAACTTCCTGCATAATTCTTTGGAAAATAGGTTTTGTTTCTTAATAAAATGCCAAATTCCTCCTAGTAACAATTGATACCTATAAAATATAATTAGGGGATAAGTTAGCCGATTAAATTTGGAATCTGATTATGTTCCGATTTTCCGATTCCGTTAAATTCGGCGACGGAGCAAATTGCTCCAAATTCAATGAAAATTGACGTGCTAGCTAAATTCGACGTGTAGAACGTAGTGGCGAGGTTAGTTTTTGGAAATTACGATTTTTTACGAGACGACTCGAAATAAGCCAATTTTCGGTAAAATTGAATCGGACGGTGTTTTAGTAGATTTAAGGTACGTATGGACAATCCGATTTCGACGTCGATGATTATGATTAATACCGATTGTTAGGAATGGCTTTCGTGACGATTATAGGTGTTTGACTATTTTCCCGTTTTCGGAATTTAGTGAATTAATTAATAATGACGCGGTGTGAATAAACGTAAGATTTGCGACGATGTATTTATTAATGAATACTTGTTGATATGCAATGTGATGGTATATGTTTTGTACGTGTTGATGTTACGATTAAATTGATGTTGTTAATATATGCTTCCGATTCGTGAATGCATGACTTTTGGTGAATTTATTAGTGATGTTTGCATAATGCAATTATGAGGCTATGATATATTTATCTTGTTTTGGATAAATTATGGCGATGTGGACTTTGTGCCAATTTGAATGAGCGAAGATGTTGTTTTTGTGTTGTGTTATTTTACTGTCGAGTCACATACATTTCATAAGCGAAGAGGGCTTTTATGCCAAGCGAAGAGGCTTTTATGCCAAGCGATGATGGCTTTTATGCCAAAAGCGAAGATCGGCTTTATGCCAAGTGTCCCTAATTACGGACAAAGCGATGGGTACCACATGCATAACATAGTTGTGTCTCATGGAGTCGGTTATGTTTATGTTTGAGTTGTTTGGCGTTGGGTTTTGTTGATTGATGGATGATATTGAATTGCGATGATATATGATGTGATGATGTTTGTGATGATGTTGTGATGATGGGCTTTATGCCAAAAGCGAAGATGGGCTTTATGCCAAAAGCGAAGATGGGCTTTAGCCAATTTGTGATGATTTGTTATGTTGCTTATATTACTAGCATTATTTAATGTTGTTGGTTGATGTTGTTCTTTAAGACTACCGTGTTAATTAGTGATGTATTAGTTTGCGACGATTTCGTGGTGACAGAGGGTTATGTGTTGTTGCGACGTTTTATGCCGATGAGGCTATGGTGATAAGGTGTAGATTATACACATTAGGGTGACGAGTAAAGTAAGTGAGTTTTGATTATGTGTTGGAATTACACTTATTAATCTATAACCTTTATAATTCCGAAACTTTATATATATATATATATATATATATATATATATATATATATATATATATATATATATATATTTTATCATGCCTTTAATTATATGTTTTGGAGTATCTCACCTTTACTTGTTTCGCTACCTATATATTGGTAACGCGGGTTATAAAGATGGAGTTTTTAGTTGCTGTTAGTCGTGTCGGTGTCGCTCTGATACGTAGCACTCGGGGGAAATATTTATGTCGTCTTGTTGTTGTTGTTTTATTACTTTTCCTTTTGTGAATAAGAACCATAATTCATAAAAACATGATTTTGATGAGGAAGTTTAATAAAGGAGATGTTTTGATTTCTATGAATCAATTTATGTTTTCCTGCGATGCTATGTATCCGAAATTTATACTTTAAAGTAAACTGTTTTAAAGTGAGTTGTTTTTGATGGTGTAACGCCTCAGTATTTAATTTATGAAATTTTAAAATTACTCTGATTTTTGCATATAAAACTTTGGGTAGAATTGGGGTGTTACAGCTTTCATACCCCAAAATTTTCCCTCCTACTTCTCAAGACATTTCTCATATCCATACTCAAGGATTTCACTAGGGTTGACCAGACAAACCCTCTCCTTAGCAATCAACCCAAACTAGGGTTTGGCTATCCTCAAATCCAGGTGAGCCTCCAACACCTCCAGTGGTTATCATGCCTCATCATATGCTTCAAAGAATCTCCATGTCAAGTTTCAAGCCTTACAAGTCAAGTTTCCTCAGACAATTGCTTAGATGGTTGAAAATCAATTGTATTGGACAAAAAGTCAACTGTGGTCAACATACAGTTAAACTTCATAATCTCTGGTCAAAATCAATATTTTGAAGTAATATTCATCATTTGATCAAGGGTTGGTCATGATTCATCAAGAAAATTCAAGAAATGATCAAAAGTCAAAGTTTCTAAATTGGGTTTTCTTAGAGAAAAGTCAACAGAACTTTGACCAGGCATAACTTTCACATACTTCATCAGAAATTTTCCCACCAAAGCTCATTTTATAGAGAATTTAATTCTCTACAACTTCATGTCTCACAAGCTTGGTTAGAAAATGCTTCATTTGGAAGTTATGGATCAAAACATTACAGGTCCTTTTCAAAGTCAACAAAAAGTCAACTTTTTGTAAAGAAGTGTTATTACGAAAGGAAGCTTTAATTGAGATGAAACCAAAGAGGTTGTTTAGAGGACATCTTAAGCTTTCTAAAAAGTCCAAGAACACAAAAAAATGTTAAAAATTGAGCAAGATACACCTTACACAAGTTAAGCATTTTTGAAGAGGTGCACAAAGAGAAATACTTGACAAAATCCAAAATCTTGCAAATGGGCCTAACTTTTCTTGGTTGAAACTTGTTCCTCAGCTGAACTAGAACCTGCAAGCCCAAAACCACAAATTTTATCTTTTATTTTTTATTTATTTTGGATTTTAATCATTTAAAAGCCAATCTAATTAAAATAAAAGGTAGAAAATCAAAATTAATTGCAAATTGGATTTTTCTCTCATTCTTGAGGTCCAAGCGAGCCATACAAACTGTCAATTTCCAAATTGCATTGATTGGCAAAGGAATTGAATGAGATTTGATCAAAAAAGGAAATATTTGGTTTTATACCAAATCAAATATTTTCTCATTGATTGGCATATAATTTCTTCATGATTCTTGACCTAAATCCATCCACTATAAGTAAACAATGCATTCACATGACAAAAGGATGAAATTCTTGCCTCTAAGAACCCTTACCTACTTCAAAAAAAACGTGTCACTCAAGCAATTGGCAGCCTTGGTTTTGTTTCGATTCAGACAATTCTAAGAATTCCAATACATTCCTGGAGGTCCTTTGAATCGATCCAGATATTCACAAGCCATCCAAACATCCAGAAACGTGAAATCACGATTTCGGTTTGCTTCAAAACTTTCAAAATCGATTTTGATTATTCATGCATATTTAACCTGTTTTGATTGTTTGTTTGTGTTTAGAATGATGTTTGCAAGCTATTTGGATGATTTGATTTGAGTTTTGATGCATAAACCGAATTCCACCATTGTTAGGGTTCTTGAGCTCGAATTAGGGATTCTCATAATAGGAAAAATTGGACCAATCTAAGGACATATTCATGTTCAGGGGACAATTTGCAATCCATCCATGGTCTTACATTTAATTTATATTACATATTGCTTGAGTTATGAATTGCAGGGATCTAGCAACGGAGAAGCAGAAACCGTAGCCAAAAGTCTAAAAATTTGAATTGGAGAAGATGACTCTGCGCGCGCTTTCTGTTCTGAAGGGTGCCCAGAAACCCTTTGTATTCTTTTTGTTTCATATTGTTAACAGATGGCTCACTCAGCTCAGATGGCAAAGCAGCGCGTTGATTGTTCAGAAGGTCCTAGGTTCGAACCCTCCTTTTCACTTAATATTTTTGAAATTTGCAGATTCTCGAGAAGGTTTGCTCAGAAACCACAATTTCGGGCCCTTCATGCCACGCTTTAGGCCCCAGAAGCTCCAGCTTCTGGGTGTGCTTTCAAGCAGAAAGCCCCAGAAGGGCGTACTTCTGGGCATCTCCCGACCAGAAAGCCCCAGAAATTCCAATTTCTGGGCACCTCCAAACAGGGACTCCCCAGAAATCCCAGCTTCTGGGGGAATTCCATCCAGAAGCGTGCTGACTCTTTTCTCTAACTTTTATTTTCTTATTTTTCTTATTTAATTTAATTTCTTTTCAAATATTTTTCTCATGCATTAAAAAATCACCAAAAAATATTTTCTTTTGCATTTAGGTTAGAAAAATGTTTATTTAATTTTTGGCATAAAAATTAATATTTTTGCATGCATATTTTAATTAATTGTTAATTAATCATAAAATTGACTTTTAATTACTTTTTCTCAGTTAAACCAATCTAGAAAATTCCCTAAAATTGTTCTATCATCTAATTAGGATCACTAACCTAAAAAACCTTTTTCTACTAATTCCCAAAACATTTTTCTAACATTTTCTTATTATTTTGATTATCTATTTCTTATTTCGCATTTTACAATTCTAGAAAGGATGTATAGGTCGCAAAGTTTTTATCATGTAATAGCGTAGATTTACATTTTCTGCCTTTTACTTTCTGCACTCCTATATTATGTCACTGCCCCAAAGCCATGTAATAGCGTAGGACATTTACTTTTCCGCACTTTACTTTCCGCAATTTACTTTCCGCATCATATAAACTGCTAGTAACTAGGCGTGTATGGCAAGATAAAAGCGAACGTAGATCACTTCTAATTTCAAGATAATACATCTGAATTTAACACACTCTCTTCACACATGCACCCCCTAGAGTATTCTCTCTTGTTGCCTTTCGAATAAATGGTCAAGTCCCTCGAACGTAGAGGTATCCTAGCACTGTTGCCTACAAACATATCATCATAGTCCCTTCGATACAAAGATCATAGACCCACGATGTCTCCTACGAATACATGATCTCGTCCCTCGATTGTTGCGTACGAAAAGTGATGACCGTCCCTTCGAATATGCTAGGATACTCCTACAAATAACAATACTTGATTGTTAGACAACAACAAACTCAACAACTTGGCCGGACAGACCGACCTGCTCTGATACCACTAATGTAACACCCCAATTCTACCCCTCGGAATAAATAATAAAATCAGAGTTTCAAAATTTCATCCAACAAAAATTGAGGCATCACATATTCGTGTTTTTATCACTTTGCATTATAATGCACATCACGAACATCAAAAGTCGGATATACCGATTCATATCATAATTCATCATATAAACATATGACTATTCACAGCACAGCGGATGTGTTCACAAAATATACATATCATCATGTTATCATCAATACATAAAGTTATAACATCATAAGATAGTATACATAAACTATCCTATCAAAATAATAACATCGCCCAAATCCGGAGTGTTACTACGATCAGAGCAGAGCGACTCAAAATAAAGAGACTCGAGCTAATCCTCATCATCCTCGTGGATGACCTACATGTTACCAATATAAAGGCAACGTCGAAACAAGTAAAGGGTGAGATACTCCAAAACATATAATTAAAGGCATGATAATATATATAAATAGTTTTTGGAGTTATAAATGATATAAGTTAATAAGAGTACGTCAACATATATCAAAACCTCACATATTTTAAATTAGCATTTAGTGTATAAAATTAATACTTTAACTTCGTCACATAATCATTATACTCGTATCAACACAACTATCATATATCATCGCAAATATCATGTTTAATCACACCACATCATTATCAATTTATTCACCAAATTCCAAATACGGAAAAATAATCAAAATACCAAAAATCATCGCGAAAGCCATTCTTAATAACTGGCACTAATCATAATCGTCAACATCGCAATCGGATTGTCCATACGTGTCTTAAATCCACTAAAACGCATTCCGATTCAATTTAACCGTAATTTGGCCTATTTCGGATCGTTTCGTAAAAACTCGTAATTTCGAAAAACTAACCTCACCACTATGTTCTACACGTCGAACTTAGCTAGCACGTCAATTTTCGTTGAATTCGGAGCAACTTGCTCCGTCGCCAAAATTACCGAAATCGGAAAATCAGAACATAATCGGGTTCCAAATTTAATCGGATAACTTATGTCCTAATTATATTTTATTAATACTAACTAGTAGTATGTGGAATTAGGAAATTGAAAAGAAATAGAAGCTAGCAAGAAAATTATGCAGAAAACAAATTCTGCAGAAAACAGAAAAACACAGTATACAGAAAACGGAAATGGCATTTTTTTCATTCTTCCTCCCTGCAACAGGGACGCACGTCCCAACCTTGTGCCACGATGGAGGAGGGTGCCTTGGAGTGGGGGACGGCCGCCCCTCAAGCTGAGGTGGGCGCCCCCCCTTGTTTCATGGCTCACTCATCTTCTTCCTCCACGGTTCAACATACAGGCAGTGTAATTTTTCTAGCTTTTATAATTTTCACAGTTTCTATATCTTCTTCATCTAGCAACTCATTCCTACTAGCTTAAGAATAAGACACCAATAATCCATACTCCTAACTCAACCTTTCTAAGTTATTTCAACACTCACTCAACCAAACTCATGAATCAACCTATCAATTTTTCTCAAATCCAAAATATATCACCAAACCCTAACTATAATGAAATGGAAAATCAAACCCCTTACCTCAAGTGATTGGATGATTCTTGATGATTCAACAAACCCAATCCTCAAGCTTGCTCTTGCTCTTCTTCTTCTTCCAAAACCCTCTATGTTTTCTAAGCTTCTATGTTTGACTTTTGGTGTTGGAATGGAAAGAAAATGAGGAAAAGTGTTTTATAATGAATTCTTACTAGCAAGCTAAGGGTGTAAACCCAATTCTACACAATTAATCCTCACACCCATATCTATACTTATTAATTAACACATTAATAATATCTAATAATATTATTAACTCAATTAATTAAAATAATTTCGGGGAATTAAATATCGGTCCGAATAATATTTTACCGAACCGAATGGAATAAAAACCGAACCGAACGAAACGTCGCCAAATATATTAATAGATATATCGATTAATATAAATATTCTCGTCGCCAAAACAATCGCCAAACGGTAACTCAAAAATATTAATATAATATAATATTAAATAAAATGGGGCGTTACAGTTACATCCACCCTTCACCAGAAGCTGAAATACCCTGTTGACGGGAAAACTATCACAATTTGCACTAAAGAGGAATACATTGTGATCCACCTTGCTTCTTTCCGTTATGTTGAGATTGATGGTGAGATTAATGAAACTCTGTTTCAAGGCTTTGAAACAGTTCATATGCTAAAGACCCCTCAACAGAAGGAGGTTAATATACACAAGCCGGAGACTTGTATAGCATCCCTGAGAGATGCTAAAGTTGTGGTTAAGGTTGGACGCCCTAAAGGTTAGGGCAATGTGGTGGAGGTAGCACCCAAGTTTAACAAGTTCGGGTTGAGCTTCGACCCCATTTTGCGCTGTCAGATTCTTAAATCACCCAACTTGGCTACTCCCATGAAGTTTTTAAGCGCCAAAATCAGTTCCGGACAAGCAAATGTGGTTGATGATTCAGACAACGAATTAGACATTGACAAGTGGATCCTCCCCAGTGTCCCTGGTGTGGAGCTGAATAACTGGACTTCGGAGGACTGCCTCCCAATCACGATGGTCAAAGAGTAATTTTCTTTCGTTTCTGTTATCAGGCAAATAATTCCAGTGCTCTGCCCAAGGCATAGAGAATCATATGTAGGGCTACCATGTTTGCATATGCAGTTTTTACGATGAAATAAAAGTGAAATTCCTTGCAGCAGATACGTGATGTCACAGAGAATGTTATGACACGATGTCGACACTATGTTAACGATTCACACGATAAATCTGACGATAAAGAACACAATAAGTTGTTCACCGATTCGGTTCAACAAACCTACATCAGGGGCTACCAAGCCAGGGAGGAAATTCACTATTAATAGAATTAATTCAGGAATAAACCACCAGTTTATCTCCTTCACTTAAAACCTACCCAATGCAACTTCAACCTAAGTCCTACTTAGATCTGAGTACCCACTCACTCCCCCTCAATCACGCGGTGATATCAACCTATTGACTAATTGAATTGTGAAGACACACTTCAATAAAATATCTTGATCTTGCTTCAAAGCTTCAATCAAGAGACAAACACTCGCGCTTTAAAGCTTTGAGTGATAAACTACCCTTACAGCAAATCCTAGTCCAATGCACTTATCAATTGATAGTTGCTTGGCTCACAAGAGAAACTAAATTACAAATACCAAGCTGTTATAAATCCTAACGATACACAAACACAAGCTGCTATCTCTTCAATACATTCAAAGGCGCATCACATTGTAAGGTTGATTTCCTTTTATAAAGCGATCCGAAACTTCGGTCTTGGGCTTCCATAAAGATAGCTAGGGTTCACTTAATTTAATCCTAAAACATGGTCTTTTCAACAACCAATTTAGGTTTAATTAAGATTAACCTAGCAGCCACGTGAGCATGCTTTCTAATAACGAAAAACAATATTTAGCGACTCAACAAACTTCCGAAAAATCTCAGAACAAGCAGTGCAAAGCGAATGTCACTTGAATGTCATAACATCATTATGACATCGATATTTCTGAAATTTCCAACTGACTTTAGCTTCGATTCGAGTTGTCTTTTAACATCCTTAGCAGGTAGGATTTATCTTCAATCTCTGAATGTCATGACATCTATCATGACATTGCTAAAGCCTAGTTTTACCAAAATTAATGCCAACCTAAAAACACTAACAAACTCCCCCTTTGGCACATTTTTGGCTAAAACTACTTAACCTATCAGAGTACATATGCAGCAGAAGACAAACTAGTTCTAAGCTTAAATAAACTAGAACCTAGAGATAAGATAAATTCTACCCATACAAAAATCCCACAATTCCCACAATTGCCCACATACAAAATTTAAAAACAGGCCATACAATTTCCCAAAATTCCCATAGGCCATACAAGTTCCCCAAAGTCCCATACTACTGTCACACAGTAGTTCTTCTCCCCCTTTTTAGCCATAAAGGGCCAAAGGAAACAGTACAATTACCCCAAACATTCATAAAATTGAAGAGGGTACCAACAATCATTAGGAGAACAATGCTGTCAGTAAATTACAATCATCCAAACAAAATTGGGAAAAGGAAACAACACAAGAACAAGAAAAATGACAAAACAGCAGCAACAGGGGCAGGGAGCTTCAAGTGCTTTCTTCTCCAAAAGAAGCACTGTGAAAGGACACATCTTCAGAGCCTTCTTTGTCAGCAACAGCTTGGTCAGCATCATCATCTTCCTCCGTATGAGCAGCAAAGGTATCACCATCAAGCCTTTCTTGCTCAACCTCTGTGTCTTTCTCTTTTTCAAGAGTAGAGATCAGTGCTTCAAGGGTCTGCTTCCTTGCTTCAAGTTCCCTACAGGTCTCCTTTAGTACAGCTATGACATCTGCCTTCTGAGAATTGGCTTTGACATTTGATGTCTCAGCTGATGTCATGACAATGTCAGGAATATGCTTCCCTTGAAATAGCTTGTAGTGGAAGCCAAGGGCAGGAGCTCTCTTGCAGACTGAATCTCTGTCTCCAAGAATGTCTGGATACTGATCAATAATAATTCCACACAGCAGGGAGGGAAATGCTATTGGTCCTTTAATAGCATAACTGTTAGCATGTTTAAGAATCTGATAAAAAATGTAGCTTCCATAGTCAAACTTTGCTTTTGTTCATACAGCAAAAATGAACCTCCCCAGACCAATGGAGATGGTTGACTTGTGATTCGTGGGAACCTAGTTGGCTGCACCAATCTTGTGTAGAATAGCAAATTTGACACTTAATTTGCTGGCAGAAAGCTTTCCCCTTCAAAGGCCAATGTTTTACCTGCTTGGCAGTAATTGTCTGACACACTTGATTGTCAATTTCTTCAAGTTCAGGTTGAGCCTCATCAGATCTCCCCAAGTACTTGTTGATTACACTTGGGGAAAACTTCACTTTTCTTCCTCTGACAAACACAGTCTTAAAATCTGTTGATCTTCCATCAGCACAACCATTTGACAGGTTCACAATAAACTCCTTCACCAGACCTTCATAACAATTTGAGAACTTCACTACAGTTCTCATCAACCCAGCTTCCTTGATCAGGTCAATCACCTCTTTGCATTCAAGAGCATCTTTGTGCAGTTCCCTTTCAAGTGCAATTCTCTTCAAACTCACATATTTCCACCTATTAGCATTTTCTGGGTGGTGAAAGGAAATGTTGTCAATTGGCACTTCAGGAACTATGGGCATTTTCCCAAGAGACAACCTTCTTTTTGAATGAATGTTAGAGACATTCTTTGTAACATCAAAGTCAGAATCATCCTGATCTGAGGGCTCAGGTACTTTCCTTTTCCTTATAATTGAAGTGCTCTTTGCTTTAGGGGTATCACTAACATTCTTGACTTTGTCCTTCCCTTTGGAAGTTCCAACCTTGTTGCCCTTACCAGATTTTTCTATAGCCTTCCTCTCAGCCCTAGGAGTCTTGCAGCCAACTTCAGCATTCTTCTCATGAACAGAGCTTTGAGCAACACTTTTCTTCCCTTTCCTATTCATTACCCTTCTAGCAATGCTAGGATTAACCTTGGCTATGAGGTCATTATCAGAAAACTCCTCATCTAGATTGATGATATGAGAAACCATATTACGATTGGTGTTCTTCGGGAGTATCTTCAAGAATGCTATCGGATATGTTGTCGTGAGGAGGGCAGGAGGTTTATCGAGGCACTATGATCGAAGATTTCTCAAGAACCTCATCGAAATCTCATTCACACTTAGGAGATTCAATTACATTATCATCGTTACATCCTTGAGATGGGCGAGAAGGATTTACATCATTTTTCACAGGGGAATCAACATCATCACCAGATGTCTTGACATTCTCATTGACATCTGGATAAACTGCTAAGCTAGGGCTAGCAGACTTATGATTCAAGGGAACTGAAATCCTAGGCACAGACTTATTCTCATTTAGGATATCCGACACTATCCTAGCTATGGCCTCATGCACTGACCTAGTTCCTTCTCTATTTACTAGTTCTGGGGGAATAGTGGATGATGGTACTGAGGTCTTACCAGAAGGAGATATTTGTGCTCTTCTTGCATTTCTTGTGCGTAACTTCTTGACCTTTTCTGGGTTAGTGGCCATTGTATGCAGTGGTGTTATTCTTAGAGCTTCAGCTTGCATGGCTTCAGTGTTTGCTCTAACATCAGCCATGGGGAGAGATGGAGATCCTGATTCTTGAGATGATGAGGATGATGAAGACATTTTCGATGGTTGTTGAGAGGATGAAAGCAACAACAAAGGGTTTCAAAGTTTCTTTTGAGAGAAGAAAGGATGGTACTACTTTCAAAAGAAGAAACTATTATATGAGGATGTCTCTTCCTATTCTTGGACTTCTTAAAATAAGGCAGAAAATACCTAAATAACCCTTTAAACAAAAGTTGAAATAAAAAGTTCCTTTCATCCCTTGTTGTAAGCACAGCTAATTGCTACAACTCCTCATATTGCCAACTATCCAATTTGTCCCTTAAAGTCTTAAATTGATCATTCTCAAGAGCTTTAGTAGCAATATCACAGTACAATGTCATGACATCCTGTATGACATTGTGATCAGTCAGCATCTGTTTTATCCAAATTATCTTAAAACAGTTTCTCCCAGTTGCTATGTATTCAACTTTAACATTGTATAAAGTTAAACAATTTTGCTTCTTGCTGATCCAAAACATGAGATTGTTTCTTAATAAGAAACATCCATCAAGAGAGCCTTTACACAAGCTTTGATCAACACTTGTTTTCTGGGACAACTTCAAATGAGTAGGAACAGGAGTCCTATTGTGGCAGCCATTCTTCATTCCAAATTTCTTGACACAATTCCTTGCAAACTTGCTCTCAGATTCAGCTTGCATTTGGTAATGTCTCACCATTGTGTCTGTCATTCCTCCAAATATTATGTCATTAACATAAATGTGAGTCACCATGATCTTTTCTCCTTTGACAAAGAGAGTTTCATCCAAGACTCCTCTCCTGTATCCTTTGATAGTAAGATACTTGGTTATCTTTTCATGCCAGATCCTAGTACTTTGCTTCAGTACTGTAGGAGTACTCAGATGTCTAGACATTGAGTGTGACATTCTGATTTCCTGTCCAGTCATATGCTTACCACAGATCCTTCCTTTGACTATGGGAGATCTTGGTATTCTTATGACTCCCTCTATGGAACTGATCCTTTTCATTCCTCTGAGATGTGGATGACCAGATTCTTGCTGCCACAACTTTGCTTTCTCTTCATCCTTGTCTGTAGAACACACAGAAGACAGAGTGGTGTTCTCAGATTCCCACATGTAGCAGTTGTCCTTTGATCTGACTCCTCTCATAATCACTACTTGATCACCATTGATTACAAGACATTCAGAATTAGTGAAGCTGACTGTGAATCCCATATCACATAGCTGACTTATGCTAATGAGATTTGCAGTCAAACCTTTTACCAGCAATACTCCATTTAAATTTGGAACTCCAGACCAGTTTGAGTTTC